>JAVIWC010000631.1:0-1200000 GCA_031894815.1 Creontiades dilutus
CAAACAATTGTTTTGAGTTTAATAGTGGATCCATGAGGCGATATATTTACATGAAATTTGGAATAATTATTACTACTTTTCAGGGACCCTGAGTGACATCTGAGTCACAAAAAAAGCACAAAAAGAACGATTTGCATATAGGGCTTCAAATTCTTCTTGCGGGAATCTGTCAATCCACAGTAGAAATATGGGACTTACATTTCGTTCGGTATGGTAGAGGGGGGGGAGGGGCTGCAGATGCTGACCCGCAACACTTGAGAGTGTTGCGGGTCGTAGTATTCCAACCCAATTGGGCTTCACATGCAACACAACGCAATACCTGATGGAGTCACAGGCTTTGATACCTTGTTCATTATCAAAATGAAATAGTTACCTATCATAAATTCGTAACAAACAGTAAACGCAGTCATTTCAGACCGGTGGGTAGTTGACAAACATTGGGAGGAAATTTGACAAATTCCACACCGTGAACGGTTTTAATGACAAAAAGCCCTCTTTACACTTTATACAAATTCCATTTCACCGCACGGTACAAGAAAAGAATCTTTTCTTAGCTTATTTAACTTGTGTGGGCTTTGTGGGTCGTGACAAAAATTCTTTACACTTTGATACGTAATTCACCGCATTTCACCTGTATCACTAAAGTCTCCTGCACGTTTTACGTGATTGAATTACAAGAAAAGAATCTTTTCTTAGCTTATAAAAATAGGTTGTGCAAAAGCTGAAGCTGTACTTAAAAGCGAATATGTTTAATTTGTTTTGCTTCTTTCAATCATACAAGTAGAATTCATTTCAAATGTCAAATGTGAAATGCTCCATACCTTTTGTACTAAATTGTAAGTTGAACGCAACTCTTGTGTGGCGTCACGGGCTTGGTCCATTGCCGCGCAATAAATTAGAGTATGTACTTATATTGATGTACAAAATTATTTAGTTATGAGGTATTGCTACTTTTTATTTTAGTTTTTTTTTTTGCTTCATATGTTATTGATAGCTAATAAATGTATCCCTCCCCTTCTTATTAATTTTTATCTGCAGGTATTGGGAACGATTGTGGCCGGACTACATCCAGGGCGGTCAAAACTCCTCCTTTCTCAACTCGCTCGACGTTGGGCTCGAGCCCGTGGAACACTGTCGTCTATCGTCTTCAGGCGGCCACTAACGAATGGACCTTCTCCTGCTGCGGGAACATCATTTCTCCGAACATAGTAGTGACAGGTGAAACATCCAGTTTCCGACCAAATGGAAGTACTTGGATTGAGTTAGCAATTTTATAATATTGAACGGGTTGTTGGAGCTCTTCAAAAAATTTTCTTTATTGTCATGGAAATCTATATTTGGACGTTTCGCCCAGACAACGTGGGCTTCTTCAGCATGTATTTTCTTACAATAGTTTTGTCATTCCTCGGATTCATTAGAATCGTCGTCTACTCATCGATATCATCTTTTACTGCATGCTGAAGGCTTTGCACATCCTATTGGCCAACTCAAATAATTTTATAATAGCAATATATAGGCATTCGTACCTCCCCAGGTTCTTTGCCATTTGACAGAAATATTGAGAGAGCTGAGGTGATGTTCTATTCTACGGCTATTTGTTAACATGACGGGACATTACCACTACACGAATGGTTCAAATTGACACACATACTTTTATAATTTGGCAATAAAATTTATTGTTTAGTTTAAAAATTTTATCAAAACTAAACGATTTTGGTTTATTATTCAATAATGTAGACCCAAAAAAAAGTTAGCCCCCCCCCCCTCCCCCTCGGAAATAGTCGGTTTACATTTCAAGATAATTATATTTCAAAAAATGTAATCTGAAATAGTGTTGGAATTATCTATGATAATTGACACTTATTTCTACCCCAAAAACCTAATTTACTATTTCAATCATTTAAACTTTAAAATAGAAATTAATGGTGAATTGGGTATTTTTAATGAATAACAAATCGGATAGAGTTTATATAGATTTATTGAATCTGATATAGGTCCGATATGAAATCAAGAGAGAATTTGGGTTGTATTAGGGAACCGCAAATAATGGAAATGGGACTTACCAGTTATGAGATGGCTAGGGATCAACTGATGTCTCACAACGCGCCTCTTGGAGGAGCGTCCGCGGAGGCGGGGCCGATGAAGTATCGGTTCCAGGAACTGCTACAAATCAAAACATATTTAAATTTTTCCTCCGAAACTACTGGACCAAACTTTAAGAAATTTGGCTCTAAAATCCCACATCGATTCGGGATGTGCCAGTAATCGGTAGAGATCAATCAACCCTAAGGGTTGATTATATTTAAGGATTATTAATATATCAGAAAATCGAAATCCCAAAAACTTTCGATGAAACTACCCTTTTGCATCGAACGATTTCGATTTCGGAGGGTTTTCCTTTGTCGCAGTGGCCTGAAGCCCATTCAAGTATCTAACCATATCAACCAATTGAGAGAAACACATTCCCACTAAATGCGGTTACATATTCCTCTGGGCTTGTAGGTGGTCGATCGGTGTTGCGTGCAATGCCCTCAGGCCAGAAGATTCTTATCTGACCTACCGTTTGACCACAAGTTGCTGCTCGGTCGTATGGACTACTCGCCGATCCTGTCGAAAGTTAATTTTGTGGTACCACGTTTTGCCTCACGCTCTGTTGACGTGTTTTGGATACCATTCCTCGTAAAAAATTACGTGTAGCATCGTTCACTGTCCCGACCGCCTAAAAAAGCTAATCATCCCTCTACAAATTGTCGTTCCGTGCGTGTTTGCCATTTCCTCAGCCTCTAATGCTAGCGTGTGTCAATTACACAAACGAAATTATCTGTATGCCTTATTGCTTCCGAGTCTGCCTTTAGGTAATGGAAGCATTGTTTTTACCTTCGGAAGGTAGAAAATGTTTTGTCGCCAAATTCACTCGCGTTCATTGAACGCGTCCGCAGACCATACTTCAAAATATCTCATCTTCTACGTTTTTCACTGGATTTTAATGAAATTTTCAGAAAATGTTTCTGGTTTCGCTGTAGGGGATCTCCTACAAAATTCATTGCTCACAATCAATACATAAGTGTGCGCATGAGCGTTCGTAAAATCCATAAAACATAATTTTGTCCTAGTCCTTTGATATCGATCAAATTTTGGAGAGTAGTCAGAGAAAGGCAGTTCAGTCATACCATTTAAACTTCAATACGTTCTTATCATTAGCAGCTGTTGCAAATGCTTGAAACAATACAAAAGCCTACAATTTTCATCTGAATTTGATGATACTTAGCCAATGGCCGAGTGAGGCTGTAGATGATCTCAAATGAACTTTACCGTCCATAGATCAATACATCAGTCTGCTCATCCGCTATCAAGACATCAAGAATTATGTCGTCGCTAAATCGTCCAATCTTACTCAAATTTGTAGGGTGGTAGGAAAAATACGATTTTATTGTATCTTATCAATTTCAACCCGTTTATACATCATTATTGTATCAATCATAGAGTTGGCCCGACGGCCCTACCATACAATAGTTCCCATGGATCTTAATAAAAAGCTTTTAATTTATGAGATTAAGTATCGTTCGTATATCAATCATCGAAATAATCATGTCATGCTACAAAAGATTGGTAGACGTTTTTTCTTATCTTTTCTCTGATCTTTATTAATGAAAAATTGTTGTATTTCTCTTGATATGCTCATGACCGGCTTGTTGTCTCGAAGTAACAGGTTTCGTTTGATCTCGCGGTTTCTGGTGGTCTTGAGCTTGTGATGGATATGGTTTGTTGGCCCTTCGCGATTCTTGAATCCGTCGCCTTGGAATTTGAATCAGACGCCTATAAGCGTCTGGGTCATCCTCTGAGCGCGGCGGGCATTACCGTATTCAGCTCAATGGAAGGGGCAACTACACCAATCGATCATCTCACAAGCTCTCTTAGAAAAAGCTGTCTTAAAGCGTTAGAAATCGTCTCTATACACGCCAGAATGCGGCCTTTTGAAGCTAGAGGCGTGTGGTCCTCTCATCTCGGATTTTGGTGGCGGACGTTCGCAGGTTTTGCGTTCGTAGAACTTCGACCTTATCGCATGTGCCGTTCGGGTTCTCTCATTAACTCTCATTAAGTCACAGTCTCATAAATGTTTTCCATTGTATATGCCCGTTTTCTTAAATCTGCATCGAATTTGGCCGCATTAGCTGTGGCGAGAGCAGACTACCTAATCGACAGTTTTTCCTTTCAAATCACCTCGCATCTTGACAATTTGTTCAGATATTAGCTTGGTTATATTATTTTGGCTGTGGATTCATGGCTTGAAATAAGTTGGTCGATTTGACAATATTTAGCACAGAAACCAGCAAGAAAACTCTCCCAAGTCAGGTTATCGTCCAAGTAATCTTGTTTAAGAACCTTGTTCGGCTTGGTGTCTTAAACTATCCATTCCGCTGTTTTTATCCAGGCTTTTGGATTATTCTCGGATATTTCAAACTCGGTGAATTTGATCTTGCTTGAAATGAACAAATTGGTTGGTCGAAGATGTTTCTACATGAATCATTTACTGCATCTCTCTTTCTCCACCTTTCTATAATCTCACCAAGGAATGTCCACTTTTATAAAGACATCGTAAATTCTTGCGAGGGATATTCATCAGCTACGCCAAAAAAGAGAGAGAATGAGAGATTGACGTTTTATAATGACCTATGTTATTTACAGTACTGATTGTTTTCCTTTTCGTAAGTATAAATTTTCAGAATTCCATTTTTCTCAATAATAATTACTGATCAATCAACGATTATTTTTAATTAATCAGCTTTAGGGCAATGTTGAATAACTACGAAATATTTATTATTGTTGTTTGAAGCGGCCAGCTGTGTCTTCACAGAACAATTGAGGGAGTTCGTGAACGCTTCTTACGTCAAGGTGATCGCTGGCAAGACCAATGTCTGGATGAATCGACTCGATGAAAACTCTCAAGAAAGAGAGGTAAGTTGAGACAATAAAAAATTTAGTTGTTCAACCAAAATTTTGAGTAATTTATGAAGGAGACAACGTGCGTTGCTAAAGAAGTTTCTATTTCAAATTGGTTCAAATCTTTCAGATTTCTACATGTATGTAGGATTTCAATGAAAGGATAATATTTCAAAAGGGGTAGGATGTAAAACTGTGTTTACTAACTGTTTAGAATTTATTTTCTTTTAAAATTGAGAATTATAAGAACATTGTAGCGATAAGATTACATAACAATGGTATCATATATATACAGAATGTATTATTGGTAGACGTGTAGGTAAGTATTTTAAATGCCAAAATGTGTGAGTTTAATGCATGAGTAAATCGCTTCAAAACCTTCTTCAACATGACCAAGCCCGTTGAAAAGGTTAAACTATGCATCTATCTGTTTTGTTGAAGTTTGCAAAGGTTCATACACCAAGGGCATACGCAAGATCAAAATTAGCCAACGCCATACATTATCTCCATACACCCGGGAAATACGTTAAGTGCAATTTTTGGCACATACGAAACAGTCGATAGTTTTTATCATTTAAATGATTAACAGGAGTACAGTCCAGTTCTTAGCGACCGACCCGACAGTTCGGGTGGGCTCCTTCCGCCCTTTGTTATCCCAGCATCACCACTTTTCCGTCCGCCCGAGGGGGTCGTTCGACTAATCCTTAAAGTCTAGAAGCCAAGTGACACATGATCTAAAAATGATTTTATCATTTAAATGATTAACAGGAGTACAATCCAGTTCTTATCGACCGACCCAACAATCCCCCCCCGCGCTCAACACTCCTTCAACTAACCTTCGGGTGGGCTCCTTCCACCCTTTGTTATCCCGGCATCACCACTTTTCCATCCGCCCGAGGGGGTCATTCGTGTACCTGCCACCTTGGTAAGCACTAGCCTCTCTGGTGCTCTGGTTGAATCTACAGATTTTTCCAGGGAGTCGGTTAGGCTTAGTAAGTACCGCTTATGAACACAGAATGCGCTCACGTAAACCCTTGTTAGCCCCCCCCCCCCCCCCCCCAGCCGTAGCTTTAATCTCTGTTTACTAGCTCCCCTCCTCTGAACTAGAATCCCATATTTATAGGTTGCATAGGCAATTTTTCATCTTCGGTACTTGAATATGTAAAATTAATCGTTTAAATGATCTGGCTGTAGAACCATAGAGGTCTGCTGTCCCGCTTTTAACAGAAGGTGTGCATAGATTTTAAAAGTTCACAAAAACTCATTGTTAATCAATTGATTAGTTCAACAACAGTTTTCCTGCCAAATGATCCACCTTCAAGCAATATTGCGTTTCCAGGTGAAGAAGATCTACTATCCTCGGCGGTTCATGGGTGAAATCACAGGATTCAGCGAAAATTTGGCTGTTCTTTACGTCGAACAGCCTTTTTCAATAAACGACTTCGTGAGCCCGGTCTGCATCGATTGGGATGATGACCCCAGCGAAAGGAAAAGTCTAGAGGATGGTTCGTCACAGAATATTGTGGAGGTCATGATCTGTCACTTTTAAAGATATTTTATTCATTTATTTGTACATAAACCGTGTTAAGGAGAAAAGTAAACTTCATTTTTGTAGGCTGCAGGTCCTGGATTGGGTAGCAATTCGAGTCAGCGAACTGGTGAACTGCAAGAAGGATCTTTCGTCTTTCAAAGGATTAAAGAGTGCCGTTCAGATTACAGGAAACCGAATTTGGCCAAGCTACGCCGCTACATTGGATATGATAAATTCTGCATTCTAACGCCATTCGGTGAGTTCCTGAATTTGTAGGTTGTTAGAGCAACGTCAAGTTAAAATGTTTTTCCTAAGTTCTATCTATGTTCTTTCCAAATTAGTGGTATAAATAGAAATGCAAGTTTCTGTATTTTAAAGCGGTGACGTCCATAATTGAATTCATGACCGATCAATTTCATTTTTACGAGTACATTATGTTACGAGTTTCTTAGGCTCGTAAACAAATTACAGTTTCCTCGTGCCTAGTCTTGTAAGACCAAATTTAGGGAGTTTTTTTCCACATTTGCTTTTTCATCTAGACGAATCTGACGCAATTGCCCAGCAGGTTGTTGAAAGTAAAAGAGTTTATGTGTATGTTTGAGCGAAACCAATAGCCAGGCTACACTGGAGGGCGTCGGGAGAACGATTAGCGCCCTTAGCTTAGTGCTCAATGCTTAAGTAGGGTTCCCTGTCAGACCAGGAAAGGGAGCAGGCGTTCAATGAAGGCGTTCAATGAACCTGAGCCCTGGGTTTCCTGTCTGTTGGTTGATTTTAACGTAACATTATTAAATTTTAATATATGATAATGATGGAAATCGTTTCATAATACAATGGTCTTAATAGTCGTATAGGTGAATCAATCAATTTGGTAATCCACACCACCAAAGCTCTAGCCTGAGCTCCGAGGACGGAGGCGACATCCGTGCAACACACAGAGCTAAAGCTGTAGGTTTATGTTCAGGTGTAGCTATTTCAAGAAACAAGAAACCATCATAGAAGCAACCACATCCATTTAGATCTGTCGGCCTTTTAATGAACCAAAACTTCCAAGGAGGTACTGAATAGCAGCCAGCGTTACGACAGCCCAAATCGCCTGCTTAATGCAGCAAGTAGTTGTTTGTGGGAGGTATAGAAATGAACGGTCCACATAGAACTTTTTGATTGCTGGTCCACCATTGGTTCTATGAACTTTAAAATTCAAGGATTCTATTCCTTCTACTCGCAAGCCTACCATGGTAGCAGGATCAATAAATTTAGAAATGTGAGAAATTTCAAAATTTGAACAGACCATTCGTATTTCACCGTTTACAATATATTGAACAAGTTAGGTTTGTATCTGTCTATGTCATTTATTTCTGAAAAAGGAATAGTGTCCTAAATTGCTCTTTGAAATTGAGAACATTTTCAGGAATGATGCGGGTTTTTTAATGCTCCTTTATTACGCAGGTGGGAGCCGAAGCGGTTTCCTATAAAAATTAAATTTTCACGTGTTCAATGGAAGACTTTGAGCACTCCCAAACTATAATAATCGTAACTGGGATAAAATCTTCTGTTTTGATGTGATTTTTCAATCAAATTATGTATATTTGTTCATATTCAATGAAATTTTTAATCATTGTGCATGTTGGTTCGTCATAATTAAAAAATTTTCCGTATCATAGTTATCCTGCAAGGATTCACTTAAAATGCACCTTCCTTTGCTTCTACTCCCAAGATATTTTGATGTGATCTACTAGATAGCGAATAAACTAACATACTAAAAAGAGAAAAGGTTTTTAACAGATGTTGTATCATATATCAATGTTGCAGGAACCATGAACTCCGACTACGGATCGGGCTTGGTAATCCGCATTGGAAATAGATATTATCTGCAAGGTATAATCAGCACATTCCTCGATGAAACTTTCTCAGTTGCCACCAACATCAGTCACCATAAAACCTGGCTGGGAGGTGTGATGACGAGTATTGAACAAAAAAGGAAGTGCGTTTCTCATACCTTTTGGTTTATTATTCAATAATAAACCATTGTAATCGCTCTTTGAAAAATTTTTCTAACCCCCCCTGACAATTTCATGGTTTACGTTTCAAAGGGTGTAGAATCCAAATCTGCAATACCAATTTTTCCATCCGTCCGCCGTACGCACGTTTTCTCCCAAACGGCTGGAGCAAAAAATCAGAAATTTCCAGGAAAAATCAATATAGGTCCGACAACGCCCCAATTCTTTAGCCAGCTCTCTCACTTAATTTAATGTGCCACTTAAGGGTTGTCAAAGTATTGTTAAGTCCCTAAAAACCTCAAAAAAACCAAGGCCGCCTAAACATGGACTTTTTTTGAAGATCTTTCCATGAGGAATCGAATGAGCCGCTCCCCAGGTCTGTAGCTCAAACCATTCCCGATGTATGCCATGATCTTACGCTGCAAATTCATTCACTGGGGTTTATTAATCAATTTTATAAATAAATTAAGTAAAACAAACCCGTAGCGCAAAGGCTTCGTGCCGGACTCATAACCACATGTTCTCGGGTACGATTCCCGCGTTCCGCGTATTTTTGCACCATATGAATATGGTATACACACTATGACACAAAAGAAACGTTTCGCCCTGCAGACACAGTCAAGGCCCAAGACAAAACAAAACGCTGTATGTACGTGTCACAAGTGCCATACAATCATAGAACCAATAAAAAACGCTGCAAATTCTTTCACTGGGGTTTATTATTCAATTTAATGCATTTGGCTTGCATTCATAATTTGAATTTTTACTAAGCTTTGGAGTGTGCGTGTTTCACAGGTGATAGCACGATTATTGAATTTCAGGAGATAAGCGTAGAGCATGTAAATCGGTTCTCAACCAAAATACGTATTTGGATTGATCAGTTGATCATATTTGTGTGCCTTCCGAAATTCAATAATCGCTCTATCACCTGTGAAACACGCACACTCCAAAGCTTAGTAGAAATTCAAATTATGAATGCAAGCCAAATGAATGAAATTGAATAATAAACCCCAGTGAAAGAATTGCAGCGTTTTTTTTTTTTTTTTTTTAAGAATGTATCATGACAAAATGTATTTCTAAAACACCGTATAGTTTGCCAAAAATAAACGTACAGGTACTGTATGAATTAAATGACAAATCCAAATAAAATTCAATCGTGATAAAACATTCATTAAAAATAATTCCAAAGAAAAACTCATAAAATTCATAAATCGGAAAATATTAATACGTATAAGGATTTGGATATGAATACAAATAAAGAAGTGATCGCATTTTTAAAAGACTCTTACGAAAATTCACATTTCTCTTATAAATTATACTTAAATTTACAATTTTTTCTCTGAATTTCCGCAAACTTTTCTTCTTTTTGTTGTATTTTGACTGAAATTTAACGGTCTTTCGATAAACTTCTCTGAAATTCAAGTTTTGAACCGAGAATTATATAAATATTTGATTTTTTTCAAATCATATGTACACGTAACACGCAACGTAATATAACAAACGAACACAACATCAGCTCTTTTCCTTTTTTATCATTGAGTACCCTAGAAAAGGTTTCGCGAATTTATCGCATAACTTCAAATAATATTTGATATAATCATAGATATTGATCATTGATATTATCAGATATTATCTGCCGTTTGAAAAGTAGCTAATATGAGAATAGTGCAATTACTACTGTTTTATATTTTCCAGGTGCCAGAACGGATTCCTCTGTGGAAATAACGTTTGTATCTCCAAGTCTAGAACATGTGACGGGATTGTGGACTGCGATGACAAATCGGATGAGAAGGAGGAAATGTGTCATACCGGGCCGCCGCTGTCTAAGCAAACAGAGGCTAAAAATGGGTATGAACTCTTAAGAAATGTGACGATGTCAATCTTATACGGTTTAGAAATGTCCAATGTGAATCTTGAATGAATATTATTGCTGACGACAGACTACGATCACAATCAGTTGAATGGAGAGTTGGTTTATTTGGTAAAATGATAAAATATCTGAACTAAACTTTCAATGCCCAAGTGGAAAATGATGATACGAAGATGAAAGTCGGTGAGGGTATGAGAAAGATATTAGTGATGATGATAAGAATAGTGGAAAGAACGAAGGTAGAATTCAATTGATAAACTCAATTAAAACAGCAATTCAATAAAGAAAATCAAGTTTGATGCAAGTCGTTATTTCTATACGTAACGCCAAATCAAGTGTGAGTCATTAAATGTAAATTTTGCTTTCTTGAACTTTCTGCTGGTCTACATTGTGTTCATTAATTTGTTATTTTCAAAGGTTTAATGGAGTAGAGTCCGATTTTGAATCTTGTTGACATGGTCATCATAAATACAGGGTGTCCCACAAGTTGTCCCCCCCCCCCCCCTCCCAAAATCGTCCAAATGGTAGTAAACAAGAACATTTTTTTTTGTTAATCTTCATATTTTTCTTGCAAGGATTTCAAATATCATATTTGCGCACCCCGCAACCATGCGCAAGAGACACTAACTTTCTTATTTTAAATGGGAACCCGAATTTTTTATTGCAGATTCGGATTCTATCCAGAATTTCATGAAAATTTGAACTCTAAACCAATTTTTTTTCATTGCGCGCAACCGGTTCAACGAGCACTTAAAGTTGCGAAACCCCAAAATTGTCAAATAGTGGATGATGGTGAACTCCAATGAAGTGTGACAACATGAATTTTCATTGTTTTTTAACGCTGATTCGCGTTATGCTCTCCGTTTCTTGATTCGGTTCAATATTTGTGGAATAATGACCGAAATTTGTTTATTTCGCTTGAAAATCATTATTTAAGTATGCTTGATTTCAACTCTCAGATTAAGATGATTTTTCACTCGATCACTAAAGAAGGTTTCAATCTCCTATTTTAACATTTTTCAACCAGACTGTTTCCCATACAGTGAAAATGGTCGGAAAGAAAATAACAAAGCTCATATATGGATCAGCTTCCCTCAAGGACAGGAGAATTTAGAAGAGTGCAAAGACTTGGAACACATAAATTTCCGTGTGGTATTGGGGCTCTTGACAACACCCATATAACAATCTAAAAACCTGAAGTTCGTGGAGATGAATATGATAATTGAAAGGGAGTCCCAAGTATTCATGTCCAGGCCACTTGTGACGGTGCAGAAAGGTTCACAGAAAAGACACCAACGAGCTACTTCCTGAGCCTTTGCTCTGAAGTAAAGGATTTATCTTTTGCATACGTTTATGAAGCAAATACTCTACCTCGGAGGTTTACTCATGAGCAAAAGCTTTTACTTCTACCCTTCGCTTTGAGCATTTACTCTAACTTTATGCATACCACCCATTGCCTGAGTTGTGAATCATGATTGAGAACTGAAAACTGGATTGGAATATCCACCAGCAATTAAAATCACTGCTACCTGTCCTATTCTAAGGTCTTTGAGGTACGATGGATACAATAAGGTATGTTTTGATAAGGATACAATAAACTACAATAAGGATGCACAAAGAAAACGTTTACCTACCTTAATAAAAATTAGGGGATGTTGTTTATTTGAGTACCTTTGCATAGGTGTACTTTCTACTTACCTTAGTCACCTCTCATCACTCTCTCCGTATGTCTTAAAAGCCACTAACTTTTTATTCAAATTCGATTTTGTACTGGGCTTAGTATTGTACATAGACATTTCATGTTTTTTTTATAACCGTAATAATTCTGACGTGTTTCAGATGCGCGTTACCCATTCAACTTGGAGGAGCCAGCTATCGCCTCGAAAACTGTGAAGGTCCTTCTTGCACGAAACTGGCCGGCACGATGATCGAGGATGGTCAAAGCGTTCACATAACTTGTGGCCGAGGGACTACACCTTCGGAGAAAGGGCCTCGATACGCGTGTCTCAATAGCGAATGGTTTCAAGAAAAACCCAGCTGTATTAGTAAGTAAAGTACACGAATCAAAAGAATACGGACAGAATGAATCATTGGCTCGCTGTTTTTCTGTTTAACCTTGCACATAATCATCGAATCATCAACAAAAAGAACAAAATCCAACCAAGCTAGACAGTTTTGTTTTTAAAGAGGGATATCAATAATGTACACATTCAACACTTTCTATACAAATAGATGTCGATTTCAGCGTAACTGATTATTGACTAAAGTAGCTGCTAAAAAGAGCGTTTTGAAGGGAATTAAAACAGAAAATATTGTAATTCAACGGGGTAGAAATTTGAAGTTTCTCTTCGAAAATTACAAAATACTAGTTTTCATCCACCTTGAACAATTTTTTACTGTCCACAAAAAACTGGAAAAGGTTTAAGAATAATTAAAATTTCAATATTTGGCGCTTGAACATGAACTTCAAAAAGTACTAAGCAAATCGTCATAACTGTCATGTGAACATAGTCGGGCGGCGTTAGGTTATACAGTACCCGCACGACCTTCCGGTCATGATGGTACTGTAGCTCTTGCTCCTTCAACCCATCGATGATGCAGGTTTACGTAGAACAGTAAAAATAGGATTTGCCGATGAAAAACGTACAGAAGTATCGAACAGAAAAAATCTTGTGCGGGGTTATTTTTTCATGGAATTCGGCGTAGAATTCGAATCTGGAATAAAAAATACGGGTTCTCATTTGAAAAAAGGAAGTTAGTGTAGACTGCGCAAAAGTGCGCACACATAATTTGTTGAATCCTTGTCAGAAATCATTGGACACGTATTTTTTTGGATTTTCAAATAAACTGTTTGTATTGAAAATAAAAGGGGTGTTCATGTTAGGTGGACCACTCGGTATACCATAGTGATGTTTATACCTTCATCTAAAACTTAATAGCTGTCACTGACTCTCGATCACAAAATATTTCGAGGGGTTAGAAGTTAAAGTACCCAAGTCACAAACGTTATAGGTAAGTGCGGGAAAATGAAATTCGAATTTTAAATGCTTGCGTAAAATCACAAGTACCTCAGAAAGAATGGCAAAAAATCGATATTTGTAGGTTATATACTTGGTATTATTATTATAAAATTATCCGCGGACTTTAATTTTATCAGAAGGCGTCAGAGGAATTTAGGACTTGGGTATGTTAACCACAAACTTTGGTTCAGTCTAGTAGGACTTGGACAGGTCATGAGTATTACAATCTGGAAATTACAGTGTGGAATTGCGTGTTGTATTGCTTACCAATTGTTGGGACAATGATTTCAAATGAACACAATCTTTGTATTTCAGCTCTTGAACTGCGTAGGGTGGATTTTTCGTCTTATTCCTCCTGCTTCTCTATAGCTGAAAGATATTCAGCCAATCTCTCATTAAATACACAGACACATTTTTTTGTGCTGACTCAATGGCACTGTGCATAGAGTGTACCTCCATATGGCTATGCCCTTTTTCTATGAATTTATACTCTAGAATCTTTATGTGGAAGTTCTCCACAATGTACAAGATCAAAAGTTCACGCAGGAAGCAAATCAAGAGAAGTACTCGTATAACTACCCAACTGCATTTGGTGAGTTCTTCCGCTAAAGAAAAGTAACTAGGTACAATTTTCCATCTTTAGATGTAAATCTACCCAAGTACCTCTGGGTATTTTTACCTCTCAAGAATGAGCTATTTCTACACTTGGTGATTCACACATGCTCTGAAAACCATGGAAATCATCATCGTTGGACTAAGTATCTCCAGCAGATGAAAATATGTATCATCCTAGTTGGTTCGGTACTTTTAACTCAATTTCACAAAAAAATGGACTTGGGTACTTTTACCTCTAATCCCTCGATTTATTGACTTCCAACTGTTAACAGGAATGTGCCCCCCTCTGGAGAAGTTCGGAGTTGAAGTGAGGTGTGATTTCAACAGAGTGGCGGTGAACTGTTCCGATTACGCGACACCTGGAACGGAGGGAGTCGCCAACTGTAAGCGTCTTCATAAGCTCAAAGACCCCCATGAGACGCCTGAAAACCCGAAATGCCTGAGCGGTGGAAAATGGTCGGCAGAACTTCCTTTCTGCACTCCAGGTTAGTTTATACAGGTGGTAATTCTTACAACAAAGCCCTCAGCAAATAGAAACGCAGGTCGGTGAGGTGACGCAGTGTGAATCACGGCAAGTTGTCTGTGATACACATAAATGAACGAATGGGACCGTAAAGGGACATGAATCACATTCACGTCACCACGACCTGCGTCCAGCAGTCGACATCGCGCAGATTTTCTTTAGTGAGTGAGGTGAATTTTTTGAACAAAATCGTGTGCGCATTTCGAAATGGAAGAAAAATTAGTAGAGGCTGTACGGGGAAGGATGCTTTAGTACATTTCAATTTTTCTTATTATGATATTTGTGCTTTTGGCTTAAATTGATCTTGAAAAAAAATTCTAACCCCCCTGAAAATTTCATGGTTTACGTTTCAAAGGGTGTAGAATCCGAATCTGCAATAAAAAATGTTCCGTCCGTCCGCCGTTCACACGATTTCTCCCAAACGGCTGAAGCAAAAAAGCTGAAATTTTCAGGAAAGATCCATGTTCTTGAGCCAGCTCTCTCATTTAACTTAAACTGCCCTTTAAGGGTTGTCAAAGTCTTGTAAAATCCCTAAAAACCTCAAAAAAGTCAAGTCGAGTGAACTCCTAAAAGACTTTATAGCCGATACACGGGTTGGTGTATCTTCTAGACTTCTAAATGTTATTTTCATATATTAACTGTATTCTTTATTCCTGCCAATAAACATTATTCCATTTCAATGAAATGACTTATTTAATTTGATGGGTGGTAATATTCACTTGGTTAGACGAAAGCACCCATCCACCGTGATTTGATGCTTTTGGAGGAGTTAGGCTTTTATTGATATTTTAGAGCCATATTTCCGTCTAGCAAGTACCAGCACGCATGCAAAATTGGTAAATGCATTGTGCCAGAGGTATTCATTGGACAAGAGCGAGACACCATCAAATGGACAATGATTGAAAATACGGCGTTTGTGACGTTTCAGAATGTGGAGTGCCTAACCGCATAGACGACGTGACTCCCACGATCTCGTTTGGCAAGAATGCTTCTTACGGGAAATATCCTTGGCATACAGCGCTGTATAAGAAAAACCCCGTCACACAGATTTGGCAACAGTTTTGCAGCGGTACCATACTCACCCCTACACACTTGGTCTTAACCGGTAAGTTAATGGTTTGGGATTAACTGTGGTTAATTTATTTCATAAGTACGTCGTAAAATCCTATTCAAGCGAAACATATTGTTAAACAATGAATGCATTACAATGATGTCACTTTGAGGGCCGTTAGAATGGATCGCCCATCAACGATGTGCCATAGTACTCCTTCTATTCACCCCCTTCCTCAAAAATAAATTAGAAAGATCTGAAATATGTTTCAAAACAGGAACAAAGTTCTTGATAAAATAAAAAGAATCTGGAAGGATCTGGGGCAGTTTAAGCTGTAGAAGAAGAAGAAAAGTTACTTCATTTAAAAAAACTATACACATACAAAACAGAATTAAACAATTTTTCGACAGTAAAAATAGGCAAAGCCTTAGATGTTTGCCGGAGTTGACCTAAGTGGGAATCAACGAGATAAACTAATTCAAAATGAAATAGAAAATCTACATTCTAATTTTCAGAAATAATTTAAACAAAGTAAGTAACAATGTCTTAAGCTTCATGGCTTTACTAATTAAATTCATCAACTAGTACCTTACGATAAGACCACGCATCACGTATATAGTTAGCCAGATTGATCCAGCGATTTCTATTTTCTAGGAGAAGAACAAAGTCAATCTTTGCGATTGCACTAGCTCCAAAATACTTGACCCCGTATTCTCTTAAAATTGGGCAAACTTCGATAGAATGAAAGATATCCTCTTTTTCGCCGTAAATACAGAGAGTACTATACACAGGCTCACGTTCCCATCCAGGCCGATAGTTCAATGCAACCATCTCGCTTCGCATCTTCAAAATCCATCTTAGGATCGGTAAAGTAAGACCATAGGTTTCCCCTAGATCAAGCAGGTCTGCAACACACACCGTGCCATGACACGGTTGCAGCCGTAACATTGATGTTATTATTCACCTCTCCTCTTAATTCAGACACCCCAAGCTGCGGGCCATTCCTACCGTGTATACTTTTCTTAGCCCCACAGGTTTGTTCCATGTCCACGCTGTCACTGACAACTTGGACATCCAGGATGTCCAGGCAGGCCCATCGAGCTTAATGGCAACAATATTGGGTTTCTTGCCCTGGTCACTCAGCAAATGGTAAAGTCTCTCTCTCTCCATCTCCCAGCCACTGAATGACAAGGCGCCTGCTATCTGCTTAGCAACTGCATTATGACGGAGAACGCGGCCACTGTGAGTTCGTGGACACTGCTGCACCACATAATACAGGTTCTCATTTTTACCCCGACAGGCAGAGGGTATCTACTGCCTCACGACTACCTCTGGAACACCTGTAGCTAGTGTAGCCAGCAGGATGTCATGCAAATGTAGGTAGTTGAGGGCCTGAAGCCCACTACACCCGTTGGGAGGAACTGGGGGGATTCTTTACCATATGATGAATCGTGCAGGGCAGCAGCAAACTCAGCAGATGAGCTGAGCACCACAACAGCTGCCTGACAAAATCGAATTCAGCAGAAGTGCAGGCGACCTCCCAGCTAGAACCCCTAAGGCCTAGTAGGCGATGGCCACAATACACACCACACGAAGACATACAAGTATTGGTTTTTTCACGGGTTTGATCTTGGAATGGTTGGAAACGGATTTGTATGAAGTTATTTTTTCTCATGTTTTGCTCTTACCATGACCTAAAAGCTCAATAATAATTAATATAATTTGATTTCAGCTGCCCACTGTTTATACGGTGATGATTTTAAACTTCTGAAGGCTGGCGATCTACTTGTAGCTGGAGGCAAAGTCGTTAGAAACATTACTTATCAAGAAATTTATCAACAAGTAACACGCGTTAGTACAAAAATATTGTAAACATATCGGAAGTTTAGTTGAAGAGGCTTTCAACGTAATGTATGATACTCACTCCATCATATACTTTCCATTTCAGAGCAGGTGAGGAAAATTATAGTTCCGGAAGATTACGAGGGTTTTTCAACTCAATATGAGTACGACATTGCTCTGTTAGAGCTCGTCACTCCCTTCACCATTACTGATTTTGTCTTGCCCTGCTGCATCGACTATCAGATATCCACGTCACAACCTCCATCTACCGACGGAATCGTACGTTCCATCAAACATACAGTATAAACTGTAACCTGCAAAATGGTAGTTATTTATTTTAAAATTTATTCATCCGCCTCTTTTGCAGGTGGTCGGATGGGGGTACACAGAGATAAACCTACATCCTGGTGTTTCTGGGGAGGCGAGCGAGACCCTATTGGAAACCCAACTGCCTTTGATCAGCAATCGGGAATGCAAAAATAGAGATGACCACTTCAAACCCTTTGTGACATTTGACAAGTTTTGTGGAGTGTACCGAAACAGTAAGTATACCGTGTGACGAAAGGTATCAAATTGGGGATTAACCCACGAAACGAAATTGGTTAGGGATAGAACGAATTTAGGTTTTGAGATGACTAAATTTGATCGGGGGGATTTGAGCTTACCCGCACGGTAGGGCTTCCATTCGTCGAACAAGGAGGAGACGACGGCATAATCTGGAGTCATAGTTTCTTGAATCCTTGAGGATTCACCATGCACTGACACCATGCACTGTAACGATTTGTACCATTGGTGAGTAGAACAGTTGTATTGTTACGATACTGTGTTAATACTTGAATACAGTAGTAAATAGAAATGAGTAGTATGTGTATGAGGGTTCAGCACAAAACCAAACTTCACCAATTATCCGTGTTAATTAACCCTACTGCTTCAATACTAGTTAATGCTAATGAGTGCCGAATGATAATTCTGCTGAGTCCAACACCAAAGGATTGCAATTTAGTCAGTCATCTTATTTCAGATTCTGGCCCACAGCCGGGGGACAGCGGAGGAGGCCTGATAGTGAAGAAAGGGGAGCTCTACTTCATCATTGGAGTTATCTCAATCAAACAAAAACTTTTAAACAACCTCGGAGCGTTCACCAGCGTCGGCAGCCATCAGACCTGGATTCGCAGCGTTATAAACTCTCACATGAGATCATAAACTGAACAGCCAGAAATCAACTATCGCACAGAATATCGATGATAAAACAAATAAAATAATTGAATATAACAATAATACTTGTATTTTCAAATTATTTCTATTATAGAAGAATTATAATTCTACTTTTTTATACGATCTTGGCTCCCTCAGGGAAGCGTTAATACATAGTTTGAACAAAGACTTTATCCCTAGGTCTGATTTATCAATGTATGATTGAGAATAAACTAATCATTGATGGCAGTTTCTCAGTGGTGAAAATGTGTTGAACAATCTGATACCGTTCATCTAAATATAAAATTATAAAATTATAAACTGTTATCACAACCCTAAAAACCCAATTTGTTTGGTTGAACTGATTAATATAATGATTTCTCATTAGGAAAAAACAAACATGAATAATGTTGTCAATTCCCAATCAAATGTACCGGATGGGAGACAATAAATGTAGAAAAAAGATAGCCTCGGTTAAGAGTGAAAAAACACTATCATTTTCACATGGTCAGACTTCAATTTCTAAATCGCATCTCACGGTACTGTATGAAAACTTGTTACTTGACGAGGGTTCCATAGAATTTGACCATCAGGAAAGTTTTTATTTTCCAAATTTTGGGTGTTTTTTAGCATGGAATACTAGGGGCAGTACCGAACCACGAAATTTTGCGATGATACGGAACTAAGTATCGTGTAACCTATGCGATGTTTGTTATGAAGTTTATATATGTTATAGGGTTGTTTCCAATAATGTTATAATCTCAATAAAACTATAAAATACCTTCTTATCTGAAGACTGATTTTTTAAAGGGCTATCGAAATATAAGAATAGGTTTGATCGCATTCTTCCAAATAAAAAAATAAAATTGAACACAATAAGAAAGAGCGACTAAAGCATGTTCCATGTTTCTTAAATTTTATTGGCCAATTTTTTTTTCGAATTTTTCCTTTAAGAAATTTAAGGCTAGTTTCGAAATGGATGTCAAAAACTAAAATTCCTTGAGGTAAAAAAGAGAAATACGGTGTCCCATACACTCCTGGATCAACTCTAATAGACGTCCTTCCTATAACGAAGTCTTGTTTGAAAGGAACGTTCTAGAAAGAATGAGACAAAAAGAATAGTTTCTCCATTGTTAATTATTGTGTTAATTCTATATCTTACGAAATTAGCAATTGATCGCAGACTGAGATTTAGGTATTTCTTTACCGCCTTGTGCACACAGTTATGCAAACCCGCAATACAGATGTGTCATGTGTGTTAGCTATCCGCCTCCTGGGATTCTTCAGGGCACCTCGTTCCTTGAGGTCACAGTCTTGACACGCCAACACCGCGACAATTCATCTGTGTGTGCTCTATTGAGATCCCTCACGGGTACCCCAAGATTTTCGAGGTCACCCTGCGTGTCTACGACGCTTCGATTCTGAACCGTTTTTCATAATGTTTTCCTATGCGATTCCAATTTTACTCTATTCGTTAAAAAAACCTTCGGAATTTAAAATTCCATGACCGAAGAGAGGAATCGGAAGGGCTAACGCCAAAAAACGAGTTTTTTGGCAAATTTTCTCGATAATTCTTCTCAAGCCCGACTTCTTGCTGGGCTAGTGGATTCCATCCAGGTTGTTGAAGGTGTTGAACGTCATCCATCTCTCCCATTTTGACGTTCACTTTTATCATTTTTCAATAGTTGTATATTTGATTTCGACTGTTTCGCGATGGAGTGGGAAAATGAAAAAGTTGAGGCTTTTGGTGATGACGAGGAACGTAAATTGAGTAACTTGATGACCCGCCGGTCTGCACAAGCTCTAATTGTACTTCCGTTATGTAAAAATCCGTGCAAACTTATTTGGGTTTGAGAAAAGGTTCAATGATCAAGAAATTCCAGATTTTGTGATGGTTGCTACAGGGAAGAGGTCGTTTCACAGAAATTACAATGTTGGGCATAGGAAAAATTGCCTACGCAACCTACAAATGTGGGATTCTAGTTCAGAGAGGGGAGCTAGTAAACAGAGATTAAAGCTACCAAGGAGTGTTGAGCGGGAAGGATATTGAGGAGTCGGTTCGGTCGCTAAGAACTGGATTGTACTCCTGTTAATCATTTAAATGATAAAATCATTTTTAGATCATGTGTCACTTGGCTTCTAGTCTTTAAGGATTAGTCTTCCCGAGTATTTTCGAGCCGCAGCTTCCTGCGTCCTTCTTAGAAAACGTTACGGCCAAAAATCGTTGTAAGCGACCTGTCGCAAGACAATAAAAACGCCCCCTCTCCGCGGAAGGCGAGCTCCGAGCAGAGTCGGCTGCCTTCAACTCCCACCAAATCCATCGACTTGATTCTTCGCCCTGCTGGCTCACCAGGCTTCGACGCCCCCGGCCAGTCATCCACCACACGCCGACCAGTCGCGAACGGGAGATAAATTTCGCCGTTTTTTTTTCGCTATAAACCCGAAAGAAGTTCAGTGACAGTTTGCAATATTCCAATTGGGAAAGAAATTTGATTTCTTCACTACAACTTCGTCACAACAATCAGGTACGTCCTTGAACAATTACTACTAATTGCCACCTCTAATTGTTAACTTGTGAGTTCTATAAAGTGAACAGTCAACCGACAATTTGGGCTCATTCTTGAAAGACTTCTACGAAACAGGGACTCCTCCTTCATTTGTATAGTGTTTTTGCTTCTGAATACACCTGCACGTAACCGAAGTCTTGTTTTCACTTTCCAAAGATGAAAATCTTCTATTTTTTTCCGCCACAAAATCAAAATTTCCTCTTGCATTTTACGTTTCATTCAGGTCAATTCCCGTTTTAAGTCTGTCTTGTTACCAAAACTCCTTGAAACAAATCGTGGGGTTCCGGGTAAAAGTGACCAAGTAACATTTTTTTCAAAATGAGCTTTTTTTGTCATTCCGGTACTAAGGAACGTTGTCTACTGTGTGTTATTGCTAAGAAAGTTATCTTCAAACTGATGTGCAAGAAATACTTGAAAATAAATTTTACCTGCCTGACCCAAAGAATTTTATGTGACCAAATGGCATTTGAACTCAACCACAAAACACGAGATGGATTATAAATGTACTCTCGCTGGTGCATGTAAATGTTATCAATTGCCATTTGATCACTTTTACTGTGTAAGATTTGTAAGATTGCATAGTGGGCAGGTGAAAATGACCAATTACAGTGATAGGTAATGGATAACCTTTTCTAACAGAAATAGGTATATCATTGTTATTAGATGCTTGGCAACACGATAAATTAACGAAAAAACTATTCAATTCCTCAATTTCATGTAACTATGCGACTTATTTTCGAAGAATTGAATTGACCAAATGAGTAAAGCTTAAAACTCCAGGCAGGTAAAAATGATCAAACAGAGTTTTCCGGAAAACAGCTCTTATTTAATCTGATGTGAATTTTGAAGCACGATATGAGAGGAGGGCACAAGCTAACTACCTACAGGATAAAGAAAAATCGAAACATAGTCGGATGAGACATCACACAACCAGTGTTCGTAAGAAGAAAATAGGTGAAACTTCAGATCGCTCCCCTGTAAAATTTTGCTAATGTTACTTGGTCACTTTTACTCGGAACCCCACGAAATTTACTTCCACGGTTTTCGTCGGATTTTTATGTAATTTTCAAAGAGTGGGTGGGTTAGGCTGAAGATGATCCTCTATGAATTTTACCGCTCAGGAATCAATACTTCGCTCTGACACTACAGAACCAGAAACTTACAGTCCACCAAATATAATTTTCTCAGATTCTAGCTGCCCGATCTCTCAGAAATTTCGGAGATAGCCGGGAAATGACCGTCAAATGATCTCATATCAACTTCAACATTATGGTTCCCTTAGTAACTGCCGCGGATGCCCGAACGTGATATGCTTGTACTAGCCTAATTTGTAAAAATATCACACTATTTCGAAATTTTTAGGGAATGACTGGTTATAATCTAAATGGTTCTTAATTAGTTGCATCCCATTATTTGCTGAAAAATTCGTCAAGCATCATTTTATAATTTTATAATCGCCCGATCTTGCTAAAACTTGGAGGATAGATGGAGAAAGCATATTTCATCTGCTCGTATAAATGTTAACAGAATCATTACTGTATCCGTTATAGAATTAGGGCCACAGTTTCGTAATAATATCGGCACACCCATTTGAAGGCGTTGGTATCAGCCTGCATTTCTGCCACGAGGAAAACCGGCTTAACCATTCCTGTTGTCGGCTTTTTCATTTTATCTTGGTAAATTTTAGTTGGATTTCAACGTGTATTTCCGAGTGTAACTAGGAAGCCCATATCTTAATGTAAAGTCCGGTGATCCGCGTAGGATTGTCGAAAGCAGAAATTCCGCACTAAATTAGCACTTTCCTTCTTTAAAAAAAAAAAACTCTGAAGTATGTTATTAATTTGAAGTAAATTAGAAATTTAGTTTTTACTTTGTCGTACGCCGTACACACGATATCTCCCAAACGGCTGGAGCAAAATATCTGAAATTTTCAGGAAAAATCAATATTGGTCCGAAAACGCCCTAATTCTTTAGCCAGCACTCTCACTGAATTTAAAGTGCCCTTTAAGGATTGTCAAAGTCTTGTAAAATCCATTTAAAAAAAAAAAAACAAACAAAAACGGGTTCATGATTTGAATTTCTACCAAGCTTTGGAGTGAGCGTGTTTAGCAGGTGATAGAGCGATTATTGAATTTCAGGAGGCACACAAATATGATCAACTCAAATCCAAATAGGTATTTTGGTTGAGAACCGATTTAAGTGCTCTACGCCTATCTCCTTACAACCGTAATTTGTTCATTTAAAAAATGACAATATTGCGCTTCTCATCACTGAGCATGCGTACACGATTGACACCAACTGTTGAAAAAAATAGAAACCCTAATTTGTTAAGACACATTTGGATTTTACGGAAAATTTTCATGAACGTTTGATCCCTTATTCCATTTTTTTGTTGGCCTAGCAAGTCGTCCGAAGAGCGAGCAAAACGCGTAACTTAATGATTGTCCAAAACTAGAGATGGAAATACATCAAATTTGGCTTATGATTTAGCACTTTTTTCTGAATCGCGTTGTGGTATCCGTTTGATGATTTGACCTTATTTACGACCAAGAAGTTCAGTTTTTGAGGAAGAAATCATCGATTTTTTAAAGAGTCATAAGTAAATCTCAGTGGAGTTGATTAATACCAAATTTTTCCGATTTCCGAAATATAGTAATACTGAGATTTCTGAATGTATAGTGTTAGTTAGAATTAATAGTGATAAAGTTAATTAACATTCCAGAACTTGGACCTTCGTTCCATTCACAAACGCAGATTTCTTTAAACAGTCATAATTTTCATGCAATTTCCATTATATTTGGACAGTGTTTTTTTTTTTGGAGTAATCACAAACAGATCACCCACGCGTTTCATTGTTCTCAAACGAAACCTTGCTAGAGATACCAACCAATGCTTGACAATGCCTTTAATAACCAATGATTCATCTCCTCACAACTTCATAAATTGACACTCTCACAAAATAATTTATAAATCAACATACATACATGAAGTGTGGCATATGATTTAACACTGTTTTTCAACTCTTAACCCAGTGGTGGCATTCGTTTGCTGATTTGACCTTATATACAGCAATTACGACCGAAAAAGTCACTTTTTGAGGAAGAAATCATCGATTTTTTAAGGAGTCATAAGTAAATCTCAGTGGAGTTGATTACTACAAAAGTTTATGAGTAATACGAAGATTCCCGAAATACAGTATTAGTGGGAATTAATAGTGAAAAAGTTAATTAACATTCCAGAACTCTTTCAATGCACAAATGTAAATTTCTTTCAACAGTCATAATTTTCATGCGATTTCCTTTAAATTTGGAGAGTGTTGTGTGGAGTAATCACAAACAGCTTCCCCACGCATTTCATTGTTTCCAAATGGAACTTTGCCAAGAAACCAACCAATGCTTGCCAATGCCTCCCTACCAATGATTCATCTCCTCACAACTGCATCAAGTTTCACTCTCGCACAACAATTCAGAAATCAACTCTACTACTCTAAACCCTCTTATTTTAAAACCCGGAAACTTTGGCCATTATTTCTAAACCCATTAATTTGATGAAAATTCCACTATTTTTGTACATTATAAGCTTGGTACGTGCACTTATTTGTCGTTTATATTCAGTTGGATCTTTCGGATTTTTGCAGCCATGAATTTCGGTCCGGAATCTCAGTCGTGCATGTGCCCAGGATGTCATTCCAACATACAAACCAAAGTGAAAAAAGAGGCCACCACGAAAACCCACTTGTTCGCTCTCCTTATTTGCTTGCTGTAAGTAATACGCACATAGAGAGATAGATAAATTGGTTTGTTGAATGATGTAACCTATAAAACTGCCATCCTTCATTAGTCATAATATGACATATTATGTTTCACACACCCATGAAAAATTTTCATTAGTTCCTAGTTAGACCGCTAAGAGTTCTGTCAATAATCTTATCTCTTTAGCTAAAATAGAGAGAGATTGGGAAAGTTACAATGACGATATACCTCTTGGTATAAGCATGACCGACAAGGGTCATTCTAGTTATTTCATAATACTACCTACTGCTTTCTTTGGATAGCCTTTTCATTCACCTTATAGATATGGAATCATTAAGATGGTAATGGATTGTGCCACCATCGTTATTCTTGAAACTGCTAAGAAGTCTTGAACTAAACTTTTACCTTCAGGTGTATCTTCAGGGTGTTTTCTGCGTACCGCCACGGTCCTTGGAAGGAGTAACTAGTTCATTCCAACACCTCCTTGTAGTATGGTAGCAGAAAATGGTTAAGAACCATTCGCCCTCTAACATTGGCTGTCCTAACAACCCTTTCCCTCACACTACTATTAACCCTTATCATATTTACCCCTGTCCTGTCTTATCCAATCCCCCAACCCCACCGTCTGTTTTTGATTGTGATGGTTATGGAGCGTTCTCGCTTCCAGTTTCTTGAAACTTTAGTTTTTAATTTATAATTTTATTTGACTCTAACAGGTTCTGCCCCTGCTTTTGGCTTCCTTACTGCTGTGACTCCTGCCAAGCAGTGAACCACTACTGCCCCAACTGTAACGCCTTCCTTGGAACATACGACCATTAAAATGATTATTCCTCATATCTAATTTTATACGCGACGTAATGCATCAGGTTCCCACTTTGAACGCGGGATCACCGAAAAACCAACATTACATTTCAAATTCTCCGATGTGAGCTTCAAAGAAAAAATCTGGAGGATTCAAGTATTAAGTTAGGGCCTCATGACTCAATATCGCCAAAAAAAAAAAATCAAATTCATATATCAAGCAAATGTTTTGAACATTCATTTAATTTTGCAAACATTCCATCATCGTAGCTAGTGCTTTTAAAATAGTACTTAAGGTCAGTATTTTATTGTTTAGGCAATATTTGTACAAAGTCAAGTAAATTCACTTGTTTGATTAAGTACCAATGTTTTTGATGGGCCCATGACCTGTTGGATATGCTATCATTTTTTGTCATTGATGATAACCATTATACCACGAACGAATCAAATTAATCTTAGCTGATATCTTAAATGACGTACGAATGGTACTTTTGTAAAAAATCTATTTATGTTTGACAGTATTAACTCGAATCACTGCCTTGTGAACGCAACAAGTCAAAATGACGCATACAACTCCCTGTTTTAATATTTCAACACGTATTTGAAAGACGAGTGTGTATTTATGATTTAATGCAGTTTGTTGTCAACATATCCACTATTCATGGCACCTATCCACATTTTGTAATTCGTATTTGAAAACGGCAAAAACAATTCAGTGCGGAATAACTATTCGTCGATGACGTTATTCATCCACTCGATAGGCTTTCATTGGATCATAATCGATCATCAAATGATTGCTTCGTGAAACTATGCTTTGTTGCTTCTGAATGCTCCGTTGTTTTGAATAGAAATCGCTATAATGGGCCTACGACATTTCAATTGCTATCATAAAAATCTTATTCGCCATGAATAGTGCCCATCAAATATGGTTGACTTTTTGTTAAATCAATAGTCCATTTTATAATTATTGTTAGGTATATTAAGCAATCCTGTGTTTCGAATTTAATTTTCTACATTCGACTATAGTCAATCGTTTACATGCATGAAAATGTACTCAACTGGTTTGTCATTAACGTGCATCGTGATAAAAAATACATTGATATATTTTACGTGTATTGTGCATAAATTCTACTACACCTGCATACCTACCTCCTTATTATAAGCTCACGGCCATTTCATACAGAGAATGATAATAGGAGGGTCCGTGTTTCAAAATAATTTTAGATGTTGGGCTGTAAGAAGTCTTCATTCAGGGGTTCAGTTGAGGATATGGCTCAGTGCTCGCGATGGGCAATTTTCTTTAATTCCTGAAGCTAAATGATTTGATATCTTTTCAACGAGGCTCGTTGTACACTTATTTAACGCTCGGAGTTGGATATTACTTCGGTTTAACAACTAGAAGCCTGGAAATTCTAATTGTCGCCCACTAATGATGTCATTGGGTTGTCTATCCCATGGGAAATGTTTTCTTTCCCAAACCAGTAGGTACTATTTACATGCAAAGAAGTATGAATTCATAGTTTAAAAAAAACTGGCTGTGCTCATAGTTTTCTTGTAAAGGCAATGATATAGATCGTTGAAATTTTTTAAAGTGGAGTATGAGGTTGTTATAACAATTGAAGGGAATATGCCAGGGTTTTGTCCAGCAGCCATCAACTCCTTCAAAAGGTGAGTCCACTTGTGTTGCGGGTCTATCTCAATAATTCTATAACGGATAGAATAAATCTGAATGTCATGAAAATTATTAGATTCATTCAATTTGATGGCAAGCACAGTACTATTTAGAAGGAAAGAAGTATGAACTTTACCTTTTTTCAAAAAATTGGGTGTGCACAGAGTTTTCTCTTAAAGTTAATGAATCGTTGAAATGTTTTAATCTCCAAAGATGTAGAATGTAAGATTGTTACAACGATTGAAGGGAGAAATATGCCACGGTACATGCCCCGTAGTGGTCAACGCCTTCAAAATGTGAGTCAACTTGTATTGCGGGTCTGTCGCACTAGTTCTATACTGGATTTTACTATTGCGTATGCTTAGCACCAAATAATGATACTCACATGTTGACATTAATATCATTTTATCAGAGCGTCCTTTACCGGATAAAACTGAACGAAAAAGAGAGAGATCGGACCACTAGCATGAAAGAACAATGATCGGTATACTATGTTTGCGCATGCGCAAACTGAAGTATTGTTTCGCGAGCTTTGAAACTCATAGAGGCCCATCTGCAGCATAACTATAACATTCCCTGAAAATGTCATTAAAATCGGATGAAAACTGTAGGAACAAAATCTATTACAAGGATCTGCAAAAGTTGTTAATTTCAGTCTTAAACTCAAAATACGAACAGAAATTTTCATTTTGAAAATAATTTCATCTCGCGAAATATAAAAAAATTTCCCGATACTTATCCCATACTTTCAATTATTTGTCAAAAAATGACAAAAATTAGGGACTGCCATGGAGTATACCTATTTGGTACTTACCCGTAGGTATGATTATCATTATATAAAGACGAAGGTATTGAAAGAAACGAACAAAATAAGACCAGTGATGGCTACAATTTATTTGTAAAAACATAGATACCTATAGATAAATCAACATCTTATAAAATTCTTTTACATTTCATTCTTTTTTCTCACAAACCTTATGACATATTCCATAACGGGATTCCAAAATAAGCTATAACACCCGCTAACTACGTACAAATATATAAAGGCATATATTTTGCAATCATTATTACTCATTAAGGAATGCTCGAAATACATCTTAAAACTCACTTTGATAAAAAAAATATAGGCATGCCCAAGGCACACTGTGATCACGTCAATTTATTGAAATAATCCGACAATTGCAGGTTGAACCAACGAGACGAAAATAAGTGTCAAATACTTTGTTGAATATTTTCTTTAGAAATGTGTTACATGGAAATATTTTCCTCAAAAATGAGGATAAACGGAATTTATTTAGAAATTGGATGAAGCCTAAAACTGCTATTCTTTCAAATACATATATCCGAAATAGAATCAAAATTATGTTAAAAACAACGAATAAGTCATGATTTAATTGGCAAAAAAATTACAAGGAACATACTTACAGTTCACTTAATAGGTAATTATTCTGATATTTCGCTAAAAATTGAATGTTGATTGATTACGTCATAAAAATTAAAATTTGAGCGAATTGTTAACTATTGGAAGTGAGTTACACGCTTCCGAAACAGTCAAAACCCTGAAAACTGAGTTATGCATTGAGCGAGGAAAATCAGAAGGATTGTTTACAATTTTAAATTTCTCGATTCTTAAGTGTTATACTTAACGGGGTTCAATTGAAATTTAATGGCTCGGTGAATTGAAACGTCGAAGACAAAATCAGTTGAAATATCAACTGTAATGATACGAGGAAGGCTAATTATGAGGTAAAAAGAAGCGATTAGTAGTTTAGCTGTCATAGGTTCCGAGGAAGGCGTTGCATTTGGGGCAGTAGTGGTTGGTGGCCTGGCAAGTGTCGCAACAGTACGGAATCCAGAAGCAAGGGCAGCACCTGAAATTGTAAATGTCGATCAAAAGTACCTCTTCATTAATTACATGGGGCAATTGAAAACATAGCGTTTGAAATCAATGTCTCTCCAGTAAATTGATGATTTCTGAAGTCGAATTCCCTCAACTCCAACTGAACATTTTCCTAGTCAAGTTCATGAATTCTCAAGTGCGCGCCCAACAAAATCTTGATCTATTCCAGTCTTCTTAATATCATCTACAGAAAGTACATTGGGACCAGGGGCAACTACTGACAGGAGCACAGACGCAGTTGCACTCCCTGGCCAAAATGAAAAAGATACCTGATTGAGTTTTCACTCCTGCCCACATCATCACCTGGGAGTAGGATTTCGACCACTTGTTGGCGAGGCGAAAGGAAACGTTCTTCCTCAAGGCTTCGTATTCTTTATGCAACGCGCCATCGCATGAAACGACGAGTGGCGTGAAAGACCCTCTCAGGTCTTCAGCGACTCTGTCGTATTTTGCGTGTTTGGCTTGGGCAGCATGCCGGGAGATGGTAGGCCAGTCCATGGAGGAGTAAGAGACTGCGTCAGCGTTTATAACTCGGGTATCGAAAAACGCAGGTCTCTCACGGTCCCACACGCCATGGACCTTCATGTCCGCTACCAAGCATAGTATGAAATTAATTAATCAACGATTCTGCCACTCCTTAAATTCCACTTTTGATATTGATAAACGATAAACCTCCTAACCAAACCTTTCCCCGTTGATTTTTTTAATGTCTGCCCTTTAGCCAATGCGGGTGGTGTCCTTTTGTGGTAATCATCCACATTAGAATAAAAACTGCAATTACCTATAGATTACCGTGAATATATCCAAAGATATAAAACTTTTCGGAATAATGAAGATTTGTTGAAAGTAATAAAAATTGGCCTGAATAGGCAAGATATTTCACACATTGGCTGAGAGGCCATAGTCATTATGTAACGAGAAGGCTGACGAGCTTGCAAGAAGGGGCTCCCGAACCCCATTTGTAGGCCCTGAGCCGGCAGTCGGTATACCAAAAACCACCTTCAGAGGGACCATCAACATGTGGGTCAAGCAACAAACCACAAGTAGATGGCTCAATATCGAAGGACATGTCCACAGTAAACTCATGGTGGCGGAACCCAACACCAAAATTACTGATTGGCTACTAGGTAAAAGCCGTAGGGAACCAAAAACAATGGTCGGCCTCATAACCGGCTTTGTACCCCTAAGGTCCCACCTACACCGCATTGGGGTCACACAAAGTACAACCCTGTGCAGGCTATGTAAGGAGACTGACGAAACAGCATCCCACATAATATTTGAGTGCCCAGCACTCGCATCTCGTAGATTTGAACTCTTTGGTGCACAAACCCCAATGAGGTCCATTCAGAGCGAACAACTAATCAAGGGCCTCAAACCCCTCACCAAGGGGCTGAATCTCCTTGATTAAAAGCAAAACTCTCAGGAAAGTACAATAAGCCAACAGGCTTCCGTGCTGGGGGCTCCCTAACCCCCACCCTGAGATTTTTAGTTATCATCTACATCTACATCTACATAGTCATTATACAGAATGATAAATCTTTTGTGAAATGGGTAGCATTTCATACATTGACTCGCCGTTACAGTCATTCTATAGATTGACTAGGCACTATGTATAATGACGGATTTCACACATTGACTAAAACATATACATTTATTGACAATAATGAATCAGGAACGTAAAAAACTAGAGGCAACTTTATTAGGTGGGACTCTCCAGAAAACAACAAGAAGTCGTGATATACTTACAGAAGGCAAATGACGAGAGCGACCAGATGAGTTTTGGTTGTGGGTTGCATCTGCGTGCGAGTTGTGACCATCGTGTGGCAATGAGGGCACGTCAAGCTCTGAGGCTCAGGGCCGAAACTGGTGTGAACCACCTCTGCAACAGTTCATTAAACAATAAGCTCAATCAATACTTTGTAAGTAGTCAATATTTGGCAGATCCGCCAGTCACTGTATTTTCAGAGAAGAGGATTGTAAGTTATGGTGTTGAAGAGTGAAAAGACAAAAACAGTGCAGCTAAGTATTTGAGATAAACATTAAAGCACGACAGAGTGAATGGCAGAGTTGTTAGGAAAGTAATTCGATTACCCATTACAAATTCCAATTACTTTTGAAGACAGGTAATCGCGATTACCATTCCAATTACTGTAATGGTAATCGGAATGGAGTAGGTAATTCGATTGCTTTTTTTGATCCGATTACTGCATTGGGAGAATGCGAATTTGGGGCCACAATGACAGATGGGACAATGTTATATATTTAATATCGTATAATACAGATGTCATCTATTTAACACTTGCTATTCGCTATACTTGCTATGCATTATACATCGATTGTAAAAGTGTAAAAGTCCGTAAGTTGACATTTTCGTCCAAGTAATTTTTCTTTGAACCTTGCGTCTTAAACGCTTCAAACCTGTAAGAATACATCCCCCAGGGGATGGACCAGGTCTGGAAAATCGTTATTTTCTGTAAAAAGTGTTTTCCCTTTTAAATCGACTTGTTTTTTTTTTTCAAGGAATTAATTAAACTCGGAGTTAATTAAAAGTAATCGGAATGACGATTACTCTTTCCGATTACAAGTAATCGTAATCGTTTTTTCTATTACCATTATTTGCAATCGGAAAATGTAATCGGTTTTTTCGATTACCATAACTTGTAATCGGAAAAAGTAATCGTATTACCATTACAGTAATTGGAATGGTAATTGCGATTACTTCTGGAGTAATTTCAACCCCAAAACTTCGGATTTTCAATCTCCTTTTTACTGAAATCGTTACTAGCCAAATATACGTAATTACAATGAAAGTAATCGGAAAATTATTCATTCCTCAAAGTAATGATTACATCTCAACTCTGGTGAATGGCTCTCCGGTTCCTAGTCAAATATGTCATTTATTCACTATAATTCATTTATATTAAACTCAAAACGTGAATATGGTTGAGACAATAGTTTTGTACAAAGGTATGAAAAACTATTGATTCTTGATTGCTGACGCGTTGTCCAACAATCGGCAGATTTAACTACAATTCAGAATAATTACCCGAGGATACAAGTCATCGCCTTTCTCATAATTTTGAATTGTGTGTATGGTTGTTACTATTAATCATAAAACTCGTGGACCTATCTTAACCTTAGTTAGGTGGACTTCCAGAACTGCCGTCACAGGTTGGAAAACCATATTTCCTGGAGGGTTTCGATTTAATAAAAGATCGTTGAGCTGTTTCTTTGCTTTTTCCTAAGCCCTACACGCTGTTGGGGCGTTATCAAATTAAATTATCTTTACTAGTGTTTCTCTCGTAAAGTGTCGTCACATACATCAATCATAATATGATAATATTATTATCTGTTGTTATTCTTTGGTCATACGTTTTCTTACCCATATAGGAGTTGTATTGACATCGGAGGGAGTCATCGTCCGAGTCGCAATCATCGTCATCTGCGTAGTCTTTCTGGACTTTCCGCACCATGTCAAATATTTTATTTATTCAATAATATTTGCTTTGATAATATTTGCTGACGAAGACCACAAGATCAAGATTATTATTGCGTTGCTTACCGACCGTTTCGTCATAACTAAAGATGCATTCTCCATGCTCCATTCAATTGGGGAAATAGTGGTTTCAACAACGAAACAAACTAGGAAGAACTACAATTCGTCAGTACTTAGTTCATAACTTTTGCGAAATAACGAATTGTACGTTCAACTCGATGAAGAAATGGTTAAGCCAATATTAACAGGCAATAGCGTTTCATGCAGTCTTGAACTATTCACCTCTAAGCTTGTGATAGGGGCTGTTTTACGGGTCAGATACTTAGTGCTAAACCATCACAAACGAGAACTGCTAGAAAGACACAGATCTTCAAGTTATTTCTGCTGACGATTGACTTTACGTTATCCGAATCTCCTTTTGTAACTAACGAGGTTTCCTATCGACATACCTACGTCGATAAAATGAAGAAGATAATTTTTATCAACAACTAGAATAGTCATTACGGTTGTATGTAAATGATGTAATTATTTACCCATTCGCGTAGTCAATAATGCAATTATCTACTAATTTATCCACACATAGTTAAGTCGTTAATAGGAAGCAAAGTGTTGAATTGTGGCGTCGAATTTTGTCATTAAAGACAAATTTTGTCTTTGTGCGTCCAAGGCAATGTCGTAGTCGAATCAATTACATGAAACGTTGTGGGGAAGAAAGAATAATCAGAACAAACTTTGTAAAATATAATTGGCCTTTGGCTTCCCCAAGAAGACTGCAACCAACCATCAGTCATTGTATTGTTGTGCAAATCACCTGTCTATCCAATATTGGATTTCTGAATTGTCACGTGTCCCCCTACAATCCTGTTGACCGACGGAACGGTTCCATATGTTTTTTTGGCTTGAAGAGTTGGGATTCCAAGTCTCAAACATCTTGGAACTTACTAGAACCTCATCGAACCACAGAAATTAGGAGAATGAACAAAGATATATTAAATATATATGGAGAAATTTTCTCCATAGGTTGGTCAACAACACCTTACTTGCAAGATGCATCTGAGCGTTTTAATGCATCCGTTCGCAGCCATTTTGCTGATCGCAGCTATCTTCTCCATCGTACAATGCTTGTAAAGTGTGAAGAAAATGCCTTCTCCGACTAGAGAAGATTGTCTTCCTTCCGCTGTATATTAAGTCAACAATCCGCCACTCCCATTAGCTATCATGAGCCCTCAGCTCCCACACTAACATATGCTTCATGTACCTCTTCAGTCGTTTAAAAGCCATCCTTGGTCTCTAAGGTTCTAGTTCTTATCCCTGTACAGCCAGTTTTTAAGATGTGCGAGATCATATAGTAGCATTTGCCACCTCCTGCTTTTCGTCTCAAATATGTCCTTGTTCGCTGATGTAGAATAATAATTTTAGCCTGGACCAAGCTTTAGCCATGACTAACTACCCAACAACTTCACAAAAATTTGCCGACTTGAAAACGTCATACGTGTTATACAAGCGTGTTCCATGTGTCTTGAATTTCAGCCATAGGCTGTAAAGAAAAGCCTCCGAGGGTCCAGGGTCCTTAAATGTACCTGATTATTGGCACTTGTCCTTTTTTTAATCGGAAAAAATAAATAAAATAAAATAAAAACTAGGTTTTATCACGATAAAATAAGATGCCTATACTTACGGATTTGGGTAGGTTGTTGCGGCGGGACGTTCATTCCGTACGGTGGTGGGGGCTCTTTAGGATACTGCATTCTGTAACAAAAATGTTCCATAATTTAGAGTGAAATTCAGGTTCGTTTTAATATGAGAAAATTCAAGATGTGAGAGGATATTCCCCAAATTTGAGGACATTCCGCAAAATAAATTCCAATTACTGTGTACGGAGAGACAATAAAAGTTTTCGCGAAGATGAAAACTCTAACCAGAAATTTATCCAGAAATAACCAAAAATTCTTCCGAAATGAACGTATGAGATTTAAAAGCGGGTGCGTATGATTGGGAAACTCGATCGCGTTGAAATTGGTAAGGAGAGGAACAGGATGACTAGGTTGTGAGAAAATTATGGTTGATGGAGTTCACGTTTGCGCATGGGCGGACTGAAATATATTGCCTTTAACACCATTCAGGTCCAACCGTTTACGCTTTATGAGCAAAACAAAGTCTGCCCATTCACGGGTATGGGTATTACCCATTGGGTAAAAAGGTAGAAGTGGCAAAGGGAGTTTCATACTCAGTAGAGCTAAATATTTTGTTGACCCCCACCACGTGAACCCTTGCTGTTCCAAACTGCAAATTTGCTGTTTGCGAATAGCAAAGTTCAAGTTTTACGGGTCAAACTAGTGCTGCACCTTATGGGTCAAATTGGAGATATGATTGTTAGTAACTGTGATGTACTTAATTATACAATAAAGTAGTCGATTAAATTAAAAAAGCACTTGTAAGCAAAACAAAATTTAACGATGATTGAACGGTATTGATTTTAGGTAGTGCCTCAAGTTTGACTGGGACGAATAACAAACAAACACACCTTGATGGGGCCTTAGCTCACTTCTATTTTCGTCTTTCATGTCTGACACGTCAATAAGAATTAACACGATCAATACAGAATGAGAGGTAACACCGTTAATGCCGAATTAGTAGATGTCAGAACGCAAATATAGTACTACAGGATAAGCCTCTCTCGGCAACTAACTGCAAATTATTACGCAGTATTCTATTTCTGTATTAGAAATCTTCTGGGTCGTTAAATACCAATTCGTTTCCCAAGGAACGAATGAGAAAGGAGTCGCTTTGACTGAATGCAGGGAATTTCCTAGTTGTGTTGTTATGTGCGGGTATAGGATAAGGAGGTGGTATAATTGCTAAAAGGATTAATAAAAAGTTGACCTGGTAATCGGGGAGAAATTGAGGAATGGCCGATAACACTTCTCACGCCACTTAGTATCGGGAACCTAATAAAGAGTCAAAAATAAGGAGTTTTCACTGGGTTCGAAATCCGGGCTCGAACCACAAAGAAACGAGGATTCTTCTTACATCATGTGAATGAGGTTCCCTATCAGCGTTCTTCTGGGATGGATCGTATGACGATATGACTGACATTACCTTCAATAGTGCTTTATATGCCCCTATTAGGGAATGGCTTTCTCGGGTTTCTGCAATCACAGGTTCGGAAATATTTTGAAGGATAAGTGAGGAGCTTACTTTCAAAAAGGCACAAATCCAAATCTGGGAGAAAACGTTTTTTCCTCAATTTTCTATCTCTGAATATGAGTTGAATCAGATCCCCCTATCATTTCCGAACAAAACAGAACACATCCACGTCCATTCCGAGGCTAAAGTTATGTGTTTGCATCAAAAGGTAACAAATCCGTCCCCTACATTTTTTTCAGTGCCTTGCAATCGAAATGGCACTTATCCTCCGAATTTCGTCAGGAGATAAGTCGTAGGTTTTCAAAAAGGCACATATCCAAAAAGAAGCATTGCGCCTTTGTCTTGACGTTGAATATTTACACGAGACTCGATAGATGGCAGGCATGGCAAATGAAAATATGGAGTCAGGTAGAGTTTCCAATAAAACCTACAGAATGGAGAATGAATTCTTTCTTTTTCAAAAAGGCACAAATAAATTAGTTTTGATCAAAAGGGCACATTTCCAAAGTAAAAATGGATATACAGCCTCGTGTTTTGGAGAAAACTGATTCATATTCCGAGGCATCTTTATCTGTGCCTTCTCACACATTACTCCGATGAGAAACTGCAGAAAAACATCTTCACTAATCTGCAAATAGTTTTTTTCACTTCCTGAACATTTTGTCGGAATGGATATGTGCCTGTTTGAAAGTAAGCTCCTCAAGTGTGATAAATGAGGGCAGAAAGTACCACCGGTTCCAATCATATCACAAAACTATTTAATTTACTTCGAAAATGTACTAAATACTAGTGTAATAGGCTGAACTTCAGCCCCCTGCTACATAAATGAGTCGGGTATAAAGATTTAAAAACAGAATAGGTAGGCTCTACTAGCCCAGGGAATGCCATTTGAACATTTTTATTTGTCATTTTGTTAGCCTTAATTCAAACTTTATACGTTATCCACCAGGAAGCAGGGTGTAGTTTCAGGAAGGCTGGAATTTTTCAATTCATTTATTCATTTTTATTCCGACGTTTCGGAGTGATGAAACACTCCATCATCAGGGGATCTGGGGACAACATGTAATTTAATATTATTTATAACACCCCACACCATAGGGTTTTACACTATAATGTTCTTAGGCATAATAATATTATAGTGTAAAACCCTATGGTGTGGGGTGTTATAAATAATATTAAATTACATGTTGTCCCCAGATCCCCTGATGATGGAGTGTTTCATCACTCCGAAACGTCGGAATAAAAATGAATAAATAAATTGAAAAATTCCAGCCTTCGTGAAACTATGCCATTTGAACAGTTATTGAGCTAAAAACGCCGAATCGAAGATAGGGACCGCACATACTGATACTCAACAAGTAATGGTTTTGTAAAATAAAAAAATTAGAAGTGCCATCAGAAATTTGGCACGTTCTGTTCGCAGTGCGTTGTGACACTTGGTTAATATTGAAACTTTGATAAGGACGTGACGCACAGGAGAAACGATCGACATTGCACTTGATATTACGGCAGATACCTTTTAAACGAATTGTCACGAAAAGGAAAAAAACTGCAGGAGTGATAAAATGCCTTCTAGGCGGCCATTCGTGGTGAGGTCATTTAATTTTATTTTCTGAAAATTTCATCGAAATCGGTCAAGAACTCCCGGAGTTATGCGCGTGTTTAGTCCATCATCAAAATCCAATAACCTCTGACATCCATCATATTGAAAACAACCTATTTAGAAAGTTGTAGGTCATTTAATTTTATTTTCTGGTGTTTTGTCCATATCCAATCCTCTGACATCCATCATATTGCACCTATTTAGAAAGTTGTAGTCGAAATCTTTCATTTGCTGAAATTGCTCGTTATTACATATGGAACATTCATGTGGCTCTCAATGCAGTGGCGACACTAAATTGTTTGCATTTGTTCAATGTGGGACATAACATGCACTTTGATTCAACACTCTCAAAACACAGCCAAAGATTCAGGTTGGCAGTGAATGTTCGGTTACCTTCCCTCACAGGTATCTGACGGAAAGTTTGGTTGAATTTATTTCCCTTAATAAATCTGGTGGCAGCTACCTTTGCTGTACAGAAAGCTCATAAGATAACTGTTACGGTATGCTTTCAAAAGAGTGTAATTGTCATGGATGTGGTTTTTCTCTCTTCAAAACTCTTGAATACGCCGCCTCTGGAGATATACCAGACGCTTTCGAACGTCTGGTATATCCTTTGGGTGTTGCGGGCATTAATCGCATCAGCCCTTGGAAGGAGTAACTATACCATCCTATTAATTCCCTTGTGACATATCAGCATCAGCGTGGCTATAAGAACGACCCTTTATCGCTGACTGTCCTGATGCCCCCAGCTCTCGCATTGGCTCCCATTCCCTTTCCATCGGCAAAATGCCTTTACAGTATTGCCCCTTCAATATTTTATAAAACCTCAGCCTTAATTATCGCGAATACCCCATGTTACAAACTGTTACAGTTACACTCTTCCGAAAGAATGACAAACAGTTGTCTTAGGAGCTCTCGGCTGATCTGTGCCTAAGAAACTGAATAGGGGACACATATGTGTCCCTAAAGTATAACGTCTCAAGGCTCACCAGGAAAGGCTTCTTCAACCAAAGTTACGCTATACTATCAGCTTCACCAAGTCCACCAACGTCACCATTCATTGTTCAGGCCAACCGACACCAACCATATTCAAAACATACATCATTGTCATCTACTTTGCTTGTCCTAGAAAGTAGGAATTTGTAACTAACTGCTTGAGATTGATCACAAGACCAACCAAAATAAGAGTACCAAGCTTAATTTCAGAGTTCCCAAAAGATGTACAATGACGAAAACCTCAGAAGCCATCATGGTGGCTTGCCATAAAATTCTGTTAATTATGATTGAATATGGTGATATCTATTCAGGGTTTTATTCTCTTACTAGCCTTGGCACTACGCTAATGTCCCTTGATAGGCCTAGCTACTTAGCTACTTAAGCCTAGTTACTTTGATGTCAGCTTGGTACTTGGGTGGCCTATTGAGGAAACCATTCAGATTATTGGGAGCAGCAGAACCTTTCTTCTAAGACCACCTAACCACAGTGTTACCAAAGAAACATCAAGGACAAAGTAAAATTCATAGAGTTTTATCCAAAACCGGAGTCTGAGCATCGTAGTATGAATAAGAGAAGAATTATGAATCATATGATGATTTCATATAAGTAATTCAAAACGCTAGTTAATCGAATGAAGGGCGTTGAGATAGTGACACAGAACGTTGACATTATTCGTTGCATCAAGGTTTGTTCATTTCGGGCGATGATTAGATAACGAACAAATATGTGTTCTTACCACTTGTTTGCCCAACAATTCAACGCAATTGTATGTAGGCCGCCTTTTTAACTTTCCGAAGCAAGGCTGACAGCAATCCGAAATGTTGACTTTTGACTAAAGATGGAATACCGCCGGAACTACTATTTTGGGCGCATCTCTGGGCGAGACTCTTCAAAACCGGCTAATTAGTGCCTCCAAACTATTCTAGACGAATGGACTAACTTCCTTCAAAAATTAAATAACCTAAATATAGTTGTAAAAATAGTTTTTAAAACGAGCCAAATTATAACAAAAAGGTTTCTGTATTACAGTCTTTGTAGGTCATTCATTGGTCAATAGTTGTTAATGTAGTCTCGGTACATGATCTAAAATTTCTTCTAAACCTTCTAATCGTACAATAGAAGCCTTGAAAGGAGCTCTACTACTATTCCAGCAGTTTAGGTCGGTTATTTATTGTTTTGGTTTATTATTCAAATTTTCAGGAAAAATCAATATTGGTCCGAAAACGCCCCAATTCTTTAGCCAGCACTCTCACTTGATTTAAAGTGCCCTTTAAGAGTTGTCAAAGTTTTTTAAAATCCGTAAAAACCTCAAAAAACTCAAGGCGGCCTAAATTTGGACTTTTTAGAAGAACTTTCCATGAGGAATCGAATGAGCCCTTCCCCAGGTCCGTAGCTCAAACCATGCCCGATTTATGGTGCCAACATTTGCGTTATTTTGGTTTATCATTGTTTTTGTTTTGATATCAGTAATCTAGGGATGATGTAGTGATGTAGTAATGTGGATACTGGAGTTAACTCCTAAAAGGCTTTGTAGCCGATACACGGATTGAAGCATTCTGATAACCATTAAAAAAACGCTGCAAATTCTGTCACTGGGGTTTATTATTCAATTGGCTTGCGTTCATGATGTGAATTTCTACTAAGCTTTGGAGTGTGCTTGTTTCACAAGTGATAGAGCGATTATTGAATTTCAGAAGGCACACAAATATGATCAACTGATCAATCCAAATAGGTATTTTGGTAGAGAACAGATTTACGTGCTCTATGCATATCTCCTGAAATTCAATAATCGCTCTATCACATGTGAAACAAGGACACTCCAAAGCTTAGTAGAAATTCAAATTATGAACGCAAGCCGATTGAATAATAAACCCCAGTGAAAGAATTTGCAGCGTTTTTGAATTGTGGGCAATTTCAATATACGTGAATGAATAGTGAATTGAAATTGCACTTAACGGAAATACGTCACTTCAATAGATAAAAAAAAGATATAAAATGTAATTACCCAGAACTAATTGAATGAGCAAAAACTAGAGGTAGCAAGCTGCCTGAGGTTAGTTGGGGAGTTAAAGAAAGAGTCATAACTGGGATAAACATTATGAAAAAGATTGACAGAGATAACACGAAGAGGGCGGTTTTGAAGGCAGATGGTTGGAGAGAATGACCGTGGAAAAGCATTGAGGATTTTACTATATCAAATTTGGGCAGTCGAATTTTACATTTTCGTTTAGAAAAATTTAGTGTGAGATGAACTGGCGAGGGGAAGCAAGCGGCACTCTTCATGCAGATAACGGTAGAACGCTTCGCTTACGGGTCCTCTCTCCAAACTACACGTGTGGGTAGATTAGCTGGGAGAGGCACAATCCAGCAAAGGAAGCAGAATGGCCTTATACAGCATCAAAATATCCCGAATAGCTCGAGAATCCCGAGTAATCTCTTAGAACCCTAGAGCCTTCATCGCTCAAACCATAAGATTTGTGATTAAGAGAGGAAAAAGAGTCATTCAGCTGATCAATGTGTCCTTTTAAACCCTTGACATCTCAAAGGAGCTCCGAATCCAATTTCAGCACTGTATGGCAATTAGCTAAAAAATTATCCTTAGCGAGAAGGAGGCTCCTCACTTTGTAATGTTCTTGTTAGTCCATCTAACGCAAATAACCTTTTTTTAAATTTAATTTATTGGCATTAATTGCTTATACATTAACGTTTTTAAATTCACATATTACATTCCTTTAAAAAATCAAAAATTTGCTTATAAACGATAACATCCTTCTTATATAAAATTACAAAATAACTAACAGGATTTTCCACTTTGTCCGTTATAGTCTTGAAAATTTGTACTCTTCACTGAATTCCACATATTCCACTATCAAATGCTCCAAATTTCCGTTTGGGTGACCTCATCTAATACTTTTATTTATTCTAGAGAGATAGACATCGCAAAGCCCATAGTTTGCTCTGAGTCGCGCTACGGTTCTGCCGAAGTCCTTCGTTAGCAACTGTCCAATGAACCATGGTCGAACAGCACCATGATCTTAGTCTGCACCGATTTATGAAACTTTCCTTCTTTGCCACACTGATCGGTGGAATCGGAGAATAGGCTGCAAGAAATCCACCACCTGTATTCCAACAACTCTATTCGGTCAACAATTAACCCTATTTTAATAACTTTGTTGTAACGCAATCTTTGTTTTGGTTCGTCGTATCCGAAGTTCGGTAGCCTCAGCTGATTAAGGCGGAAAATCGATCCGTACGTCAAGATATCGACAAGATGTCAATGAAAGAGGGCTCTACCATGATTACATGACCCACCGAAATACTCGTACAGGCAGACAAACAAAACTGACACGCTCGTGTGAAACGTAAGTTCTTTGGGCAAACACGGGTAATCAGGTTGGATATTTTCCTAATGGGATTCATCGATTTCTCAGCTATAAAGCGTTAAGCTTGGAACGAATTCATCAAGCGTGTATGCCACATTGACACATCGGTCAATCGATCGCCTTTCTATTACACATTTTCAAGAACCATGACGATAATGGTAATCATTTTCTTCTTCTTCTCCAACTCGATTCAATAAGTCACTTGAAACGTTTAAAAAAAATAGTGAACTTATTTGGTATGGGGGCGAATATATTTACTTTGCTGTGCTTATGTGTTGGAAAAGTTGGAACCAGCGCATGAACAATAATCAAAATAAGCTAAAACAGGCTCAATTTCACGATGCGTCTTTTGATCAATGTTTTGAGTTTAGAGTTTTCATCAAGTTGCATTCGTCTGCATCAAGCCAGAAACTGAAGGTGATTGACAGCTGCAGCAATCATACAGAGCATTCAGATGGGTGTTGGGTGCTAACCCTGGCCATCATTATTCCAAGCCATCCACGCTTAGTAGCGCACCATTCGTAGCTACTGAGGATGCTCAAACGTAAAATCCTTGAAGCAACCCTAATTCTGACAGTTTTCATCCGATTTTGATAACATTCTGAGTGAATATGCGGGTTAGTATGTAGAATGTCCGATTAGTTTCATTGCTCAGAAATCGATACCACTTTGCTCATGAGCAATTGTTAAATTTACCCAACATTATTTCCCCAAGTTCTAGTAGTTCGAAAGCTTCACAATTTTTGAAGTAGTCGGAGAAGACAATTCTAATAATCTCATACTAATCCCAACACAATCGTATCATCATTTTATCCGCTATAGAATTAGTGCGACAGACCCCTAATACATGTCGACTAACCTTTGAAGGGGTTGAAGCAGGCCAGAACCTGTTCCGCGGCATTCCTGTCCCTTGAATCATTGTAACAAACTTTGTTGCATATGAAGTCCTTAGCTCGCTTTTGTGTATATTCCTTTTTGTAAAATTTGTGACGTATATGGTTAATTGGACCATCCTTTGAGCGTGGCAGAGCATAAAAACCCCATGTTACAAAGTGTATGGTGTATTTGTAATAAAAGGACTCGGAGCTGGCTCGGATGTATCAACACCTTATTCCATCCACGTGAATGGCATTTATTCGAAAATCAGGTTAATCTTGTTGATGTCAATTGTCAACGAGGACCGAGTGAGTGACATCAGCGATGACTCACGTTTAACGTCGACGATGAGAATCATCGAATTGCCAGATTGCTTCGTTAGACCCGCGAGGCTCGGGAGCTGTGACCTCTTAATGAGAGGCTAACGGGAGTACAAAACTGATGAGGAATCTTGCTTAGCTAACAACTTGAGTTGGCAGAGGCCGTGAATTCCGTTAAACAACCGACATTGAAACCATATATATGTGGTTATATATAAGCTATAAATTAGAAGACAAGTTACACCACATCTTGGGTCAGAACAGACCCGCAGGCATTCTCAAATTGCCAACTCGTACTCATACACCGCAAAGAATTGTTAACAATCGCAGTCGTCCTCCACGATCTGTCAACTGTTCCAAGTTTTCTGAAACAACATGGTCCGATAATGAGCTATTGTTGCTCTAGAAGTCAGCGGTTACGTTTTGTTCTATTCGTTCAAGATCACTTGTGTGTCCTACTTTTGTACTGTTGGGAGCAGAAGAAAATGTCGATTTGCTCCGCAGGATTTCACTTGTAAATTCAAGTTATTTGTCATGCGGATATGCAGAGCAAGGGGAGCCTACACGTGAAATGCAGAAAGCGGTTCAACACTTTTCGTTCCACCCTAGTATGGCGGACAACAATAAATTGCCGATCTAAAAGACATGACTGCCAAGTTAGATCTGCCACATACCTATTTTGCATCGATAACTAAATGTTGGGGATGATTTAAATGTCCTAAATTACGCTGAATGGTACTCGGTGTTTAATGATGTAGAAATTAGATTGTTGCAAAGATTCTGGGGAAATTTTCCAAGAAACACCTCCAAGAACTAGTCCACCTGTAATGAAGGTCGGTCGCGGCGTATTGTACAGCAGTTACAAAATGACACGATCTAGTTAGAATTCATTTGTGATGATTGAATCGTACTGATGAAATCCCTCCGTTTTGACGATATGTTCAAGAAATCTGCAGCTTCGACTGTTGATGGTCCTCTACAAGGTTCGTCGATGAAAAATCAATATGCGCATGGGAAAACGAAAAATCAAGTCTAATTTTCTCATGTCCTAGTCCTGCGATCTTGTGCAAATTTGGTGGACGTCGGGAAAGGACAGTTTGATCATCAGTAATTTCAGCACAACAAGCTTAATGCTAAATGCCTACATTTTTAACTAGTTTTGTTGAAAATTTCTGTAAGTTGGACTGGGGGAGATACCCGATCAACTTCAAAACTGAAAATATTAGTTTTCAATGCACACACTCAATCGTCAAACCCATCAAGCGTTACTGTTTCTTGAACCATTCTCATGATTTCGTTCAAATTCGGAGTTAAGTTGATGATTTTCATCAGGATCATAGTGATAACTAGTAACTTTTATCCTTGAGGAAACCTCAGGTACTTGTTAAAGAGCATGAATTCTACATTTTTCGTCTAATTATGACAAAATTTTCGGCGATTACTCGGTTTAGGGCGAATTAGACAGCCTGTCTAATTAACTTCATCAGTCATTGCCTCGTTCCCTGATTCTCCTATTTTGACATTTTACGTTCCATCGAATGAACCACAAGAAAATGCCTGTTTAGAAGGACATGTCCACACAAAACTGAAACCAACATCAACTTAACTGAAGGGCTACTAAGGGTACACTAAAAACGATGGTCGATCTCACAACTGGTTTGCACCTCCTGGGATCATCTACATCGCATAGGGGTCACACAAAGTTCAACCCAGTGCAGGATTTGTGAAGAAACTGACGAAACAGCATCCCACATAACCTTACAGTGTCCTGCTACCACACATTGCGGATGTGAACTCTTAGGGGCACAAACTAAAATGAGGACCATTCAAAACGAACAATTAATCAAGGGCGCACACTCCTCACTAAGTGTTTTTGATTAAATGCTAAACTCTCAGGAAAGTACAATAGAAACAGACTTTCGCGCTCAGTGTTAGAATCCCAGCCCTCAGAGTTTTATTATACAAGAACATCTAGATCCATCGTTATCTAATGTTTACCCTAACCATGAAAAACAGATTTGGGATGTCATATGATCATCGGAAACATATCTATTTGATATCTTTACAGACAAGGGTCACCAAGTAACCGCAAAGGAAGAAATTTGTTTTCCAGCATCTCAGGGTTAATCTCCTGCACTACAGCTTGGCTTTCCACCAAAAAGCGGTAAGGATGACGAAATACAGTTAGCACTATATTCTTGTGAGGAGGTGAAATAATTACAGTTAACCCACCCCTCCCTCCTCATCATCATAACAAAGAAGCGATGGAATGGCCAAATTGCCCCTTTCTACAGCTGAAGAGGTAAGTCTGCAACACCCAGAAGATACCCCTGACGCTAAAAGGCTTAAGGTTTATGCTCAGGTTGAGCGGTTTCAAGAAACGTGAAAGAGGAACAATCCTCACTCATCACATTCTTCCCCAATAGTATCGAATAGACGGGGTAAACGATTAAACATAAAGTCGTCTCTGAAAATAAAAAGGGCTGTAACCCCTCGACGTATAAAATTCATTCCCGAGAAGCCCATTGTTCAAGCCATAAATGAATTGAACGCTTCCCCGGGTGCTGTTGTTCGTAAGGTTTAATAAGGCGGTTTTTATTGCGAAGTCATTCGGTTTCGGCGCCTTTCCAGTAATCGTCACGTAAAGTAGGAACAAAAAAGGGAGGTCGATAGCTGAGTATCACGAAAGATGTAATTGCCTTTCCAAACGGGGTTAACCACACGCTAAACCGAGGAAAACGTAGAAAGAATTTCTAGAAAATGAAAAGAGTAGAGAACCATTTTCCTAATTTTGATAACATTACGTTATGACCTCAAGACCTACATGTGCTTTGTAATCTACCAATTTCGCCTCCCATCCGAGAAAATTTGATGGTTTACGTTTTAAAGTAGGTTTATTCCACTATTTGATCAACTTTTACTATGTTCAGAATAGTTTTTTTTAGGACAAAGATTAATGCATATAGAAAATACTGTCTGGCACGATTGTTGATTGTTCAAAGCGTTGATGAACGCGCACAGTAGGTGATTGTTAAGAGTTACTTAGGCTCGTAATAGATAATACAGTTTTCCTTGTGTCAAGGACCGAATTTATTGAGTTTTTGAAAATATTTGCTTTTTCGTCTGGACGAATCTGACGTAATTGCCCAAGGGGTAGTTGAAAGTGAAAGATTTTTTTGTGTGTGTTTGAGCGAAAGCTAGCCAGGCTACACTGTCGGGATAACGATTAGCGCCTTTAGGTTGGTGCTCAGTGCTTAAACAGGGCTCCCCTCCTCGTCCCCTGATTGACTAGGGGTTCAATGAACGGGGTTTTCCTGGCTGTTGGTTGATTTCATTATTGGATACTTAACATTATTTAATACATGGCAACGTTGAAAATCGTTACAGTGACAAATTTGAGATTAAGCACCGTCCCATAGCTTCGTTACTTTTTAGATTGAAGAAGCAAAAAGATGTTCGTAAATACTTCGGAAAAACGATGGAAATTATTACACAAACATTAATTTTTGTGTTAGATAGGTGACCCTCACCAGCTGATCACCGGACTCTCCTTTTATGTACACTCAGAAGCACACAGAGAAATCCAACTGAAATTTGAATGGATGAAGTTTGTTTAATTCAGCAAATTATTACACAGAGGTTTATTATTTCTGTGTCAGACAATCTTCACTCGGCGCTTCCATGAATTGTATTGTGTAATTGTATTCTTAGATGACCTAAAAAGAACCCGATTTGTTTTTCAGTTCGGTAGTTCGATTAGGGACGATATTAGTCCTAAGGGTCTTCAGATGACCATAGTGTCTCCATAGGTACCTTGTATTTGACTTGTAGAATAAATTCATATTACCTGTCCTTCGAAGAAAACCAAATCTGGTATTAAAATACCTACAATGGGACATAGGTATCCACGAATTGGACAACTGAATCTTACCTACATACTACAAAATAGGCTTTATTTGACCACAATTATGTAAATACATTATGAAAACGCTGCAAATTCTTTCAGGAGATATGCATAGAGCACTTAAATCGGTTTTCAACCAAAATACCTATTTGGATTGATCAGTTGATCATATTTGTGTGCCTCCTGAAGTTCAATAATCGCTCCATCACCTGTGAAACACGCACACTCCAAAGTCATCCCTTGGATGACACACACACTTCATGATTTGAATTTCTTCTATGCTCATAGAAGAAATTCAAATCATGAATCATTGAATAATAAACCCTAGTGAAAGAATTTGCAGCGTTTTTTCAAGAGCGATTACAACGGAAAAATATTCTATTTGAAAATTTTAAATTTCGTAAGACGGAGCACGCATATCAGAATGCTTCAACCCGTGTATCGGCTACAAACCCTTTTAGGAGTTCACTCCAGTATCCAAATTCACTAGATCACTAGGTTACTGCGATCAAAACAAAACAAAAAACTGTTGTGTTTGTTTCGATCGCAGTAACCTAGTGATGTAGTGAATGTGGATGCAAATGTTGGCACCATAAATCGGGCCATACACCGGCAATGGTTTGAGGTACGGACCTGGGGAAGGGCTCATTCGATTCCTCATGGAAAGTTCTTCAAAAAAAAGTCCAAATTTAGGCCGCCTCGACTTTTTTTGAGGTTTTAAGGAATTTCACAAAACTTTGACAACCCTTAAAGGGCACTTTAAATTATGTGAGAGTGCTGGCGAAAGAATTTTGGCGTTGTCGGACCAATATTGATTTTTCCTGAAAATTTCAGATTTTTTGCTCCAGCCGTTTGGGAGAAATCGTACGTATGGCGTACGGAGTATGGCGTACGGCGGACGGACGGAAAAAATTGTATTGCAGATTTGGATTCTACACCCTTTGAAACGTAAACCATGACATTTTCAGGGGGGTTAAAATTTTTTTTTCCAAGAGCGATTACAATGGTTTATTATTGAATAATGAACCAAAAACTCGATAGGAGACCACAATATGGCTAGTTTAGTCATATAGTATTCATATTTCAATGTGTCTGTCGCCACTCATGTCTATAGTATCCAATCTTCCGTTGAAAGACAGACCTGGGATTTGAGCGAACGGATAGTCTTAGAGCAACCTGAATGGTCTCATTCGATTCACGAAACTAATTTCTATCTTAATCAAACAAAAACTAACCTCTCATAAAAAATGTGTCAGAAATTTCGGTTTCTTGATAGTTTTTTCTTCAAATAATATCCTTTAGGATTGATTGATCAAGGTGCCGAGATGACTGGCACATTCCGGGTCACAGTAGAATTTTTGAGCCGAATTTCCTAAACTTTGATAAACTCTCGCAAAGTTTTGAAAAAAAGCTTTAGACTGGGGACGGATTTTTTTTTTTATTCTGTTTTTGAAATCTACGTATTTTGAAAGTAAACAAGATGGGGGGGGGTTTATATTTTGTCTTTCTTGGTCGATTGCATAGGTTCACTTTACAAAATAAAGACCCAAAATTTGTTCAGAGGATCAGAACTACGAAGTTAGTTCGCCAGTTCTTTTGGCGATCCGTTTCCTCGACCGGGGGAGACGTCCTTGTTCTCCAAATGCCCACCCAACATTTACCGGATCATCAACGAAAGGTTCGGAACGAGCGAGGTCAGTCTCGCCGGCAACCGCGGTGCACAACTCTCCCGAAAACATTACGGACGGTTCCCATTCAGAAGGCCGACTCATTGCCGGGACCAACGCGAAAACCTCGCAAGGTCAATCTCAATTCATCTTAAAGGTGCCGGCAGAAGGCAAGAGCATAATGCGGATGACTCACGCCGGATGGCGTAGAGAAACATTGTCTGATGAAGGGGCCATAGTATTGTACCGAGGTTGCGAACGGGACCATTTCAAGGTGAAAAAGTTTGATATTTCAAGTTCTGAACATTTTGAAATACTGTTTTGTTTCTGTATGCGTCTCAAAACCCCCTCGCCTACGTAAAGAACTCCCAGATGTTACGAATTCTTTAGCGAGTATCAGCTATGGTATAATGATGCAAGTTTCTATGCCATTTCGGATGAAGAAGAAGAAATACGTTTATTTTAAAGATACAAAATGACAAATTAATTCTAGATACTTTCACATAAACAATACAAACAATATGGCATGGCATCATTGAAGCCAATTGAATAATAAACGCCAGTGAAAGAATTTACAGCGTTTTTTAATAACCCTAAGATCACCATAAATCTCATTTGGTTTTCTCGAATGTAAGAATTGATAAAAAAATCATCTAAAATTCAAGTAATAATGGGCCTAGAATATTCCACCAATAGTTTCCTCCATTTAGACCAATACGTAGATCTAACGATTGCAAACATAAAATCTAAACTTTCCTTATAAATCGGTGGTACACATTTCAGCAGTGCGAATGGTTGTTTGAGAATGAGTCATTATTATTTTTAAATGTCGGTACAATTGTACGAGCTGTGAAGTGGTTTTCAGAAATGACTCGTTGAGTCCGTCACATGCCTTCCCCTCATCCATAATCATGAGCCTGTTGATTTCACAAATGAACTGTGCCAGAGGAAATTCCGAGAAACTTATTAATACGGATGACACATTTGTAGACCTCCATTATAGCTTGGACGGCCACACTCTGAAGATTGACATTTCCTGCTATAAGTATTCATAAATAATTTGTGTTCCCAACAACCTCAGTAGTGAGAGTGTGATAATAACGAACTTTAAAACAGAATTCAAATAACTACAACGGGTAATAATGCTGTAACATACTCGGCAAACGAGATTGGTTCCGTTGAAAGGGTCATGAAGCCTTAATGTTGTAAAGACTTCAGAGATGCATAGGCAATGTCTACATTTTTGGCCGATGTTGTTCAATCCGATACATCGGAATAACTAAATCAAAATGGCACTGCAGGGTTCGGTATTTGAGCAAAATCTATTCGTTTTTTATTCTCAATAATGAAACTTTGTAAATGACAACAAACAAATTTAACCCTCTTAGAATTCGCCAGTTCACGTTTTCATATCTTTAGAATCTGGAAATAAAATTGAAAAGATGCTAACAATTATTATGTACTTACACAAAGGTTTATTTTGTCTTTAAGGACTAGTTCACGCAGCACAAGCATTTTGGAACTCATTTTGGTTTATTTTTCAATAATAAGCCATTGTAATCGCTCTTGAAAAAACAATTTCTAACCCCCCTGAAAAATTCATGGTTTACGTTTCGAAGGGTGTAGAATCCAAATCTGCAATAAAAAAAATTTCCGTCCGTCCGCCGTAAACACGATTTTTCCCAAACGGTAGGAGCAAAAGATCTGAAATTTTCAGGAAAAATCAATATTGGTCCGACAACGCCCCAACCATAAATCATAGATTCTTTAGCCAGCACTCTCATTTAATTTAAAGTGCCCTTTAAGGGTTGTCAAAGTTTTGTAAAACCCCTAAAAACCTAAAAAAAAGTCAAGGCGGCCTAAATTTGTACTCTTTTTGAAGAACACTCAACGAGGAATCGAATGAGCCCCTCCCCAGATCCGTAGGTCAAACCATTCCCAAAGTATGGCTCGATTTATGCTGCCGACATTTGGAAATAATTGGTAGCCGATACACGGATGTTAAAGTTCATTTTGATATACGATGCAAAAGCACTAATTTTGTACCAGTGCAATAATAATCAGGTAGTACGTAGGTAATCACAAAATGAAACAACTTGTTAAAACACTTCTCATGATTAGTGTTTTTTCTACAAAAATCATATTGTACAGAGAGGACACAAGCTTTAGTTTTTAAACAACCAAACTAAACTTTAGGGTCGATTCTACAGGCCGTTTCCGAAAACATTTATCCCTCATACCTTTACAGTATATTTTTTTAATCACCACATTCGTGATTTCTCGACAAACCAAAATTATGAAATTTGCATGCGTTCACTACAGCACACGAATTCGAATAGCATCACCAGAAACCGGTTACCAAAAACCGTTTCCAACCAACTACTGTCCACATAAAGTTTATAATACAACATGAAAATGTTATGATACACATTGTTGCGGAGTATTATGCAATCGTTCCAAGTTGTGAGAACGTTGATTTATTCTGGTTTTGGTTTTTCTACTAATCGACCTTGCACTTCCTACCAAAAAGGCAGTTCATTGCCTCGGAGATACATAAATCTACGATTAAAATGTATTGTTAGAATCAGCTTGATCTTGCTTACGGTCATGGCGCCATAACGAATTTGCTTAGCAGACTGTTTGAGCAGAGAATCGTATAAGATGAAGCCATCCATTTTTCTGCTAGTTATTTCGTGAGGCGCTATTGGCAAAACTCGCCTTCCACGAAGATAGTGTATGTGGTGCAGATGGTTTTGCAACAACGGTGTCAATTTGAAATTACAATGTCATGATGTCTGAGGTACGTGATATTTTGAAAAACAAGAACTCAACGTAGGTAACTACAAACACTATTGAATTCATTCCCAGACACCCATCGTGATAGCAACGTTGTAATAGTAACTGAGCCGGAACGAAACTGCGAGATTCCAAGCTTGAACGGTAAAAATGCGTCCCAAACAAAAAACGAAATGTCTGGATAAACTTCAGGTTACAACTTCTCAGACTGTGCATCTTGAAACATCAATCATGCGATGCAAAATGCAGTAAGTAAGATCTACTGAGATGTTTAATGGAGCTATTTGAGGAGGTTGCATCGCAAAAAGTACAAAATCCACTTGAGTGAATTCGCAAGAAACGCAAAAATCTGTAACACATTAATTTTCGCTCATAGGTTCACTTTTTTTTTTATTTTGCTTCCGAGTCTACCAAGGTAGCGGAAGCATTGTTTTCACTTTCGGAATGTGAAAATTTTTTTGTCTCCAAAATCAAAAATTCCACTCGCATTTTGCGTTTTAGACCTTTCTGAACAATTTTGGTTCCGTGTCTATCTGTGTGTCTGTCTGTCAGCAAATCCTTGTTACGGGCAAAACTACACGAAGTTATAGTCTGATTTTGATGAAATTTTCAGGGATTGTGCGGGTTGGAGTGTAGATGGTCCCCTATAGGTTTCATGACCCCCGGATCAATAGTAGCCTCTGCGCATGCGCAAACGTGAAATCCTTGTTACGCGCATAACTCCGGGAGTTCATGACTGATTTCGATGAAATTTTCAGGGATTGTTCGGTTTGATGTGTAGATGGTCCTCTATGAGTTTCATGACCCCCGGATCAAAGTAGCCTCTGCGCATGCGCAAACGTGAAATCCTTGTTAGCATAACTCGGGAGTTCTTGGATTTCGATGAAACGGGATTATTGGATTGACGTGTAGATAGTCCCCTAATTGAACGATGGATTGCATATATTTTATTTTATTTATGTAAAGATATATAAATAAATATAGTTTGTTCAATAGTTGAACATGCCAACCTTTATTTTCTCAAGTTATGCTCCTGCATAACAATAAATTTACCCTAATTCAATATTTACTTCGCCTAATTGAACGAAGTTCTTTAGTCAATAATAATTTTCAATGGTCTATACAGTCATGTTATGGATACGAGGAAGCTATGTGCCACACCCACTTGGCAGACGTTTTTAAAGTGGTTCTTAGCCGATTTATTGATTTATTAGAACTTAACAAACCCCAAATAATATTCTTGTGAGAAATATCCCGTTGTATATTTAGAACTTTCACAGAACTCATTAAAAAACGAATTTGTCAAAGACCTAAAAGTTTCCAGCTGTGATATGAATGTCACTACTCAACGCGGTGGGAGTAGATGGAGGTTCGTTGTATTGTTTGCCCCAAGCAGCGCCCCTGTCCGCAGGAGGCCCGCGAGCCACCTTGACCGGGATCGCCCAGTCTCCCGTCAGTTCAAGGTAACCTGATGGGTTTCGGAATTAAGGTTCCTACTCACCTTGAATCCTGTTCAACACTACGATTAACCTATATTTCAAAATTAAATTTGCGGTGACAATTCCATGGAAAGCCCAAGATATAGAAACCAAAGTGGGTATTTTATGTATAGACCGCCCTGAACAATTTTGGTTTTGCATGAAGTACAAAACCAGAGTTGTCAAAGCCCTGGAACCAAAATCCTGCAGAAATGTACTGTAAGTACCCTGTATGGTGTACTTATCGTCCTTTGATTCCTGGTATGTGGGTGATTCTCAAACGATAGGCAATTTTCACGTTCTGACATTTTAAAATATAAGTCTTTCTTTTATATTTAAGTGTATCACTTAATTGGCCTTCCCTGGATGTCTTCCTGAATCCCAGTCATTCAAGACATCCCATTATTCTCAGCGAAATTCGAATTTGATAGAAGCCATAACGATAGCGTGGCAGTTTCGGTCACGACAATCACAATTTTGCTATGTTTTCACCTACATTACAATGACAATTCGGACTTTCAACAGAGATTCTTCCAATACTACTGGACTTTTTGTGGGTTTTAAAAATGCAACGTGATACGGCCTTCCATGATAATAAGTGGGTAGAAAGAAAATTTTGGGATCAAACATAATTGTTGAGGAACAAGGCCATTTTTTAAAATAAATCTCCCCTCAAAGGCGGAGGGAGCACACCATTAAAATGTAAAAACGAAAAACTAAATAAATTAAGGTGGGGAGGACGCCCAGGTTTACCCGACGCCGGCCCTTGGGATATGGGAATTTGAGGATGATGGAGGAGGAAGTGAGGAATGAAAGGAAGTGCCCCTATAAAATGACCACGAGTTCAGGTAAGAGCCCCAGATGACGCGTGTGGTGATACCACGAAGTACTCCCGATGAGCTGCCCAGCTCAAGTAACTCCGTGGCACTTTTCCCGCACCACACCCCGCGCCATGACACGGCTGCAGCCATAAACTTGATGTTGTTAGGCGCCACTCCTTTTAGCTCAGATATAGCTTGAACATTGAATAAACTTACTAGCCTGTTTTCAGATGTTCTCGCTCGATCAGAAAACACACCACCTACCGTTTAGGGTGACTCAAAGGTGTCAAAACTCTTGCTTGTTAGTCGCTGCCACCACCAAAATAAAACACTTTTTTGAAAATCCCTGTTTTGTTCCCTCAGCAACACATTCTTTTTGAGCCATGACAATGACCCTAGACTTAAGTTACCTAAATAAATTGCAGCTTTAAGACATTAAAAACTTGAAGCAGGGGTTGAAAAACCATTGACAGCCGCTCTGCAGATGTAACTAAAGACGAGAGAATTTCCATGTAATTTTACATTTTAGGTAGAATATTCGAAAACTCGAAATTAGGAATCTTGACGCAGTTGCAGGTCATGACAATGACAAATCAGGGTTTCTCTACCCTAAAAAACATGGAAATTATATTAGCTTCCGAGGGTTTTCTATTGGGCAATGCAGTACTCAATAAATGTATGCAGATAAAGGGAAAAAGTTGAAAGTCAGACGATTTTGAACGGCACAGCGTGCCATTTATCGGAATTTGCCCGTAGTTTGAGAATCACCTATATGAATATAACACAGAAAGGATGAACCTTAGCGTAATGATTTGCAACGAACTTTTTCCCCAAATCTATCAGGCAACTAACTACATATTATCATTATTGACATCCGGTGAAGGGAAGAGACGTAATTATGTTGTCTGTGGTTAAGATAGAGGAAGGAAAATGCCAAAACTCTGATGACCAAGTGAAACTAGAAACTGGAGATTCCAGTACTTCAGAGATTCCAAAAACCAGATTAAAAGTGAGACAATGTTGAATTTTCCTATGAACAATTTATTTTGTAATGAAAATCTATTGTAAAAAAATCATTTTTGTGAATATGGCTACGGTGAGCAAAACTAAATAATCAAACTATTAATTTTACGAATTTAGGTAAATATTCTCTGATGGATTGATTCCGTGATTTTCTACCCTCCACACATTAACAAAAGGCAATCAACTGTTGCTTTGAAAGGAGCGATCCTTTCCCCATGCACTGATTGACGATAGAGCTATTCAGACACAATTGCAGTTTCCTTTACTACAAATCTTCTTCCAGAATTTAACACAATATGAGATGGATACGGAGAGTTACCCTTCCCATTTCCTGACACTGCTAACACTGAGCATGAACTTGGAGCTTTTAGCTTCAGGGGTATTCTCTGGGTGTTGCAGACATATCGTCTCAGCCCATGGAAAGGGTAAATAGTACATTCCATCAGCTTCTTGTTACATGGTAGCAGAGCTTGGTTACGAACCATTTTGACTGTCCTGACGCTACTCTGCCCTACAGGCAAAATAGGAAATACGCTTCAAGTATCAACGCTAAACATTACTATTTACCAATACCTAGCCTACTGCGAAAATTGTTTCTTGAAAAACATCCCTCTATCACATTTTCATAGAAAAGATCAAATGTTTTCTGAAGAAACCGGCAGAAATTTCTATGAGGGAGGTGCGAATTTCGAATAGCCGATATGTGCTTTGATGCTAGATCTCAAAACCACTGGTCTATCGTGAAGGTTGTTTATAGAACCGCGATTGATGTTATTTATAAGTCGTGTAATCAAATATCACTGCTACACTGAACGAAATCCGGTCGAAACAACACGCAATGTTCTAGTGATGCCGGCCAGTCGCTTATCGAGCGGTTCCTTTGGCTCGCTGCCACGAAAACTTCAGTTTTTTCCTCGTTCTCCAGCGATCTTTTAAGAAGGGAATTCACAGCCTGCTTTTCTAACTAAGTGTATGAAAGATTAAATGCTCGAGTAAAATAGTTCCAGGAAAATTATAAAGCTTCAATACTCCCTTCAACCAGTAGGATAGTAATAATTTGTGATAATGCATGAACCTTGTGAATTATTTCTTGAGAACAACTGAAGACTGATTGTGGTTCATTAATTTCTCCTTATTTTCATAATGATTGTGTAGATGTCCCAAATTTATAATAATAATGATGCATAAAATATATTGAATCGAAAAATCCGAAGTCAATGCTTTTTAGGACGTTCCCGTGAAACAAGGCTTCTTCAAGAACAGAAGCCAATTAGAATTTATCCAAGGAAGTGTGGAACAATCCGAACATAAAAAAAAATAACTGAATAAAAATCCTTCCCATAGCACTCCAAGACTGAATCCGTGAAAAAACAATAGGTGTGTCCAGAGTTGGGCAGAAATTTATTACATCAGTAATTAAATACATTTGCAGTAACACTTGTAATTTCAGACAAAATTAAAGAGGAAAGTCACCGAATGGGTCCAAATAATGAAAAGCGATAATTTAGGGGCTGCAATTACCCATGCAATTGCAGATTCATGGAATTACTATTTCTTGCAATTACTCTGCAGCTACTTTGAAAAGTGAAACTAGAATTAAAATAGGGATTAAAATAAAGCTCAAGACTAGGAGATTCAGGAGGAATGGAGAGTCCGAATTGAACGCCAAAAAACGGCGTGAAAAAAAAGTCCATTTTTAAATAACAGGTACCCAAAACGATCTTTCTAACAGGTAATTACATCAGGTATCTATTTATTTGACAAAACTAACGCCCCCCCATACCGACTTTCCTAACGATCAAAATCATACCACCGCTGTTACTTGGTTTTGGAGGTGGCGTTTGGTCCCATGCTCTCCATTTTCCAATAAGTACGCCGAAAAGTCAGTAGAAAATTTGCATGCCTTCCATTGAAAACAAATAATGGAGCCACACGCTCTGTTGTTTTGCTATAAACATTTCTTAATGTTACTACGGGGCGTATCAGATAAGGTGCGCAGTACTTCACCCACGTATTCTACAACCAATTTCCAACAAAACGCTGCAAATTCTTTCACTGGGGTTTATTATTCAATTGGCTTGCGTCCATGATTTGAATTTCCACTAAGCTTTGGAGTGTGCGTGTTTCACAGGTGATAGAGCGATTATTGAATTTCAGGAGATATGCATAGAGCACGTAAATCTGTTCTCAACCAAAATACCTATTTTGATTGATCAGTTGATCATTTTTGTTTGCCTCCTGAAATTCAATAATCGCTCTATCACTTGTTAAACACGCACACTCCAAAGCTTAGTAGAAATTCAAATCATGAACGCAAACCAATTGAATAATAAACCCCAGTGAAAGAATTTGCAGCGTTTTGGTTTATTATTCCACATTCCAAATTCTAACCACCCCCGAAAATTTCATGGTTTGCGTTTCAAAGGGTGTAGAATCCGAATCTGCAGTACAAATTTTTCCGTCCGTCCGCCGTACGCCGTACGCACGATTTCTCCCAAACGGCTGAAGCAAAAAAGCTGAAATTTTCAGGAAAAATCCATGTTGGTCCGACGAAGGCCCAATTCTTGAGCCAGCACTCACACTTAATTTAAAGTGCCCTTTAAGGGTTGTCGAAGTTTTTAAAATCCCTAAAAACCTCAAAAAAAGTCAAGGCGGCCTAAATGTGTATTCTTTTTGGAAAACACTCCACGAGGAATCGAATGAGCCCCTCCCGAGGTCCGTAGGTCAAACCATTCCCGATCTATGGCCTGATTTATGGTGCCAACATTCGCGTTATTTTGGTTTATTATTGTTTTTGTGTTGATATCAGTAACCGAATGACGTAGTGATGTAGTAATGTGGATACTGGAGTGAACTCCTAAGAGGCTTTGTAGCCGATGCACGAGTTGAAGCATTCTGATAACCATAAAAAATGCTGCTAATTCTATCACTGGGGTTTATTATTCAATTGGCTTTCGTTCATGATTTCAATTTATACTAAGCTTTGGAGTGTGCGTGTTTAACAGGTGATAGAGCGATTATTGAATTTCAGGATATATGCATAGAGCACGTAAATATGTTCTCAACCAAAATACCTATTTGGATTGATCAGTTGATCATATTCGTGTGCCCCCTGAAATTCAATATTTGCTCTATCACCTGTGAAACACGCACACTCCAAAGCTTAGTAGAAATTCAAATCATGAATGTAAGCCAATTGAATAATAAACCCCAGTGATTTAAGGTACAGGCACCTGATCAATTGCAGATTAATGTTGAACACTAAACGTTTGAAAAAACTTATTTTTTCAAATTTTCTTGAAGTTTGCTGTGTAGAGTGATTTTCCGCCAACTAGATGTACTTAAGCAAAAACAATTGGTTTGGCGCCTGAAAGAAATTTAACGCACTTTTCAACGGTATAATCAAATTTTACTTTAGATAATACTGTACGCGAGTTATAGCCGTTTTGATGAGACACGGTAGAAAATACGAAACACATTTTAGAAGTGGAATAACCCAAAAACTAAGCGAGATGCAAAAAATTGCTATCAGTCGCTTTTTGTTAGAAATTGGTTGTAAAATATGTAGGTTAAGTACTGCGCACCTTATCTGATACACCCTGTATAAGCGTGATTTATCACGCTTTGATTTGCAAAATGTACATTAGATGTATGAAATAGGGAATTTTTTTATAATTTTATGCGACACCCAGCCCCCCTATTCTCTACCCCTCTCCATTCCCAGCCCCTTCCATTTCAGTTCTAGTTTCATTTTCGCGAGGTAATTGCGATTTTTGTGATTCTTCTTTGTTCGATTACAATTTCAATTAAATTCTGCGACAAACCTCGAAAATTTTACTTTTGATGTCTGGAGGGGGATGGAGGAGGTAATGAACAATCAACTCAAGCACTGCTCACAAAGCTTAGCTTATACTGTCGATTTTATATCCTTATTTGTTCGATATAGAATTGCGTTCTAGTTTTGAAACATATATCGAAACTTCAACATTTAAATATGGAAGTGGTGAATGGAGAGGGTCATATTGATAAATCGTTATGTCTTAACTATTTTCATCCAATTTTATTTATTATGTTCCGGTTTTACTACTACAAACCAAATATATTGACGTCCCTATGCATGCATTACTTTCCCATAAGTTTCACTGAGCATATTTTTTACTCATCAAACGTTTTCTAAATACCGTAGACCAGTGTTTTTCAACCTTTTTTATGACACGACCCCCCTACTATAAACAAATATTTCGCGACCCCCCAACCCTTTTTTCCATGTATGTTAAAAACATGTAATTTGTAATACTTACAAAAATTTTAGGCGTTTGCGTGATTTGCAATCTGATATAAACATATAATTAAGTATTAAATACGTAAAACATATAATTTTAAATTGATAACTAACAAACAAATACAAACATATTAGATGTATATAAATAAATAAAATATATCGTTTGTGCCTAGACTCCCAGCGCTATCTGTTGTTAACACTAGCACTCAAGCGCAACCATCACATTAAAATGAACGAAGATAAGCAAGCACAGATGTAATCATTTTCTATTTAAACACTTTTTTAATATTTACTTTTTTTTTGTAATAACATGTTTTAAACTAGCATTTTTCTGACTTGTATGATTGATTATATGAAAATTTTGTTAAATATAATAATTTTTTATTCAAGTCTCACAAATTATGTCTTGTATAAAAAAACTGAAGTTTTCTCGACCTCTCGCGACCCCCCTACAGAGGCTCCGCGACCCCCCAGGGGGTCGCGACCCACAGGTTGTAAAACACTGCCGTAGACCACATTATTTCATTTATCAGTACCACGTTGTTATGAATCTGAAAGTCCTTGAACCGAAGAGTGCGTGCGACCCGGCACGATTCAATCGGAGTCAGTCAATGGAACGTAATTTGCAAACCATAAGACGAAGAAACTATGTAAATAAATTTAGTATACTAGTTTTCGAGTCGGTCCATCTGATTCATAACACAAAGCTGAAGAAATTGTTGAAAATATGAAGAAATATTGTTCAAGACCGAATATTAAGCTCAGAAGAGATTAGTCTGCGAATTTCAATTCATCCGTTTAATCCGAAATTATTCACAAATATTATTTTAAATCAAATTTAAACTTTAACTGGCAATATTTATCCTAACCTATCCGGAAACTTCCTAGTGTTATTCCGATTATTAATTTTTTCTTTCCCTCAATTAAGATACAACTGTGTTTTCCAAGAACCGTACTCCATATCGCTTTAATATTATCTATACAGCTCTTCCTTATCTAAACAAAAAACACGGTTTTTCAAATATGATTTCACCCTTGATTTTGACCTTAACCATGATCATAACGTCCTTAGTTCGCCGTTTAAATTAAAATCAGAGGATACCGTTCGAACGAGCGTTGAATATCCTATCAAATAGACGTCCTGACCTGTTTTTAGAGTCAAAATCCCTTTGAAAAGCAAATTAAAACACCAAAACACGGACGCGTTCATTGGGATTCCCGAAAAGAGTCGCACGAGAATCCCTGTTTTCACGAAACACGCAGAAAATACTAAACCGCAACACGCCAGACATTCTAGAATATACAATACTTACTAAAATACAATGCAAATACTGGGAAAACACACAAAAGACGCAAAAAATACTCACCCGCGGTACACCACGCATTCTAGAAAAACATACTAGACAATAGGAAAAACACACACAAGTCGCCGAAAATACTAAACCGCGACACACCAGGCAATTTAGTTATGCATCGTGTCAACCCGGACGTTGCACGGGTGGCAGCTCAGACTCAGCCCCGAACCACCTGGCATCTTAATGAGCACTGAATCGTGACCAACTACTTAATATAGACACTATCTATTGATTGTGTGTTCATCAAATCTATCTACCCATCGTTGTAGAAATAGATTTTATTTTATATTCCCCATCGTTTTTCGCACTTTTTGCCCAGTTTTTGCCCCATAACATACATATATGCGAGTGAGACGATCTATGCTAGAAGTTAGGTCCACTTACACCCCATGTTGATTCCATGTGCAAAACCAAACGGAAAATTTCAAAATAACGGATAATTTCATGAAATCTACAAAAAAACGAGTGAATAGTAGGGAAATTTACACATCCTGGGAAAATCCAGCCAAAAAGTATTAACTTTCGTAACAATACAACAATATAATAATGACTTTAACACGATTTATATTGTAAAACTTACATGTCTGTAAAATTAATTGTAAAATCGGAAAACTTATGTATCAGTTACAAAAACTGAAGTAAATTTTGGTGAAAAACGCTGCAAATTCTTTCACTGGGGTTTATTATTCAATTGGCTTGCGTTCATGATTTGAATTTCTACTAAGCTTTGGAGTGTGCGTGTTTCACAGGTGATAGAGCGATTATTGAATTTCAGGAGATATGCATAGAGCACGTAAATCTGTTATCAACCAAAATAACTATTTGGATTGTTCAGTTGATCATATTTGTGTGCCTCCTGAAATTCAATAATCGCTCTATCACCTGTGAAACACGCACACTCCAAAGCTAGTATAAATTCAAATCATGAACGCAAGCCAATTGAATAATAAACCCCAGTGAAAGAATTTGCAGCGTTTCATGCGTATCAGAATGCTTCAACCCGTGTATCGGCTGCAAAGCCTTTTAGGAGTTCACTCCAGTATCCACATTACTACATCACTACATCACTAGGTTATTGCGATGAAAACATAAACAATAATAAACCAAAAAAACGCAAATGTTGTCACCATGAATCGGGCCGTATATCGGGAATGGTTTGAGCTACGAACCTGGAGAAGGGCTCATTCGATTCCTCATGGAAAGTTCTTCAAAAAAAGTTCAAATTTAGGCCGCTTCGACTTTTTTTGAGGTTTTTAGGGATTTTACAAAACTTTGACAACCTTTAACTTAAAATTAAGTGAGAGTGATGGCTAAAGAATTGGGGCGTTGTCGGACCAATATTGATTTTTCCTGAAAATTTCAGATATTTTGCTCCAGCCGTTTGGGAGAAATCGTGCGTTTACGGCGGACGGACGGAAAATTGTTTATTGCAGATTTGGATTCTACACCCTTTGAAACGTAAACCATGAAATTTTCAGGGGGGTTAGAATTTTTTTCAAGAGCGATTGCAATGGTTTTTTTATTGAATAATAAACCAAAAAGAAGTGTGCATTTCAGTAACATTAACAAAAAGTTTGAATTTTGGAAAAATTCTCTTAAAAAAATGTAGTTATTTCTTTATTTGTATTTTTATGGTTTATGTTCGTGTTCTTATACATTTTTCCGATTTAAGGATTTCATACGGTTGTGCAACGAGTGATTCACCAGGGCGCCCACGTCATGCAGAGCGTCCCAGTCTGGACTGACTACCTTGGGAGTGCCAGCCGTTTCCTGTCGCGGACTAGAGAATTTCAATTGAGCAGAGAGAGCAACGCACGGGCGGTTGCTAAATATGGTTCGAACGCGCATTCGTCGAATGAGGAAGTACGAGGATTGTTACGATGGCGTGATTTTTTAAAGAGGTACGTAGGTATGTATGTAGATATTCACCGACTATGATCTACAGTTCTAACACAATGGAACACCCAACAGAAAAACTGATCAAGTTTAGAAAAGAAATGACCACCAACAACATGCAGCATTCCAACGATTCACTTTCTACGAAAATAAGTCAGAGCATCAAATAAACGAAGCAGATTATTACACAAACGTTTATTATTTTTGTAATATATACCCCTTCTATGTTAACCACTTATCTGTAAGTGGTCTGTGGTAATTATTGCATTCAAGACTAAAATACTTGGGCGGCCGCCAGCCACGCGGTAAAGCTCAGACCTCCCGTCTAAAACGGTATGCACCGCGGTACTATTGCTCGACCGTATACCTCATCAAAGACCATCGATTTTCATTGCCCGAGAATGAAGTTTTTCAAATTATGATCGAACGGATAATCGTACAGCAACCCCAGTGGTCTGATTCGATTCAGAGAACTAATTTCTATCTTAATCCAACAAAAAAGGAACCCATTAAATCGAAAGTTTTTGAGATATCGATTTTGGTTTATTCAATAATAAACCATTGTAATCGCTCTTGAAAAAAAAAGTCTAACCCCCCTGAAAATTTCATGGTTTACGTTTCAAAGGGTGTAGAATCCGAATCTGCAATAAAAATTTTCCAACGCACGATTTCTCCCAAACGGTGAAGCAAAAAAGTTGAAATTTTCAGGAAAAATCAATATTGGTCCGACGACGCCCCAATTCTCGAGCCAGCACTCTCACTTAATTTAAAGTGCCCTTTAAGGGTTGTCAAAGTTTTGTAAAATCCCTAAAAACTCAAAAAAAAAGTCAAGGCGGCCTAAATTTGGACTCTTTTTGAAGAACTTTCTACGAGGAATCGAATGAGCCCCTCCCCAGGTCCGTAGGTCAAACCATTCCCGATGTATGGCCCGATTTATGGTGCCAACATTCGCGTTATTTTGGTTTATTATTGTTTTTGTTTTGATATCAGTAACCTAGTGATGTAGTGATGTAGTAATGTGGATACAGGAGTGAACTCCTAAAAGGCTTTGTAGCCGATACATGGGTTGAAGCATTCTGATATGCATGAAACGCTGCAAATTCATTCACTGGGGTTTATTACTCAATTGGCTTGCGTTCATGATTTGAATTTATACTAAGCTTTGGAGTGTGCGTGTTTCACAAGTGATAGAGCGATTATTGAATTTCGGGAGGCACACAAATATGATAAACTGATCAATCCAAATAGGTGTTTTGGTTGAGAACAGATTTACGTGCTCTATGCAAATCTCCTGAAATTCAATAATCGCTCTATCACCTGTGAAACACGCACACTCCAAAGCTTAGTAGAAATTCTAATCATGAACGCAAGCCAATTGAATAATAAACCACAGTGAAAGAATTTGCAGCGTTTTTTAATAGATTAATCCTTAAATATAATCCGTTAGTGTTGATTGACCAAATGCGAAATCATGAAGTTCTTTTTTACGACAAACCATCTAATGAACCGCCCTGTGACAAGACTTTGCCAGTCAGCAAATCGTTTGCTTCGTTCAAAACCTGCTGTTGACATTGTTCATCCATTCAGTGTACACTTTAAAATCGATAGTTGCATCATTTTCCATCAATATTACTTAGTATTTCGCACACCTAATTTATACCTGTTAGCGACTCGACTGTATTCATTAAATATAATGCCATTTACTTAACCATTACTTATCCAATTGTTATAGTTATTAGTTTTCAACATTTTCTGTACCGCTATCCTTTTAATTGGGCTCGTCCGTACTTCTTAAATAAGCAAACTATACGAAACCTCATGTAACGAATACTTGGAAGTTATGTGCCACATCCAACGTGGCAGACGTATTTTATTTGATAAAACCTTAACGTTTAGGTGGTTTCGTGTAGTTAAGACTGGTATGCTGCTATCTAGATTGACAATCTAACACAAAAATAATAAAAAGGGTCTTCCTACATAATTAGCATTTTTTTTTTCGACTTATCTAAAATGACTCATCGCCGAGTATTAAAAAGGTGAATCATCCATTCTCAAATAAAAGACTCACACCTCGCTCAATAACTCGCCGAACTTTTATCGCGGTTGATCCCTTTAGCGACGATCAACAAGCCGTAACATCGTCCGTCCATTACGACTAAAAAGTCAACAGAGCAGAGCGACTTCAATTTCGATAAATTAACAGAAATTCAGAACACTCATTTTAACTTCTTGAAAATCCTGCAACTTTCAAGGAATTGTATTGAAGTGGCAGATTAGAAGTGCGTGTGGCGAAGTTGTATTTGCTTCAGAATTCCAACTTAGTTGACAAAAATCGTTAAAAATTGATAGAAATCGATAAATCTACAGCGTTTTTCAAAATTATTCCAAAAATTTGGTCGACCATGGAATAGGGCATTCAACATTGAACTGATATGACGTCATTATTACGTTTTAAAAAAAATAAAGATATAAAAACTATAAAAAACGTCAGCCAAGTTGGATTTGGCGCAAAGAACCTCTTCGGTAACATATATGTAGAGACTATAAATAATGCTAATAAACTTGAAAGATCCTGAAAGATGTTGATGTCTTATATGCTTTTAACAACGTTTTAGCAGATAAAAATACCACAGGACATGTTGCAGCGTATGACAACGCCTTCAATTGAGTGAGTCGACACGTATTGCAGGTGTGTTACTCTAATTCCGTAACGGATACAATAATGATACAATCAAGTTTAAATTGATACAAGGTGATTAAAACGGCTTTTCCAATCAATCCCGCAAATTTTAGCAAGATCGGATCTGTACGAGCTGTGAAAATGATGCTTGCCGGATTTCACATTTGTATATGCGCAGAGTGAGTTGACTTTTTGGCCGTGAAATTCGTAGGGAACCACTTACCGTTTAACCCACGCATGATGTTTAAATTTTTATTGAAATCAAATGAAAACTATACGAATGGGGATTCACTTCTTCCTAGCGCAGTAACTAAACATTCATTAAGCTCGCGCCTGTTTGAACTTGGAATTTAGCTAGTTTTGTTTTCCAAAAATGGTCAAAATTACTCACGAGAACGCATTATCTAGAAAACAATTTAATATGTATGTGTCCTGCATACGTATCGATATATGCCTACCGCAGTAAACCTACGCTGCTCATGTACTTCCCATTAGAACGGAGTAGAGCGATGGATTTTTTTCCAATTCGCTTCGCCTACCAACCTCGAACGCTAATAACATGTTATCTTATCGTTTCGACGAATGCCACTCGTGAACATGAAGGATTATCGGATTAATTAGGGTTGGTATATAATTCGTTCAGATAACGATGTTCTGGTTGTGTTTCACCATCCTCGGGAAAACGAAGACTATGCAACGAAAATCCAAAAGAGAAAATATACTTATCCTGCTAGTCGTTGAACTATTTTGAATAATATTAGAAGATGTAGAATATAACTTGTGATTCAAGGACGAAAATTCTATCGGGAAAGTTCTCACAGAAATTAACCCCTCCAAAAGGTATGTTGAGATGTATTGCGGGTTGGTCGATAGAAGAAGTTGAAATTGACGGGCTAAGTCACTCGTGACGAAGTGGAGGAAACCCATTTCAATGATATCAACGTTTTCTACTACAATTTTTATTTTATTTTTTTTATAATCTCTCCTCAGAGGCACCATTAAAATATAACAAATGAAAAACTAAATGAAATAAAAGTGGGGAGGACACCCAGGTTCAGCGATGCCGGCCCTTGGGATATGGGAAGTTGAGGATGATGGAGGAGGAAGGGAGGGATGAAAGGTAAGAGCCCCGGATGACTCGGGTGGTGATACCTCGAACCACTCCTGATGAGACGCCCAGCTCAAGTAACTCCGTGGCACTTTTCCCGCACCACACCCCGCGCCATGACACTGTTGCAGCCATAACCTTGATGTTGTTAGCAGCCACCCCTTTTAGCACAGATATCGCTTGCCGCAGGTCATTTCTATCATATTTACTAAGACTAGTGACTTTAAGTCACTAAAGATCGGTAACATTTTTGCATAGACGCGTTTTTAGGAGTCATTGAGGGAAGAATCGAATTTCGCTCGACACACAAACATACACGAAGCGGGAGTTGTTTAGAAATGCGAAATCTCGATTTTAGAGAACGGAAATGTTTCTTTTCCCTAAATTGAAAAAAAAAGGCTTCCGCTAGGTACATGTAGGTAGGTTTGGATCCAATAAAATTGGTTGCAGGATTAAACTGTTGCATCGAAACATGTAGGTACATGTTACTACATTCATAGGAACGTTTTTGTAAAAGTTGTTTCGTTCAGTTGAAAAATGAAAGTTTTTCTACTACTATCCGCATATCACGAAGTGTTGGAGAACAGTTTCAGCCGAACGAACTCATTCAGTTCCACAAACACAATACAAACAACATCCGGCCCTACCGGCAAAGAAAACAAAAACACTAGCAGCCCCGTCACGCTTGCCACTATTTCCCCTGTAAAGAGGAATTGATAATTCTGCCCACCATTCGAAAGCCAATGTATAATATGCTGTAACTTTTATTGTAAAATAAAAATGATATTTAATTTCATGAAAAGATGATAACATAGTAATTATATCGCATTGTTTCAACGTGGTAGCTTATTTGAGAGAATTTTTATAGGCATCGAGCCTAGACAGGCTAGATCAGGTATCTCATATCATTCGATTGCAGTTCAATGACTTCCAGTTGAAGACCAGGAATTTTAAGTCTTCAACTGTTGCAGTGAATGGATTTCGAAGATGCTTCCTCAAAATCTTGAAAACGGGTGTCAAACTGGTCTCGCTGGCACCTGATAAGATTTACCGCAAATTCACTCTCAAACTATCCATCATTTTCGGATTTAAGGTTGTTGCAGGTTGGGAAATGGACCGGGGTTTTCATTGCTGAATGTGTTTCGAAAAGAGCCAGTTTCATTTCAAGAGATTTGTTGAGGGAGCATAAATCAGTAATCAGCTGTTCGTTCCTTGAAGTTGCAAGTTCAAGTAATTCAGCATTTGAGTAAAATCAACTAGAAAGGCTAATTTCCATAGCCAAGAAGGATCTGACAGTTCTGGAGCAGCGCGATTTTTTTACTCCCTTTCTCCCTGTTGAGGCAACCTCTCATTGTAAGGTACATCTGGATACTGACTGTCGATTTCAGCAAGAATACCTTGAACTATCGATGGCTCAGAGCATTTTTCTAATGAAATTCACTATCTGCACCACGACTGTCCTGACTTCAGTTACATTGGCACTTTTCTGCATAAAGCTTGCTGCTGATAGTAGCATCAATGCTCGGCGAACCGGTTCAAAAAGCTTGGAGCGATTTAGGTTGGTGGCCCCTGCCCGAGATCTATCTAGTTCATCTAAAGGTATCTAGTTGAGGCTCTCAATCCAAAATCCAGCGTCCTTCACAATGATTTAAATTGCTACATTCTGTCAGCTTACCTAACTGAGTACATAAACGAATGCCTTTAGGTGTGGCATAGCTTCCTCGTAGCTGTAACATGAACGTTTAGATCATTGAAATGTTGAGAATAATCTGAACAGGATCCTAAACCTTGAAAGAAAAGTACAACTTAAGCTTGACAAGGATTCACCGGGCGAAATCTCACGGAACATATTCCCACACAATTAACCTGTAGTGCGGGTCAGTGGCGACGTTAATTCTATAGCGGTTTATAGAATGATACGATACGTTGAAATGTATAGGATAGACGAGGGGAGCCCGTGTTTCGCACGATATATGGCGTTCCTGCCCAAGGCTTCAGAACTCCTTTTGTCACGATTTTTCTAAGCTAAAACTGCAGTTGGCAATCAGAATAACGATAGTTCAAGAACCGAAGCTCGTCCTCTACACCTATGGGGCATACTTTACACCTTCTCTTACAATAAGGGTGTAAACCTCTTGCAGGTGATACTGCCCTATCCTATCGTCTATGAGACCAAATCTCTCTCATCGACGAGCCCTGTCGATATGACATTGACGGCACTTCTGGAAAAACCTTTTGGCTTATTATTCAATAATAAACCATTGTAACCGCTCTTGAAAAAAACCTCAAAAAAAGTAAAGACGGCCTAAATTTGTACTCTAATTGAAGAACACTCCACGAGGAACCGAATGAGCCCCTTCCCCAGGTCCATAGGTCAAACCATTCTCGATCTATGGCCCGATTTATGGTGCCAACATTCGCGTTATTTTGGTTTATTATTGTTTTTGTGTTGATATCAGTAACCTAGTGACGTAGTGATGTAGTAATGTGGATACTGGAGTGAACTCCTAAAAGGCTTTGTAGCCGATACACGGGTTGAAGCATTCTGATAACCATTTGAATTTATACTAAGCTTTGGAGTGTGCGTGTTTCACATTTGATAGAGCGATTATTGAAAAAAAAACGAGGTTTTCCAATGAGGAAAATCCAAAAAAACGCTGCAAATTCTTTCACTGGGGTTTATTATTCAATTGGCTTGCGTTCATGATTTGAATTTATACTAAGCTTTGGAGTGTGCATGTTTGAAAGGTGATAGAGCGATTATCGAATTTCAGGAGATAGTAATAGAGCACGTAAATCTGTGCTCGACCAAAATACCTATTTGGATATCAGTTGATCATATTTGTGTGCCTCCTGAAATTCATTAATCGCTCTATCACCTGTGAAACATGCACACTCCAAAGCTTAGAATAAATTCAAATCATGAACGCAAGCCAATTGAATAATAAACCCCAGTGAAAGAATTTGCAGCGTTTTTTGCGGTTGAATTAGCCGAGAGTGGGTACAGATCTTTTAGAAATTTGTTCATCTTCTCAATTCCGAAAAAAAATGTGGTTGTCAAGAGAACTTTTTCCTCTTTTTCAGGAAGCAGAAGAAAACTAATTTTAGAGAGTAATTTAAGGGAGGTATCGACATTTTAGTGACGTAAGATCAGAAACGCGAAACGAGTCTTAAAAGTGGAATAACCCAGAAACAAAGCTTCTAAAAAAGGAAATGTACAAGTTCTTTTATGTTGGGAATAGCCTTTAGAATCGATTTCTGGATTTTGGACCATATGGTTTTGTTACATCCTATAAAATATTTCCTACACTACATTTGTGGTCGATTTCAGATGTTTTATTATTGAACATCTCTCAACTATTTCCAATAAGTAAGGGGATATGTATAAGGGTTGGGACAGGAGTTGGTCTCAAATCCGTAAATCGTCATGCTATAGTCATCCAGAAATATAAAAACTGGTTTGAGCCTGTTTGACTAGCAGGAGCTGAAGTGGTAAGGTAGTCGGAAGGTTGAAACCTATACCAACGTCTCCCGTCAACAATTTCAAGATTCGGTTATGTAACAGTTGGTTTCAATTACAGTTTTCAAAACCCAGCAGCATTTTATCAACAACGTACCTACCTACTCCATTAAACTACACTGTTATCGTAATCGCACAGCAACCTGTCCTTCATTGTAGCAAAATTCAGCAAAATTTTGTTGCCACGAAAATATCTTACAGAGTTTCCAACCACAAGTTTCGAGATGCCAACTTTCCACAGAACACACCCCATTGAGAAATGAAAACGAGAAAGGATGCGTACTAAGCCAAAAGTTGAACACTGTATTTCGTGAAAGTAAGATATGGGAGGAATGCCTATAATTAGATTTCATATTCGTATTGTAATTGATGATAAGGGTGAGAGCTATAATTGTTTGGATAGTGGATCGAGTAATTACTCCAATGATTACACCGCTCTCAACAAATTATGAAGGTGCAGGTAACGTATATTAATAGATACAACTCTTACAAATTTTCCTGGCGATGTAGAGGCAGTTTAACGATGATCAAGAATAAATCTAGTCACACACAATAGCTATGGACTATATAATCGAAAATATCTTGTGAGAGGCTTCGTATTTCTTTCCAATTATATAATTAGATCGGATAGTCATCACTGTAACTTTAGGTAGATAGGCGAGGTATAATTATTTGTTATCAACTGACAACTCAAGCCGATTTCACCTTGAAAGTGTGGGATTTAAAATACGGTACGTTAAGTTTAGATTCATGTTTCAAAATCAACTTGCAAGATGGCTTGTGGTACATCAGTAATGTACCAATCGGTTGGCGAATGTCAGTACCTAAACAAGGGAATTCAAATTAGAAAATGTACACGAGTTTGCTTAAATGTTTAACAGGGAATGTTTTTAGAATGCTGTTAAACCCACGAGTAAAGCTCTAATTGGAGGTGTACACAACGTCATCCCTACCTTCGCTCAAGTATTTCTGAAATTTCTAACCTGGACATCTTGGGAGGAAATGTTAATCAATCTCCCGTAAAAATGATTCCAAAGATATGAAATGAACATGAATTACTCAGCAGATTGATAAATACCGTCACCTTTATCTTCTGCCAATAACACTTACTTCAAAATCAAAAGATACGTCCTTCTTATCTGCATCGTCTCTTATCTGAGGGACCTTATTTTTGTACAGTATACATCTTTTGGTTGTATCTTATCTTTCGGTTACCACTTCTGATCAAATAATGTAAGTTATGCTTTCTGATGAGTCGGGGTTACTGGGAAATTGATTGTTCAGCATTGGAGTGAGTGCTTTTGCTTCATCGATAAATATTTGTTCGTTTACATTCATCGAAAACTTCCAGTCACCAGTATTAAGACATCATTTTTAATAGAATCAACCAAGGCGGTGGTAATTCTAAACAATATTATCAAGTTACTGACGTGAAGTGCCTGAAGAAGACGGCTACCATGGCGCCGAAATATTGCAAACTAGATAATAATGGATCGATTTTAAATGATTGGTGCGGTCTATTAGATCAAAATCAACAGATAACACATACTAAGTCAGAAAACAACACTAAGTACTGTAAAATACGACTGCTACAGGAATTTTATAAGAGATGTTTAAAGTTTACGCTTCTGTTAAATTGTGTTTTGAATAAACATAAACATGAACAGCAAAAATTCTTATTTTAGAGCGTTTTTATTATAGAGAAATTACCTTTCTTAAAACACCCCTTTTCGAAATCGTATAATTTCGTATGATTTATGGGAAATTGAAGCGAATCCAAATCGTCAAAATTTGAGGAAACGTGAATTTCAAGCAAAAACTTGAATTAGGATTGTATGGAAACTTTAAAATGACCAATTAGTTGTGATTTCAAGAGAGATATAAGAATGGACTGGATATACGGATGGAGATTGGAATGTAGACATATTCCAGTTATTACATCTGATGAATAAATTATTTGACTGATCAGTAGGTGCCGATCTGCATTAAAGTTGGTATGTCATCAAATGTAGGTAGGAACAATGCATGGACAACTATACATGGATCAAAGTTATTGTAAAACAGTATAAAGAGAGCTTAGAAAGGTATGTAATATTGATGTAAGAATCTTCGTGAAACAGGGACATCATTCTCACGGAGGCGTCAAAACCTTGAGTGTTTGTTTGTCCTAATTAGATAACAACAAGCAACAACGCTGAATGCAGGTTTATATTGTCCGTGCCTGCCAAGGATAGTTATTTAAAACTAATTATTATCAATGCAACAATAGGTTGTTTAGTTAGAAACGCGTTAGTTAGGGATTTTGACAGAGTCACTGGTAATGTGGAGTACAGTAATGGCAGATAATAACTTACTTGAGTGGAGTTTTAAGCCAAGGTTAGGGGATACGAGACTCGAAAGAAACAGCGGTAGCGGCGGGATGCGTGGCACTGAGGCGGTTTAGTTGGCCGGCGGGGGCCCCACTCCACCGCGCCAAGGGGGAGGGGAAATATAGTGGACCTCAAGAGAGAAAATTCTCGAGACCACTCATAAAAATTATCGAGTGCTTACGAACTCCGGCTGTGATGAGCCTTTATCTCAATATTACTCGAGGAAATCCGGTATCTTAACATCTAACAATAGCTAACTACCTAACCAACTGGGTGTGAGTAAGAAATAACTCACGAAGTGCGTGAATGAACTGCCCAACAATTAACGAATTTTCCAGTAAAACACCTTCTTTCAACGGATATTAAAAAACGCTGCAAATTCTTTCACTGGGGTTTGTTATTCAATGATTCATGATTTGAATTTCTACTAAGCTTTGAAGTGTGCATGTTTCACAGGTGATACAGCGATTATTGAATTTCAGGAGTTATGCAAAGAGCACTTAAACCGGTTCTCAACCAAAATACCTATTTGGATTGATCAGTTGATCATTTTGTGTGCCTCCTGAAATTCAATAATCGCTCTATCACCTGTGAAACACGCACACTCCAAAGCTTAGTAGAAATTCAAATCATGAATCATTGAATAATAAACCCCAGTGAAAGAATTTGCAGCGTTTTTTTCAAGAGCGATTACAATGGAAAAATATTCTATTTGAAAATTTTAAATTTCGTAAGACGGAGCATGCATATCAGAATGCTTCAACCGGTGTATCGGCTATAAACCCTTTTAGGAGTTCACTCCAGTATCCACATTAACTACATCACTAGGTTACTGCGATGATAATAAAAAAAACGCTGTTGTTTTTGTTTTGATCGCAGTAACCTAGTGATGTAGTGAATGTGGATGCAAATGTTGGCACCATAAATCGGGCCATACATCGGGAATGGTTTGAGCTCATTCGATTCCTCATGGAAAGTTCTTCAAAAAAAGTCCAAATTTAGGACGCCTTGACTTTTTTTTTGAGGTTTTTAGGGATTTTACAAAACTTGGACAACCCTTAAAGGGCGCTTTAAATTAAGTGAGAGAGCTGGCTAAAGAATTGGGGCGTTGTCGGACCAACATGGATTTTTCCTGAAAATTGCAGATTTTTTGCTCCAGCCGCTTGGGAGAAATCGTGCGTACGGCGGACGGATGGAAAAAATGTTATTGCAGATTTGGATTCTACACCCTTTGAAACGTAAACCATGAAATTTTCAGGCGCGGTTAGAATTTTTTTTTCAAGAGCGATTACCTACAATCGTTTATTATTGAATAATAAACCAAAATACTTCATGGAAATCCATTTTGTGGACATTCTGAAAAAAAATCTTCATTCCAACATTTTAGCAAACTTTAAAGGAAAATAAAGCTAAGGAAATAGATGCGAAAATTGTTGAAAATTCGCCATTATTCGTGATCATAAACATATGACGTAAGGGATTGGGAAACGATGCCTACTTTTCGCTTCCGAGTCTACCAAGGTAGCGGAAGCATTGTTTTCACTTTCGGAATGTGAAAATTTTTTTGTCTCCAAAGTCAAAAATTCTACTCGCATTTTGCGTTTTAGACCTTTCTGAACAATTTTTTGGTTCTGTGTGTCTGTCTGTCTGTCAGCAAATCCTTGTTACGGGCAAAACATACACGAAGTTACGCATGCGCAAACGTGACATCCTTGTTAGTCCGATTTTGATGAGATTTTCAGGGATTGGGCGGGTTGGGGTGTAGATGGTCCCCTATGAGTTTCATGACCACCGGATCAATAGTAGCCTCTGCGCATGCGTGAAATCCTTGCCTCAAGCATAACTCCGGGAGTTACTTCGCCTAATTGAACGAAATTCTTTAGTCAATAATAATTAAATTAAATTAAATTAATTAATAATAATCGGTGCACCCCCTGGGTTTCAGGGCCGGAGCCGCCACTGCCCTGAAGGCAAAAAGCTTCAGGTTCATTCTCAGGTTTAGCAGTTTCAAGAAATGGGAAGGGATATGGGTTATCCATAACTACCAGAGTTTAGAATCTATAAAACATGAAAAATCTATTCCTCGCAAAAATTTAAAATCAACTGCACATATTGTTTTCCAAAATCTAAATTTCCTCACTCTTTTCGCATAATATATTTCGAAACAAATACGATTTTTGTCTGTCGGTGCTTTAGGATTTTCATAAAATTAAGCTTAGTTACGGTGCAATTTAAGGATGCACTCCAATTCTGTTAAAACCCAGTCCGGCGCTGATCCTGTGGATATTGCCAAACCACATAAAGAAAGGATTCAAGTAAACTGATAATTAGAAAACAAAACGATAATTATATTTACAAAAGACTCATTTACACATAAAACAACTACAGAGTACGTCAAAATTGTGGGATCAAGATGGCATTGCAGAGGTATTGATGAGATTCTTCAGATATTCTTCCTTCTCAGCGTCGCTCCCATCCGTTGGCCAGGATTTGTCCAGTACCTATCGGAACATCAAATAGTTTCTACACACAAAAACCTAATAGATACATTACGATGATAGTTCATGAGTAGTAATAGTGACAGTAGTCTATTATGATAGTAGTATCTAAGCAGAGCTAAACAGTCTAGCTTCAGAGAACGCTCAAACAGATACCTATGTCATTTTGGTCAATCATCAGAGAAATGTCTTCTTTTTTGACATTTTATTTGTGTAAAATTATTCTAACCTTTTCAGTACAAATATGTTGAGTATCATTTATGGCAACATTAATTTATACATAAAATGAGGTACCAAACAATTTTAAGATTTAAAAAAAGTTACCAGTTTCTAATATATCTTGTAACACATTTTAATGCAACATAAACCCGTTTTTTCAGATTGAAAAACTTCAAAAACAATACTTGATTTTTTTACAGATTTCCATCGAAAATTATAGTTAGAAAAAAAAAATAGATTTTGTGACAAATTTTGATGTAGTATGAGCCCATTTCATTCAAAATTATCATTTCTAAATGTTCTACTTTCTAAATAAAGAACTTTTAAAAACGATATTTTACTTTTGTTCAATCGATGTTCATTCGATGACTTCATTTTGCTCAAATATTGCTGTCCAGCTTAAAGCAGTTTTGCCAACTACTACAGGAAAATATGCTTTGGGTAATCAAGTATATTTAGTAGCCTGTCGGACTTCACAGTTTTAAGAGGTGTTGAATTTACCTGAAGAAAGTGGGCGGATTTCTTCACAAATATCGTCATATCTTTGGAAGGAAAATTTGAGGATTTTTAACGTTTCAAATGAATTTAACTCTGTACTGTATACTAGTTGCATAGACAAGGAGAATTTTATTGAATTTAATGAGTATCGTTGATATGAATGTTCTAAGCTCTATACTGATCTTCGTTTCTTCCCAATTTACACTACTATCCGCCATTATCAGGATAAAACAAGAAACGAAATGTTTAAAGTTGCAAATGCATTATCATATTCACTTTCCTCCGTCCTCTTCATTTGACTGTTCACGGAGAAGTTATAGTACTCGAATACGTTGGTTTTAATGTCACTGGATGGCCTTATTTGGAAGGTTTCACGTAGGAAACACTTCATCCTTATCGTTCAACTTATCTGCACTTGATTTTTTACAAAGGTTGATCATTGAGAATTCAGGAACCAAAAACTGATCACCATGATGTAAATCATAGGTTTTTTCCAATAATGGCGGCACCTTCCAATAGCTGTCCACAAAAGTGCACAGCCTTCTAGATGACTGTTCACAGCCTTCTAGATGACTGTTCACAGCTGTTAACTAGGGTTACACATTTGTTGGAGTCATCCAACATTCCACTTAACGTTAGCTCACAGCGATACAGCAGTTTTTTTAGCCCCGAAGTTCTTCAGTTCTTTAATTGCCAAAGTTTCTTTATTTGACAGCAAGGGACGAAGCCCCTTGGTGCTGTCCGTTTCCATCTAACAGCAACTCCAAGCAAAGCCAAAGACTCTTGGATGGCTTGACTTATTGGAACAGCAGGTACCATTACTGCACATGCGCCATTGAACTGTTGAAATACAATTAATGGCCATTCTGTTGAAATAGACCTAATTATTCAACGAAGTAGTTCAGTTAGATGGTGTTTTGATACCTTTTATCAGAACATCAAGTAGGTATTCAATAATGAACGTTCGGTGTATTTTGAATCATGAACATTATAACGAATTGAAAACTAACGTTTTCAAAGCAAAAGCAAAAAGACTGCGACTTCTCCGTTTGAGCACATTGTCCCAAAGACGCAAAAGGGCTCTTGACAGGATTGCGGCAAGTGGCTCATCACAATGGCTCTCAGTTGTCCCCCTGCAAAGAGATGACTTAGACCTCTCAGCTACAGAGTTCCGGGATGGGTTGTGTGTGAGGTACGGCCGAGAACCTGTCGGGTTGCCTCACCTATGCGATGGTTGTGGCGCTCAAATGGATCTCAATCACGGATTGAACTGTAAAAAGGGTGGTCTGGTCAAACAAGGTCATGATCAAATTCAGGATCAGTGCGCAAGGATGGCGAGTCTTGCGTGGAACTCAGTAGGTCTTGAGCCAGTGCTGGTAGAAGGAGAAGATGGCAATCCTCGGCTGGTTGGGGATATTAAAATCCATGGAGTCTGGGACCATGAGAGAACGGCGTACTTTGATACCAGGGTCATAAACCCAGACGCTTCCTCTTATGGTTCACATGATTGGCCAACCATCTCACAAAATGCAGCCAATGAAAAGCATCGGAAGTATGACGCTGCGGCAGAAGACTTGCGAGGTTCTTTCACACCTCTAGTGGTGGGGTGTGATGGGTCCTTGCACAAGGAACATTCCCGTTTCCTGAAACGGATGGCCGAGGTCTTGGCTGAAAAGTGGTCGAAGCCTTTGTCCCAAGTAACCTGCTGGGTCCGTGTGAAAACCCAGATAGCCGTAGTGAGGGCGGTATCCATGCGTCACCGCGGCTGCCAACGGAAAGTGAGGTGCCTTGGCCTGGAGGACGGGGCCCTGATGCCTCTATAGAAATGACGAAATTTGACCCACAAGCTCACATCAGCTATATCCCAACCGACAGGTCCTCCTTCAAATTGTCAAATAAAGTATTTGGAAAAAAAATTGAAAACTAACGTTGACAATTCGAATGCCAGTTTTTGATGGCAACTTGAAACTAAAACCTCGACTTAAAACCTGATAATTCGTTAGGATATAACAGGTAGTTAGATACGTAAGTACTCACAAAAAGAGGTTTGTAGCCCAATTTCTTGAGCTGCCTCTGCTTTGCTAGAGTTTCTCCATTCACACCATCTAGATTTCTGATGAATACGTTCCTGGACAGAGGAATGAGCGCCCAGTAGTCATCCCCTGGAGAATGGATCGGCCCAGTGAAGTCCTTAACACTAACAAAGTCTTCCGAGAGAGGAAGAAACTTGCCATCACCGCTTAGCCGTAAAACGAGATCTAGAAATTGGGAATTGTAAATGAATGTTAACCACCTCGTTCCAAATAGGATTCTAAATAAATAATAAACGATTCTTCAAACCAAGTATTGGCGTAATTCATAAATATAAATACAACAAATCGATTACATTCAAGAATCTGACTCACCAGCTCTTGGGTGATTGGGTAGTAAATATTTCGGCATACATTTGTTCCCTGTTATCCTTTCAGTAGTTTGAATGACTTCATATTCAAAGAGGAGTTGCTTTGACATTTTTCGTTCTGGATTAGGAAGAAAAGCTGAATACCTCTAAAATACAAGAAAAATGGAATTCACTCAATTTTAGAGTAAATTGTTACATTTATTTTCAGGCATAGTGTTGAGAATGGTGGTGGCAGCGTGGCACTCCAATTAAATCGATAGGGAAGCAACAAATGTTTGTTGACAGAATTTTCCAAGTACTAACCATCTTACACTTTTTTTTTTAATATGAAACAATAATACCTATTCGTACACTCCTACTGCTGCATCAAAAACTGGTTGAATTAATTTGGTTTGTTCAAAACAGATTACAAATATTCATCGGCTCTGAATGATAACAATAAATTCATTCAACTCCAGCTCTACAAAAAAAAAATTATTGAATCAAGCATATAATGAAAAATATTTATGACGATTATGACCCATTTGGAAGATGTGGAAGCATATTAAGATATGTGGAAATTCGCCTGCAATATAAGGTCTAATTTTTAAAATTTGGAGGTAAAAATGAAACATGTCGACTTTATTGTACTCCAGGAAGAGTCAGAGTACTTTCAACGTATAATTGTATTCATGAAACTGTTTAATGACTAAAGGATGTAAATATTCAATCAGGGAATGGTGAAAAGTATTGCGATGGAGGAAAAGGTTGTTGTTGGAGAGATGACTCAAAGTTTAGTTTTCTCTTGTTTCTTTCATGATTCCCGGCAACATGAGCGAATAATTTATGATTTACGAGCTCGAAACCAGTCTACCAATAATGCTAATAACTCTAAGGTGGAATAAGAAACCATTATCCGATACCAGCTATTGAACAATGTCATATTTGGGAGAGAAAACAAGGGCATATCGATCGAGGTGGCGAATACTTCAAATGGATATCGAACATCTTAAAAATCAATTGTGCACACACGAGAACCACACCAGACCTGAAACACATGCTTGAGAGGGAGTAGAGGCTGCACGAAAGTCTCTGGTAGTGGTGGAGTGCCAACCTTAGCGAAGACAAAGATCACGCGAGGAAGATGAACTCAGGTTGGTCCAGGAAGGCATTTGCCTCAAGCATGGGGCAGTGGAAGAGCTAACAGTGATCAGAAAACGGGACATGGAAATGCAGCGTTCGATGGGGTAAGCTCTGGAGCTTTGCTGCACGAATGTAGATAGATGCTGTTGACCAACGTATTCAGAGATCTTTAATCTCCTTGCATTCTCCTAATTTCCAATGGTTCCAAGATATTTGTGACTTCTCTAGGAATCCCAAACTTTTAAGCCAGAAAATACAAAACCCTGCGCCCAATGCTCTCCAATCGGTTAATGCATAGTCTAGTAGTCACACAATCCTGCAGTATTCTAGGATTGGACAGACAAGTGATTTGTACATTCATACAATGGCTGCTGGGTTGGTGAGATCTCGAGCAGACCTCTAAAGGAAGCCAAGTACCGTCAAAGACTTGGTACGTGCAATATAAATTATATTCACAGTGGTCAGACACGGAAATTCAGCATGCTTGGATGGGGCAAGAAAGCTCAGGCGCTTTGATGCATGAATGGAGATAGATGCAAGTTATGGTGCTGTTGACCAACGTATTCAGAGATATTAAATCTACGTGTATTCTCCTAATCTTTAATGGCTCCAAGATATTTGTGACTTCTCTAGGAATCCCGAATCTGTAAGTCAGAAAACACAAAACCCTGCGTTGGAGCCTCTCCTCGGTCAATGCAGAGTATAGTAGGCTAATCACCCAATCCTGCAGTACTCGAGGATTGGGCAGACAAGTGATTTGTACAATAGTGCAATGGCTGCTGGATTGGTGAGATCTCGAGCAAACCTCTAAAGGAAGCCAAGTCAAAGCCACTTGATTCCACCTGATTCAGGAAAGCTCCGTTTTAAATTTCAATGTCATCCGCCGATTAGGTATAAAACCACAATCCAAGAGCTCATTCGGCTGATGAAGATAGTTCCAAACACCAATTATGATCAACCTGTCCCAGAAAGCTGATCACGGAAGAAATTAAACGAAAGAGCTTATTCACTGATCAAACACAATTTTAACCTACCTATGACACACTCCATAAATTGATTAAGGACAAGATACGTTTCCAAGATTCCATATTTCCGTAAAACGAAAGATTTAGCATCCATAAAACACACAAAAACATTGATTTTCTTGTATGAGATGAGGGCTATGCCCTTCTGACTCACTCTTGAAAGGTAATGCCTGACGTCAACGGGTAGCCGGTTCCCCTGGTAACTTGGTTTCTCAATTTCCACTGCTGAATCCAAAAACAATACCTCTCTCCCTATCACGAAGTTAGTTCTTCCTGAAAATAAACAAGGCAGCTGCTGATATCCAGGTAACTCCAAAATTTATAAGCATCATATAAGCGGTCAAATAAAATGGTTTTTAAACAGTAGTTAAGGCTACGTTTTTTGTAGACCATTCGCCAACTTCTAAATAAATTTGTTCAAAGAAAGTAACGGAGTTTGTGTCATGTTTAAAGAGGTAGCTTATTCGATGCGAAACTCTCAAAACCGAAACATTACCTTGTTATATTTTAAATTACTAAATCATAGGGAACTGCCCCAAAACCTTTACTACCATCAAAAACATTGAGCGCATTAAATTCTACAACAAATGAGACCAGTTCTCTTAATATATTTAGAGGATATCTATCAGCAGCTTAACGTAGCAATTTTATATTAAGAAAACCAAATTGGGTCAAAGAAAAACAAGCATTTGCTACCTGCAAATAGACTCAGAAGCCAAAGATACTTAGATCATGTTGTTAAAATATAGCATGAATGTTTTATGATCACAAATATAACGGTAAAAATTCAATGGTCGATGAACGGACATGAACAATAATTGTTGATCAATTATTGATCTAGTAATAGCTCAGCATTTCAGCTTTCCAAAAGTATAATCAATTATGATTTTACTTGGCAAATTAGTGGATAAAAATAGTAAGTTTGAATGGACGAAAGAAGTTTTTTTTTCGTTAAAAATCCTGCTTTATGGGGTTCGGCACTTTTACAATCATTACCTCATTGCATCCAACATGAGCAGGGGTCAAAAATTTGTGATCATTTCTGGATATGTCTCAGCATTTGTGGAATACTAAGTGGGGGCTTCACAAAGATGGGTGAAATGGCGCATTCCGAAGTTTTTTGCAAATAATTACTAAACCGCACACATTACAGAAATGTTTATACGCTTAAAATTTGTAGAGCATGAAAAACTAAAGCGAATGAATCCCAAAACTCTCAATTATCTAGAAATAATTTCAAACCTAATATTTTGTGACTTGATTATAAAAGTTAGACACATGCTGTCCCGGAGTTTAATGTAGGTATTATCAAGCTCTACAACTCTTTTTTTCTAAAAGTGAATCATATATCACTCTTTGTTAAGGCATCGTTTGTAAGAAATGTTTTCTTTTGACCCGTTTTCCACTGTCTTACTTAGAAAATTCGACTACCACGAACAATTATTTTAATACTGAGTGAGTTGATATACAGCATCTCTCAAAAATAATGTGACTTTCTGTATGAAAACGAATTTTCAAATTCGGTCCAGTAGATCCAAAGATGACCACCTACAACCTCACAAACTTTACGTCTTTAAAATCTTTAAAATATAAGTACAGATAGAACCGGTCATTCTCAGCTATGAAAAATGTCCATATTGATTTCTGTTGTGTCTCTGAGGCGATTCGCCTTACAAGGACTGAGGCGATTATGTCTGCAACAACCAGAGGACACCCCTGAAGGCAAAAGGCGCCAGGTTTATGCTCAGTGGTAGCAGTTTCAAGAATCGATAAGTGAGAACTACCCGTATCCGTCACTAGACCTGAGATTTATCTCATTCAACGCAGAATCACGTTTTTCTCAACTTTTACAGCCAACATTTTTGAGGCAGGTTCCAACGCCAATAGTATTTATGTTCAACGTTAAATTGTATTAAAAAATAACATTAAATAACTGTTTCTTGTTAATCCCGCCCACATTGATAGAGGGATTACAAGCCACCTCAGGTTTAACAACACGGGGTGCAGTGAGAATGAGCACAAAAGTCTATAGAACCTTTTTAACCTAAATCGGTTTTTCAGCAAGAGGAAACCTTTTGCGAAAGATTTCCAACAATAATGTACAGCGGTTGGAGTTGGGGATGGATTCATAACGAAGGGGTATTATACATCATGTTTGATAAGCGTGTAACAGCTGTAACAATAAAAAATTCTAAATACACACATCAGAATGGAAACCCATACGTCTTTCCCAAAGAAGAGAGATCGACCATGGCTAAACTACTCAGTCATGGAGAGCAATTAATCAAAACTCTTCCCGCATGTAACACCCAAGGGGGGACCTCCTGTCTGTCATTTACTAATTCATTAGTGGTGGACACGCTAGAATTTCTGGACAATCACGTCGGAACAGTATGAATAAATGATTTGCCATTGAATGTTGTGTGGTTCACCTAGACTGGTCTTCAACGAGAATTGAAGGAGAACATTATTAGAACTGATAGAGTCTTGTTCGAAACTAAAAGTGGAATATTGTGAAAGTATTACCGTAAGCGGACCGGAGTAATTCCAAGTCCAGAACTCGGCTGATGAGGTGGTCGACGAAAATGCCTTTGATAGCCAAGTAATGTAGAATAGCTATCAAACATTTGGGCCAAGTGGTAAACTCTATCTCCCGTTCAGGACGATTAAGTTGTTCAACGACAGTCTCAAAAACACACTTCGACGTTTTTGGAGTGTAATTAAGCAGCGTCAATGGGTAAATCACTTTTTCCAAGTCCTGAAAAGTTTATACACAAATTATAAAGGATGAATTTGCATGCGTAAATTCATTACATGCAAGAAAAAACCATGTGTGAAAAAAATTGAATAATGAATTAAGATCATACTTTCAACCTGGCATTATCTTTTTCTTGGATAAGCTTCTCAGATATAGTGTCTAGAATATTTTCGTGAATCGTCTGCGATCCTGTTAGCATAAGCAAGATGTGAACTGCACTGGTGAGAGTTAGACGGTCTACTTGGGGCACCATGACGTCCATAAGCTCTGGGATGCGATGCCACAGTGGAATGGGTAGTCTATAACGAAGTGCCTGTACAACGTAGTAAAACAAATTAAGGTAAATTTAAAATTGATATTGTGGGGATGATACCTCAGTTATATTTATTAGGTGGTACTTGGTGTTTCATTCAAATTAAGGGCTGTATTGACTGTATAAATAGATTAAAAGTATGTGCATGAGACATTGCCAAGAAACAATGAGGTGCAGGAATCTACATACTGTTGGACGATCTGGCAGCACCAGAAGGTATTTCTACTTGTTCAATAACCTCAAAGCTGACATGGAGTTGCCTAGACTGAATCCATGGCTACACATTTTTATTCCATAAGCTGGAGATCACAAGTACCCCTATATAAGGGACAACATGTAGGATCCAAACCCACTGAAACCTTCCTTGACATTCCCATATAGGAGAACCGTTTCCCGCAGTCCAGAACTGTATAACACTTCGGACTGAGTTCTTGAACAATACCACTAATACTCCTGGTCTTTTATGCTCCCTCCTCTGCGTCTCCCTTCCTTGGATAATCTTTTTCTTCTCTGTGGGTATCAAACGGTGAGCCTGTCAACTGAAGTATTTGGAAACGCAAAGTCCAAAGTCGCTCTCAGTCAATCATTTGGAACTTGGAACATGAGGGAATAGATGGCAACGAGAAGACTAACCAACCTGCTAAAAGAGTCTAGCAGTCCTGACTTGCCCTGTGCCCTGTGCTTCAACTAGGAATCACTCATCAGGTCAAGATTCTTGACTTGAATGCACAACTATCTAAAGACATTCCTCCTCACTGGCCATTGCCCTTTGAGCTGTCACCTTTTCAATATCAGGAAGACCAGCACAGTGGAATCCGTCCGTGCACCCATTTTGGACGCCCGACCCCCGACCAGTCCGATGCTGATCATCCCTAGTTCTTCATTGAAGCGTCAAACGCGTCATTCAAATGGCTCCATTTATAACAAAGCAGGAATCCGTGGGTGTCGCGTTAACTGCTTTGGCTGTGTGCAGGAGTGAACGGAAGAGGAGGATATGGATGAAGAAAGTGTGTGTCAGAATATCCAAGACAAGTGCTAACCCATGCAAGACTTCTTCACGTATCGGATTCAAAAGATAGCAGGAAGGTCAAGCAAATGACACCTGAGGTTTTCTCGAACTTGCTAAATTGTCGAGACCTCATATTGAGAGAAAAAAAAACACAACTATGCGTGAAGCTGTGAGTGCTGAAGAATGGTTGATTGTCACGATTGGATTGGAGAGATTCTCTTGGTAGACGTTTACACGTACAGTTCACCAGGAGAAGCGGTGGGGGGCGACGTCTGTCCCCACCCTTTCACCTGAAATCCAAGAGAAATCTCTCCCGACCCCGTCCTGGTCGCCCTCACAAAACGTGATCAGGAGCCAAAGTTTACACAGCCGGATATCAGGGTCTGAAGGAGGTCAGGCCTGAATTCGGGTCCAGAATTTGGTCTTGTAAAGGCCCCTTACGCTACGAAGAGACCAAAACGGCAAAACGTATTCTTTGTAAGTGTCAAAACTCTGTCCAATTCTGAGTAAATTGCAACTAGATTTCGATATTAAGGTTCCTCAATACTCGCCAATATTATTATAGAACAATAAAAAAACCTTCTTCAATTTTTTAATGAAGAGCTAATAAAGAGAGTTACAATCTCTCATTGAATTGGGGCTCCCCCCATCCCTATAAGGGGAAAAATTAGATTATACAAAATGGCCCTAAAGAGTAGACCAAAGAAGTAGTTAGCTTGGAAAGCCCTGAAACTAACTTAAATATATGACACCGCTAAATATCATACCTTCATAATAGATGCCAGCGTAATTTCCGGCACTGTGTCCGCATTTTTGATCAGTTTTGAGATTACGGAGTCAACCACATCTACGACGAGGATGGGGTTCTCCGTTTTGAAGAAACCCATACAAGCGACTCCGATTTCTTCAATTGACAGGTCGTGGACAACTTCCCCAAACCTTTCGACGACAGGAAACATTTGGACGTTCTTACTGAGCGTCCTTATTACGTTTTGATAGAACAGCATAAGTACGATGTGTTCAGCCTTCAACCTGCAAACAAACGAAGAATATCATTTTTAACACAGAAATGCTTGGTAATGAACGAATGAATAAATGATTGGTGAGGAAATGAAATTTCTCCTATCACTAATCAGATTTTTTTCTGTAAATGTCTCTTCAGTTGCTAACAAAAGTAATTAATCAATGTTGACCGTTGGTTCTAAGAGCGATGTTAGTTATTCATTCTTGAAGCACCTTCTTTGGTTAGGATTTTATTGTATCCCACTGTGGTTCTTATTAGATGTACACACAATCTCCACTACGATCCTAAATTGAATTGCTGTGAAGCTTGACGATGGATACTATATTCTTGATATGTTAAGGACAATCTCTCAACCTTAAGGGTTTCCAGAAGGGGTCAGGGTGATTTTTCCCATAAAATCATACCCTCTAATACTACAGGGTGAGTCAACAAAACTTGCTGATTTGAAAGGTGAATTTAAAAAAGAGTATCCAAGATATCAATGCGATTCAAATTTTATTATGTAAACAAGATCTTCCAAATTTGTTTCATATGGTTTTAAAAATTGTATCCCTCAAATGACCCCCCCCCCCCCCCCATATTCAATTCACTGAAACACTACTTTTCGGAAGTTTTGATCCACTCGTCTGAGCACATAGAGGGGAATTTCGGCAATGGCTCGTCGGATATTGTCCTTGACTTGTCCTATGGTCGTGGCGTATACTTTTTTTAAATTGACCTTTCAAATCAGCAAGTTTTGTTGACTCATCCTGCAGTTTAGGATGAACGTGCGAAAGAGGAGAAATCAACCATTGTAAGATAGTACATATCATCAAATGAATGTGAATTGAAACATTATAATTCATGTTCAACGGAGGGCAAAGCGAGGGGCATCCAGTGGACGTTGTCAGAAAGACTGGAGGATTTGGATTTCGCCGACGATATTTGCTTATTGTCCTCGCGGTTCCATGATAACTGAGACAAGCTGGCAGACTTGGAATCAGCATCCCATGATTATGGTCTTAAGGTGAACGGTGGCAAGACGAAGTCCATTAGAATTAATGCCAGTTCGGACCACCCTCTCCATGTCAATGGAACGGTGATAGAGGATGTCTCTGATTTCACCTATCTGGGCAGTATGATCACCAAGGGGGGCGGGACAGCAGAGGACGTAGCAGCACGCATTCGTAAGGCAAATGCTGCGTTTGTCCAGCTTTACAGAATTTGGCGTTCTAGAGAGGTCAGTGTCACAACGAAACTGAGGATCTTTGGCTCCAATGTGAAAGCGGTTCTCCTCTAGTGTGAAACTTGGTGCGTAACAAAGGCGGAAACAAGGAAGCTCCAAGTTTTCATCAACCGTTGTCTCCGAAGGATACTCCGCATCTTCTGGCCCACTACTATCTCCAATGAAGACCTATGGAGGAAGACAGGGGAAACTCCGATCGAAATTCAGATACGAAGACGGAAGTGGAGGTGGATCGGTCACACACTCCGCAAAGACCACCTAGCGGTAGAGCGTCATGCGCTGCAATGGAACCCGCAAGGAAGGCGTGAGAGGGGACGACCACCTGTTACCTGGAGCAGAAGTGTGGAGGCAGAGGCTGCAGCTGCTGGGAAATCCTGGGGTCAACTTAAGAACCTGGCCAAGAACAGAGTCCGTTGGCGATCCTTTGTAGAGGCCCTTTGCTCTGACCAAGAGCCATAGGAAATAAGTCATGTCAAGTCAATTCATGTTACTCACCTATGAGGACGTTTAGCAACTCGGTTCAGTCCGTGGTATACAAAATCACTTTTACGTATAAGGTGAAGTTGATACCACAACTCGGTGATCTCAAGGATTTTTTCTGGTTTGTAGTCTTTATGTCTACTGGTAAAAGCATTATCGATAGCTTTCCAGAGGTAGTAAAAATTTGGTTCCCTCGGTGAGCTGCAAGGCGGCCAATACGTCAAAGCTGTGAGTAGGTTTTTGAGCTGGATGTCATTCAAATCCGGACATCTAGTTGCTATGGAGGCACACATATCGTTGAATTTGCTGTCGGAAATCGGGGTTCCTAGAAGAATACACATTGTTTTATTAATTCACTCACAAAAACAATATCCGCGAATTCTATAACCAAATACACTAACATGATTACGAACAGACTGCCGTTTATGAATTCTCGAACTCGTACTCTGAACTGACCGAGATATTGAAGAAGTTTTTTCAAGAGTAAATCTTGTTAACTGTTAACAAGACACACTTACCAGGAATTATGAGGCTCCCCAATGCAACAAGGTCCACTATCGTTTTCTGATAAAAAGGGGAAATTTTAAAGTATGACCGTTCGATTCAGCGTAAAAGTGAGCAACTATAGCGATGTCGAATTAATTATGGTGCAAGTCGGCTTTTGAAGAAAAAAGTTGATTTCCACTAAGAGGCCACGTTTATTAGGACTCAAACGAGATTTTATCAACCAAATTAGACTGTGAAAATGTTTTTTCTTAAACCGCTTGAAAGCTGAGATTCTGAGGGAGTTTTTCTCGAGCAGTGCCCGACGATTAACCTTCGTTATAACAAAGATGATCGCAGACGAAAAACGGTGATTCGAACAAAAATTTCGAATTTCAATGTTCCTCCATTTTTTCAACTTCAAGACCAGACTAAAAAAGTTGAATTTTGTATCAAACAGATAGAAAATTTGACGCTCTTCCCAATGGTATCCTCAGATTTTATTTTGCATGAAAATTATTTGTATAATAAATGATAAATTATTTTGCATGAAATGACGTGTAGAATCGACTCCTTAAGTTAAGCCCATAGTTAGTGTGGACACCCTGTATACAAAGGACATTTTAAAGGATCTGCAAATCCATCTCTAAACTAAGTCGCGAAGATAAGGGTTGGTTTTTGAGGTTTTAGCAGGATATCTATTGGAAAAATGTCGAACATTCGGCAGTTCTTCATTTAGTGTTAATCCTTGGCTCAAATTGGGGTGGCATCGAAACAAATAAAATAATGAATAGAATAATGAAATATTTCTTCACACCTAGAAATCTCATCACAACTCATTTACAGTATAAGAATACTACTTTTAATAGAATAGAATCAATTTTTTTCAAAGAAAAATTGCGTTTCTAGGCGAGGAACATTGACAGCTCGAAAATTTCAACGTCAACGCGTTTTTCATCGTTATAAACTTTGGAAGGCAAGCGAATATATTCATCCCTGAGGTTTCACACATATTCAGGAGGCTGAATATGTTACTAATTTAAGAATGTCTTTATTTAAACTGACTTAGTCATGTCTATGTTGGTATAATAATATTATATTTAAAAAACGTATTGATAAAATTTAGAACCTAAATACATCTTTTTGTACTAGACAAAAACATTGGAGCGGTTTATTTGATGTTTGGGTAGAAGTTCAGTGTAGGGGGCCCCTCCTGATAAGACCGTCGTAACTCGATGTCTATATATCGATCGACGCTTTCGATATATAAATCGATGATACGATTGATAAATTTACAAATGCAACTTTTGCATATGGCGGAAAATAGCGAACTTTTGAGTAGCAAATGGCAGGAAATGAACATGGTGAAATACGTAGGTTACGTGTCTGCAAGGGAAAGAAAACATCTCGGCTGACATCTACAACTGCTCTCATCCATCTCAATTATCTTATTCTCACCTCCGACCATGTCACACAAACCTCTCTAAAAAAAACTACGCCTTAGCTAGGTTCAATTCGTGCATAATGTGACTCACGATGTGCTCTAATGTGTTCTGTCTAGTTTGTCCTCCGTCCAAAACTAAGGAATGTCAAAGGAATGCTTCGCTCGCATCTCAAGACCAAAAAAATAGAAAATTACATCAATCCTTCTAGTAAAGTATAGATCAGTTGGACAAATAGAAGGTTGACAGTTGTGCTGGGCCAAGAATAGAAAGGAAAGGTTGAATAGAAGCGGGAAAGATGGCGGACCTTCAGCTTCTCGAAGGTGGTTGTGCAAAGCAATCCGACATGGCAGCGGTATCGATATTATGATCCTTTCAAAACATCGATCATAGTACACATCGATATATTCTTCTTATCAGGAGGGGCCCCCTACACTGAACTTCAGCCGATGTTTGCTTTGTAAAGGTCTAATGTTTCAATCCAAGTCATGTTGACATCTAAAATCTATTATGAAACGTGGCTGCTAAGTGAAAAGTCAATTAAAAATTTCTCTGAATATCTGTGGGGCTCTGAATTCTGTGGTGGCACATTACAGTGCAGGAGGCTTTGAAACGACTTACCTAATACAAGGTAATGATTCTACATCAATTCCCTTATAGGACTGGAAACATTATGAAGTATAATAGTTGGAATTAACAGTAATAACACTGATATTCATGCCACTGCGTAGGAAGGAGTCTAGAGCAACATTCATGGCAATATACATCATTCCCGGCAAGTTACATGTATGTCATTCAGAACAAGTTTGTCAAGAAATTTTATTATAGTCTTAGAGAAAATCTATGTCTTACCGTCTTTCGAAGCTGCGATGCTGATTTTTGTAAAAAGACGACAAAGCTCGTTCCCTGATACGGATTTCCATAGGATTTCGCTCAAATTCAACGCCTCGTTAGACTGTTCCTTCTGCAATAAATCGCTCGTCCTCTGGAGTTTGTATCTCTCCAAGTTTTCCAATACTCTATGAGCGAACCCATTCTCAGTTTCCTCGAATCTTTTACAGCCCAGAGCACCTGAAGCATCGTTCAAATCATATCATCGAGTGGCAATATGCAATAGAACCTGCTTTTCACATGTGCTAGGAATGTAATTTTAAGTTAACTCTTTCGTACGAGAATCACATGAATAGAAAAAGAAACACTACGTATTTATATTCACCTCCATTCGATTTTACTGTAGTTATATTGAAAAAACGACGTCCGACCACTCCGCGCAAGCAAAATCTAAGTCGTGAACAAATCATGATAACCGTACTGATGACAGTATTTACTTTTAGATCGCAAAAGAATTCATTTTAATTATAAAGTATTGATATCCATTATAATTATTATTATTCACAAATAATTACAGAGAAATTATATCAAACATAATTTTTTACACCGGAATCGGTAACAGTAACTATAAATTTAAAAAAGATTGGTAACAGTCATTTAACCTGTCCCCTCTTCTTCTTCTTCTTCTTCGAAACTAAATAAACTTGTTTGTTGTTGTCTCTGCTTTTAGACCGTAGTCTTCAGTGAGGATAGTCACCTTTTAATGTTCTCACCTTCCTTGTTCTCCTATTACCCATTTTTAAACGTTCCACTACTTATAAGGTCAATACACACACACCCTTGAAGTGACAGTGCCGTGACCGGCAAGTGATTTCTCTGGCTATGATCGATTTTCACAGTGGTCAGTGGTTTAAACGTGCCGTGGCAGAGAAGTTGCTTGGCCATGGTGTTTTCAGATGATGAACATGTTGTAATCGCCTGGATTTTGGATGAAGAAAACCACGAGGAAAACCATTTTTAAAAAAGAGGAAGTGGGGTTCTGTCAAGCAAGGGAAGAGAAAGGGGCTGGAGGGGAATTTTTGACATTATACAAGGAATTGATAGATGATTGTCCTTTCATCTCAAGTAAAGCTCGAATGAAAAACGCCTCCATCAGCACAAGAACCCGGAGATGCTCAACGTTCTGGACAACAAAGGAGAACTCCGGCGCCTCAAGCGTAACAAGCCACTGGACCTGATTGTGCTGTGCAAGTTATAGTGAAGCGTGTTCCAGTTAACAGTGTGTTACTCTGAAGGGTTGGTTTGTTGAAATCTCACCCTGTACATTGTGTCCATTCATGAGATAAAATATTGCTAGATGCTGTACAAAAAAAAAAAAAAAACCTTGATTGTAACGAGGAAGCTGCTATGCCATCTCCTTGGCAGTGTATTTTTCATTACTTACAGCTTTCTTCATAATGTAACATTGCTTAGTAGTTTCCACACTTTCTATTAGATGGGGGGCAACTGCAATAGCAGTTAAACCTATAGATGAGAGATGGAAATCAAATTGCTTATGCTTAAAATAAAGAGTGACATTGACAACTCCCTAATCTACTTATTGTAGCAAAGACATTGAATATGTAAGAATGTACATTGAATTGGTCTATATTGATGTCTCAATATTTTTGATCACAATAAAAGTGGAATTCAGGGACTTTTCAGTGTCCCGATAGAATTTTTTGGGACATCACTTGACTTGATCAAAAACCTGGATAATCCCGATTTTCCAGGAAGTTTGGTCACTCTAAACTAACCCCACATTACTAATAGAACTATTGGCCCCATCTAAGTACATCTGACCAATGAAGAGGTTCCACCCAGTGCGCGAGGTAGGTGAAATTTTTCCTGACGCTATCCATTTTGACTTACCTGTTGTCATGGACCTGCACATGACATTGATCCATCTTGAGCAACAACGTCGCTCTTATCATCCTTATCAATTCCTTTACGTTTATCATGTTTATCACTCGGAGTTTGTTGATGAATTTTGATTTAAGGAAACGAGAGGGTTGCATAGTTCACTTCTAGGATCATGTTCTAATAATTTTAGATTCAGTATACAGCTTTGAGGTGTTGATAAAACCTAGTATTAAAATGCTGAAGACAAAAGTGTTGGCACAAGTGTTGAGTCAGGCCAATACCGGTGGAGTCGAAAATACGCTGTAAGTTGTCATTGTTTCAGTATTTAGATAGGTAAAACAACTTGATAACGTCTGTTATTGAAATCACATAGAGACCAAAACAATTACAGAAGATTCAGGAAGTGTCATTTGTTAGATTAGTATTACATGGAAGAAATAAGTGAATTATTAAAAAAGGTCCCCACTATTTGCATAGATAATACCTCTGTTACAATGACTACAAAGACAAACGGGATGAAATCGAATACAATTAACTGCCTACCTATTCTTTAAATATAAATGTAGAGGTAAGCATCAAAGGAAATGACGAACTAAGTCTTGAGAGAAAGATGTGGTTCAATCTTTGTAAGGATATTTCTTATAATTATTGTTATAACTTATTATTGATGAGGGCCTAACCGTCGAAATCGATTTAACGTCGTAACCCCTTTGGTTTTTGTAGAAACACAGCTTCGTAGGTAGGTACGTGGGTACTGTTCTAGTCTGTCCCCGCATACAACCCCACTACAACCTCCCATACTTATCGAAAAATATCTATGTCTCCTATCTATAGGTCCACGCTTTCGATTTGTTCTATCTAGTTTGCTGGTCTGGATGCTCGCATCTCAAAAACAAAAAATTTCCTAAATCAATCCTTCTAGTAAAGTATAGATCAGAATGAATCATGAACATATCGATTGCATACTTATTTCTGAGTCACTATCCTGCCCTTCTCATTGGTTCATTTACGAAATTATCGATATATTTGGGAGGTTGCAATGGGGTTGCGTGGGACAGACTAGAACAGTACTGGTACATACAGCTGCGCCAGTTATCATTCACTCATCACTCCGTTATTTCCTGATAGATTAACGTTATTTCCAGATAGATTTTCGAAGATCTCTACCAAGGAACTTTCTTATGTCTATCTAGATGTAGTAAACAATTAAATCTATCATTAATGAACAACAAATGTTTTGCTTTGGTTGGGTAGAACAGTAGTTTGGGAGACAATTTCCAAACAGCAAACGGCTGGATATTCTTGATTCATTTTTGGGATCTCAGAGCCTTGGTATTTGGGCAATTCTCAAAAAAAGCGTAAACGGTATGTTGTTTTAGGATTCCTTAAAAAATATGAGGTCTTGTGTTGCATTTCTTCTTTCAAAATATTTTAAATACTGATGTACACAACTATCATGGTCAGTCAGGTATGTTTCTAGTTATAAACCATTCTTAATTTGACGTAAAAAGGCTAATTTATAATCACCACTAATTATAATGATCTCATTTCCATTCATTACATCCTCTTTTAGAATGTGGGGCATGTTTTTTGTTTGAAAATCTCTTAAAATTTGAAAAACTTAGTTCAACCTTTACAGAAATGAAATCACTTGTCTTCTAACATGATTGTAATGCTTAGGAACTCATTTGAAAGTTTGTAACTACAAAAATCATCATTCCCTTCTGTCTATAAATGGTTTTTGCCCTTCTAAGGGAAGTAAAGAAGGGAATTTCGCTTGGCTGCAAATTTTGGAAGTGGGTGGCAACTCTGCCAAAGACCTAACCTCTCTCCAGTTAGTTGCTAGCGAGCATGAAGAGTGTCCATCATTCAGATGCGTACATTTGTAGGTCTCATTACCACAACTATATCAATTCTCAATATTTGAATGCATGCTTTTAATTTATGTGTTTGGTTAACCTTAAAATGGCTTTTGAAAATAAACCATGTTGTTTGAGAAACCTGCAACTTCTTAAGGAAATGCGGGCTCACAAACTCCATATTCTCATTACCACCATCAAATCATTGAATTGATTAAATTTGGAATTTTGGATTTGAGCTCATATTGTTCTTTGTGATCCCTGGAAGCCAGATACACTGTTGGAAGAAATTGGGAGAGGTTTCTCTGTAGTATGATTTCAGCATTGGAATGCGTTTTTTTTATAATCACCCATTTCTCTGCTCTGGTCCTTTTGTTAGTCGGGCCGATTCAAATTCCCCGGGTTCATCCATAAATTCATAACAAAATTGTGTTTTCTGTACAGGTTACTCAATCATGAAGGAGCTCTCCTGGCTTACAGCGGCTATGGTGACAGAGACGCCACAGTCACAGCTGCCATCACTCGAAACATCTGGGCACTTTATGAGAAAAGTGGCAGGACGGCCTTAAAGGAAGATCGCCTCCAAGTAGTCCTTATGGAATTTTCCGTAAGACATGATCTTTCCATGCACATTCGGTTGTTTACAATTAATTACTCTTAATGGCCCTTGAACATGCATTGCATAGCCACTCATGCAATAAAGAAATAGTGATCACCAAAAAATTGGTGATGCCCCACCCATCCATCAAATTAGAATCCTCTGGTTGCTTCGAAAATTGTTGAGCACATGATAGTATACCCCTTAACACTTTCAACGTGGATGATGTCATATTATGATTTTCGTCACTGATGGGTGATATCAAATGACATCATTGGCTCTTCTAGCTGTTCCAAACTTTGAAAATACCACCCGAGTACCTGCTCCATCTAGAAACTTCGTGAGGTGGTATTTCTCTTCATTGGTTCCCCACGTACAATATAGAATGTGCCGTTTTCACCTCGATGTGTCTATTTTATTTTATGAAAGACTCATAAATAACAAGCTTTATTTCGTACAATTCACCAATTTCTGCGCCCTCATTGTGGGTAATAACTCTTCACAACTGAACAACATGATTTTGGAGGAGTTTCAGAGCGTTTACCGCAAGAAAATATAGTCAGGAAGAACAAAATTGTTGAGTCATTGCAGGTATGCATAACTTGGACTTTCGTGGCTCATGGGTGATGTCATAAGACATCATGCGTTGAAAATTGGTATTATCTCACCTTCAATCACACTATATAAAGACGACTATATAAAGACGAACATATCAGAGTATATCCACTTTTCAGGGGGTGGTAACGCTGGGTGGGTGGAATTCCCCCCCCCTCCCCCCGTCTCCCAGGGCAACCGACCTGCTCCCCCCGACCCCGCCAGTGAAGGGGAGAGGGCCCCAGCGGGGCGGAGCGTCTCCAAGGGCAGCCAACGTGCTCCCCTCCTCCAGGATTTGGGATATACGATTTTTTGACTTATACTTATCATACTCCCTCATTGTGTTATTCACATATTTCTTTTTAACCTGCGTAGCAGGGCCATTAAACTAGTACATAATATAAACCCCAAAGAGCCAATGTCAAATTTCCGAAGTTGAGCCCTCCTGTCAGGGGCGTTGTGTCAGGTTTCTGATCCCGTGTTGAAAGTGTTAATGAACTTGTTGACAATCTTGCAACCAGAACCTACCGATCTTTCATGAACATGCATACAAAACTGGAAACAGCAATATATTCAGTACAAGGTTTCGAGTTCATTGACCAGAAGCTTCATTTAAAATCAAACCAACATCCTATGGTTCTTCCCAAATTCCAACTTATTTAATCGTACAGTACCCACCAATAAACAGTCTTCTCAATGGTCATGGAAGAATCACATTCTTGTTTTATACAATTTTAACAATATAATAGTCGTTCTATGGCAAGTGCAGAATTGGTGGCTCATGAAAATGAAATGTTCAGCTTGAAAAGATCTGCTCAGGAAAACTATTCCCTGGTGAAGACAAAATCTATATTTGAAGCTAGCCAGACAGTTTCATGTACTTGCTTCAGCTTTGCCTCAACAATTGTTTAATACCCTAATTTGAATCACTGCACATGTTTTTTTCGTGTTTCAGGAGGGAAAAGTCGCCATAACGCAAGTGGCCAACCTGCTTCTATGTATTTGCGCTAAAAAATCTGTTGGATTTGGAATGCTCAATGCCAAAGCCAAAGCCCTGGCAACATATCTCCACGGACCACTGACTCAAGTGATAGCATCTTAAGCCTAGCCGTCATCACGTTTCTAATATTTTTATGATAAAATGTGGAATATTATCAATTGTGTATATTTTTCTAAATGTAAAGTTTGCTTTTGAAATTAAAAATAGCGTATTCCCCTACTTCATGAACTAACAACCCTTGGAAGAAAACACCTGCTTTCCACAACCCATGAGAAGCGTTTTTGATCATGTTGGCTGGCCTACGTCAGTTGCCTGTGTCACATTTAAATCCCTCGTGGGAAAACCTGTACTTTCACTGGGGTTTATTACTCAATCGGCTTGCGTTCATGATTTGAATTTCTACTAAGCCGAGTGTACGTGTTTCACAGGTGATAGAGCGATTATTGAATTTCAGGAGATATGCATAGAGTACGTAAATCTGTTCTCAAACAGAATACCTATTTGGATTGACCGGTTGATCATATTTGTGTGCCTCCTGAAATTCAATAATCGCTCTGTCACTTGTGAAACACGCACACTCCAAAGCTTAGTACAGATTCAAATCATGAACGCAAGCCAATTGAATAATAAACCCCAGTGAAAGAATTTGCAGCGTTTCATGCATATCAGAATGCTTCAACCCGTGTATTGGCTACAAAGCCTGTTAGGAGTTCACTCCAGTGTCCACATTACTACATCACTAAGTTACTGCTATCAAAACAAAAACAATAATAAACCAAAATAACGGTAATGTTGGCACCATAAATCGGGAATGGTTTGAGCTACGGACCTGGGGAGGGGCTCATTCGATTCCTCGTGGAAAGTTTTTCAAAAAGAGTTCAAATTTAGGCCACCTTGACTTTTTTTTTTTTTAGGGTTTTTCGTTTGACAACCCTGAAAAATTTCCATAGGGCATTTTGCAATTAAGTGACGAGAGTTAGAATTTTTTTGGCAATGGTTTATTATTGAATAATAAATCAAAATTGGGATTGGTCAAGAGAGGAAAGACGAAAATCGAATCGCAGTCCACATTGTCGTCAAAATTAGTCACACGTATACAGATTTGATCAATGACAACTTAGACAAAAAAAGTTTATTGCAACTTATATAGAATTTAGTTGATGTAGATAAATTATGAAACAGTTGAAATTTGTGGGCAGAGAACTGACGCAGAACAAAACGTATAACATGAAAGGCAGGCCGAGTTCCTTCAATTGTTTCTTGCTGAAGTCAGCAGTTAATGGGGTGTTGATCCCATACCTCACATACCTGGGAATAAGTTTCAGATCCGTAGGAATCCACTCAAATCAAATGGCAATTTCTGATCCTAAAAGTGAGCCTCCCCATCCGGACCTCACGATGACACCAGCAACCATTTCCTAGTAACGCCGAATTCATTGGGACCTGGCCCCCAGACCGATCCAAGTTCATCTGACTTAACAAATCTAATTTTAATTGAAAAAATCTTGCATTTTATAATTTTAATTGCGAAAATCTCGCATTTCAAATGATACGTTTCAATTTTTCTTGATTTTCTCGGTTTACCGATTAATTGGCAGCAAAAAACAATTATGGGGGTTTCAAAAATAATAAACCTTAGTGAAATAATTAGCAGAATTTTCGTTATAATGACAAATTTGAGGAGGTTTTCGAAGGATTTTGAAATAGGTATCATGTTCCAAGAAAAGTAAAATATTTGAAAAAATATATATTTCTCAATTTAAAAAAAATATGTAAGTGTTTGATTGACATGTGGACCTTTTTTTTTCTAAAGAAAAAGTTCAACATTTAAAATTACGATGAACATTTTTCCGAAAAAATGTTAGCGAAAAATACAGATCTTAGATTTCACAGCACCTTTTCAAGATCACACGTTGAGTAATCTTATACGCCATATCATTTATAACTCGTGATGTTAGGTCGACAACGAACTAATTCAATGCATGATGAACATTTTTCCATACTAATTTTGCTAAAACTACAGTTTTCATTGATTTTAGATGTCAAAGCATTTTTCTGAGGGCAATCAAATATGATTGATTAATCTTATACGCAGTACAACTTACGAAATCCATGCGAGCTTGCAGCGCTAGGAGATGCTAAGTTACTGAAATCTGTTTCATAGTTACAACACTAAAGCAGGGTTCAGATCCATCCGGATCGTTCGGAAATACGGATAGGGGAAGCTAGTAAAAAGCAGTGGAGGGGAATCGGCCGAACACAAGCCAACAGCTCGTTTCCCGAGCTTCCTTCAACAGCTGTTTGGTTCCCGACGCCATTCGTATGCGCAGTAGTGAACTGCGCCATCCAATACGCAAAATATTTGAAAAATCTGATGCTTACAGTTTTTTCAAAACTTCCTGTCCGGAAAAAATATTCCCTCTCCCCAGCTAGTGTCCAACCAATCAGCTGCTCGTATTCACTTTCCGGATGGATGTGAATCCAGCTTAAGAGAACGGGCTTTCTGTGCAAGATCTAGAAAACGAATGTATTTTTATACGAAAAAGGTTTTGAAATATTGACGTTTGAACTGATTTTGAGTTCGTGAAGCAGTCCCGGGGAAAAAACCATAACCTAGCCATACCTCTGCAAGTATCTCCATTTTAATTTTAACCTAATGTTTCTTCTGCTATCTGGGCTGTGATTCCATCAATACCCTCGACCTCGATTGAGCGTTCGTTAAGACAAAGCGATATTCAATAACACCATAATCCCACGAAACTATTCGTCCCGTGATTCGCAAAATCCACTTGGAACTGGTAGTAGACCTGGTGGGAATATTATTCAACCTTCCCAGACCTTTCTTTGGCTCCCTACACTCATTTTAGTTGACCCCATGTGGAACTCCACCACAGTGCGTTGAGGGTCGATCGACCCTTCATACCATACGCCATCAACTCAAGTCTAGGACACTGGAATCAGAGCCTTCTGAAGATAATTCGAACAAAAAATTGAAAAAAAATGTACGTGGAGGCTATTGAGTTAGATTTATGGGGGTTCATCGATGTTCGCCGTTTTTCATTCTAATCTTCTATCAATGTAGTGTTCCTGTAGTTTTCTACTTGCCTCAGCTCCACAACTTGCCCGAAATAATATGGCTTGACCATACGCACAGTTAGTGTTGTGTTTGGTGAATTGGGAAAATCGCTAATACAAATGAGAAATAACAATTCCCAAATAGCATTCTGGTTTCACAGGGAACCCAAGTATTTTCGACTCACCAAAATTATGAGTTTCATCTGTGAACTTTGATCCAGTTAATAATTTGAAATTGGTTTGAACTAGAAGACATTTGGTGGATCAAAATCGACTTGAAACAGTTTTTGTGCCATGAAATTTGAATGCGACCAAATTCAACACGACCAAAACATCATTTACTGGGTCTGCGGCTCCTACAGCTTGATTCCGTTGTTTCTATTGCTTCATTTGTTATTTTTACATATTTTCTTAGGATCCAGGAACATAACTTATTCGCTTCAATACGCAGGGCAGTAGGTCACATTTCAAAAGCAGCCGGTAGGAAATCGTACGTTCGGCCCAGAAACGGCCAAAACCCCAACTTTACTTTGTATTTTCGATCGCTGCATTCAAACTTTCCCCCGATATTTCTAATGGGTGATCCTAATGAACATTTTGAAACGAACCCAAGCAAAATTGGTTAAGGATTTAAGGTAAAAACACAAGGTACATACGTGAAAATGAACAATTTTTCCAAACGTAAATCGTATTAAACTTAAGAGAGGCATCAAACCGACATGTATCACAAGAATAGAAAGACATGTTCAAAGTAATTGATTACTAACATTTGTTGGTCTTAATACAACATCAATAATCTTCACCAGGAATTCAGGTGGTTTTTCAATAAGGCTGGAAGTGATGTAGACAGGTTACATACATCAATCATTTAGGTAAAGGTAAATGATTTCTATGTCTAGCGTTAAAATATGTCTAAGAGTTTGCTGAGCAAAAGGTTTTACAAGTAATTTCTACCAAAATTGTTAAACATGTGTAAAAAAAGTGACTAAAACAAAAGCCTGTAAGTTTTTTTTGGTACATGGTAATTTCATCCAATCTCTCCTACATAGTGCAACAACACTTAGAACTATAGATTGTAATGAATTTAAATAAACTAGATGACTCGTTGAATTCAAAGTAATGAAAGATTTAAAAAGGAAATTTACGTAGTGGTGGTGAGATCGTCCTCTGGGAAGCCTGTAACAGATAATACATGTAGGTAACAGGTAGAAATACACAGGTTCTGTGTAGAAAACAGTTACTACATTAGATAATACATGTACGTAAGAGAGTAATACACAGGTTCTGTGTAGGTAGCAGTTAGAAATAGACAGATTCTATGTAGGTAACAGATAGAACGTTAGATACTACATATTGGTTAACAGTGAGAAGTACACAGGTTCTGTGCAGTTAACAATTGGAAATACACAGGTTCTGCGAAGGTAAGAGTTGGATAATACATGTAGGTAACAGTTAGAAATACACTAGATTCTGTGTAGGTAACAGTACAGGGTGCGGCAGAGCCGATTGAAGAGTTTCAAAGGGTCGTTGCTCAGGCTGTGGTGGGGGCAGGGGGCGCACACCTGATATGAGCATCTGTGACTTCTTTCTTTGGGGCTACCTTAAAGATAAGGTCTTTAAACATCGTCCACACACCCTGCCACAACTCAAACAGCGAACAACCACAATAACCACAACGAATAACCAAAAGAAATTGGGGCCCTACCGCTCGCTATACTTCCACAGTTGGCTACATCAGTGTTCTGCTTCTGACCGCCATCATCTTAGCAATATCATTTTCAGAGCTTGAATTAAAAAATTAAAAAAAAAAAATCCTGCTGATTTGAATAAAAAGAATCCTTTTTTCTCCAACTTCTCCTTTTTTATTTATATATATTTTTTAATAGCACTTTGAAACCCGGTAATTGGCTCTGCGGCACCCTGTACGTTTGATAATACATGCAGGTAACATTTAGAATAGAAATACCCAAGTTCTACGTAGGTAACAGTTAGAAATAACACAGTTCCATGCAGGTAACACAAATAACACAGGTTCCATGTAGGTAACAGTTAAAACATTGGATAATTTATGTAGGTAACAGTTACAAATACACAGGTTCCATGTAGATAACGGTTAGAAATACAATGGTTTTGCACAGGTAACAGGAATCAGTCAAAAACAAGATGGCTGAGGAATGTTAGTATTGCTGGCACAGTTGTCAGGTGGAAAGGCCATTTGAAGGGTACAGTCAGCTTCAGGGCCCACAGCTGACAGAAATTACATGCTCATGCATCAAAAAGATTGGACGGGAGGTGTCCAACGACGGTGTTGTGTCGACAGAAAAAAATGGAGCTGCAAAGGTAGAAATGTGTTTTGTCTAGTTTGGTAGTCTTGAAAAAAACAAAAAATATCCTAACTCAATCCTTTTAGTAATGTATGGATCAGGAGGGCAAATAGATCAGAATTTGTGTTAACCGACTCAACGCGGGACCAAAAACCAAGACATCAGCCCCAGACAGGAAACATTTTTAGTGTGGTTTTCATTGAAAAGTCGATAAATGTCTTCCTAAATGTATATGAAAATATTTAGATCTATAAGGGGGCGATTATGAATTTTTTTGGACCATGGCACCAGTGTGGTGCCTCACGCGAGCGGGGGTGACCAAAGGTTTTCTAACCCACACAACTACTTTGATCGCTCTGTATGACGACAAATTCATTTAGAATACACTTTTTTAGTTTGTAAATATATTTTTAGGCTATCTGGGATGCTTGACTACCCCCCCCCCCCCCACACACACACACACACAAGTAAATTTTCCCCCTCCTCGGGGACTAGGAATATACGATTTACGAATATACGAGTTTGCGTATTGTTTTTATACTCCTTTATTGTGTTATTCACCTATTTCTTCTTAACCTGCGTAGCAGGGTCTTTAAACTCATGAAAAATATAAGTGCGAAAAAATGCGTAACATTTTAACTGAACTATTGCAGTGAGCAGAGAGCAAAAGTGCTCGTTGAAATAGCATTGACCTTCGAAAGTGTGAATTACCTACGTCGGACATCCTTCAAAAAGCTCAAGATGATAAACAATAACTAGAATATAAAAGAAATGAACACTATAAATGGAAAACCCGGCAGAAAGATAGAAAAACTAGGAGAAACAGTGAGAAAGTCTGTTACTACCTTCCTCATTTTAATTCAAACTAGGCGAAAACGGGGAGCATCAGCGTGATCGACAGGATTTACCGAACCATTGGCATTACTGAAATCAGTCCTAGTTTTAAACCACCGGGAAGGATAATTTTTCGAAAGCGAGAAGGCATTTTACACAGCAGGGCACCGCCCCGGTGACCTTAGTGAGTGGGGAAAACCTGCTTGGCACCGATGCGGTGCCTTCTGCTTTGAGTCGGTTAAAACTAGTGTCTCTGAGTTTTGATGTTAAGACCTAAATCTTCTTGAAGTTGCAAGAGTATTGGTGGTGAATTAACGGAAAAGATGCCGATTTTTTTTTTTTAGTGACATTTTATTACAATGACCTGTGACAAATCCGTGGCACCTTCATTGTATATTGTACAATGGAGGGGACTGTCTACTGGGTAGCAATTGACAATCGTGGGCAGGGGATAACCATGTGCTAAACTGTGCGGTTTAGCAGTTATCCCCTAGGGTTCTCCCAGACACCATGACAACTCATCAGTGTATGAGCCCCCCACTTAGTAAGAAATCCAGTAGCTTCCTAGTTGCAGGATTTGCAGTAGTGTCCTATCTGATATCCTGCAATTCTGAAACGATTTTTGTAATTCTGTTTTAATTCGATCCCAATTTCACTCATCTACAACAGAAAACCTTGGTTATCTCAATTTCACGACGAAAGAGAGGAACTGGAGGGAGTAAGTAATGCGAAAAAAAAAGTGTTTGACAAATTTGCTCGATGCTACCAAAGCTTTATACTTCAATCCATATTCGTAATACTAATTTTGTTTATTCCACATAGCAAAATAAAAGACAGACATTTTTGCATTTGTACACAGAAGTGGATACTAGCCAATCCCTTCAATCACAGCTCAAGCGGCAATTCTGAACTGATTCATTATTTTTCTTCATGTTCAATTATGATATTCGTTTAGTATTTCAAAATATTTTAGAACTTTCCGTTGTCATTATGAAAGGGGGTGAATAGAGGGGGTAGTACTGATAAATCGTTATGGTTCAATATTTCCATCATCTAATTTCATTGTTTGTTTTTTCATTTATTTAATTTTTCTAAATTTATTTTTGCTCCATCCAAATTTTAGTGTAGTGGCGCTCCAAACTTTGAAAATATTGAATCTTCGGTAAGAGGAGGGATCCACTCAAGTGCTGCTCTCAATGTTTACACTTCAGATTTTTTCGCTTTTTAGTTAGAATAAAGACGGTATAGTTATGAAAAATATTTCAAATCAAATCATACCTGTTTTATTTCGGTGGTTTCCCTCGTCCAGAAATAGGCCAATGTCCTGGTCCGATCTTGTTGAACAGCATTCCGCGACCACCTGTCCATCAAGCACAAGTTAGAACGATATCTTCCCTACACGTCAATTCCAGTTCAATTCAATTTCAGTTCCCATCTTTATTAGAAGTGACAATTTTTTTTTAAAAATACACCAAGCGTATCACGACTTGATTTGCAAATAAATCCGTTGACAGCTTAATTAGTGTATGTGATGTCAAATACAAAGTTCTGAAATTAATCAACTTTATTTTGTAGAAACATTAGCATAAAGACTTGTAGATGTATGTGAAACGTAAATAACTCACCACCCATTCCACCGATAGGAGGGAAATCTTTCTCATCGTACCGCCTGGGTTCAGCTGGGTGAGGCCCTTCTCTAAAAACTGAAAACAATAATATTGACATAATTTCACAATTCAAGGTTATTAAATGAAACTGAAAACAAGTTTATTTTTCGGACACTGATAACTTCCAGTTTTCAATACAGTGTATTTTTCACAAAGGTTTTCTTTGTAATAACATTGATAGATTTTTCAATTTCATTAGATTATTTTTCTTAGTAAAGAGTTTTGCAGGGCACATTTCTCTCATTTGAGGGGATGTGAATGTGAGTCAGATGGTAACAGCTGCTTAACCTTCCGATAGTCGAGTTTACATGGCACATTCACGCTTTTCTTGAATCTCTCAGCTCAATCACAAGCGAGGGGTTAAATCTTGGCCTCCTAATCTCAGTTGGAATTTAAATAAATGAACGATTTTAAGAGCACGGTTTATTCGCATGAAAAGACGACGAGAACAAGGTAATAAGGACAGAAGGTTATGATGATATAGGTAGGCCAGACCCGCACAACCACATAGTTTGATAGGGCGAGCTATTTGTGGCTAACATTTAAGTCAACAGAAATAAATAGTTTCAAATATTCCAACAATCTCCCCGCTCATTTCGGAAAAAAACTCAGTTAATTTTTGGCCTTCATTGAGGCCGTTTTTTCTGCGTAACGCTAAGTTGTATACCTCACATACATCTTACTATCTACGTTATTTTTTCACAAATGTATCAAGAGGAAGAACTACCGAAAGAAAAAGGTACAAACCCTGCAATGCAGAAAACCAAACCCAGATAACAAGTTTCTCTAGCCAGAAATGCAGAAAATACATTTGCATACAACATTCAACTCCTATTTGCTTCGATTGCGGTGGTTCTCAGCCAAACTAAATACTTTATCAGATTTTTTTTTTTTTTTTTAATAAGTTCAATGAGTTGATAAGTCTAATTTCCTTTATAACATTCTATATTTGGCTAAAACCTTCTAGGTACATCCCCTGAAAAAAGGGTCGCCAATTTTAGAAATGCCCATCAATGTATGCAAAATGTTCTTGAATTTTATTCCTAATTTTTGCAAAATATGTATTCGGATTTTTTGGTTTATTATTCAATAATAAACCATTGTAAAACCTCTTGAAAAAAAAAATATATATATATATGTCTAACCCCCCCGAAAATTTCATGGTTTACGTTTCAAAGGGAGTAGAATCCAAATCTGCAATAAAATTTTTCCGTCCGTCCGTCGTACGCACGATTTCTCCCAAACGGCTGAAGCAAAAAAGTTGAAATTTTCAGGAAAAATCCATGTTGGTCCGACGACGCTCCAATTTTTGAGCCAGCTCTCTCACTCAATTTAAAGTGCCCTTAATGAGTTGTCAAAGTTTTGTAAAATCCCTAAAAACCTCAAAAAAAGTTAAGGCGGCCTAAATTTGGACTCTTTTTGGAGAACTTTCCACGAGGAATCGAATGAGGCCCTTCCCAGGTCCGTAGGTCGAGCCATTCCCGATGTATGGCCCGATTTATGGTGCCAACATTTGCGTTATTTTGGTTTATGATTGTTGTTTTGATTACAGTAACCTAGTGATGTAGTGAACGTGGATACTGGAGTGAACTCCTAAAAGGGTTTATAGCCGATACACGGGTTGAAGTATTCTGATATGCATGAAACGCTGCAAATTCTTTCACTGGGGTTTATCATTCAATTGGCTTGCGTTCATGATTTGAATCTATACTAAGCTTTGGAGTATGCGTGTTTCACAGGTGATAAAGAGATTATTGAATTTCAGGAGGCACACGAATATGATCAACTGATCAATCCAAATAGGTATTTTGGTTGAGAACAGATTTACGTGCTCTATGCATATCTCCTGAAATTCAATAATCGCTCTATCACCTGTGAAACACGCACACCCAAAGCTTAGTATAAATTCAAATCATGAACGCAAGCCAATTGAATAATAAACCCCAGTGAAAGAATTGCAGCGTTTTTCACTAGTCAATTTAATAATTCCATCCTCGAGTTCCTGCACGTCGTTCTCCAATATGGACCAAACAAGATTGTAAGGCCCAAATTATATGTGTTTATGTCACACCATAAAGATGACAACTACATAATGTGGTCAACATACATTTTACGATCGTAAACATTAGTTACCTAGTGCCTTTCTTGTTATAGATACATCTCTGTGAAAACCCCTGTGTATGCTGTTAACATATTTTTCCCCAAATCCTTGTGTTTTGGCTGAATAAAATGCTTGTATCTATTTTGTGTGTGTGACATATGCGCGGCTATCCATGTTGAGCCAGAGGCGCGACTATTGGAAGGTTAAGAGGCACTTCATATTTCATCTGTCAGATCTCAATTCCCACTTATTGTGCATCCAATTATGGTTCTTGTTTCATATTTTCATACCCACTATTTCTTCAATCTTAAACTTCCTTATCAGTAAATCTCAACTGTTCGTACTCACCTGCTCTCTGTGGTGGCGGTAAGCTTTCAGCCTGCGACAATTCTTCTTCCACTTCTGCCTTCTCACGAAGTCTTCGTTCCTGATGACAAAACGTAAAATGCATAAGTTTGTGATGGATATGGTTAGTTCTTCCTTCTTGAAACTGCTAGGACCTTTGCCAGGTATCCTCTGTGTATTGCAAGCTGATCGTCTCAACCCTCGGTAGGGGTAATTGCTCCAATTATCAACACCTCCTTGTTATATGTTAACAGAGAAACCCTGTAAACAACCACGCCCACCCTCCAATACTGTTTGCCACGATGCCTCTTTCCAAAATGGGCAATACATTTCAAATATTACCAGTTTAAAATCAACAACTTACCCCTGCGCCACCCTCCCAAATGACAATCTTTCCCGCCATTTACAGCCGTTAACTGTATATTGAAAGCCTTAAGGAGGGTTCACATCCATCCAGAAAGTTATTACGAGCAGCTGATTGGTAGGACATCAGCTAGAGAGCAAACTGTACGCAGATTTTTCAGATATTTTTCACTCCGTATCTGCGCAGTTCACCACCGCGCATACGGAATGGCGTCAGGAACTGAAACAGCTGTGGGAGGAAGCACAGGAAACGAGTTGTTAGCTTGTGCTTTGGAAGCAGCTGTTCTGGACAGCCAAAATTCTGGATGTTATGAACGCCTTCCCAACTTCCACGATTCCCCTCTATCCCCACCACTGTTTTTCACTAGCTTCCCCTATCCATATTTCCGGATGGATGTGAACCCTGCTTCGGGGTATGATAGTATGGATCCCCGCCCCCCTGTTCCACTTCTTGAAACAGATGCCTCTTGTGATAATTTCAAGACCCGTTAATTTACTACAGGTAGGAATTAAAAACTAATACAGCACTAATCAAAACTACAAAAACCCACTAAAGGAACTAACCTGCAATGCCATGGGGTCAACGAATTTCGGAGGTTCTCTCGCAGGAGGTTCTATGTAACCAACTTGAGCTGACGGATTCAGCTTCTGAAATCAAAGATCAATTTTTTAGAGCATCATTTATTTGTAGCTTTTTGCTTTCTCAGAATTTGTCACCCTAAGATAGGGCACATCAGCAAATGGAGAGTTCTTGTGTAACGATAAAAACATCTGCCAAAGTTGTTTAAGGCATGCAGCATCTCAACATCAGTAAAAAGAGGACATATTTGAACGGTTGAAATTATTTTGAAAAATTCCGTAGCTAATGTAGTTTGTAGGAAAATATGAAACTTAAGTCCAGAATGACATCGAGAGATTAAAATTGCAAAACTTAAGCTTAAGGCTTTGACTCGTAGGATTCTAAGAACGCATTCCCTGACAGCTGCGTAAAATACACAATTGAGGGTGTTCGGGGCTGTTAGCTTAAATGATGCAGACAGCCATTTTGACATAAATTCGTCATAAACCCAAAAACAGCAGTGAATATGTGTACAGAATGCTTTTATAATTCCCAACTTTGTTAGTAGATAGAATTCTTTCAAGTTTTGATACATGAAGGATCTACACAGCAACATCAGGATCTGCCAACATGGCAGATGGTTTTGCCTTAAAGGAAGAACGTACTGCAACAATCCACGATACAAATGTCATTTATCGCTTCTATCATGAGGTTACTCCTCAATTCAAGCTTATGTTCAGTATTTTCAATAATCGTTTGATACATTTATAGAAGACTCACCTTATTTTTAGAATGTACTGTAGACCAGGTCAAGTCGGCATCGCCTGGGACATGACGTCCAGGCACCATTTCAACTCCTGCCATACCACTGATATGGTCACACAATGTGAATACCCATCTTTTTACCATGGAAAGACTGCAGTGAAGACTCAAATCTCTATCTTCGTGGAACTGGAACAAAAGTTGGCTGTTAATCGAAAGCTACAAAAATGTTTCCTAAAAAAAGAAGAAAAAACTCGGTTTCAATTTGCTATTTTCGTGTCTGCTATTTCGACTTTACCTATGCGACAGATGTGCCGTAATATTACTGATCTCTGTGGTTTACTGACTAAAATATATCAGTCGCAGTAATGCTGTTAGACTGATTATGTAAATGAGGACTCGCGGAACTGTAAAGGATTATAGCGCTTATGATGTTTTCTGACATCAAACAGACAGAAAATTTAACGCTCTTTCCAACGGTGTCATCAAATTTGAGCTATCTCCAAAATTGAGGGAGTTGTGGCTTTAATGACATAAGATCGAAAACACGAAAAAAAAAATCTTAAATAACTAGGAAACGAGGCCTCTCTCAAAAAATTGCTAGGAGGCATTTTTGTTCGGAAATGAGTTGTACAACACGTAGGAATCGGATTCTTCATAACTCCTGGGGCACCTTGTAGAATATCTCATGTCACCCTCCTGCGTTCCCCTTCCGCGTGACGTTTTTCGTCTAGTTAGTCCAAGGCTTAAGCATGTTCCATGCTAAAATGTCCACTACAATCATCTTCTATATTCTGATAATGGAAAACGAAATTAAAGAAATATGATTACTACTGTTTTATCATTCCTAACTCAATATTTGCTACGAATAAAGGAAATGAAAGGTCCAAGTGATAACTTTAGTGTATGCAAACTATACTCGAACACCACATGTCAAAGGCAGAAGGATGTGAAATCAGCATAGAGAGTTAGTCCATTCCTTTCTGAAACCTTTCCCGGGTGCGTGGAATATTAATGAGCAGTTGGCCAGTGCTCAAGAATACACAACTATAAGATTCATCAATAGAAAAGCGTGTTCAGGAAAAATCCATGTTGGTCCGGCGACGACCCAATTCTTGAGCCAGCTCTCTCACTTAATTTAAAGTGCCCTTCAAGGGTTGTCAAAGTTTTGTTATTGAAAAAATCCTTGAAGAATATTACAAAAGCCTTCGAGAAGCAAAGATTAAATAATGAAAATATTAACAAAAACAACCACGAAAATGAAAAAAAGAGTCTAAAATACTCGCAGTTTTTTTGAAAACAGAAAGATTAAGGCAAGAAAACAAAACGTGTGAGCTAGCGTCAAGGAGGAAAAAGGGTTTTTCGACTCAGGTTTTGGCTATTCCCCAAAACAGAATTCTTGTATCTTTCCGAGTTCAATAGGAACACAACCTCAGTTCCTTCATTTTCGTGCAAAGTACAAACATAATATTAGTACGATTAACACTGTGCTGATTCTGGAAGTACCGTTAACCCACCTCGCAACCTAAATCATTCGCAAAACTGAATACGTCCTTTTCAATTTCATTCTCCAAGACTGCGACCGTCGGGATCGGAGCGTTTGGGTCTCCGTATTTTTTTCTCAGATGGAAAAATAACTCGGGCAAAGGGTACACTCGGAATAAATCACGTGTCTCGTCTGAAACAAAAAGACACAGTTCTAATTAGTTCGACGATTCTTTCGAAACATACATTCACACTTGAATCAAGCTAGAATCGAATATCTTCAAGGTTTTATACGTACAGGGTGGTTCCTAATGAATTAATATTCATTTCGATTTCCTCAGCGGATAATAAGGGGGTTCATGACTCGGATCTAATTTACCATTTTCTCATGGACCTACTTCTCTGGTTATATTCAAGATATCTTCATAATTTTTTTTTTTAATTTCTTTATCTACTCTTTATATAAACACTAAGCGAGTTTCAACTCTGTAGTTGTTATTGAAAATATTATTTTACCTAGAAACAATATTACAAAAGCCTTCTACAATATTACAAAATATTCTAGACATTTTTCTGTTGGGAGTTCTTCAACCAAACTTGTCAAGTGACTGTAATAAACACGTCTAGACAATATTTAAAAAAAATTCAAGTTGCGAGCTCTATTGCCGAGAAACAGGTAGGTAAATAAAGAGAAAACAGGGTGTCCAGTTTCAAGAAAAACCGCGATTCGTAGCTATTTGTATAAAATTTAAAATGAAGTCTAATTATTCTGGACTGGAGAATATGGGTTTTACACACACACACATCATTTTTTTTTTTTAAATAATCCCCTCGAAGGACACGCCATGAAAATATAAAAACGAAAAACTAAATTAAAAAAAGTGGGGAGGACGCCCAGGTTTACCTGACGCCGGCCCTTGGGATATGGGAAGTTGAGGATGATGGAGGAGGAAGAGAGGGATGAAAGGAAGTGCCCCTATAAAAAGACCACCACTTCAAGTAAGAGCCCCGGATGACGCGGGTGGTGATACCACGAAGTACTCCTGATGAGATGCCCAGTTCAAGTAACTCCGTGGCACTTTTCCCGCACCACACCCCGCGCCATGACACGGTCGCAGCCATAACCTTGATGTTGTTAGGCGCCACTCCTTTTAGCTCAGATATCGCTTGCCGTAGGTCATTTCTATCATACTTACTTATCTTAGCCCTCCAGGTCTGCTCCATGTCCACGCTGCCACTGACAACCTGGACATCCAGGATTATGGCAGACCCATCGGCACACACACACACACACACACCGTACTTATAGTTAGGAAAAAAAAAGAAAATCAGATTAGTTTGGCAAAATCAATATGAACTTTTGACATATTATCAAATTGAAGATTTTGGAAAATTAATTTGAACCTTTGGCACGAATCAATTCTAATAGTTTTGGCATCTCAATTTAAACTTTCGGCGACTCAATTTCTACTTCTGGCATACCACTTCGAGCTTTTGGCATATCAATTTACACTTTTCACAAATCCCAACTAACCCAACATTCCACCCCATATAATGATCAATAAATGTTTTTTCTCTCTCATTATTCCATATCTATGATTGTTATCAGTCTTTGTGTTCACCGGTTAGGTAAGGTTACTTCTTATCACTTACTGATAAAAATTAATCTTTTATTTTTTTGTGGTTGGTTTTAGCTGTGTCCGATTCTGCGGTAGTATTGCTTTTCCTACACCTAATTCCGGTTTCGTTTGTTTGGAACATTCTCAAACACAACTTGTAAACATAATACATATTATTTGAGTTTTACTAGCCACAGCATGGGGTAAAGGAATGTCTAAACAATAACATTATTTGAACTCCATTTTCACCCAGGTTTCTCCGGGATTTTAGTAGGTACAGTTCTGCACTATACGATACTATATAGCATAGTAATTATCTATCGGAAGTTATATACATTGAAAGAACGGTAGGTAGTTACAGACATCTAGAAACTATGAACGACCCGTCCTTTAAGGGATATTCTTCGAGGATATACTTACGGGCGCAACGACTCAGGAAGCTCATGCAATACTTGACAGCAGAAGTACTAGTATTATTATTCACCGAATCGGGCAAAGTAAACAATATAGGTAAAACCATGGCACCGTGATCCACTCCAACGTCTTTCTGAAACATCGAAACAAACGATATTCAAACATTATTCTGACGAGTTCAACAATAAGGATTCCAACTGTAGGGTGTTCAACACCAATAATTCACTAACCTTCATAAAGTTGACGATAGCGGAAAATACTTGAACGTAATTGCGTTCGCGGTTTATTTCTTCTCCTGCCTTGTCCGTAAGGCGGATTCCGTGAGTTTTCTCAGCCCATATTTGTGCGTCTCCTTTCATTCCTAGTGGTATTTTACCTGTTTAAAATGAAAAGAAAACATGACAAAATGTTTTTTAAAAAATCGACAATCAGTTCTTCGAGAACTGTTACTTTATAGGTAGCAGTACAGAGAGTGGCAAATGTAGTTTACCTTTGGATCAGCAGGCCTCTACTACACACATATAAGGGTTATCTTCAGAAAAAGGGACCACAAGAAAATGACGCCAAGGTTCAAAAATTCACATCTTCCAAACAAAAAGAGACAAAAACTGCGCGGGAGTGTGCTGAATATTTCAAAAATTTTCTAAATTTGGGGTTGAGCAATGAAATTTAAAAGGCTCAAATGTGTCGACATTGTGATTGTCCCCAGGCAAAACCTCAAGTTTGACAAGCCTCAAAAGTATGGACAAAGTGTAGATAGATCGATAGATAATTCTTTATTGCTGCACAGATATTCACATCTATAGCAATCTATAAAGCGGCTTACACAGTATGCCATAAAATAAAAATAAAAATTTGGAAAAAAAGTAAAATAACATTTTCTTTGACACGTTTCTTTCTTCTTTCATTCCCCATTTTTTTCTACTCCTTCGATTTCCTCTCTCATTTCTCGTTTTCTTTCTTCTTTCTCTTTCTTATTCCCACGTTAAATGCTTAGGACCATAGAACGAAGTTCACTCGCCTCTCTAAGATAAAGGAACAGCCTGCTGGCAACTCTACGCTCATCTGTCGTCAATATTCGTTTAAACTGCTCACTGAACGTCAGGGGCAGCGCAAGCACTGGGAGTAGAAATTTCAGCCGAGGGGTGGACAGCATAGGACACTGAAGAACAAAGTGAAGTGCAGAGTCTTCCTCATTCCAGTTGCAGATGGGGCAAGACGACGACAAGAATTGCACCTTAAGGCCAGAAACCAGAATCCTCGAATTGTATTTTCCGAGCACTCGCAGCTGGGACAAAGGTCGTATAATAAACATTGGCCAGTCCTGAGTGAGGTAGTGCTGAGGTTGAAGGGAGGATTCCTGGTAGGCAGAGGATCCATAGTTGGGGCAGGCCTGTGAAAGCACAGCCATCTGCAGATCGATGTTTCTGGAGATGAAAGGCAGGGAGTTCAGAGGTCCAAAAAGTCCACAACGGTCAGAAGGCAATAGACTGATGTCAGCGGGTAGGCTCACTCCAAAACTCCCACAGCGTCCCCAAGCTGTTAGAACCAGTTATATCTGGGATTACACGATGGCAGCTTAGATAGAGAAATCAGACGTTCCATGCACAATCTTGGCAAGCGGTCAGGTGGCATACCAATGACCTTGAGTAGCCAATGTAAGGCATCTTTCACTACGAGGGTACTGAGGGAAAGCACACCCACCTCCGTGCGCACCACTGCATTAGGAGAACTACGAGGGAGTAGCAGAATCCGCTTATAGAAACCAACAAGGACCCCCTCCAGCTCAGCTCCATACCGAAGTGCCCAAACTGAGGAACCATACATCAAGACAGATCTCACTAAGGCTTCAAAAATCTTTGTCCGGGCGTATGGACGAAGTGTTAGCAAAAGTATCTAGAATACGGGGGTTCCTGTAGGATTTTTAACGCATTTTGTCATGGTGACCTTCGTTTTTCCGTATTGGTTTATTATTCAATAATCAACGCTGATAATTCAGTAATCGCTCTTGAAAAAAAAAATTCTAACCCCCCCTGAAAATGTCATGGTTTACGATTCAAAGGGTGTAGAATCCGAATCTGTACTCAAAATTTTTCCGTTCATCCGCCGAACGCCGTACGCACGATTTCTCCCAAACGGCTGAAGCAAAAAAGCTCCCCAGGTCCGTAGCTCCAACATTCCCGATGTAAGGCCCGATACTGGAGTGAACACCTAAAAGGCTTTGTAGCCGATAAACGGGTTGAAGCATTCTGATAACCATAAAAAACTCTGCAAATTCTCCAATTGTTGGGGTTTATTATTCAATTGGCTTGCGTTCATGATTTGAATTTATAATAAGCTTTGGAGTGTGCTTGTTTCACAGGTGATAGAGTAATTATTTAATTTCAGGAGATATGCATAGAGCACGTAAATCTGTTCTCAACCTAAATACCTATTCGGATTGATCAGTTGATCATATTTGTGTGCCTCCTGAAATTCAATAATCGCTCTATCATTACTAGCAAATAAAAACAGCTCACCTGGGTGCAATATGAAATGAATGGTGTCCATGAGTCCTTCTTCTAAAGAAAACTGTGCAAGCGCAATCTCGGCAGGCTGATAGCAGTCTTTATCGAATTTGAAGTAGTAGTTCACATGACAGACAAAAAACGTTTTCCTGACAAGCGCTGCAACAAAAATGGGAAACGCATAGTAACGAAGGAGTAGAAGAATATATATTCATTTCGACCAACACCATTTTCTAAAACAAACGATAGAACAAACTTAATACAATTGATTGCAGGTGGTTCATAAATCTTTGGTTAAGCAAATAGAACACCTGAATCCTCGTAGCGTAGTAGAGATCTCCGGTGTATTGAGTAAACTTCAACTAAAATCTTTGTACCGGCGATGAGATTCGAGCAACCAGACCAAACTAAACGGATTTCGATTGGAATTTTTCTTTTTTTTTTTTTTTTTTCACTCCCATTTGGACGATTTTAGGAGGGGGATACCCTGTATAAGAAACACGATTGCGGTTTGCATAACAAAAAATTAAAACTAATTATTATGCTTACAAAGCCAATCTAATAGGTACTGAAAGATACCGTAGTTACCCACTGCAACGGCAACAACCCAAATATATAAATGTTAAACAATACTTGTTTACGTACGGAATACGTTAATTTTTTCGAAGGACCAGTGGGAAAAAATAACAATTATTGGTGAAGAAATTTCTCACCATAGGTCTGGTTCATCGACAGAAGTCTTGAGGACATAAGACAATCGTTCAAATTTGACGAGACCAAATGGTCGAAATTCGCATTGTTATATTGGGCTGCAAAAGGTATTTTGGCGGAAGAGCCATGACATATCGGCGTAGGGTTAAAAAAAAAAACCGACAGAAGTACTTTTTTTTCAGTTAAAGGTAGGATGATTGGGTAGGAAATTGGAAGGACTTTTTTTTTTTGGAAGGACAGACACTGTCTGTTGGAGCGGTGAGACCAAGATTTCTCTCTTCTAGTGGGTTTTGGGTTCAATCCGCCGGAAGAATTTTTCCACTTGACGAGATCAATATAACACCAGATATCAATAACTATTAGATATAATTTGATATGAGATGAGAACAAAATAGTTAACAAATTGCGAAAAAATCATGCTGCAGACTAGTCTAATCTGCCTTACCACCGGCTAGTCCCACAAGGAGGATTGGGGCTCGCCAGCCCAAATTCCCAAGGAGAAGCCTACCTGTATTCTATCTAGCGGAATCACTAAGTACTCATTTTAAACGACCAATACATACTGCATGTTGAAAATCTATACAATTAGGCTTGTCCATTGCATTAGGAGCACAAATTTATTATGTGAGATGGAATGAATCCAGTCCCAGCTTACCGTCTGGTGAGGATGAAGCCACGAGATTTTTGATGGTAGCCTTCATTATTTTCAGTTGTTCCTCAAGCTCCCTGGTGTTTGCTTCAACAGTGGCAAAACTGGTACCTAACGAGTTGAATTTTCGCTCCAAGTCAGTGAGTCCCTTCCGTTTCTCTTCCTTAGCTTTACTGTTGTAATATTCTTTCTCGTCCGGAGTCAACTTCTAAAAATAGAAGACAGAATAATATGTATTACGAAATTTGAAGAAAGGGTCATGGCTTTTGTATTGGGACGTATCTAACTCATTACTATGCGCGCTTTGCCTATAATGTATTTATTGGTTGCGACGTTTCTACAAAAATTGAAATGAGCCTTCAAATTATTGGGAATTTTCAACACTTAAATCTGTTTTGTAACATCCATTACTCACAAAATGTAATTCAATAGAAACTTAAATTCAAGTTGGACTGGACCAGCTAGTTTGCGAAACACACCCCTCGATGGATCTGGGGACTAGTGGTGGGCGTCAGGATGGATTTCGTTATTCTATTAAAGTCACTCTTATCTCGGCACCATGTCCAATATGTAACTGGGGTGTGGGCGATTCTGCCTTGCATCTTGTCCTTCAGTGCACCATGTTATGTGGGCCCGCATAAAATTCCTTCTACCACTGCCACTCTACTTCTTTCAGATGAAGAGCAGTACAGACGCCTGCTTACACCCTGTGATGAAAATGTGGCCAACAGGTTATATAATTTTTTAAGGGAAGCCAGTGAAGTGAGCACACTAATTTCAAATTCCTAATTAGAAGACTAAATTTACTTAATTTATTTATCTGGTCCAAACTCTTTAATTTTGTACATACTGCAATGGATGTTTATCTAAATGGCAATAAATCACCTATCTATACAACTAACATAAATTTAAGTTCCTTACTAAATGCCAACAGTTCAAAAGTAGTTTGGATAAGCTAATTCATAATTCTCTTGGGGAAGCCGTTAAACGAGAAGACAGGGTATCGCCCAATTTCGTTGCTTCCCGTCCTGTCGAAACTGTTTGAAAAATTGTTGTTAAAAAGGCCTGTTTGATCCCAGATCACCAATTCGGTTTTAGGCAACGCCACTCAACAATCGATCAAGTCCATAGAATCACTAACGTAATTGAAAGAGCGCTTGAAGGCAAGCAAGTTGGCTTATTCCTTGATGTGGCCCAAGCATTCGACAAAGTTTGGCACCCCGGACTTCGTTTCAAAATTAACAGGGATCTTCCAAGACAGTTCTATTTACTCTTGACGTCCTATCTTGAGAATAGGCACTTCAGGGTGAAGCAGGACGACCAATACTCCACCCTAAGGCCCCTTGAAGCAGGTGTTCCGCAGGGAAGCGTCCTCGGGCCAGTACTGTACCTGATGTACACTCGGGATTTACCCCAGCAGGAAGATACAATGATAGCCACCTTCGCGGATGACACAGCCATACTCTCTACTGGACATGAAGTAGACGACGCAACCCAAAAACTACAAGAGGCCGCCAACAAGGTTACAAACTGGACCAAGAAATGGAGAATGAAGCTGAACGAGTCCAAGTCAGTTCACATTAACTTCACCAACCGAAAAATCACAGCCCCAGAACTTGTGTTAAACTCGAACAAAGTCCCATATTCAGACACTGTGAAATATCTGGGTATGACTCTCGATTCAAAATTGGTGTGGAATCGACACATCGAGAAGAAAAAAGAGGAACTGAAGATTAAATACAGGAAAATGTATTGGCTGCTGAGAGCGGATTCCCGTCTTTCACTTCACAATAAACTGCTTATTTACAAACAGATTTTACGCCCTATTTGGACATACGGGATTCAACTGTGGGGCTGTGCCAAAAAGTCTAACGTAAAGAAAATACAAACTTGTCAGAACAAAATCCTGAGAAGCATAGTTGGTGCCCCCTGGTATATGCGAAATGATGACATTCATCGTGACCTAAGACTGGAAACAGTCAACGAAATCATCATGAAATACGCCCAGAAGCACGAAAAACGCCTCCATCAGCACAAGAACCCAGAGATGCTCAACGTTCTGGATAACGAAGGAGAACTGCGGCGCCTCAACCGTAACAAGCCACTGGACCTGATTGTGCTGTGCAAGTTATAGTGAAGCGTGTTCCAGTTAACAGTGTGTTACTCTGAAGGGTTGGTTTGTTGAAATCTCACCCTGTACATCGTGTCCATTTATGAGATAAAATATTGCTAGATGATGTATCCTACAATCAGTTGCAATAAATAAAATCACGAAAAAAAATTCTCTTGGACTTGCAGCCAATTGGTAGTTACGATTTATATCTTGACAACTACAAAACAAGTATGACGAAAATTTGATGAAAATTGTGAATTCATAGTTCAAAAAAGAAGCTTTCTATTGTTTCGGTACTCATTTCATGCAATTTGATCACTTGTGAGTGGGGTCTGAGTGCAGTTGGTACCCCGAACAAAAGGGAATTCTGTTTGAATGTTCTCTAGGATGAAGTTAAACCATAATCATGGAACATTTTCAAACAAGTTTCTGGAACATCAAACACCTCGTGACATTGGCACCTTCTTGTCAAAATGAGAGGAAAAAAGCACGATTTAAACGCATTTTTGCAACCAAACGACACAGCCCTGAGATCTGGAACTAGTTGCATTTGACTCGAGGAAAATAATATGGTAGTATATAAATGGCTTTTGAGAATTTAATTTCTCCGATTTTGTGGACTAAATTTAGTAGATTTTCCACACGTTACACATCGTGTAAATTTGGGACCAGTAGCATTCAACTTAGTGATCAAATACGTACAAATGACACTTCACATACCCATAATAATGAAAATATTCATTTTTCGATTAAGATGCTCTTTTCTGGTTTGATTGTAAAGGTTAATTATTGAAAGAAATAAACCAAAATGGCATTAAACGCGACCTCAAGCGCTAGCCCATGGGGTTATTATGCAATAAATACGGAACGAGAACAGGTGAGATATTTTTCTGTCCAGGGATGTGATAAGAATACAGAAGCGAGTCCGGCAGCTTCAAACAAGCTGAGATCTGGCAGGTTGATAGGGTGGGGTAAGCCATGCCACAAGTTAGTCTGATGGGAAATCCTTCAGACCAGCTCTGTAGGACACCTGCAGCAGGAAGACCACACACATCCTACACACCATGAGCAAAAAGAGTTAGCTTTTTGGTTACCCCCCACTTTGTGCTACAGGATCGTGAATGGGCAGCTTAACAGTGACAGCTCCACAGTGGTGGATCGAGAAAACGGACATACTGTCAATTTTCCACGTAGAGAGAGAGAGTATTTGGGAAGGGTTAAGTATGGACAAATATACCTTTCCCGTTTCTTCCAACTTCAACTCTTCAGCATAAACCTGAAGCTTTTTGGGGGATCCTCGAGGGATCGCTGCAACCCACTGGAAGGAACAACCATCATCCTTGTTATATCATTGAAGTATACTTACTTGCCATAGAGGGTCAGCCAATATTTGCATCGCCTCCATAGTTCTCTGTCGTCCTTGGTCCAGTTCTTCTTGCTTCAGTTCCAACATGAAATAGTAGAAACCATTCCTTCCTTTTTTATTTTTGGGAGGCATGATGGTCCTGAAAAACAGCGATACAACAATATGAGAACCTGCCCAATGTCAATAATCCCATCTGGACTGATTTTTAAAGAACAACCAACATTTTTTATAAAAACGACTTGTACTAGGAAGGAGAATAATTCTTCTGTGCTCGGGGCCAGAAGTTGATGTTTATGTGTGAGTTGACGTTTATGCTACCGGGGTCAATCGCAATCATTGTTTATTTGGCACCATTGTGAACGATTGCCACAACCTCAACATTTTTCCTCACCCGCAGATATGCTAAATTCTATCTATTTCATTATTTCTTCATTCAAAATTCACGTTTTGGCATGAATAAGTCTTTTGACTGGGGTCAAGAATTGAGTCGCCAAGAATATTAGACTCACGAATTCGTCTAACATTCCTCCTCCTCATCACGTATTCATACGTTCCACTTGGATAAACAAGAATATATAATGTAAACCGTATGTACCCATACAGCTCTAAATGTATTTTGTATTTTTCCATTTTTCAGTAGTTTTCGGAAGTTGGGGATTTTTTGTCCGATTACCGGAGATATGCATAGAGCACGTAAATCGATTCTCAACCAAAATACCTATTTGGATTGATCAGTTGATCATATTTGTGAGCCTCCTGAAATTCAATAATCGCTCTATCACCTGTGAAACACGGTAATCGGACAAAAAATCCCCAACCTCGGAAAACTAGGGCTGAATCACAGAATAGGTAACGCATCTATTTTTCCAACTGATCTATACTTTACTAAAAGGATTGATATAGGATATTTTTTTTGTTTTTGAGATGCGAGCGTAGCGAGCATCCAGACCAGCAAACTAGACGATAGGATATTTCTGTCATTTTTCACAAGGGGATTTTTTGTCCGTGATTCGTGAAACACGCACACTCCAAAGCTTAGTAGAAATTCAAATCATGAATGCAAGCCAAATGAATGAAATTGAATAATAAACCCCAGTGAAAGAATTTGCAGCGTTTTAATAGGAGCCCGATGTAACAGGAATGATAACAGTAACAACACAACATTGTTTAAATTCGAAGCAAATTATTTGAAACCCTCATCAAAAATGCAGTGGAAACCTCAACGTTGAACAAAAGCGGACACTCATCGGCTTCCCCGTGGAAATTTCGTATATTTGAACAATAAATATCGAATCTAAATGGAAAAATGTATTATATTTAGGTACACCAATAACAAAGGTCGCCCAGCGTCCTAGATAACAACCTAGGATGCAAAATACAGCACAATAACCCGAAGGGCCGAAGATCAAAAGTTAGGGTGAGACATTTCCTGGTACCTCATCAAGAAATTTTATGTCCCTTGCACAACATCATGGCTTCTTTCCATATGTTGAAGTAACGTATGAATATGTGGAATGAAGAATAAATTGCACAGTAAAAGGTAAAAACAAACGTAAATTGTGGCTTTTTTCAATATTGGTACTCAACTACAAGAGGTGGGCACCGTAAACGGTTTAATCCTCATAATTATAAGAGCAGAATAATTTGAGATGGAATCATATTGACAAATAATCGTAGATGGTGAAACAAAGAAAGTGAAATTTAGGGCTACTTCAGTTATGTAAAGTACAGAATTATTACCTAACCAAGCCGAAGCGTGGAGGAGAGACATTAGGTAATAAAACCGCAACACTAAGCATGAAACGAATATAGATTATTATTATTTGAAGGGCGACTTACTGTTAAAATCCTGTGAATTACAAACTCTCCCAGTTTCGTACGGTGTAAAGACAGTCAAACGTACCTCAGCGGATCACGGAACAGACAGAACTCGTGATAGACAACCAGAGATAAAACTGCAAACGCTAGCGGTAAAAGCGCTGGTGTGTGGTTAATCAGCACGTAGAAGTTATGTACGGCCGAATATCATGGAACTAACGGGTATCATGGAGGAATCCTCTACCAGAAACGTGTTTCAGCTGCTATCACTTTACTCGAAGGTTGTATTTGGAATACTCGCCGCTACTGTAGCATGTTGTTTCAAATTGTTTTCTTTGACAAAAACAGCTTCATAACGACCAGTTTATATTAGTCTGCTGTATGCAGTTAGTTTTGTGTTCCTGCATATTTACAACTGGTCAAGCAGTGGACTGCATGCAATAAAAACATTTAAGGAAATCTACATGGATGTCTCAATTGGTACATGTAGTGCTGTTGGTGGTTGTGAATACAATGCAGACTAGTGTACACTTAGTGGAAGCAGAAAGCAGAGCATAGATGAATGAGGAGAGTGCGAGCAGAGAGCAACAAGTTGCCCCAGCTAGAGTGGGGGAGCAAAGAGTCAAGGATGAGTTTGTTCTCAACAGTACTGTCGGTACTCTGTGGTTTCAGTAGTAATAAAATGGACGCAATGAGCACTTTGTTTTTGGCGGAAAGCTCTTCACTGAAAATGTGGTATCTCCTCACACATGGTGCCGGAAGGGGAACTTGACTGGTTTTGGACAAAAGTATTAATTGAAAAAATTTCAAAACAACTAAATTGTATGTAAAATATATTTTTCGTTCAGACAAAACATTTTATCAATCGATCGCGTGGTGCCCATGGAGAGTTTCATCATTTATTTGTCGAGCTACAGGAGGATCCTGTGAGGTCAGAGTATACTTCCATCTGAATATTGAGACTTTTGACTACTTGCTGGAAAAAATCGCAGAGAAGGTGACCAAAACGTACACCAACTTCATCCAGAATCTGATCTTACCTGCTGAACGTAACTGTACTTACGGGTTGCTTTCATTTCCGTGGCTACTTGATCCCATAGCCGATCCAACACAAACCAATTATGGTGTTTGGGGCCTTTTTGGTCCCACAAAGGTTTTCTTTTCAATACCACACTAATCAGCAAGTCCACATTCATTTTCGCAAAGGAGAAGGGGAACTGAACAACAAGGGTGATGAGAGCAGAGAAATCAAACTGGTTTGGTTTCGCCGCTTTGCTCGTTCATTGGACGCTCTGCTTGTTCATCGGGCAGGCTCCCACTCTGCACAACCCTGACCAAGAACACTGTTTTCGCCGCTTTCCTCGTTACTCATTGCTCTTTGCTCTTACATCCCGCACTCTGCACGTACACTAAGACATATCAACAATGCTCTGTGTTTCTCATGACGTCACAGAATATCTATATTGTTCAAATGATCAGACCTACCAACAGTTGTGGGGCACACTGCCATGCATGCTCACTATTGCCCTTGTGTTCATGGTCCAACTGGCCTTATATTAGTCAAAATCTATTTGCCAACATTTTCATAAAATCTATCAGCTGTTATATATTATTTGGATGCTGTTTTCTAGCTCATATCTTTCTTACCCCACACTGGATCCTCTTGGAAACGATACCAATGGAGTAGGGTAACCATCCAATCAACTGTGTTCCAATCCAATCAACTCTTCCCTATTCAATCATTGATGGTGAAGATAAATTTTGATGAATTTAGGACTTTTAGGTAGTAATGATGATATAGGAAGCACCTCGGATCAACTGGACCTCGGACCAGTTCCTCCAAATTCAATCAATCTCTATTCATTTGAAAATGTGCTAATCGTCCATTTGTCCATTCAGTATGACCAAATGTGTGGATGGGATGGCTCAGAACAAAAGTTTTTCCAGATTCTGAAGACGAATTTTTAGCTTTGGACCCTAGTGCATTTTTGGACAGACTTAGTTCGGAGTTTTCCACTTTCAGTGGACTAGAGGCCTGAAGCAATCTGAAATACATTTGCTCAAATGACTGCAGAATACAGAAGAATGCAAAAAGTAGATAAAGATTTTGGATAAATTAGAAATCTAATGAAGATAAATAGTGAACAGCTATTCAAAAAAGAAACTTGTAAACTAATAAGAAATAACCATTATGAGTACTTTATAAACGAAAATTTATGTTTTTAAACATTAACAGCAATATAAATGACATAGGTATCTACTAAGTACATCAATCCATAGAAGTGGAATCTAGATTTTAATATTCTATTGTGGTGTGAACATGGTGTTATAGGTATAAAAATTAGGAGTAAGAACCAACTCTGGGCTGGGCCATATAGTATTACACTATCCAGCTCATTGAATAATTATCATTGGTTATTATTCAATTGAGGAATGAAACATGTAAAATGATGTAAATAAATTATCTATCTATTGTTGCTAACAGGTATGATTTAGTTTGTTATATGCAGAAAATCGTGAAAACTGGAGAATAACGTGCAAGTATTTTGTACAAGCCAAGTTTTCCTGTCAGTTCTTCATAAAGACGAAAATTAATAACACAATATTTCAATACCTAAATATCCTAATTGTTTCAAGTATTGTTCGTCACGACTTTTCAATATAAATTAGAACATAATTAGGCGGAAAAATATACTCAATAACTGTTCAACCAAAATATCAAAACGAATAATTAGCTAAATTCAACATATGCAATCTTATTGAGAATTCTGTACACTAAAAGCTATGATAAATTCTGTTAACTTCAACAATATTTTTCATATTTCACATTTATTTGATAATCATCGTGAAATGTGTCAATTATGTCCTAGTTCACAAAATAGCCTGCATGATTTCTGCAATTTTGTTAAAATGAAATGAAGATGGGAGTTATCTTGAAGGATTATTCATGTTATTAGACGGTGGCGGCACGTATGAAGTGTATTTGTCTTTAATTTTTAGCAGAGACCCTTCTGTCTTTCATCTTACACACGGGTATAACCCCAGTGACGTTAAGGTTGGCAGATTATGTTTCGCGTGATTTTAATATTCACGCCTGACAAGCTTGTCAGTTGTTTTATTCCGCGAGTGTTTCCTTTGTCCCTTCCCTCCCCCTCGTTATCCTGCAGATGTTATTATTATAAATCTTATCGAACATAAAATCCTAATTCCTTCGCAAAAAAAATCGGAAACACGACATAAACTTCGTAAAGCATGCAACTCCCTTCAAGGAAAGACTACTCAGAGATCGAAGGCGCTACTTGTAAGTTAACGCTGATATGATCAAGTTTTTTGAAAAAAAAAAACCGTAGTTTTTATTTATTCCTTCTTGTATAAGAGGAAAGACGTTACTACATCATTGTGTCAGGGTCAGCCGTCATCCCTTTTTTTAAAAGTGTATTGATTTCCATGGCTACCGTTCAATATACTTGTTTATTGGTTGTTAGTTTACACCTTATTGGTCTGTGTTCATTCGATAACAGCAAATTGAAAATTAAGAATAAACGGAATTTAACTGTTGTGTCGCTGTTTTGTGGTGCAGAGTAATCGATGTTGGCTTTCTGCCAAGTTTATATGGAACATGATTATCTACTCTCTAGTATATTTTCGTTACCTCTTACTGCAATCAACTACTTGAAAGCTACAGCTACCTTCGTAAAAAGACAGGTTGTTTGGTTGTTGGAGATGAACGTCTAAGGTGCATTAAGAATTCTAGAATGGTTTTAATTGGATTCCACGAGTCACGATTTTCAGAATTCGTTGTTTCGGAACCGGTCATTAGGGCCGGATCATTTGGGCTAATGGATTGGGCCTTCCGTTTATTTGGGAGAAAGCCTCCTCCTTTGAAAGACTCAGAAATCGGGAAAAGAACGAAATGATGAATAGCGAGGTCTTCGCACCCTTTCGAAGATTGATACAAATCGCGTTCTCCGGAATGACAGTCTTTTTCCCGGCGAGAGTGATGAAAAGTCCGGTTCGTGACGGCGGGCAGTGGCTTCGTCCATCATGACAGGTCTTTATCGATTCGCCTTCTCCTCAGAGCTCGGCGGTTTTTTTTTCACAGAACAAATCGATCCCGATCGATTCCGTATGTAACAGATTTTACCGCCAACCGCCCGCCTTTTCTTTTTCAGGCGTTCATGAAAAATTTACGCCGACCTTTGTCCTTCAGTTCGGATACCCCATTCAAATCCCGGGCCGGGCGGAATAAAATCCGAGCTAACGGCGGGTTCGGGGCTCAGTCGCTCCGCGTGTTCGCAGTCGGCGATGTCGTTCGATTTTCAGATCGAATCGGGTCGGAGTCGTTTTGACGGACTTCGCATTTTCGAATTCGAGCCGATTCCTTAAAAGGCAGCCCTGGCGATCAGGCCTTATGAGACAGTGTCACCGTGGAGAGGTGAATATTTATTTATTTACAAACGGCGCATAGTGCCAATGTTACAATTTAAATTAAATTTCATCCGTTGTCATTGACAAAGAATATATATTAAAAAAGTATTCTTTCACTGGGGTTTATTATTCAATTGGCTTGCGTTCATGATTTGAATTACTACTAAGCTTTGGAGTGTGCGTGTTTCACAGGATAGAGCGATTATTGAATTTCCGGAGGCACACAAATATGATCAACTGATCAGTCCAAATATGTATTTTGGTTGAGAACAGATTTACGTGCTCCATGCATATCTCCTGAAATTCAATAATCGCTCTATCCTGTGAAACACGCGCGACTATAATCGATTTTGCTAATTTTTATGAGACTGGCAAAAAATCGCTCGGGACTGGCAAATTAGGAGACAGATGAATAATTATTGCCGTTTTTTGCCTCCTACAACGGATTGGACGTTTGCCCACAGTCGATGAATCGATGATCCAAATTCTTAAGAAATCACTGAGATCCACTGAGATTGTGAGGAATGGGTATTACTACATGAAATTTGTCCCATTCATGCCCACTTTCTTACGTTAAAACATTTGACCGTAAACCCAATACAAAAATTCGATTGATTGACGTGACTGAGAAAATCGAGGAAATGGTGCGTTAGTGAATACGACGGGAAAATGCTGACAAAAATCGGGATAATCTTATCGATAAAAAGCCAGCGGAACCAATTCATAGACTGGATAACTCCATTTGAATGCATTGTGAGGTGAACAACCATGAACGACGTTCAACCATATGTTCTCAAGATATCTAGTTGTTGCATTATTATTCCGCAGTTCAAGAAACTACAACAAGGTATCTAAGTTGACTACTTCAATCACTGAATTGTCGTCTCCACGGCAAACATATCTAATTGCGTAAATCGTCAATAACTAACTGAAGAATACATCCTTTTGAGAACTGGTGAGCGCATTTTGTAGCTTAGAACCACAGCAATTGAAAAGTGAAGTTAACTCAAAATCGAGTTATCCAAACTGAGCCCCGATATACAGGGTGTCTCAATAGCTCCCGCTCAGTGGTTTCTCTATTGTGGACGAAAAAAAATTATTCTTATAATTTTTGCGTAGAGTTCAAAAATGACAAAATCGCAACCAAGATCAACTTTGTTTTTTCAAACCCCTTATTTTTTATTGTAGATTTATGTAAAATTTCATGAACATTCGGATCCTCAATCGATTTTTTTGACCGCGTGCAACCCGCTCAGCGAGCGCTCAAAGATGCGATGCGCCAAAATTGAGATGAAGGTAGTCCTCAAGTGTGGCACACAAAGTTTAAGTGTTTTTCAACACTGATTCACGTGGTGCTATCCATTTTGTGCTATCCATTCTTTTCGAATAGGAAATTATCGATTTTCTTATGAAGGATAATGAATCAATCCCGATAAAGTGTTAAAAAAATAGTAAAGTAACGGGTAACTTTTACACATCACAAAATTTCGCAAAGAATTTTCAGTCTTCTAAAAACATCTTTAAAATATGAAATGAAATGGAATGAAAAAAATAATTTATTCCGCTGAATACATAGGTACAAAGAAAATTTATGGCAGTCGTTTTTCTTAACGAATAAAAAAGCAATAACTACCGGGAATCGCCCACCACAAGGTACACAGTACCGTGCTGGGTGGGGGAGTCGGTATTTAAAGTAACAAAGAAAAAAGCATCTGTGTATAAGAAGAAGACAGAAAGAAAAATACTAGCAATACAATGAAATATATAAGTACACTACACACCTATGGGAGGAAAGAGAAAGGAAATCGTCGAAGAGTCAGGCCACATAAATACTTGAGAACATTTTATCGCACTCCTTCGCGCCTTTACCTATTAGCCACGAGAAAACAGCCTTCTTAAACCTGGAGCGACTCAGGGAACTGCAATTTAGCAAAGAGGCAGGCAGGATTCTCAGCAGAAAGGGCAGGCCGTAATATACATGCCGCGAAGTGCATTTCAGCCTGGTCTGCGGGGCTGGGATTAATGCCTGCGTGGAGGGACGGACTCCGTAATCACCACTACGCAAGTACTGAAATTTTTGAGGGTGCTTGTGGTAAAACATTAACGCTGTTTTGGTATATAGCTGACTTATGGAAAAGACGGGAACAATACGGAAGATGTCAGAGCTTGAATAATAAATAATAAATTGATAAGTTGTTCCGAACATTGTTAACTCACAAAATATCAGCTAAAGGAAGCAATATTACCTATTTTTCATCTGTTGTACATCGCAAGGTGACAAAAATGATTGAACCAATTAAGCGATAAATTGTTCGGATTGAGCTCCTCCTGCAGTAACGCACGCCCCTGCTCTGAGTAGAAATGTTGTCATTTTCGTCGTTCTCATCGCAAATTATCAACACATTGATTATGCACCGTGAACGAGATCACGCTCCAACTGGATACGGTAGTTTCGCATTATGTAAACAGCAATGTCTAGCTGCACAAAGGAGAAATAATGCGTGAAGGGAACAATACTCGGAAAAGATTCCATGGAAAATCAATGATTTCCTCCTAATAAAGTGACTTTTTTGACTGTAAATGCAGTAAAATGAAATCAAATCAAGAAAAGGATATCAACAGCGATTCAGCGTTGAAAAACAGTGCCTAGTCATGTGCCATACTTGAGGACTTAATTTCATCTCAATTTTGGCGCATCGCATCTTTGAGCGCTCGCTGAGCGGGTTGTGCGCGGTCAAAAAAATCGATTGAGGATCCAAATGTTCATGAAATTTTCCGTAGAATTCGAATCTGCAATAAAAAATGGGGGTTTCCATTTGAAAAAAACAAAGTTGATCTTGGTTGTGCATGGTTGAATTCGCGGTTGCAAATGTTGGAGTGCTGCGCCAGTTTCATTCGATTGTCATTTTTGAGGCCGATTCTACGCTTTGAAAAAATTTATGAAGAGATAGCGTTGGTTTTTTGAAAATTTCAGATCACAATTAGAGAAAGATAGGAGGGGGAGACGTAGATTCGGATTCTACTTTGGAAAACCATGAAATTTTATATTCCAAAGCGTAAAATGGTTTATTATTGAATAATAAACCAGAATTATAAAATAAATAAATTAGAGAAAAATAAATTTTGAGCTACATTGAAAGTCCAATATTGCTGGCGATGTAGATGCAGGTGATTGAGTGGTGAAAGATGCGGCGAGACGTGCGGTGAAGATTGTGCAAAATAGCAGATGATAGAGAAGTGAAGATAATGGATGGGGATGTTGATGTAGTGAGGTGTTGAGAAAGTGTAAGATGAAAAGAGGTGGAGCGCTATTCAGCCATTGCAGTCCATCCTGCTACTTCACATGATGGTCCTGGGAGTACAGTAGGGTCTTGAGTCGGCGTTGAGAATCGTTGAAGAGATCGAATCCAGTAGTTGAGAGGAAGGCATTTGCCTCACGAGGCAGACGGAGGAGTGGACGATGGAAGAGGTAGTTTCGGTCGGCAAATGGTACATGGAAGAGCTGACCGGACCTAGTCCAATAAAACCGGTCCTATTTTCAATAAAACTTTCATAATATTAATTTACAGCTTCAAGAACCAAGCAGGTTTACGTTTTTCACGAAGAAAATCGGGTCGAACAAGTGCACTACTGTGAGAGTTTCCATTTTACGATCACCAAACTTTCACATTGATTTTATTCTCTCAAGAATTAAAATCCACCGTGATTGCCTTCGTTTTATTCTTTTTCAAGGGGGACAGGAAAACTCCAATATACATATTTTCGGGGATATTTTCCCGAAACGCCATCGAAATTCTCAGCGCGTTGTGTGTAATCGTATCTATTACACCAGGGGTCTCCAGAAGTATCGTAATGTTGAGGTGGTGGTGCGGGCCAACAGTGGGGGATGGATTTTTCTCAAAGGGTTTGAGACCCCTGTAGCTTGTATTGTTTTCGATTAGTTCTAGTTATGCATTAAACTATCTCTATTTGATAGTAAAATGATAGCGAAACCCCCTGAATCTTGTTTCAAAACCCAACATACTCTGCAACTGGCAGTCTATGCAATTAAAACGAAGAAGAAGTTTGTCACGAGTGGGTTATGAAGGATATTTGGATATGAATTGGTCACATACCGGATGGACATGATAAACCATTCTCTACTTTTTCGGGGAATGCTGACATTTCAAGTAATCAAATGAGGCCATTCAGGTTTCTGAACTTTTCAAAACACTAAGTGACGATGCAGAATCATCATTATGATTTACAATCATGTCAGAAATGTGTAGGTTCTGTCGATTAATTCCATTCCACAAGAAGTGAACTTTACTTTTCATCCAACTTGCACACTTTTTCGTTAATAATGCTCGAATTTAATTAGTCGGTCGCGGACGGCTGTATTTACCGTAAAACGTGCTAATGTTTCGTTGACCCGCATCCTTCTGGTGGAAATGTCAGCTACCCTAAATGACGTGAACTTTGTGATGAAAGGTCACCAATGGAGGTTCGCAGGAAGGTACCTACCTACCTGCGCTGATCAGCATTATTATTCGGGAGCAGTCGACCGGGCGTTCTACAGGGGAAACGCCGCTGGGATTAGTTCGTGAACTTTGGGGGGGAGCTCTATTCAGCGTCCCAAATGAAATCGGAGTAAGGCGCCGGGCAGACTGCTATATTATTACTAAGGTTGGCTGAAATCCACGAAAAATAAATGTCGCCCAACCCTGTTATATACCACAAGTTTATTTGGCAGTAGAAACACAATTTCTTAACTAACTGCATCGAATTATCACATGCTGACTCAATATTATGAGTAGAGCCTGGAATTTTGCATATTTGCGTATGTGATTTTTAGTAGGTATGTCGTTAGGATTCGACATTCTTGGCGATTCCCACCAAAATCTTTTTCAAAATTTCGAATTTCAATTTGCATATTTAGCCATTTTTTGGGAAATCCGATTTTTTTCCAAAAATATGCATATTACAAGCATATTCTGCAAATTGAAAGTGAGGAAGAATTCATCAGATTACATTTTGGTTTATTATTCAATAATAAACCATTGTAATCGCTCTTGAAAAAAAAAAAAAAAAAAAAAAAAAAATTCTAGCTCCCCCTGAAAATTTTATGGTTTACGTTTCAAAGGGTGTAGAATCCGAATCTGCAATACAAATTTTTTCCGTCCGTCGTACGCCGTACGTACGATTTCTCCCAAACGGCTGAAGCAAAAAAGCTGAAATTTTCAGGAAAGTCCATGTTGGTCCGGCGACGCCCCAATTCTTGAGCCAGCTCTCTCACTTAATTTAAAGTGCCCTTTAAGGGTTGTCAAAGTTTTGTAAAATCCCTAAAAACCTCAAGTCAAGGCGGCCTAAATTTGTACTCTTTTTGAAGAACTTTCCACGAGGAATCGAATGAGCCCCTCCCCAGGTCCGTAGGTCAAACCATCCCCGATGTATGGCCCGATTTATGGTGCCAACATTTGCGTTATTTTGGTTTATTATTGGTTTTGTGTTGATATCAGTAGCCTAGTGATGTAGTGATGTAGTAATGTGGGTACTGGAGTGAACTCCTAAAAGGCTTTGTAGCCGATACTCGTTTTGAAGCATTCTGATAATTTTCAGGAAAACGCTGCAAATTCTTTCACTGGGGTTTATTATTCAATTGGCTTGCGTTCATGATTTGAATTTCTACTAAGCTTTGGAATGTTTCAAAGGTGATAGAGCGATTATTGAATTTCAGGAGATATGCAGGAGAGCACGTAAATCTGTTCTCAACCAAAATACCTATTTGGATTGATCAGTTGATCATATTTGTGTGCCTCCTGAAATTCAATAATCGCCCTATCCTGTGAAACACGCACACTCCAAAGCTTAGTAGAAATTCAAATCACGAACGCAAGCCAATTGAATAATAAATCCCAGTGAAAGAATTCGCAGCGTTTTTGCTCTCAAAAGGGACTCAATTTTTCAAATATAATATCAAACCTCCTACATTCAGGAATCCAAATTTCGTTGATTAAATATTGGATTCACCGTTGGAGTGGGGAAGTCAAACATTTTCAGTTGCTTTGATATTTCAATTTTTCGGTTTTTAAGTAGCTTATACGAGGCTCAGGCATCAACCAACTGGCAAACCTTTATTTGATTTGAATGCCTGAATGGACGACAGATAACGTAGATAAGGGACCCACCTTCCCTCCCAGCTGAGGTCTCTCTCAATGCGACGGTGTGACAATGTGCCGGTCTTCTCGGGAACGGATTCAGTAATTCATTTTGATTTCATCCGCTAAAACTGTCTCATTCTGAAATTCAATCATGAGTTCTCGTCATGAACAAAGTATTGTATTGATGGACCGTATCTCCAATGATTCACGTAAGTAAATAAGGCACTTGAAAAAATATTACCGGTCGTTGCATGGGAAATAGCTATATTATGAGGGTTTCACGCTCATCATTATGTCATAAAAGTCCAGCTGAAGTTCTATTATTCAGTTCTCTTTTTGACATGGAAATGTCTTTAGCTCGAGGTATTTGGCAAAATTGACTTTTTTAATCCCGAAAAAGTGTAACGCGATACCATTTAACAAAAACAACATAGACAACGTGTAAAAGGAAGTATACAGGTTTTTATTTAAAACCAATCCGTAACTAATTCCGACATAATCTTGAAAATAATTCGAAATTTGGAGGTGCAGGGGTGCAGATCAGTTGGTTGCACCTAAAACTGATTTCTACGCTATTTATGGCACAAAGCTGTATTTTGGTCTGCAGCCTTTTCAGAACATTAATCCTGTGCGGCGGATATGATGATATGGTATGATGCCTTCTAAGGACTTACACTTAAAGATGCGTAGGTCAGGGATCAGCTGATTTTCTCCGAAAGCGTATTTCTAGTATAAAAATTGAATAAAGTTGCATTTTGGTATGCAGGTTCTTTAGGATTTACACTGGAAGGTAAATTGGTTCGTTGGTCCGTTAGGGCTGAGTTGCTCTAAAAGAGTATTTCTATCACAGCACATTGGTACGTAGCCTCTTAGGACTGGAAGGTTGCAGATCTGATGAGTTGCTCCTAAAACTGATTTCTACGCTATTTATGGCACAAAGCTGTATTTTGGTCTGCAGCCTTTGCAGAACTTAACTTGATGCATAATGAGGTGTTGATCTGCCGAGTGGCTGCAAACGCGAATTCCTGCTACATTAATCCTGTGCAGTGGATATGATGATATGGCATGATGCCTCTTAAGGACTTATACTTTGAAGATGCTTAGATTGCGGATCAGCTGATTTGCTCTGAAAGCGTATGTCGACTATAATAATTGTATGAAGTTTAAATTCGGTCTGCAGCTTCCTTAGGATTTATGCTTGAAGATTAACAGGTCCAGGAACATCTGAGTTGATCTGAAAGAGTATTTCTATATCAGCACATTGGTATGTAGCCTCTTAGGACTTGAAGGTTGTAGATCAGATGAGTTGCTCCTGAAACTGATTTCTACGCTTTTTATGGTGCGAAGCTTTATTTTGGTCTGTAGCATTTTCGGAACTTTGCGCATGATCAGCAGAGTGGTTGCAAACGCGAATTCCTACTACCTCCTTACTCCTATCCTAATCAGCAGATAAGGTGATATGGTATGATACTTGTACTGAAAGATGCGTAGGTCAGGGATCAGCTGACTTGCCCTGAAAGCGTATTTCGACTGTAGTAATTGTTTCAAGTTGCAATTTGGTATATAGCATATATTCTAGTGTATAGGATATACAGGGTGTCTAGTAAAATCAAACAACAGAAAATCGATTCTACGTTCAATTTGCAATCGAAAGTGTCTCCTAGCATTTTTCGTTTAGAGGCTTCGTTTTCCCGCAATTTAATTTCCAAGATTTTTTTTTTTTTTTAATTTTCAGACCTTGTCTAACTAAAACAGCCGTAGCTCACTTAATTTTGGTCTAAACGAGAAAATAAGGTGACCATTGGAAAGAGCATGGAATTTCCTATTACCCTGATATGAAATTTAATTTTTTTAGCCAGACCTTATTGGTGAAAAAAATGGCCATAGTTCAAACTTTGAAAATTTCTTTAAAAGTCATCGTTTTTCTTTCGTTTTTTTCGTTATCTGTAGAGATGTTTTTCGTTAAGCACTCCTCGGGAAAAACTTGCCCAGACACTCAGCTTTCCAACGGTATACTCGTTTTTATGTTTGGACGTCTTTTTCTAGGAGAAAAATGAGTTTGAATGAAAGAAAACGTGTTTTTTTTAAAGGCAAAATCGAGTTTTTCATGATGAAAAAAAAAAAAAAAAAAACGCTGCAAATTCTTTCACTGGGGTTTATTATTCAATGATTCATGATTTGAATTTCTACTAAGCTTTGGAGTGTGCGTATTTCACAGGTGATAGAGCGATTATTGAATTTCACGAGGCACACAAATATGATCAACTGATCAATCTAAATAGGTATGTCGGTTTAGAACTGATTTAAGTGCTCTATGCATATCTCCTGAAATACAATAATCGCTCTATCACCTGTGAAACAAGCACACTCCAAAGCTTAGTAGAAATTCAAATCATGAACGCAAGCCAATCGAATAATAAACCCCAGTGAAAGGATTTGCAGCGTTTTTGTAAAATGATTTGTAACTATACGACGTGTGTTAAAAAAGTACCTGTAGGTTTCGTTTTTTGAAAAAGATATTTATTTATCCATCTACATCGATGTTGTACTCTTCAAAGTATATTTTTATTAAATATTTAGGGAAAGCTTTGAGCTCTTTCAGCGATGCACTTTTAATGTCATCTATGCTAGTGAAACGACGAACCTCTAAGGTTTTTTATTTTTAAAAAAAGTCAAAAGTCTGGTGAATATAGAGGTCCATTTTATGTTAAAGAGATATATTCAATTTTTTTGCATTTTTTAACTAATTTTATCTCTTTTTAATGATACTGTAGTATAAATTTCACTTTCTTACCATTGAATGAGGCTAATGTTGTTTTTGGTTTGTTAAAATTGGCTACAGGCTTGTTCAAGGTTCTTGTTGCCCTATCTAGATGCCTTTCGGAACGTTTCGGATCGAAGAAAATCGAATTATAATGGATTATTTGTCGAGCGCGGGTACTTATCAGATCACAATGTTCCTAAAAATGGGAGACCGCGTATTCATTGCGGTTTCCTCGTCAACAATTGAAGTGCCTCTAGAATTAATGAGTGACGTAAGGGGTAAACAGAAAAACTAGGTTGAATATTGCACTGTGGGGCATTGACCGCCGATACATATTTGATGATACTCAACGGTGGAATATCACACGAGACGACTTCGGATGAATAATAAGTATTGGTCAGAACTTTCGTTGAAATCACCTTTCGGAATTTGGTTGACTATTTTCAATATTGAACTTTTGTATTCGTCCAAAAGAAAAATTGTAAGCACCTTCAAAATGTGTAGTTCTACGTTTCAAGATGAGTAGAATTCGAGCATTCAGTTTTAAGAAAGCCATCCGTCCGCATCATTTTCTCGATACTACTGGACTAAAGTTAATGCAACTTGGGTCAAAATTCGCTGAATTATTAGCAAAAGTCTCAGTCGATCCTAATGGGTGAAATCAAATGGTCTTTGGGACATCTAGAAGTCAAATATAAAGTAGATGTGGAGAATCAGTGATTAGCTGATGGGAACTTGTGACTAATTTTGGGCCTGTATTTTCATCCGATTTCATTGACAGTTTCTGTAATTAGGCTGTAGGTATTCATGACATTTATTGCGAATAATCAATTTTTTACTGTAATATGGCAAGCATAATTTTCTCAGGATTGTGTTTAAATTTGCAGATTAGGTGAGAAAAGCCCGTTTAATCGTGTCAAATCAATTTTCATACTATTGCAACCGTAATAGAATTAGCTTGGCAGACCCGCAGTACGTGTCGACTCACCGATTTGAAGGCTGTTGGTTGATATTTGCTGAGACATACCCAATGGCATGTACGTCCAATGAATCGTTGTAACAAACTTTAAATTCGACATATTGGTTTATTATTCAATAATAAACCATTGTAATCGCTCTTGAAAAAAAAAAAAATTAAACTTCCCCCTGAAAATTTCATGGTTTACGTTTCAAAGGGTGTATAATCCGAATCTGCAATAAAAAAAAATTTTCCGTCCGTCCGCCGTACGCACGATTTCTCATATTTGATGATCATATTTGTGTGCCGCCTGAAATTCAATAATCGCTCTATCACCTGTGAAACACGCACGCTCCAAAGCTTAGTATAAATTCAAATCATGAACGCAAGCCAATTGAATAATAAACCCCAGTGAAAGAATTTGCAGCGTTTTTTTTTTAATTTACATTTTAATGATCTATACGTTCATGTTACCGATACGGAGATGCTTTGTGCGTTGTGTTAGATTTTGGGCAGCTGTGCACCTTTTTCTCTCTAACTACTGAGTCATTGTCAAAGTCTTTTACAATTTAGGGCAGAAACCTCGTAAATCGTTGAATAATAGCGTCCAACTGTTTTCGTTTACTTGTTGAAAACGGAAAACAACTTGAGGGCCAGCTCTAAATCTCAATCGCTTCGGAGATTGTTACGAAGCTGTTTCCCGTTTTACGAGCCCGTTCAATAAACAATGGGGTTCTTGTGAGGGACAGATGACTCACCTCCCCAGCTCGCCAGCAGGTGCGCTCGTAAGTTCGCTAGTCAGTCGTCGCTTTCATTTCTTGCTCAAAACTCCATTCATCACGTTTCGCGTAGGTTCGTAGTTGTACGTGAACCATTCTTGCGTTGTCTCGTGTTTCGGTGAGTAGTTCGGTTTTAACTCTTCACGATAGTTCATGTTTTTGTCAATATTTACCTACAGCTTCTCCGATAAAACTGCCGTCAATTGGCGGGTAATAGGATTCGTTGGTGTTTATTATTCCAGCGGTGGGTGTCACTTCAAAGGAGACCGGTAGGCTACCCCAATTAATTGGTTTCTTTACTCCCACCTTATTCTGTAAATGCAAGAGACACGTCAGGCAAGTTAAATGTGCAATCAATCAATACATTTATTTGCAAAAAAAATACATATTGCAAGGAGTTGCGAACTTAATACATTCTAGTAATACCTAGTAACTGCAGTAGTAATAACTAGTAATACAAGTAAATAAAATATGTAAAGAGAAATGAACAGCGATTCGACATTTAAAAAGAAGAAAAACAAAACCAGGCTAAAGAACATAACGATTTGGTCACTCTTGACACTTCTAAACGAGGCAGAAAAAAAAAATACAAAAAAAAAAAACCAAACCACTCAAACTCGATAAAATCATCCTTCTTCTTACTTATTAATTTTTTTTCTTCATGCATTAAGCGAGAATGCTCTCAGTTTCAACGATTGGACAACATATTTATAATGGCCTGGTAGCAGTTGGGGTTTTCTTGATTCAATAATTCAACCAGGGCAAGATGGGCTGCGTGGATTGTTAGTGTGTCTGCGGTGGAGTAGCCAGGGATCAGTGGAGCCAAATAGGTGTTTCGGTAGGGTCTGTAGAGAGGGCACAAAAACAGGAAATGAACTACCGACTCCGATTCATTTCTATTACAGTTCATACCCCGTTCCACGCAGTCGATTACGTGTTTCAAGCCTTTGGTGTAGAACTGTAGGCGGCTAGCGTATGAGAGGCGGAGCTGAGCAATCACTCTTTCCACATCTAAGGACGGCATATTCCCCAGAACTTGCAGAACTACAAGCATCCACACTTATTGCAATATGGACGTATAGCATTTAGAAATCAGTTGAAGAACGAAGTGTTTGTCAAAATGATTGAAATCAAAACAATATATACCGGTAAACACCAATATGCGAAAAAAAGGTTACAATTAATTTCTATGCATCTATATAACCCCATTCACCATCTAAGGTATATCGAATGTTGACATCCTACTTTACAACCTGGCACAATCTCTGATGATTTCATCAAAAAAATTCTTTTAATCTTGCCGTTTCATCCGTAACAACCAATTTCAACCAAGCTTGTACTCAAGTGCTTCAAAGATTTGAACCGGGGATAGATAATGGGAAATCGATGTTCCAGGAAGTGCACGCACCACTGTTCATGCGATGCCGGTGGGATTGATAGGGGCTTTTGAAGGGTTTACCTCTCGAAAACCTTGAAAATACGCTGCCAGTTCTTAACACAATGATTTATTATTTCTTTACAATAATGCCTGATAGTTTGTGACATTGAGAGGTTTGTGTTGTTACGAGTGAATTTCTACAGATCTGAAACCCGTTCCAGTCGATTTGTCGTCCAAAATTACTAGTTGAAATCCCAGTGGCCCGTGTCAATAAAAACCGTTTTGACGCGTTTTTGAAGAGTTTGTATTCCATATCTCTGCGTATTCAGGCGATCGGGTATGCTAGAAGTTAGGACAAACTGGACACAAAGTTGTGTCCATGTGCAAAAAGACTGATTTTTCAAGTCTGAAGACTTTTATAGCTCGTACGGCGAACGGACATTGCTTTTGAATCTTAATTAAACCTTAAAACGTGAAGTGACAAAGCTTGAAGGAGAGAGGAGTTATAAAAAATGTCTCCTATACGAAAATTCTCCTCCACTAATTAGTTTTTATGAGAGCAAACTTTTTATATCCCCCCCTCCTCTTAAACTAATTGAATTGTTATCATAATCTGTCCATTAGTCTCGCATTTCTGTCTATGTTAACCGATTTTAGTTCTGATTAATTCCAATAGTAATTTTAGCTCGATAAAATTGGTGTTACACTATCCTAAAACATTCATACATAACTCTCCCCGAGTTAGAAAGAAATCAGAACAATATACCAATAAACCAAATCCACGTAACGATAAATTCAAGTCATTCTTTAATTCACACGCGCACAAGCTACATTATTGGGTTGACAGCTGTGAAATCATATGGGATCCGACTAGATGCTGACCTGCACAATTCCTGAGAATTTCCTAAAAATCGGAGTAATAATCACAGTTTGTGACGTGACAAAAAATTGTCTCGGAGCCGAAATTGATGTTCAAGCCCTTAAACACGAAAGCCGTTGAACTGTTTGGTTTTCGCAGCGCAAACCAAAGCTCCTTCCGTATTTAGAGGATGCCGGAATGTCATCATATTTTCCGTTTTGTATAATTTTTTCTTCTCACTGATTTCAAGATACTGCTTTTCAATATTTTTGAAGGAGTTTATCGTTTGTGATTCCCAATTTTCATGCACAACCAGGGCCGTTATGTAATATTCTGTTGATCAAAATGTAATATGTTATCATCCTACAAAGCAAACAAATCTACTAATGTAGGTACCATGGATTTTGTTTAATTAAGCACTAGGTACTGTTCAAGTTCTATTCATCATCCATTGACACCCATGCATTATCCTCTTAAAATTACTCTTGTTCTTAATTTAGAGCTTTTTTTCTGCGTTTAATTGCAAAAATTTGTAGTTTATTCTGAACGCTCGAACTTGAATGTTCTCTCTTACAATAACAGGATCGTACGAGATTGTCTTTTTACATTTGGTTCCCTACTATTATATTCATTTTGTGGGCGGAAGCAATCACAGACCTAGTTGTAAAAGCATTTTTCCTTAATGAAATATTAAACTGTTTGTCATAATTTACAGCGCTTTTGTAATTTGGAATTCGAAAGCACAGCTCTATTTTTTAAACGCCTTTACGTGGCAATTACGGTAGAAATGAGCGGGTACAACGACCGACCTCATCATCTTCGTTTAGGCTCCAGAATGATGTTGGTAGCGTTTACGAGTAATCTTCGCTCGGAAGTTCACATTACTGTCTTCAGTGTTTTCGGTAGTTCCAAGTTTTTTCAATGTCCGCAATGATGTTCTGATTGTGCCTTTCCTGAATGTATAAATGAGTTCCTGAACCCGAAAAGAACTTCTGTCATGTTGAATGGTTGGTGTAGCTCCTTCACTGATTGTGAGAGCTAGTTGGTGATGAAATTATACAGAAGTATTGCGATAATTTAAAATGGCATTACTAATTGTATTGCTTCCCTTTTAATAATAGTTCTTATGTTTTAACGGTAATGGAGCTAATGAGTGACCTGGTTGTGGACGTACCCAGTTCTGAAAAATCCATCCGAACATAGCTGAGTTGATACCCTGACATCAAAGTTTTAGGTATCGCGTTTTATAGCATCTCCAAGCCAAATGAAACCTTTTCCAGGCCAAATGAAACATTTCTCGAATCAAATGAAACCTATTAGGAAAATGTGTGAAATAAATTACCTAAATTGACCTACAGCTTTTAGCTCTAGGTGTTGCACGCATATCGCCTAGATACACACCCGACTGGCCGCTCGGAAGTGAAAGACCGCTGGGTCGCATTATGATACACCTATTCGTTGGCCTATGGCTGTTGAACCTTTTATCATACACACCCGATAAGCCGATAGAGCTCACTGCTACCTGAGGCCAGTAGCAAAGATGCAGAGACTCTCGTTTCGCCTGCGTTTGGTCTGGTTTGGCTCGGTTGGGTGTAGATTTCATCTGGCACAGGCGTGGTAGGTATTGTCTCAATGAAATAGAAATAAATATGCACATAAACACATTAACATTTAATATAGTATACAATGAAAAAACGGCCCTGGGTACAAAGATGTATCAGAAATTAAAAAGTAGCATATCTCCTATAATTCTTGAATAAATCCTCAGATTTAAGATCCTTAAGATTCAGAATTTGTTAAAGAGATGTTAAACATAGAGTAGTACCATAGAAACATGAATATTTTTACTTACCTTGTTCACTTCCAGCTCAAAAACATTTGCACTTTTTACAGCGGAGTTCGAGAACACCTCACAAAAACTTTAAGACAGCTCTCACGGGTTTATCACTTTTATCGCGCACACTTGATATGGAATTTTTACATGTGCCTGGAAAAGGCTATGCAGCATGATAGGTACATGACTGTTATGATTTGGGTTTATTATTCAATAATAAACCATTGTAATCGCTCTGGAAAAAAAAAGTTCTAACCCCCCCTGAAAATTTCATGGTTTACGTTTCAAAGGGTGTAGAATCCGAATCTGCAATAAAAATTTTCCGGGCGTACGCCGTACGCACGATTTCTCCCAAACGGCTGAAGCAAAAAAGCTGAAATTTTCTGGAAAAATCCATGTTGGTCCGGCGACGCCCCAATTCTTGAGCCAGCTCTCTCACTTAATTTAAAGTGCCATTTAAGGGTTGTCGAAGTTTTGTAAAATCCCTAAAAACCTCAAAAAAAAGTCGAAGCGGCCTAAATTTGAACTCTTTTTGAAGAACTTTCCACGAGGAATCGAATGAGCCTTTCCCCAGGTCCATAGGTCAAACCATTCCCGATGTATGGTCCGATTTATGGTGCTAAAATTTGCGTTATTTTGGTTTATTATTCTGATATGCATGAAAAGCTGCAAATTCTTTCACTGGGGTTTTGGTTTATTATCGTTTTTGTTTTGATAGCAGTAACCTAGTGACGTAGTGATGTAGTAAAGTGGATACTGGAGTGAACTCCTAAAAGGCTTTGTAGCCGATACACGGGTTGAAGCATTCTGATATTCATGAAACGCTGCAAATTCTTTCACTGGGGTTTATTATTTAATTGGCTTGCGTTCATGATTTGAATTTCTAGTAAGCTTTGGAGTGTGCGTGTTTCACAGGTGATAGAGCGATTATTGAATTTCAGGAGATATGCACAGGGCACGTAAATCTGTTCTCAACGAAAATACCTATTTGGATTGATCAGTTGATCATATTTGTGTGCCTCCTGAAATTCAATATCGCTCTATCACTTGTGAAACACGCACACTCCAAAGTTTAGTAGAAATTCAAATCTTGAACGCAAGTCAATTGAACAATAAACCCCACTGAAAGAATTTGCAGCGTTTTTACATGTGCCTGGGAAAGGCTATGGAGCATGATAGATACATGACTGTTATGATTTTTTCTTCTGCTTCAACTTTTGATCGGCCCTGGGTACACCTGGTTACCCTACCTCTCAAGTTTGCCAATTTTGAGGTTACGCTCTTAGAATCTGTTAGAATGACGAGAACGGGCATTAGTTCATCGAAAGCAAAACTGAGTGCCAACAGTACAGCATAAGTCTCTGCCGTATATATTGAAGCATGCTCCCATAATCTGAAGCCTCGACGTATTTATTGTGCCGGTATGTTGAAGGAGCAACTTACACCGCCAAATTGGACGGAAGGAAACGATAATGTTGACAATAAGGCTCCCAGTCCATCGATTCAGGATAAACTCAGCTTGAATAGTTGAAAGGTATGCAGATTGTGGCAATGCTGTGAAAGAGAGACGATGTTAAAATGTTGACCCCTTTTTCCCTATAGTTTTTCTCCTTCAAGGAGGGGCATAATTGAACTAAACCGTTTTTCTTCGGATGACTATATAATTTATTTTATAATTGCATTATATTACTTTCTTAAATTCTTTATGGCGATCACGTTAGGAACGCCGAGTCACTGATCTCCAAGGTCTAGTGACTTCAGGTTGTTAAATAGCTCGTCTTATCTGGACTTGAAGCATCATCGTATCTCAGGCCCTGACCTCAACTCCCGTCTGTGACTATCTGATCATTTCTAATCAATTGATCTGATTTTATCATCAAAGGTGGATTCTTTTCCATTTCTTCGAGCTGCTAGGAATAAAACACGAGAAACTCCTGGTCGGTAAATATGCTGAGGAATGTTTAGCAATCTCTCTGATCTTGAAATATCGAGATGAAATAGATTCCCTTTGTGGCTGTAGACCTTTGAAGTCGAGATGAATTTAAAACGTTGCGAAATATGACGCGAAAGATTATTATTGCTGTATTAGACGGCCCTTCTACTCAGACCGTTGATATAAGGCTCTGACGTGGCCTTTATTGTGCGGCGGAACTCGCTGATAATTCCAAGAGAGCTCCCGTCAAAATCAGTTCAGAAATTGAGCCGCCTATTGGCAACATTCATACATGCATATTACATAGTAAACAAACTTTGAGTTGTGTGTATAGTTTGTTTACATCCGTGATTGACGTCCCATCTCCTCAGACCTCCATTATCGTCTGATGAAATTTTGGATTATGCCGAGAACGAATTAATTAACTTGAGTGAAACGCCAAGACTGAGGTGGGTAGTAGGCCCTGTTATCTAGTGACCCCTCTCCTAATATAAAACATCAGCTTAACCCGCCAGCCCTTGCTGCCTTCTCTTGTGCCCTTCAGTTCGCCTACAGCCGCCTCCACGCCCCCATCAATATCATCGGCAACCCTCAACCTTCCCCCCTGCACGTCGGTATTAGGTTTTTATCAACTTCATTTATTTCGTTCGAACGCATTTCTAATGGTTTTTTCGCTACTTCGATCCTTGAAATTGTCCGTCATCGGTTGTCCAGTACAGCATCCGATTACTGGTCGTGAATTGGTGCATTATTGGTGATATTGGATCTTGATGTAGGTATTTTACTAAACATACAATACATTAATATTTCATTGCCTTAATATCATTAAAGAATTGAACACAAACGTCCAAATTCGTACCAATTACAGTACTAAGGGCTGAGTTACTGCCTCCATTGTTTTTAGTCTGTCAAATACTCCAATACTTGACTAGCTAAGCTCGAATTTCACTTTTCCATTCAAATTTCAAGTGTTTTTTGAATTAAGAGCATTTAACTTAATTAAATTGATTAAGTGTTTCACCTGCTTTTTCTATCAAGACATTTGTGAACAAACCAAAAATATTTCACACGGTCATTACAAAGAACTACCTACGTATTCCAGTTTTTAGCTTGGGGGTTTGCATTTGCGATGACTCACTCACCCAATCTGGTCACTAAACGCGCCCATAGTCAGTTATCACGTTCTTCTTTGTGCTCATCTTTCACGATTTCCTTTTTTCATATTATCCTTCAATTTCTGTATAACGCTTCTTTTTACGTACAAATTCGGAACGCAAAAACCGATATTTCATCTTCAGTCCCTATGCGAATAACAAAGGGGTTTGCAAGAATTTTGTATCATTTTCTTCATCTCGACATCATTTCAGAAATCACCATATTCGAAAATCTAATGATACAATTACAGAACAAACAAAAAATTTTATTGAATCTCACAAATATTTGCTGAATATAAACAGAGAGCGTTCATTGGAAAATGATTCTTTGAATAAATTGATCTATTTTTGTCTCAATTGACGTTAGGAAAATGTAAAGTTTTTTTACCGATGGAACCAGACGGGAAGCCAAACAAATGAGGAATTTCTGTTTGAATAAATTAGCGCAGTGTGGGGTGAACAACTCATTCGAAAAGATTCGTTTATGTAAAATCCTGGAAATGAATGAATTTGAACGATTTTAGGTAAAAATCCAAAATTGGCAAGTTAGTGCAAATACACTATCAAGTGAGAGTGAGTCCATATTACTAAATGTTGTGTATTGTGGCGTCTTTATTCTGCTTGTGTCTTGTCTGTATTCTGTTCAATTCTCAACCGTTCATCAATTTTACTTGGTGGTGTACTTTTCTTAACACTGAAACGGGCTGTAGACATTTATAAAGGAAAGATTTCCGGAACTTACCCCTAATCATCCTTGCTATTAGGAACTCTGAAATGTTTGATTTATGTCTTCATGCAGACAAAATTTATAAATTGTTTATGAAATTTTAATTCTCCGACAAGTGTCATCCCTTAGAAACTAGAGTTTAAAAGAAAGATTTCGGAACTTACCCCTAATCATCCTTGCTATTAGGAACTCTGAAATGTTTGATTCATGTCTTCATCGCGGTTTTTTTAACAAAATTTATCTCATGAACACATTGTTTATGTTGTTACCATCATTCTAATTCTTCTCCTCTGACAAGTGTCATCCCTTAGAATATTAGAGGGCTAAAAGAAAGATTGGACCTTTCCTGTTTACTGCCCACCACGGCGCATCTTTCCTGTTATCTGCCCACCAATGCCCGCCAGCCTTCGAGCATATGTTTCTTCATATGTTTCTCATATATATTCATATGTTTCTTTATTGGTTTCATTTGTGATCGGGTCGTTTAGCGAGAGATAGTAATGAAATGACTCAATGGACTCAATTCTGGAGGAAATCGTACAATTCTGGCCACTTCCGACCACCATGTAATTGATATCTTCTCCTGACACTTCTTTGAATGGACTGACATGAATAATAATTATTTTTTGCACTATTATAGCAATTGTTGTTGCATGACATTATATTAGATAAATATATTCTCTTTAATTTAACATTTATCTCTTTTTTTTCCCTTTCATATTCTTCATTGGCACATTGGTGGGCAGATAACAGGAAAGATGCGCCGTGGTGGGCAGTAAACAGGAAAGGTCCGAAAGATTTCTGGAACTTACCCCTAAGCGCCCTTGCTATTAGGAACTCTGAAATGTTGATCTATGTCTTTGTCGCTGTTTTTTAACGAAATTCTATTATACGATTCTATTATCTCAATTCGCCTTCTCCAACACGTTTCATCCCTTATAATATTAGTGGGCTAAAAGAAAGATTTCTGGAACTTACCCCTAAGCACCCTTGCTATTAGGAACTCTGAAATGTTGATTTACATCTTTGTCGCTGTTTTTGAGCGTATTTCAATCATGAACACAGTGTTCATGGTGTTTTCATTATTTCAATTCGCCTCCCCGACACGTGTCACCCCGTACAATGTTAGGGGGTTGGTCACGTGTTGGTACGTGGTGATTTTGGAATTTGTTGCCGGATTATAAGATATTAGCAACTTACAAACTTGTTTCAAAATTAAGTTTTCAGGATACATTTAAAAAAATCACGTTGGGTCCTTATCCAGTGTGATACATCATTCGCTGACACCATTACACGAACAAAACGCCACCCTCTTACAAGAACGTGACTACGTGTTTTCACTCTGTTGATGTATCTTGATGATAAATAACACGCTATAACAATAGCAAAGGTTCAGATAACATTAATGGTATTTGATAATCAGAATGAATCTTTTCGTGACGCTCAAAAATTCTGCCGAACGTCCTTCCAATCATTCATTAATAAAAACACTGGATTACAAGAAGCCCGAACACTGTTCAGTTCATTTTCTTGTTTACCATACATTTCTAGCGTTGCCATGGAGTTCGGTTAATTAATGGATACGACCCCGTTACATTAATCTCGACTGTAGCTCAATCGCAGAATGTTTTTTATGTCCTCCACTACACCTACAGTCCATTACCAGTTTTGTGATTAGTGCCGACCTAGATTGAGTGTGTGTCGCGGTAATTAACATCATTTGGATAGCTCGTCAAGGTACGTACTACCTGCTAGGTAGTTTTCTCTCGTGAAATTCACTTTCATGCAGAATTCTAGATTTGATTACGTTCACTTTATCATTTCTTAAGGGGGATAGGTTTTGTTCTGTTATGCCGCCAAAAGATATCTAATAGACATAGAAGTGCCGCGTGTATGTGCGCGTGAAGGACTACTCGAAGTTCCCTATGCTGTTCCCTTGCACCCCAGCAGGCTTAATCTCCTCTGATCATTAGAGAATACGATTCTTCTATGATTACGGGTTCTATCATGCAATTTCCTCAATCAGAACTCTTCCAATACAATCCAGAATTTCAACTTTCCGCCTTGTCACCGGCGCTCCAGTCTTGTCAAGAGTGGATTTACTGTAGCCACAGCTATAACAAAATATAGGCATACGAGTGTCTGGAGGCTTTTGCGCATACCGAACTACCAATGGATCACGAACCCCACTTGCTGTCAAATCATAACATTGATTGCAAAAGTAAGAGTAGCAAGCCATCTCGAGCGCTTCTTCTTTGTAATCATGACAGCTCTTCCTACGACTCATTGTCTGGTGGAAATTGGAACAATGTGGAGGCCACTAGGCTCTTTGTTCGTGGAGTATTCTGATCAATTCAAATTTTGTCAGCTCAGTTTTAAAGTCACAAATCACTTCACTGACTGCGTCATGGATTCTAGATGGAATTAATTTCTTAAGTTCCACGGAACATTGAAGATACTGTTTACCACCCTTTGTACGACCCTATTGCTGGTCTTTTTCTTTTTTTTTTCTTATATCCCTAGGGCTAAATGCCAGAGTTCACGCCTCCTTCAGAATTTTCTTGAACATGACCAGTTTACATCAACTGTCATTCCAAGGTGCTTTGCTGTAGAATGCACTTACTCGTTCAGTAGGTTTGTCTGGTAATTTCTGTTTTATACCTAAATTGATCAATCCACTTGTCATATCCTGGCGTTATCAACTGTGGCTACCTACTTACTGTGTGTACCCATTTGGTTCCTTTTCTATCGTTGTCGTAATATTGGGACTAGTTGCTCTCTTAACAGTTCGGGATCGACAAGCAACTTCTGCCTCCCTGGAAGTCCCCGTATTTCTTCTTCCAAGATTTACTTTTTGCAGGCTCCACGTATGAATACTTAGGAGATCTGTGCCGTTGGTATAGCCAAGACAGACCCTTATCCACGCATCAACTCGTATGGCTTCCCCCACTTTTCAACCTGTTGCTCGGCTAATGTATTTGTTCATGATGCCACTCCATTGACAGATAAACGAGGTGTAGGAAGAAACGATTCTTCCCTATGTCGTTTCCATACACTCCAACAGGCTAAATCTCCTTTGATCCCTAGAGAATACGATTCTTCTGTGATTACGGGTTCTGTCACGCAATTTCCTCATTCAGAACTCTTCCAATACAATCCAGAATTTCAACTTGCCGCCTTGTCACCAGCACTCCAGTCTTGTCAAGAATAGATCTACTGTATTCACTGCTATAAAAAAAATATAGCCATACAAGTATCCGGAGGCTTTAGCGCGTACCGGACTACCAATGGATCACGAACCTCACTTGCTGTCAAATCATAATAGTGACTGCGAAAGGAATAGAAGGAAGCCATCGCGATTATTCTTTGTAATCATGACAGCTGTTATGACTCATTGTCTGGTGAAAATTAGAACAATGTGGAGGCCACTAGGCTGTTTTGTTCGTGCCGTATTCTAATCACCTCAACTTTTGGGCTCCTCAATTTCGAATGAGTCTATCCATTTTTTTTTTCTTTTGAAACACTACTGAGACGTCTTATAAAATCCATGCAGAACTCATTTATTGCACTTGCAGAAGGTGTGTTATAATGATGATTGTAGTAAAGAATCAAGACCTATCGTTGTTCTGAATTGAATCTTTTTCGTTTTTTTTTCTTCTTCTTTATTGCCATTGTTTTTTAACATGCCATGACAATATGTAAAAAATTTAAAAAGAAAAACGTATTCTAATTTACGTCACATCATTCTATAACTAACACAAAAATAATAATTAAATTCTTATGGCATTTTCTTCAATAAACATCAAAAACTTCTTGGTAAACGTTTAGATTTCCCCCTAATATACATTTAAAACTAAAAGGAACATTCATCATTTCGTACAACTTATTGAATAATAAATTTCGGGAGGTATCATATTGGACACAGTCCATAACGATGTGCTCAACACTTCCTTCCCCCCCGCAGTGCGAGCCCAAATCTCCATTTTCCCTCTCTTCATGAGCGCTCAATCTTGCCAGATATGAGGGACAGAGCGCATGGCCGCTTCTCATTCTGCAAATAACCCTTACCAATTTTCTTTCTGTACCTCCTACACTTTTAAACCGTGGAAAGCTTTTAATTCTTGTATTGAATTCTTTGAAAAACCGGCCTTTCTCACTAACACTAAATCTTTTCTGCCATTCCGCTCTTCATTTTACTTGAAATGTGGCATAAAAATCCTCTTTAGGCAACAGGCACGTGACTGCTGCCCTGTCAATCTTTTTCGTTGTTGACTATCTTAAATTGTAAGATGGTGCAGAAATCCTGGTACGAATCAGGGATCTTCAGATAAGTTTGGCCAAAAAACATATTCCCGTCCCACTCGTAATGACGCTTGAATTCCCCTATATCCTAAATGTCTGTGCTTGAGAATTAGAGGGCGACGCGCTCCGGGGATGTACAATCGATTACCTTTGAATACTAGATCTTCATGGACTGCTAGTTCGTCTCTGTAAGTTCACTGCTTCTGTACTTGTGAGGTGATGGAATGGTATAGTTGCCCCTTCCAATGAGCAGAATGCGGATATAATGCTCCGCCACGCTCAGATGATGACCTAAAGTCCTAGACGCTTGAAAACGTCTGAAGGCTGGACCCCACGTGCCCGAGCCGAGCCCGACCCGCGACACGGCAGTGTGTACGTTACGGAGTAGGGAGTCCTCACATTTCCAACTTAGTCCCAAGATTGTCAACTTACACCTTCAACAAACTGGAGCTGAGATTGAAGCTGAAATAATTGTCCATACTCTTTCCTTGTACTCTGAATTACGATATTTTTCAGTGGACTTATCATACAACACTGGAAAATTGCGAACCTCCTCAATTAAGTTTTCCAGGTTCATTGCTATCCGAGGCACGTCCGCGCAAAACAAAAGTAGTTTGGGACGGTGCGGGCTCGTGTCGGAGGACGGTGCAGAAGAGTGGGGAGTTCGCTGAAAGATTCCTCATGATGTCGTCCGTCACTCGGACGTCGCACGGTGCGGGCTTGGAACGGGCATGAGGGGTCCAGCCTTGATTCATCTCCCAAGGCGTGGGATTCTAAAATCGGGAAGGGCCAACTAACCATATCCATCACATACTAATAAAGGCAACTCTGAATTTTCTTCTGGTCATCCTCAGGGAATGGTTTTCTTGAGTTGAACCAGTTCTGAATCTTGATTCGTTGGGTCTTGGGCTTATTTTACTCGCTCTTAGGACATGGCTACAATCAAATCTACTGTAAAAGAGAGTTGTTCCTTACTTCAGCTTCTTTGCATCGACAGTCTCTACTCTAAGTGTCTGATATGAATAACTCCTTCCCTTTCTAGTGTTCAATTTTTGCCAGATATGGTTGTATTTCCATCATGATCCTCTTGAGATGCGGACGTGCTTCAAGTAGCGGTTTAAAAAAAAATAGATTCCAAAGGTTTATGGTCGGTTTCGATTGTCAAATCCTGTGATCCCCAAATATACTCATGGAACTTGCGACAGGCAATGGCTATAGCCAATGCCTCTTTTTCTAGCTTACTATACGCTTGCTGAGTCCTGAATAAGGACTTCGATGAATTCGCGACAGGTTGTGTTTCTTGCTTAAAAACAGCTCCTATAGCAAAAGAGGCATCTTCAAAAATCGAGGCAATTGATAAATTGAAAATTTCGACTAACAGAATTGAACTTCAGCGATTTTTGGGAATGATGACATATTCAGGAAAATTTATCCAAAATTTTTTCAACTTAACTGCTTTTCTACGGAAACTCTTGTCAAAAGAAGGTGTCTGGGTTTGGGATGTTGAACGAAATAGTGCATTTTCAGAACTTATAGTGATTTCACGATCCCAAATTATCAACCAAGCTTCTTGTAAATCCATCTCCAGAACTATTGATAAATACGATCTTCAAGTTCTTTTAATAATGTTAGTTATCCTTCAATAAATATTAAGTAATATCTTAAATTGTGAGATTGACATTGGAAACATCGCGTTATTGACCATTAATATTGTTGACATCGCAAAACCACCAAGCTAAAGATAGATACATACACACTTCTATTTCATTTTCGAACACACAGTAACACCCTTCGTATTTACTCAATTATGTCCTTTGTATATGTCTACATTTGAATTTTGTGTTCGTCACGTGTTTTTATTGTGACACGACATTTTATTGTTTCGTTTGCAATTATTTTCTTTTGTTTCTCGCTTTTTGTAATTGTTCTTTTTTAAAAAAAACCGCACTTTTTGTTTCCTTTCCCTGTGGAATGGATTTTTCCAGGACGTTCCCCCCTCAATGTTATGAAGAATGATTGAAAGAAGAGGGCGTGGAGATGCGGACGACGAAACCAGTTTTAGTACGCCCATACGGGAACAAACTTTAGGACCTCCTCTCAAGAAACGCGGTGAGACAATCTTCACCATCACCAAAAATTCCCCAATTTTGTGTCTCGCTTTGTTAACTCAATAAACGAAAGCCTGGTTTGAATATTGCATGTACTTTTTATGTGTTATTCAGAATAATCTCGTTAATTTGATTGGCTGGTTGCACTGATTGGATTGGTTATAAACTCGAATTAAAATTGCATATTCGGGGTAGGGGGGGGGGGGGATTGAATCATGTTCTGGGATACTCTCATGCACAGTTAACTGCAAATTTATGCGATAATTTTAGATGGACATACCGGGACACCGGGGGATCTGGGGGGTATGGGTCCTCGAAATAATCCATTCAAATCTGTTTTTTACCATTTCTATATTCGTCCATTAAAATATCTTATTTTTTAAGGGGGGGGGGGAGTGTTGAATCATGTTCTGGGATACTCTCATGCACAGTTAATTGCATCATTGATTGGCGCTATGCTCAGTCCCCATTCACGAAACTTACTCAACAGAAAACTTCTGTTCGAAACCCTTAGCTTCAATAGTCCTTTTTTAAAAAGTGAATGTTGACTATTACGTTAATTTTCCCTCCAATTCAAACCATAGATATGCCTCTAGAAGGTTTAATACTTTCTTAATGTTTAATCCATTTATAAATGAGATAAATCTGAAAACTACCATTCAAAAACATTAGGTGATTTAAACTTGCCAGTACTATGGGGAGTGGTTTGTCAAGTTAAAATAGAGAATCATTATTCTATGAATTTAATGAAGATTTAAAATTCTCAAACAGTTTCTTTTTTCGCATGGTTTTCTTCGTATTTTCAGAACTCTTTCGCATAATTTCACATAGTTTTTGGAGAACCGAACTAAAGCTTAATAAAATTTGTGATGAAACTTCCTAGTTTCAAAATAAAGCCTGGAATAAATTTTCGAGATTTGAATGAGGTGAATGGAATATAATTAATATGAAATTCACTATGTATTTGTCATGTATCCACTTATTAATTGATTAGCAAACCTTATCATTAATACGGTTTAATCCTGAATGGTTTTAGATCATTTTTTAATTGTTCAACTGGGTATAGACTCAGCATTCCGTCATAGTACCATCTTAATTTTGGGTTCAGATTTTTTCCACCGGAAAACTCCAAGGGGTTGGGAAAGTAACACCATTTTTTGACGGTTTCTCATAGTTTTCTTTGCAAATTTACTATCGATTTACATCGAAGCTTTTGACGTTTTCGTGTTTGTTCACTTGATAACTGAATGTTCGTGTGATAGTTTGGTTTTACTAACTACAGTTTGTTGATTTTTTTGAACATGTTAATTTTTATTGTTCAACTTTTTCACAAACTACATTACATTTTCTTTATTGTTTTTTTTATGTATTTTTAATCGTGTTTTTTGCTTATACGGATTTTCGTATCCTTCACTTTCACTTTGCAGACAGTGCACTTGTTTTCGTGTTTCCCGGTTTTTGCGTACCTGTACCTAAGCTTTGCGAGTAACATCCAACTAATATCGTTCGATATGATGTAAATTTGTACATAAATCAAGTTCTGATTGCATGTATGGAATAAAATTATATTACAGCATCAATGTCAGTTACTTGAGTGTATATATAGCGGTTTACGGTTGGCAAGTGTTGAAAAGGTGAGAAAAACTCGGGGATGTTCAACATTGGTTGTGTAACATTTTAATAAATGCTGATTCAAGGCAAGTTGCGGCACCTATCATCTTTCTTAGTGTTGATATACTAGAAATTTCAAGAAACACTCGTATGATAATACGAAGTGCAAGGTATAGTAGTAAAGTGGAGTCAACTTATTAGAAATAGTGTTAATAAGAAGGTAATTATGTATAAAAGCACCAAATCATGCTGAAACGGTACGGATGTTCATTTTGGCATAAACGGGCAAAAAGTCCAAACAGGAATTGAACTAATAAATCCAATACATCAAGTACATAGTAAAAATCAAAATGAACGACATACTCTAACAATTAGGTGATACACATATAGTTAATTATTTCGCTCATACTGTTGTTAAACAAATAAATAAAAATGACCAATTTGGTTGGAAACACTTGGGGACATAATGACCTAGGCTTCAACTGGTGACGATAAGAGTGTAGGGATGAGAAAAAACTGCAAATTATTACACAAAGGTTTATGATTTCTGTAATAGGTACATATGGAACTCGTTTACTGGACTATTCTAACTGAACGGTACGTCAGGGGTGATACTCGGAAACACACATTGAATTCCAGCTGGAATTTAACAAGATAAAATTAAAATATAGGCAACGAAAATGATAACGCTTGTTCTCTCCAACTGTATTGAAGTTCGGGAGATGATGTTATAAATAGTGTAAACATGTAGCATCGACTGTGCTACTTGGGCTGTCGCCAGCCAAGCGGTTTAGCTCAGACAGCTAGTTAACTTTGAGGCTCTGTAGCCCAACCATCTACCTGAACGGTTTTTCAAATGGTGAGTAAATGGATGACCGTAGTGACCAACTCGAGTGATCTCATTCGATACATGGAACTAATTTCAATATGAATCATACAAAAAACTATCTTTATCTATCTATCTTAATACAAAAGTTTTTGAGAATACGATTTTTTAATAGTTTGAACCTTTAAATATTATTCCGTATATCTGATTGATCGAAATACCGAGAACTGGCACATCCCGGATCAATGATTTTTGAGTCAAATTTTGACAAACTTTGGTCCAGTCAGTAGTTTTGGAAAAAAGCTTCAGACAGCGGATTCTTTTAAATCGATTATTGAAATCCAAGTATTCTGAAATGTAAACCAATAACTTTTGGTATGGGGGGGGGGGGGGGGGACTTAAAATTTGTTTATAAACAAATAATAATTAAACGTTGTGACCAGAAAGTTGAACTAAAAATCCGTAAAAACGTCGAAAATCGTCCAATCGGAAACAACGGATTCTGATTCAACACAATCTAAAACCTCCTTACATGATAAAATAAGGCCATCAACTTCCAGGTCACTTTTTTGTAGAACAGTGTTATCGAGAACCGGGTGACTTTTATGAACCATAGTCGCTTTGCTTGTTGGGGACCAACCCCCAAACCCTCGAGATACTGTCAGTGGGTAATCGTTCCCTTGCTACACCTTAAGGAGAAGCAAATGGGTAGGCACCTACTCCGAATGAGGAAGCCTCGATGACGTTGACAAACTTTGGAATGTTAGAGGTCATATAAAGTGCAAGATCTTATAAACCTCAGTCTTAATTCTTTTTAATTTGTTATTCTATAAGTAACACATCTACATTTTAGTGTCTCAAACCAAAAATCACTTCGAACATTGTCATTTAACATGATGTAGGGCCTACCCCACGTAATTCTAACGAGCGTATTCCACTGTGAAATTGACCAAATAGTTTGTTTTACAATTTTCAGCAAAATGCCGCAATTTTTATTTCCTTTGATGAAAATGGGACGTTTTGAGACATTGGGGGATAGATGTTATGAAGGGGCTCATGGTCGCCGTGTAATGTTGACGTACCCACCTATAGGTGCCACACGCCATTTTCCAATCCTAAAACCTCGACTTTCGTAGCAGTTTAATTCTACGCGTGACTTCGAATATCATATCAATAAATCGATATTTCGAGTACGCCCTTCCTCTTCCAAGGTCTTGGACGTTATTTTCGGGTGGTCCTGGGATTCGGATGCTTTTTATTATAGGTCAGCTTAGGTATATCGATTGCATATATTAAAAACGTCTGCCAAGTGGGTGTGGCACATAGCTTCCTAGTATCCATAACATGACTGTATAGAACATTGAAAATTATTATTGACTGAAGAACTTCGTTCAATTAGGCGAAGTAAATATTGAATTAGGGTAAATTTATTGTTATGCAGGAGCATAACTTGAAAAAAATCCCTGACAATTTCATCGAAATCAGTCATAAACTCCCGGAGTTATGCGTGTAACAAGGACTTCACTTAGCGCATGCGCAGAGGCTGCTATTAATTCGGGGGTCATGAAACTCATGGGGGACCATCTACACATCAAACCGAACAATCCCTGAAAATTTCATCGAAATTGGTCAAGAACTCCTGGAGTTATGCGCGTAACAAGGATTTCGTTTGCGCATGCGCAGAGATGTTAGAGGTCATATAAAGTAACAAGATCTTACGATACTATAAGTAACACATTGTTACATGATGTAGGGCCTTTGGTCCGGGGGTCATGAAACTTATAGGGGACCATCTACACATCAAACCGAACAATCCCTGAAAATTTCATCAAAATCGGACTATAAATTCGTGTAGTTTTGCCCGTAACAAGGATTTGCTGACAGACAGACACGGAACCAAAATTGTTTAGAAAGGTCTAAAACGCAAAATGCGAGTGGAATTTTTGATTTTGGAGACAAACAAATTTTCACATTCCGAAAGTGAAAACAATGCGTCCGCTACCTTGGTAGACTCGGAAGCAAAATTTGATATATTGATAAAAATCTAGCTAGTTTTGTCACAAGATACCGAATTCAACTGTCAAGATTTTCCCATTCTGCTGCTCAATAAATGGTACAGTTTTGGGCAAGTACTTGGGAGAACATAGTACTATCAGGGTGTCTACTGGTCGGCAAAATATCGAGGGATCCTAAATTTTTGTCAAGAATTTTATAGGATGCTGCGTATTTTGTCCGAAATTTCCGATACGATGTTTTTTTTAATGGTAACTTTGAGACGAAACGCATTTGCAGTGGTGCTATTGGTAATCGCAATCTAACAGACTCGTCGTGGTGTATTGTTCTGTAGGGTTTGAGATCTGTCGTATAGATGAGGACAACGCTTAAATTCAATCAGCAAACAATGAACAACCGGATCAATTGTATTTTAGTGATTGGCGAGTTATTGCCGTTTTTACTAATGAGAGAAAAAACATTCATTGATCATTCTATGGGGTGGAATGTTGGAATAGTTGGGGTTGTGAAAAGTATAAATTGATATGCCAAAAGCTCGAATTGGTATGCCGAAAGTTGAAATTGAGTCGCCAAAAGTTGAAATAAAGATGCCAAAAATATTAAAATTTATTTGTGCCAAAGGTTCAAATTACTTTGCCAAAATTTTCAATTTGATAATTTGCCAAAAATTCAAATTGATTTTGCCAAACTAATCTGATTTTATTTTTTTCCTAACTGTGTGTGTGTGTGTGTGATTTCATTCTTCTGGTAGCCAAATTGCTGCTCCGTCCTCCAGTCCAAGTCCTCGCACGTGTTTTCTCGGGCCTTTTACTAATTCATAACGGTCTTTCACTGTCCTGAAAATGTACAAAGTTACTCTTAGTATGATTTGATTGGTTAATAATTAATCTGTAATTATTACAGATTTCGAACTAATGGTTGGTCACGGGTTTGGGGGGCTGTTCCTTCACGAAAATGAAGTCGCTTCATCTCAGAACGTGCTCTATCCATTAGCATCAGTAAAATCGTACTTAATCCATAGTTTACAAATTTAAAATTTAACGTGAATAATCACGTTTTCCACCGACTATTCAACTGTTTTGCCACACAATAGAGGTTTATTATTGAATAATAAAAAAAACGGTCAATAAAAAAAAAATTGTGAACCTATGAGCTAAAATTAATGTGCTACAGAATTTTGCGTTTCCTACAAAATTCACGGAAGCAGATATAGTACTTTTTGCGATGCAACCTCCTCAAATGTACCTGTCAATTTATGTCCGTCCTTGGTGTTGGCATTTTTAAGAATGCTTTATGATGCCTGCAAGTCAGGTATGTAAGAAATTGTATATTGTACAGAAACTATTGATACTAAAGTATGAATTCTGTGAATTAGTTTTTTGATGAGTAGATACAGTTTGAATAGCACTGTTTATGCGATTCCGAAGTTTGTATAAATTTCTTTGCAAATGGTAGAACTGTCACATTTTGAATACTTTTAAAGTTGTGGAAATGCCGAAATTGCGTTCTACGTATCTAACGATTGCTCGTTAGGGAAATTTCGGGAATTTCATGTGAAGAATTAGTAGATATCCTGACAATTGAAAACTGATTGTAGGTAGTTATAAACACGTATTGTCGTCAGTTGCGATGAGAAGAGTTCAATATGCATCGCAGACGTCTACACAGGTAATTTAGATTCGATTTTCAGCACGCGTCAATCGTTTCAGATATTCTGTGTTGAGGATTCGCGAAATAATTCCTCACACCTATTAGGTGCCAACTCGATTTCACGTTAGGTAGCGCAGCTTATGAAATTGTTAGCAGGTCGTGACTGGGAATGTCATGACGACATACCCCGTGTCTCTTATGAACACATACGAACCGTGGAGAATCTGCACAAATTCATAATAAATAAATGCCGCTTATTAAATCAAAGTTACTATTTCCAATTTAGGTTATGAGCATTCTGCATTGATCACAGGTTTATAAATATTTACTAAACTAAGCCCATAAACTTGGGTACCTACCTGCTTTTCACTAATCCGTCTGAATTTAACAAAAGCTATAACAAAAGCTATTTGTTGAAAGAATTAATACGTAATCACATCAGCTGTTTCAATGTTGGTACCTTTGATGGACTTTTGGTTTATTATTCAATAATAAACCATTGTAATCGCTCTTGAAAAAAAAATTCTAACCCCCCTGAAAATTTCATGGTTTACGTTTCAAAGGGTGTAGAATCCGAATCTGCAATAAAAATTTTCCGTCCTTCCGCCGTCTGCCGTACGCACGATTTCTCCCAAACGGCTGGAGCAAAAAATCTGAAATTTTCAGGAAAAATCAATATTGGTCCGACAACGCCCCAATTCTTTAGCCAGCACTCTCACTTAATTTAAAGTGCCCTTTAAGGGTTGTCAAAGTTTCGTAAAATCCCTAAAAACCTCAAAAAAAGTCAAAGCGGCCTAAATTTGGACTCTTTTTGAAGAACTTTCCATGAGGAATCGAATAAGCCCTTCCCCATGTTCGTAGCTCAAACCATTCCCGATATGGTTTATGGTGCCAACATTTGCGTTTTTTTGGTTTATTATTGTTTATGTTTTCATCGCAGTAACCTAGTGATGTAGCAATGTGGATACTGGAGTGAACTCCTAAAAGGCTTTGTAGCCGATACACGGGTTGAAGCATTCTGATACGCATGAAACGCTGCAAATTCTTTCACTGGGGTTTATTATTCAATTGGCTTGCGTTCATGATTTGAATTTCTACTAAGCTTTGGAGTGTGCGTGTTTCACAAGTGATTATTGAATTTCAAAAGGCACACAAATATGATCAACTGAACAATCCAAATAGGTATTTTGGTTGAGAACGTGCTCTATGCATATCTCCTGAAATTCAATAATCGCTCTATCACCTGTGAAACACGCACACTCCAAAGCTTAGTAGAAATTCAAATCACGAACGCAAGCCAATTGAATAATAAACTCCAGTGAAAGAATATGCAGCGTTTTTTACTCGTTTTCGTTCACAATAGAATTTAATTAAATGGAACGTAAGTTATTTTCTGTGTACTCCCGGACATAGAGTCGTGATTGGGAATGAACAATATTCCATAACAGTACAAACAATACTCCGAACGTCGTAGGTAGATACCTATACATTAAAAAATCATCATATTATATTAAAAAAGAAGAAAATAATAATAATAATTTTAAAAATCAGTATTGCTTTGAAAGAAAAACTGTTATCACTTCTTACATAATTAATATTTTAAAAGTCTTAAAATGAAAAATCTTACTTGTAAAATCTCTATCTTCGGTTTTTTCAATTCAAAAAAAAAAAAGTACAGTTACGTACTTCAGTGAAATACGAGTAGGTACTTGTAATAAATTGACAATTGAGGGAGCAGGAGCATGAGGCTCCATGATGTCTATAAAATAGTACAATCTGCAGCTGTAATTGATGACACAATGTGAGAAATGTTGATGTTTTTTAATCATATTTTTTGTTGATTACTTTTTTAATAAATCGTGATTTTGTTTTCTGTATAGGTTGTTTATGTTTAGGTTACTTATGTATTTGTTTTCGTGTACTACATTTAGGGCTTGTGCGTATTTTTTGTCATTCCCCTAATACTGGTGAAAAGGTTGCATTTGGCTTGGAAATAGATAATCCTCATATGTGGACAATGACAATGTTTTCTAGTTACACTCGGAAACAAACGTAGAAATCCTACTGAAATTTAACGAATAAAATAATCCTTGGGCGTCCACCAGCCTCGCAATCTACCTCAGGTGTTCCGTTGATCTTTACGACTTCATCCCGACCGTCTACCTGATCGATTTTTCAAATATAGTGGACGACAGAACATCAACCCGAGTGGTTTCATTCGATTCAGGGAACTAATTTCTATTGGAATGGAACAAAAGAACTATCCTCTTACATCGATTGTTTTAGAAATTTCGATTTTTTAATAGTTTCATTCTTAATTATAATCTTTTTGGTTTGATTAATCAAGATGCCGTGATTACTCGTACATCCGGATCGATGTTGGATTTTTGAGCCAAATTCCGTAAACTTTGGTCTCTTAGTTTTGAAGAAAGCTTCAGACTGCGGACGGGTCGATTTTTTATTCTTATTTTGAAACGTAAATCAACAAATTTTAAGGGAGGGGGCAGGGATGCTTAAAATATGCTTTTCTACCAATCGCAAAAAAAATTTCTGCTAATTATAAATGTATATTATTGAAAACAATGAACCAAAACCTTGTATCGTTCCAACTGTTCCTTCTTTCCGTTTTTATATCGGCGATAAAACATGTGTGAACTGCTGGCAAACTAGCTCTTTATGAATTTCTAAATGTCAGAAATAAAGAAGGACGAGACTTCTACCTGACAGATCAATAACCCGTTCTTACTGTGAAGAACTCATTCTGACCCGTTTAAGAATAAGACACGCGACTTACACATGATTTCTAAATGAAATCACAACCGAGACCCCTACTGCTAATTATGTGAATGCAAATTCTCTATTCGACACTCAGAGCGAGATTCCAACATCTAAATGTAGTTTGTGGAATCAACTTAACTCAGGATGTCGGTAACCTGGACACTAACTCGAATTGGCGCATTCCGTTCGAACTAGAAGAATGCCCTGCTTTGCCTTCCCAGTCAAAATTCTGATGACTCTCCTTAAACTGCTAGCGTCCATTTATCGACTTTGTTATTTCCCTGAGATCATCATCATTGTAACACCGAATCTGATGCCTTGTATAACATCATACCATACCATACATACCGTAATATGTACCATTTTCCTCTATTGTGGTTGGACGCACCCATAAAACGGAGGATTCACACGCATGTTGACGTTCTTTTTTCTCTGCCAAAGACCATATGGGGGGGAAGAAACGGATGGTCGTACAGTTTTGCTGGTTGCCCCACTTGTTTTAATGACAGATAATCAACCTACGATGCTGAGATTTGAGATTGTGCATTGCTTGGGTGGGTCACATGGAAAATCACCTTGGGTTCAACCATTCTGATCAGCTTCTATCAGGTCAACTTTTCTTTGCCGAACTACGGAATTTCCATCAATACCCAATGCTCATCAAATATCAGCTTCTTGAAAACCTTGGGTCTTTTATGCTGCATCTTCTTCAAGGGTCGACACATTAGTCCTTCCAAACACCGTGGATGTGAGTTTTCAACGCTCCTTTAGGTATTGGATCGAAAATAGGGTCGAAAAATAGAGCGAGTGGCAATGCTTCATTGTGACATAGTACCTGAATTCTCTCAAAGCTAAGTAATTCAATTTCACTTCAATTCTCTGCTACAAAGAACGTGGTTGAAATTCGACCATTTGAATGCATAGTTTTCTCAGCCACCCTTCGTGATCTCCAGCGCCAGTAACCCCCCCCCCCCCATCTCATGGGCGTTTCTAGATCGATATTTGGTCTTCCTGCTCCACTTTATTAGCAGACTGCGGTCTAGTCCGGTTCAGCAAGCTGACCACGCCCGCTTTTCCGACCTCTCCGCCTGTCTTAAACCACGGCCTCTCCATCTTCCCCAAAACTGTTCATCAAGTTCGATGGGCGCTTTTCCGATAACGGCGAGGAAAACTTGAAATGGGGGAAATACTGGTTTTTTTTACAGGGTGCTTTGAGTAGATAGCTAACACGTAAAGGATGACCACTGCCGATCACGAATGTACTCTAAGCAGAAGTCATTTATTTATTTATACGGGATAAATCCCAGTTTACAGAATTCAACGTAACATTGAAAGGATCGAGCCGAGCGGTTTGATAAGTTGAAAAGAAAAACCAGAAAGAAACACAATAAGTACAATTAAGTGGTGTAGGAGCAAAAGAAAGAATAGTCTGGGAAGACATTTACATCATCATCTTACAGTAGACCTCTATGGTTCTACAGCCAGATCATTTAAATGATTAATTTTACACATTCAAGTACCGAAGATGAAAAAAAAATGGGATTCTAGCTCAGAGGAGCGGAGTTAGTAAACAGAGATGAAAGCTACTGCTGGGGGAGGGGGGGGAACAAGGGTTTACGTGAGCGCATTCTGTGTTCATAAACGGTACTTACTAAGCCTAATCAACTCCCTGGAAAAATCTGTAGATCTGAAACTAAATTAGAGACCCAATAAATAATGCTTCAAATTTATGGTTAAATAACCTGTAAAATAGATATTGAGGTAATGTTGCATGAAAATTAGAACTTACCAGAGAGGCTAGTGCTTATCAAGGTGGCAGGTACACGAATGACCCCCTCGGACGGACGGAAAAGTGGTGATGCAGGGATAACAAAGGGCGGAAGGAGCCCACCCGAAGGTTAATTGAAGGAGTGTTGAGCGGGTGAAGGGGGGGGGGGGGGAACTGTCGGGTCGGTATGGTCGCTAAGAACTGGATTGTACTCATGTTAATCATTTAAATTTTTTTCGTGATTTATTAATTGCAACTGAAAAATCAAATACATTCCATCTAGCAATTTTAAATATCAATACAGGTACACTCCAAGAGGGTAGGTTTACAGCAAAACCTAGCCCTTTATTACATAGCTCAATTAAATAGCACTGAGTTCGATTGCACTTCTAAATCCAGCACAACTAAATCCAGTGGTTTGTTTCGCTTGAGACGTCGGATTTCACCATCGTTGTCCAAAACGTAGAGCATCTCCGGGTTCTCATGTTTGTGGTGGCGATGTTCATGCTTCCTTGTGTATTGCTTCCGAGTCTACCAGGGTAGCGGAAGCATTGTTTTCACTTTCGAAGTGTGAAATTTTTTTTGTCTCCAAAATCAAAAATTCCACTCTCATTTTGCGTTTTAGACCTTTCTGAACAATTTTGGTTCCGTGTGTCTGTCTGTGTGTCTGTCTGTCAGCAAATCCTTGTTAGGGCAAAACTACACGAAGTTATAGTCCGATTTCGATGAAATTTTCAGCGATTGTGCGGGTTGGGGTGTAGATGGCCCCCTATAGGTTTCATGACCCACGGATCAATAGTAGCCTCTGCGCATCTGCAAACGTGAAATCCTTGTTACACGCATAACTCCGGGAGTTTGTGACCAATTTCGCTGAAATTCCCAGGGATTGTTCGGTTTGATGTGTAGATGGTCCCCTATGAGTTTCATGACCCCCGGATCAATAGTAGCCTCTGCGCATCTGCAAACGTGAAATCCTTGTTACGCGCATAACTCCGGGAGTTTGTGACCAATTTCGATGAAATTTTCAGGGATTGTTCGGTTTGATGTGTAGATGGTCTCCTATGAGTTTCATGACTCCCGGATCAATAGTAGCCTCTGCGCATGCGCAAACGTGAAATCCTTTTTACGCTCATAACTCCGGGAGTTCTTGACCGATTTCGATGAAATTTTCAGGGATTGTGCGGGTTGATGTGTAGATGGTCCCCTATTTGTTTCTTGACCCCCGGATCAATAGTAGCCTCTGTGCATCCGCAAACGTGAAATCCTTGTTACACGCATAACTCCGGGAGTTCATGACTGATTTCGATGAAATTTTCAGGGATTGTTCGGACTGATGTAAAGATGGTCCTCGTGAGTAATAAAGAGAAAATAAAGTTTTAGTCTCGAGCTTGATTGAACGAAGTTCTTTAGTCAATAATAATTTTCAATGATCTATACAGTCATGTTATGGATACGAGGAAGCTATGTGCCACACCCACTTGGCAGACGTTTTTTCCTCAATACGGTCTTTCCAACTGCTCGAATTCTCAAATGGAATCAACTGCGTGCGGTACTTTTCATGTGTGCCCTCCCAATCTTGTGTGAAATAACCTTGAACTCCAAACACTTCTTGGTCAAATAGTTAAGGAGGTGATTACACGGCATCTTCAGAACTTTTAGGATATAATTAGGATGCACGCGTACGAACTTGTCATGGGCACATTTCAAAGAACTTCGTAGGCATATCAAGTCTTAACGTTTTTAGCAGGGTCACTGAAAGTTCATTCAGATCGATATTACGCCTTCTCCTGTCCCTTGATCTTACGGTTTACTTAGGATAAGAGTAATCTTGTGGCATTCTTGTTTGGAAAGGAGGAAGAAAAAGTTGATTTCTATTATGATTCAAGTTGATCCAATCAATCTAATTGTGCGTAGTGTTTTCGTGTAAATATACCTACCTTGTCCTTCTCCGGAATGTAAACAGCTACCTGTAATTAAGTCTTAGCCCCAATTTATCGTGTTTACCTACAAATTCCCGTATTTCAGCGCGTAATTATAGGGATCATCCTGGAAAATGTCGAGTTGAGTCGTCATCGATCTTGAATACCAATCAATCGTCATTTATGACACAGTAGATTGCGTGACGGGGCTCTTATCGCCGATGATATCGCACGATATTTTGGTCTCATTTTGAATATGAGCCAAGAATAACGGGTTTCGAACTCATGGATCGATTGATCCTGCTGTTTGCAGGAGTTATGAATTTATGACTGATGAACGTAATTATACTTGCCAAGATAAAGGGTAACATTTACCTACGAAACTGCTAATGTTGGTACATGGCCTGCTTGTTAAGCGAGGTCAGATCGGTTCAATTTCCGACTAAACCTTCGTACCAACTATTAGACACTATTGTGGACTTCTTCAGAAATTGATTCGTAAGTCCTTTTCGCCGAATATTGAAATGAGTCATTTCAAGATTTCGGTTACATTTAGATATAAAATTTTCTAAATAAAAAAAAGAAAGAAAAAGAAACTTAATCGATTTTCTTGTTTTTAATTAATCACTGCGATTCTCTCAGCATATTACCTAGTAAACTTTTGTAGGGAGTGAGGTATACACTACTATTTTTCCCCATCTTGAGCCTCCAACCACCCTGGGAATCGCCGCTCAAGTCTTTCAATTGAGGTGAATGGAACAGCACAAATTAGCTTAATTTTAGCTACAGTTTCCATGCCAAAATCTCACTTGCTACAAGCAGATCTCACTCACTACAATTTATTTGTTGAGGGATGTTGTAGGGAGTGAGAGCCTTTCACCGCCTTTACAGGCCACAAATCAATTGAAACTGGTTGTACCAAAATGTTGTCAACGAACTTCCAACAACTACACTAATTTTCAACAAGTGTGATCAAGTTTCACTTGCCACAGTCAGAATGTTATTGGAGTAGGGAGTGGGAGTTAAAAAACCCACATTGCTGCCTCCAGAGAGTTTTCCCGGTAGAACTGACTGGGAAGGTCTAGGCAAAATCCAAACACCAGCGTTGGGACCATCTTGAATAAGGGATGTCAACAAAACAGAAGCAACTTCATAAACACCCTTTCCTGCCAGTTGGGGGCTCCTTTGCAAAACATTGTAGAGAGTGAGGAAAAACCGTGTGACACTCAAATAATGGGCTGATAAGGCTACTTGATTTGATCCAATTTCTTTTCCCAAGGCGGATATCCATTGTAGAAGGTATGTTCTTTCACAATGTAAGTCGATATAAAGGTGCCAATAAATATTTTGCTGAGTAGTGATGATGGATGTTGTACACCTCTAGTCAGTGGCAACGGGAGTGGGAAACCAGAGCTTCGCTATTTTTTCCTGGATCCTGTAAGCACAACTTGTACATATTTATCCACGGTACATGTACATCCACATAGGAGAGAAATTTTAAAAATTTACAAAACTGCATTCAGTTGATTACGATGGCATTACTGACCAGTGACATAAATGTGACCAAAATTTTGAAATTACCCAAATACAAGTACCAAACTGTATGGGCCAAGCTCAAAGAAAATGTAAGTCCAGTATATGGGTCATTTTCAAAAAAAGGGTGCCATTCCCGGAATGAATTTCATTCTTTTGAATTGTCAAACTCTAATGGAAGTTGCTTAGGATGTCAGATATTAAATTCCAATTGGTTCCCGCGAGTTTCTAAATTCTGGTGATGTCAATAAATTTTTAAATGGAGAAACCCAAATTTTCTGTCCCAATAGTGACGGTATTTTTTCAAGGAGCAGTGGCTGAATAAATTAGAATGCCGCGTCCTCAGCTAAACCCTCGACTGGCCATCGATGGCGTTCGTTCGTAATGTCACTGAAAACGGTTCAACGGTTGATTTTCGGCCTCCCAGCGTTAATCTCTGGTTTTGTTGTCATGGTTTTATCGCTTCACGACTTCCTTCCTTCGTAATATGACTGTCGAAAGCGTGAATCACTCCGCAGTGATCTAATGCTACCATGGAGTTGAACATACCACGTAAGTTCTTGAATGTCGGAGTATGTTATATCGTTATATCGCTGGAAAGCCTAGATTTTGTCGCATCTTTTAGCACTACAGGCTAAAATTCACAGGGACTCACAAACATTTGAAGATAGTCGAGATCTCCACGATTTGACAATGTGTCCTTTGCAAGCGGATTTTTCACACGTTTCGCCACTCAAAAAAGTTAGTTCCCCATTAGGGCGATAGGAAATTTAACGCCCTTTCCAATAGTGGAATCAGATTTGAAATCACGCGTTTCATGCATATCAGAATGCTCCAACCCGTGCATCGGCTACAAAGCCTTTTAGGAGTTCACTCCATTATCCACATTACTAAATCACTACATCACTAGGTTACTGATATCAAAACAAAAACAATAATAAACCAAAAAACGCTGCAAATTCTTTCACTGGGGTTTATAATTCAATTGGCTCGCGTTCATGATTTGAATTTCTACTAAGCTTTGGAGTGTGCGTGTTTCACAGGATAGGGCGATTATTGAATTTCAGGAGATATCTGTTCTCGACCAAAATATCTATTTGAATTGATCAGTTGATCATATTTGTGTGCCTCCTGAAGTTCAATAAGCGCCCTATCCTGTGAAACACGCACCAAGTTCCAGTGAAAGAATTTGCAGCATTTTTTCGCCACAATACCCCCCCATAATAAAAACATCTATAATTTATCAAGTCCATTAGCACTCGTATTGCGTTAAAACTTCCCCGAATCCAAATTTAAACGATGTAGCCAAAGGTAGACAGATGTAGAGGAGGCACACAAATATCATCAACTGATCAATCCAAATAGGTGTTTTGGATGAGAACCGATTTACGTGGTCTGTGCATATCTCCTGAAATTCAATAATCGCTCTATCACCTGTAAAACACGCACACTCCGAAGCTTAGTAAGATTCAAATCATGAACGCAAGCCAATTGAATAATAAACCCCAGTGAATAAAAAAAATACGTTTCATTTACGGTCGCGTAATTTCGTAATAGTAAACAAATAGAGTTAATAAATTTAAATCCGGACGTAGTTATTCCTGATATTTTCAGGAAAAATTTTTCATGACTAGTTTTGAGAATGATTTTACACTTTGACAGCCCTTAAAGGGCACTTTAAATTGACTGAGAGAGCTGGCTCAAATTGGGGCGTCGTCGGCAAGATGGATTTTACGGCGTACGGACATGCAGAATTCTACACCCTTTGAACGTAAACCATGAAATTTTCAGGGGGGTTAGAATTTTTTTTTTCAGAGCGATTACAATGGTTTATTATTGAATAATAAACCAAAACGCGAATGTTCGCACCATAAATCGGGCTGTATATCGGGAATGGTTTGAGCTACGAACCTGGGGAAGGGCTCATTCGATTCCTCTTGGAGTGTTCTTCAAAAAGAGTACAAATTTAGACCGCCTTGACTTTTTTGAGGTTTTTAGGGATTTTACCAAACTTTGACAACCCTTAAAGGGCACTTTAAATTAAGTGAGAGTGCTGGCTAAAGAATTGGGACGTTGCCGAACCAATATTGATTTCTCCTGAAAATTTCAGATATTTTGCTCCAGCCGTTTGGGAGAAATCGTGCGTACGGCGGACGGACGGAAACATTTTTATTGCAGATTCGGATTCTACACCCTTTGAAACGTAAACCATGAAATTTTCAATTTTTCAGTAAAATGTGGGAGATATGGTCGTTTTAATGCGGTAAGATAAAAAAAAAGAAAAATTTTAAAATAAAAAAAAACGCATTTCCAACGGTGTGAACAAAAATTGCTAAGAGGCATTTTCGATCAGAAATTTTCCGTAGAATCTTCTCCTGGCCTGTGACCGTCACGAAATGTAACACCCTGTACAAAATGTGCTCCGCTCTTTAATATAATTAAAAATCGTATTTTTCAAAACTATCTCTCGTTAAAATCACAGATATTAGAACCTCTTCTAATATCCGTGGTTAAAATGATACAATTGCCACTCATCAAGTCACTTGGACAAGAAGGGAGAAGACCAAATGAGGAGCTTACTTTCAAACAGGCACATAATTCCAACAAAATGTTCAGGAAGTGAAAAAATAACGATTTGCAGATTAGTGGAGTTGTTTTTCTGCAGTTTCTCATCGGAATAATGTGTGAGAAGGCACAGATAAAGATGCCTCAGAATATGAATCAATTTTCTCCAAAACACGAGGCTGTATATCCATTTTCACTTTGGAAATGTGCCCTTTTGATCAAAAATATTGATTTGTGCCTTTTTGAAAGAGAAAGAATTCATTCTCCATTCTTTAGGTTTTATTGAAAACTTTACCTGACTCCATATTTCCATTTGTCATGCCTGCCATCTGTCGAGTCTCGTGTAAATATTCAACGTCGAGACGAAGGCGCAATGCTTCTTTTTGGATATGTGCCTTTTTGAAAACCCACGACTTATCGCCTGACGAAATTCGGAGGATATGTACCATTTCGATTGCAAGGCACTGAAAAAAATGTAGGGGACGGATTTGTTACCTTTTGATGCAAACACATAACTTTAGCCCCGGAATTGACGTGGTTGTGTTCTGTTTTGTTCGGAAATGATAGGGGGATCTGATTCAACTCATATTCAGAGATAGAAAATTGAGAAAAAAACGTTTTCTTCCAGATTTGGATATGTGCCTTTTTGAAAGTAAGCTCCTCAAATGAGGTTGTCAACAAAATCTATGAACCAAGTAACACTAATGGACTTCGACACGAAACTTCTACGGTATTTCACACTTGCTCCACTTTAACTTGACTAATCATCATCTAATTGGGAGCAAAGTCAGTGGACATCAAACGAAAATTGCGTCACTGTGACAATTAAGACGCGTAGTTTGAGTTGGAGCGGGAAGTTCCGGCAGGTGGTTCATGACGTGAACTCTAGCGGCGACTCGGAACACTAATGATACAAATATTGATAAAAACACCCCTCCTCCCCAGTAAATACTCAAATAATACGAGTGGAAGTCCGCATTTGGGTGTTAACATGTCTCGGGAGTAATTCGATTAATTTTTCCTTATTCCAAGTGATAGATATTCTCCGTGGTGGAATCCTAGTCTGCGCGATGGCGTATAGAAGCTTCAACAGGCGGATCGAACTGTGGATGAGGCGACTGCCTTGGTTCGCATCAGGTGACGTTTTTTTAGCAGATGTTCTTTTTTTGTTGACGACTCACCACGGAATTTTCCGACATTTGAATTGTTTACGTCCGTTTCCCGTCAATGACGGTTGCCATCCAAATTCGGACGCTTGATTGTTTAGTAATGAAACGGTTTCATCGATTGATCGCGTTCTACGTGGTAGGAGTCCCGCCGCATTTGCAATCCGCTCGCGACTACTTTTCGATCTTCAAGTGTGACCATTCCTATCGAAAATATTGCCGAAATCTCTAAAGAATCACCCAGGCCGGAGGTTGAGGCTGGCGGAGGTATTCTGCTATTATTTCACGACTATTTGTAGTTGTAATCTGTCGTAAAATCGAAAATGACGAGTTACGTGCGTGTATTGTTAGTTAAGGGAGTTACGTCACAGCCCCAGAAGAAAGTCGCATCGCTATTCAGAGCCATTTACAGGTTTTCGTCAAAATTTGGTGGAATACTATGTTGTATTATGTACATCTCGAGTATATCTACTTCAAAAACATTCATTCCGCAATCTAAACGATCAATCAAAATTGTTGGAACGACCTACTGTAACTTTGATTGCATACCTTAGGAGAATATCGTCTGATAACCCTTGATTATCTATGGCCTACATAAATACGTCTGAAAGTCCACTTGAAATTGTTGTGACATCCCCAATAATTTTGGCTCTTACCACACCCAAGGTGATGTCGGGAAAATTGGTTTTCAATTGGTCTACCAAACCTTGAAATCCGGCATCTCTTAAATTCCTATTTTTATATCAAACCCAAATTCAATTATTCGAACTATGGCCTACATAAATACGTCATTTTTGACCTGAGCTCCTTCAAGTTTCGTCCAAGTTGGCGCAGTAGTTGAGAGGGACTTCGGCATGTAAAGTCTAGGACGATTGTAACATAAACGTCATACTGCACTTTCATTTAATACTTTCTTGTATTTGTCATCCTGTGTTAGATGTTGAAGATTGGAAAATATATACGATCAATTTTCGATAACTCCAGATTTTGAAAAACAAAGTTAATCACAACTTTACTCATCATAACATCACGCGATTTGACGGAGCCTTTTTCATAATCTGATTCTGCTATCACATTTTTTTCAATGTTTCAATTCGTTGTCAATACTTTGTTTTCAGTTGACGGAGACCGATCGAACCTCGTAGAAAATGCCGACACCACAGACTGCATCACCTCATCTCCCGAATATCGTGTCGTCTGCATCAACCGTCCCCAGGCGACCTCTTTTCTCACCAACCACATCACCACAGCCAAGTACACCAAGCTCTCCTTCCTCCCTTCGTTTCTTTTCGAGCAGTTCCGTCGCTATTCCAACTGCTTCTTTCTATTTATCGCTCTTCTACAAGTAAGTTTCCGTAATTATGTTTCAAATTCGTTTTTATTCGCCTTAATAGAGTTGACGTTATTATATAGCGAATTGCAACCGCTAGGTTGCACTACTACGCACTCATCGCAGACTCTCATGAAACTTGATTTTGAGCACAGGAAAACACCTAAAATAGTTATTGGAGTGGTGAGTAACCCATAGAATCTATTGATGTCAAGCTAGCAGGATAATTAAAACTGATGAAAATTCCTTATATCCGAGCTTTTCAACCTCCTCTTCAAAACCCCTGAATGGTGGTGAGGTATGTGATGGATGTTACAGGCAGGAGCGCCGTCATAGTTTGCATCAACTGGTGGACTTGCTGGGAGTAACTGCTCACTGATGTGCCGTTCCACGTCTTTTCCTCCTTCAATGTTCACTGTTACCTTTCCAAACCCCAGGCTAGTGACTTGTCCACTGGCCTAATCTGGGTGGTGTGGTCTATAGTCCCTGGCCATAATCTTGTCTCCAGGCTTTATGTATGTTAGTCTTGTTTCTTTGGATGGTGGAACAGAGCGCTCTTGGGGAGATGGGAAAATCAAACTGAAATGTCTTCCAAACATGAGCTTTGCAGGAGTTTCATTGGTGGTTGAGTGGGGAGTGTTGCGGTACATGAACAAGAACTTTTGTCTGGTTGGTGTGGTCTGTAGTCCCTGGCCAGAACCTTGTCTCCAGGCTTTATGTTTATTAGTCTTGTTTCTTTGGATGGTGGAACAGAATGCTCTTGGGGAGATGGGAAACACAAACTGAAATGTCTTCCAAACATGAGCTTTGCAGGAGTTTCATTGGTGGTTGAGTGGGGAGTGTTGCGGTACATGAACAAGAACTTTTCCAACTTTTGCATCTCTGTTTTGGGACCCTTGTCCATTAGGTTTTCCTTCTTGAAAAAGGACTTCAATGTCTTGACACCATTCTCGGCTAATCCATTTCTTTGTGGATCGTAGGAAGCCCCTGTAACACTTATATTATTTTGTACTTAGATAGAAAATTCAGTAACACTTCACTCTTGAACCACCTGGCATTATCTGCTGCAATTGTCTGTGGCTCAAAATTAATGACTACTTCCATAGTTGCTGTCCTGGACAGGTGCTGGAGGACATAATGTCCTGGATGGGTTTACGACACTTACCTACTTGTTTTATTTCCACTGTCCATTTTCGGACCAAGCCAGTAGAGTTTTTATAATTTCATCCTCTGCTTTGAATCTGTTTCTATTGAGCTGGGCAGAAATCTGAGATATTTAAGGGGGTCCTGCTTGACCAAATGACGATCTAGTTTTAAGCAAGGCACTTTAACAAATCTATCTTGAAAACTCAACTTCCTCATTAGCTCTATAAGATATTGAAGTTTGGGCCAGTTTGCACTCACAGTGATTATTCCTTTACGTTGTTCCGAAGTTCCAAGTGAAATAACGTACCTTATATTGCTTCAAATTCTGTACTTGACATTCCGATGTACGTACGTTTAGATACAAATCTAACTTAGATGTTCATTGTTGCAGCAACTTCCTGATGTGTCACCGACGGGGAAATTCACGACGCTGGTGCCACTTATTTTCATCTTGATGGTCTCTGCAATAAAAGAAATAGTTGAAGATTACGTAAGCCCTTTACCACCAGATGATATTTTTTCCTATAATATTCAGAATTGAATCTTTTTCATCCGTCTAATCTCGCTTCGTTGGATTTCAGAAAAGACATGTTGCCGATAGAGAAACGAATCACAGAGAGGTGGAAGTATTGAAAGATGGGAATTGGCAATGGGTCACATGGGAAAACGTGTCGGTCGGTGACATCGTCAAAGTGCAAAATAATCAGTTTTTCCCCGCAGATCTGATAGTTTTATCTTCTAGGTGAGAATTTTTCCTGTGAAGCTTACAATTTTTTAAAGATATTGCGAAGTTTAGATTCGTTTATATCAACATCCTGGAAAAGAGAAGGTTGTGGATGCTAATCCTTGTAACAGAATTATAAGAACTTACTGATTGAAAGAGTAGTGTATGCTACCTTTACAATGGCAACGCCGCTATATCAATGATAGAACTGAGGTTCTGCGAAAATCATTTAGCATCATTTCAATTTCATTCATCAGCCTATTCGTAATTTGTTCTAGACAAGTTGCCTCATATCAATTTACTCTAAACCCTACATATTTATCACATATGCAAATTTGAATGATGAGATTGATGCTTTGAACCTCTATGTGCAGTTGACACATAACTTTGCAGAAATTTTTTTCAGTTTGGTGATTCCATAAATTCTTCATTGTAAAAATGTTGAACAATCATGACTATATAATTATAGCAGGTACTTGATAACAGTCTTTATTGGATTGTGGTTTCAGGCTTTAGTGTATCATCCAAATAAAACTTAAAGAATCAGGAAAAACTTGGAAATTCCATGCGCAATACCAGTAAATAACTTCGGAGTAAAATTGTAATTTTCAAAAACGTAGTAGGGACGTATCTACATGAAATGTTCAACATCTTGAGGATTTTAAGAGACTTCATAAAATTCATTGGAGTTCATAAAATTGAGGAATGAAAAATGAGTACATGATTATTAGTTTTAGAAGTTGTTTCAACTTAGTTTCTAAACAATATCATAATAATGAACAACATTTTATGTTGGGATGTAGATGTCAATAGTTCTCCATAAAGTGTAATAAGAAAATTGTTTGAAGCCCCTCACGTTATCTTAATTTTATTCCATTCTTCTAATTAATGTTTTCCGAATATAGTAATAGTTTCAGCCACTAGTTTTGAAACTTCTAACTAACTTCTTTCTTTGTAGTTGAGTCAGACATTAGTCTCATTTTGTTCATATTGACTTTCTAGCGAACCTCAAGGCATGTGTTACATAGAAACGATGAATTTGGACGGCGAGACTAATTTGAAAATTCGGCAAGCGCTGCCAGAGACGACGCACCTGCTTGACACTCGGGTGCTGTCGGAGTTTCGTGGAGCTATTGAATGCGAGCACCCGAACAAACTGATTTATGAATTCAACGGAGCTTTGAAGGAAACTGGAAAACCGTGAGTGTCCAAGAAAATTGATTGTATCATCATGTGATCCCAAGATTCTAAAAGTATTACTACTTACAAATCGTTTAGGTAGGAGAAGCTCCAGGTTCTGTAGAACTGTATGCGGTGACAATTTTGTCAGTTGGATTTTCCAACCGAGCTACGAGCAGGTTCGGGTCATGGCAAACTTGCTGCTCGGGACCACTGCGGTGTACACACGGAATTACACTGCGTTGGAAAATGAAATGAAAGTCCCAGAGCAACCTTTTGGAAGGATAACTCTCGAACGTGAAACCTTCCTCATCTCCCATGTTTTTTTTTCACATTTTTATCTCGGGAGTATTACTAATTAGTAATTACAGTATTAATTGTATTTTCCGATTTCCTTTTTTCCCGCTATAATAATATAAAATAATTAGCTGAAATATCTAGGACCTCTAAGCCTGACGAAGAACTTTCGCTCGAGGATGAGGATGGAACATCACCAATGAATTCCAAGAACTCCATCAGACTGAAATATAAGTATATAAATGAAACAACAAAAATGGAATGAGGAAGGTTAAGCTTTTGAAGAGGTTACCCTAGGTTTCCTGCTCAGAGCAAGTTACTCCGACCTCAGGCTGGAGTACCCTGGGTGAGTCCCGACCAAGTTCCCTGGCCAGTTGGAATTCAGTGCAAGTTGCCCCGAAGTTACACTGGTGGCGGTTGGAAAACGCCTCATCCTGCTCCCTCATTAGTGCGCCTGCGCTCTTCCACTGGTGTAGCTCGGAGCAAGCGGTTGGAAAATCCCTAATATATGATCCTCTATCCACTGATTACACGACTTTTCAACGACTGATTTGCTTTCTGGCGGTCGAGGGATTTGCTTTCCTGGCGTAAAGCTCCAGCTTGATATAGTTGTCTACTGAACTACTTTATACTTTTTGATCTCACATCAAAATATCACTCCTAATTATATGCGACCATAGACCTTTCTTTTTAGTTAGGTTTTCGTTGGAACTCTCAAAGATTGTGCTATTGGCCACCCAAGGTAGTAGCCTCTGTGAGTTCACAAACTAAAATCTTGCCAATACAATCAATCATTGCCATGGAATCATAGCCTCTTCAGTTTTAATTAATTTTGTTGTAGACTTTCAAACACTGTGCAGGCCAGGGTCTGGGTGGAATTCTATTAAGCTATTAAGGAGGGCAAGAAACTGAGTTAGCAAATGAATAACTGAAATGTGTAAAGTTTTTTATATGATAATGCTTAGGTCATGAATTTACAGTTTTCCTTTTTTGACCTAGGGAATATGCGTTTTGATACGACCATAGATTTGTTCTTGGAGCGTGAGTGTAAGGGTGAGAGGATGTGAGTGTGGATGTGAGGATGCTAACATGCTCACAGCTAACATGCTATCATGGAACAGATTTTGGTATGCTCACTTGTTACTGGCTAAATGATGCAAAACTCAGTCGTCTTGAGTGCTAAGGTAAAAAATATGCCAACAACCAACACAACACTCTTTGTTCCATGAAGTCAGGTTATAAGAGATCTGGCCAGGTTATACAAGGTTATCAAACGAGTTGAAAAGGAGGAAATTCATATCCGCATGCTCACATTCTGAATTGTATGCAAGTGCAATGTAGGTAGCCTCATTCCACCTCACACTCTCCAGAAACAGCATAATTGATCTTTCCTGAACCTCACATGTCACTCCTAAAACTTAAGTTGGTGGAGCCAATGATACATGCTCACACTCTTGCTCCAAGAACAGCCTACATATCTAATGGCATGCCAATGAGAAGGTCACAGAGTAAGCGCATTTCCATATTTTCCCAGTTAGATAACCTCTGTTATAACCAATCTTCGTTATTTATCACATATTTCAATTTGGTTCAGGCCCCAGCCTCTTGGACCAGAACGAGTGCTTCTGAGAGGAGCCATGTTGCGAAACACGAGTTGGATCTTCGGCGTCGTCATTTACACGGGTCACGAAACTAAATTACTGATGAATTCGACCAAAGCTCCTCTGAAGCGATCTACCATCGACAAAGCGACCAACACACAAGTCCTCATGCTCTTTTTCCTTCTGGTATTCCTGTGTCTAGTCTCTTCGCTGTACAGTGAACTTTGGACTCGAGAGCATCTCAATGCTTATTGGTACCTGGGTGTGAGTAATTCTGGTGAGAAACGGATCAATTCATTTTTGAAATTATTGTTAAGTTTCATTTAATCACAATCTGCTCACTGTTAATAGGTAAACAGTTCTAAATGGGTGAAACATTGGGGGTTGTTCTAACAAAGGCAGAGTTAGCTAACAGCTGTATACAACAGTTGACAGCTCTTTACCCTGCTGTTCACCATCATTAACTGCCGACAAACGTTTGTTTGTACACTTGAGCCATCCAACATCCAATTTCCTGGTTAACAGCAAGGGATGTAGCCCCTCCGTGCCAACTGTTCCCATTCATGAGCAGTTAACTGGTGTCTACGGCTTCTTCATGCTGGCAAAGCTGTAGATGGCTTGATCGTTGGAACAGCATTTAACATTACCGCGCGTGCGCCAGTTCAAAACTGTTTGGAACGAACCTATTTGGCATTGTCCTAGGCCGATTTTCCCAAACATCAATCGACTGGCTTGAGCCACTTTTTTGGGCGCTCCAGTTCTCATGTGCCAGTTTTAGGTGCAGACTTACTGCTCTGATGTGCATCAAATCTTTTCATATATTGTTGCTCTTTTGTTGGTTCAAACTTAATACCCACTCTCCAGTACATTCGACATTCATTTCCAGACTAAATTATCTTGTCTTCATGTTCTTTATTCCACAACATAGTGTATTGAATATTTTGCATTGATATCAAAGTATGTACCTCGATTGTTGTGGGTATGATGCGGTTAACCGAAAATGAGCCCACTCAAATTTTCATTACTTCGTCAGTATAGAGTTTAGTAGGAGTAGATATGCCAAACGGTTTCTGGAAGAGCTGGCAGTTCATAAAATTCAGCTGCACACGGCAATCAAACCTTTAATCTAATTAATCTTAAATTTAATCGGAGCACCTCATTTCAACAGGATAAACAGATTCGATTTCAACTATAATTTAGTTATGTCACTTGAAATTGGGGTTTTCATGTATGTTTTTTCATATTCTAGATACAATATCCAGAAATTTCGGCTTCAATTTCCTCACTTTCATCATCCTTTTCAACAACCTGATCCCGATTTCACTTCAAGTAACCTTGGAAGTCGTCCGATTCGTTCAGGTTTGTCAAAAAATCTCAGCTTGTGTTGTGTTGTGCTGTAGTTGATTAATACTTGTCGTTGTTCCTTATTTCTTTTTAGTTTATTTCAATAATGAACCTTTTAAATTAATCACTGGGAATCTAATGAAAACAGCGGTAGTATTTAGCCTTTCTTAAGTATTGGAAGCGAAAGAATCGTTGTCACATCTGTGAATCCTAAAGTGACTTTGTCATGTTGAAGTGTGCTGAATTCCTACAAATTTGGCAGGGTCTATTCGATTTTATCTTTATATCAGCCTATGCGAATATGATCCATAACTGTAAAATTATATTGCAATAGACCAGTGATCATTAATGGGCTATATAATGCAGGAAAAATAATAAGATTTGGGAATTGAATGACTTAGGCACTGAAGATTCGTGTATGGTACCTTCTTACTTCAACTATTGTTGAAGCTTGGAGCCAAGCCATGTTAGGTGGTTTTTCACCTTACATTTTACGATCTATGGCAGCTGATGACTTAACCAAACTTTTCTTTCAAAAACTGCCTAATTACGTATACACAATTAAATTCATGTTTGATTTCAGGCGACGTTTATTAATCAAGACCTCGACATGTATCACGAAGAATCTAATACCCCTGCCATGGCCAGAACTTCTAACTTGAACGAAGAGTTGGGAATGGTAAATAGTTCAATCTTTTGACTTCCTTTCTTCAAATTTAGTTCATATTCAAGGTGTCTTCCGATTTGATCATCTGTTTTGGTCGATTCACTTGACAAATTTTCATCAGCACATCTGTCTGCAAGTCTTGTCAGCAAACTACTAAACGGCGAGATCACCAAAAGTGTGTATCAACCCCTTGTCAGTCGCCAAAATATGGGTTTCTTTTCCGTTAAGCCCTCTGTTGTGTTTAGTTAGTCGGCGTGGATAATATTTATGCTGCCATCTCAGAAATAATATGAATAATTCACAATTCGCGGAAGTGAAGAGACAATGGCAAATGTAAGGGAAGGCAGAATAGCGACCTTGTTCTTGCTCTTTGCTGCTTTCTGTCGAAGATGATCACTGCTATTCACTTACTCCAATCTGATTCTCATCTATTTGCCCAACTAGAAGGATTGATTTAGGATGTTTTTTTCATCTTTGAAATTCGAGCAAAGTGAGCATCTAGGCCACCAAACTAAAGACTATTGAGTGGGGGGATGGATAATGGAAAAGCACCAAAGTATGAACAGACGAGCGCAGTCACTTTTGGTGCTATTAAGCCAGATTTCTCATAAGTTCCGTCTGTTAAGAGGTTTGTTCCGAACCTGGTTCAAATATTTTGCTAATTGTCCCAAACAGTTCAGTACTGATGACATCCCCTATGAAACGTTCGTTTAGAGACTCAACCGTTCAGTATCAGTTCAACCAATTCTATGATTCGTTTTTACTCATGGTTTCCTATTCAGGGCTCTCAATTTTACCCATGCACTGATGAGGTTACACCTGTTCCCTACCCTTCATCATCTTACCTCGTCCTTACACTCTTACCAGTAAGGACTCTTACTATGAGTAATTTCATTGATTTCTGATGAGAAGGCGAAAGTTATTCATGTGCGTAGGTTCCAATGGAGTTTACCCTATTTCCAAATGTTCCTGAGAACAGGAACATCATGTTGTGGTTCCATTAATAAAAGAACCCAAATCGTTAGTTGAACAAGCCTGTATGTAGCAGATGAAATTGATCCACGGTATCCTAAAATTTGCACTATTTAAAAACAAAAGGATGTCATACCGTAACAATATTTGATATAAAGTTTTGTTTGCGTATAAATTAGCGGACAATTTAATATTTTATCGTAGTAACAGAATGACAGATGCGCTGATGGAAATCAAGGTTTTCTGTTTGAAACCGTAGAAACATTTTAATGTTTCCTAACCTACCTTGAGGACTTTATGTTTGTGGTGGATTTTTTAGGTGAAGTACATTTTCTCGGATAAAACGGGAACGTTGACTCGGAACGTTATGGAATTCAAAAGATGTTCCGTTGCTGGCAAAATTCACGAGTGTCACAACACTACTAGTTCAACGACGCCCTCTCAACCGTCAATTATCAAGGTTAGTGAAGCAGCCATTGTGGTTTCATCGTTACATGCTGTTTTTTTATGTGGAGACCAATTTTCTTTTTAATATCAGGGTTATTCTATTCCCAATTTAATGTTTGACAAAATTGCGCAAATAACGTTGTTAACTTTGCGATTTTCTGACATTTCATATGACTTCGGCTGCAGGATCTCACAAAGGGTGACAACGGGAAAGTCGTGAACGAGTTTTTAAGAATGATGGCCGTCTGCCATACTGTCATCCCCGAAAAACTGGCGTCCGGAGAAATAATTTACCACGCATCCTCTCCAGGTAACCTGGAACTCTTCTTAACAGGTTTAGAGCAGAGCCCAATAATAGCCCCTGAATTATTCAGCTGTTCTTGCTTATGGGCGGAGACTTTTTTTTTCAAGTTTTTCGATTTTTAAACTTCTTATGGATTATTTTTTTCATTCATGATGTTATAAAGTGAAGAAATAGTCAAATTGTTGTATTTCCGAACGCTCACTCAATTGAGCCACTCCGCCAGAGGCAAGCGACAACAGTTATGTAAACCCGCAACGACCCTACTTCTAAGGTCCCGGGTTCAAACCCCATCTAACGCAAATAAATTGTTGTCCGTTTTGCTGCTCAAAAATGAATCAAAAATTTGGTACTTAGCTGTTCGGAGACAGGGAAAGTAATAACAGACGTCAGGAATGCCCAAAAAAAAAAAGTAAATCACAGTCTTTAGAATCAGCCAAAATGGGTGGGAGGGATTGAACGGGTGGCAATGAATGAAATCTGAAACTGATCTAGTGGTGGTTAGGTCAATACCCCCGGATACGGTGGTAGTATTCATGTCGTACGATCTGAAAAAGGGTGTATCCGAGAACCTTTTCATTTGACCTAAGCCATTTTTAAAAACTGCAATAGATAGTATTGGACGCGAAATATCCGGAACTTTATTACCTGTAATTATCCTTTATTTGAACATGAAACCACACGTATCAATCTGTCCATTTATTCCTCTTAGTTCTCCTCACTTCTTGAAAGTAAGCGGATACTATACATGTGACACGAGGCCTCACACTACGTTCAGCACAATTCAACTTACACTACTGTTGTTTTCAATGTGACACATTGAAAATTACTATTTTGAATGATTTCTTAGCCCTCCCTGAGTCCCCTGGAGTACGAAGAAGTATCTAACTCTATTTTTAAAACTCTAGATAAACTAAAGTTAATCAAAATAGTTGAAAGTCGTATGTGGAATAAAAAGGACAGTGAAACAATAAAAATACTACGAAAAATGTTTTTCTTCTATGCATGAAGTCCACTTCTAATTCAGATCCCTTTTTCTATTCTTAAGACGAAAGAGCCCTTTTGCAAGGAGCGAGAGACTTTGGATTTGCCTTTGACACAAGAACTCCAAACTACGTCGAAATCGTCTGCCTTGGTAATCGAGAGCAATACGAAATATTGAACGTGATTGAATTCACTAGCGCCAGAAAACGGATGTCCATCGTTTGCAAGAACCCACAAGGGAAATATCTACTGTACTGCAAGGTAAAATTATCTGTGGAAATGTGTTTGGACTTATCAGAATACGAACCTATTTGACACATTATGAACCTATTGTATTCTCCACAGGGTGCAGATTCTGTGATATACGAACGACTGTCAACTAAGAATCAGCGATTTAAGGAAGAAACTCTGAAACACCTGGAAGAGTTCGCATCAGCTGGTCTGAGGACTCTGTGTTTCGGAATGACTGAACTCAGCGCTGAACAGTATAAGGTCTGTATTTTTTAAATTCAGTTGTATGTACATTTGACCATCAGGAATGATTGAGGATACATTTCAGGTGTGAGGTATGGTGGATTAAACTCTAAAATTATGCATACTTTATACTTGGAGTGGAAGATCCTCACTATGCAACTTTGATGAACTATCCCCCTCTATTGTAAATTTACTGTGTGTCTCAAGGAATGGGCCAGCACATACAGAGCTGCGAGCGTCTCTATGGTGAATCGGGAAATGAAAGTTGCAGAAGCTGCTGAACTGATTGAAAAGGACCTCATCCTCCTGGGTGCGACTGCAGTTGAAGACAAACTGCAGGACGAAGTACCAGAAACGATAGCTGCTCTGGCCAAAGCTGGTATCAACATCTGGGTGCTTACCGGTGACAAACAAGAGACTGCAATCAATATTGGATACTCGTCCCGTCTGCTCACTCAGAGTTCTACCATAATCATCATCAATGAACAGACAATCGAGGTATGTAAACTCCTTCAACTGTTAACAGTTTTATGGACTTTGGTGCTTTTAATTACCTCCTTTCAGTAAACGTAAAGTCCGAGCGTCGAGCACTGTACGTTGACTAGGTCTCGTCGACCCATGTGCGAACGTTCTAGGGTTGTCACTTGCAGAAGGTTGTTTCATCACCACTGGAGTGCCTCCTGCCCCTGCCAGTGCCGAAGCGCTTCTTCACTATCCAAACGTCTCTGTCCATAATGAGCCATTTTGGGTGCTTGCCCGTTGTCTGATGCCAAGGGTGGTGATTGCTATGGTTTAACGTCTCCTCAAGAAGATAGGTAACCCTGGAAAGGCGTAGGGACTAGTGAAAGGCTGGTATACAGCCATAGATCCCTATGCTTCAGGAGGGTTAAAAGGGACTAAGAAGAGTATTTATTTACTATTTATTTACGAACAATCACTGGTTAGATACTTGACTACATAGAGGTTTAATATATTGTAACGTCATCCATTTCTGATCATGCTCAACATTTTTCAGGGAGTGAGAGAAACTATGCTCCACCATCTCAGTAACGTCGACCCAGCTGGTCAGTTTGCTCTTGTAATTGACGGCCAATCCCTCAAATTTACATTGACGCCCGAGCTCAAGCAGGATTTCCTCCATCTCTGCTTGTCCTGCAAGTCTGTCATTTGTTGCAGAGTTTCTCCTATGCAAAAAGCCGAAGTAAGTAAATAATAGCTAAGCATTTTATTCAATTAGATTTTTAAAAATGCTGAATAATTTCATACAAATCTTGATTGTTTGTCTGCGTTCAAGACTCATCTCCATTCCCTGTTCAATATCTTTGCAAACCAAACTTTTCGGGTAGGTAGTAATTCACTATTCCTGTTACTTCCAATTAGTTACGACGGTTTAGAGGAAAATAAATAAATAGGATCTACTTGACCGAATTGAGTTTTAATGTATTTTGCATTTCACAGTTATGTAGACGATATTTTTCATCTTAACTCTTGAGCTGGTTCCATCTGCTGATAAACAGTGTTTGTTCCCAGCTTTCCTCAGATGAGATCAAGGTACTCGTGTATGCCGACGACTTGAAAGTTTTCTCTGTTGTCTTCTTTAGGCTAACCTTGATTCGCTCCTTGAGTGGTGTTCAGTTAATCACTTGGCGCTTAATCTGACCAAATGTAGCGTATCATCTTGCACGAGATCTGCAACTCAACTGGAGTGCAGCTGTTTAATCGAAGGAGCCCTTCTTACCAGAGTTGTCTTGACCAGGGACCTTGGAATCGTTCTGGACTCCAAACTGACTTTTATCGATCATGTGGATGCAGTAGCTCTGAAAGCTCTGAGAGCTCTCGGTTTTCTAAAAAGGTGCATGCGAGACTTCCCAATTAAAGGAATTGTGCTGTTGTACAAGTCTTTGGTTCGCCCGGTTTTGGAGTATGCTAGTACAGTTCGGTCCCCCTTTTATACTGCATACAGATACCATTGGAGAGGGGTCATGCGTTACCTTGCATTCAAACTGAAAATAACAATGGAGCAGGTTGATTTTAGGCACCTGGCGGCCAAACATGGGTTACCCACTCTCAAAACCCATAGGGAGGTGGCAGATATTGCGTTTTTTCACAAGCTTGTCGATGGAGTTCTCCAATCCCCATCGCTCCTCTCCAAAGTCAACATAAATGTGCCTCCCTTCAGAACTCGCCAAACATTCTTGTTCCAGGTGTCTTTCGCAGCTCACAACTACCTTCTAAACCGACCGTTGTGTCGTTTGCCTCGTGAGGTCAATGCTTTCCTGGAGTCAAGTGACTATGACATATTTAGTACCTTTTCCTACACCCTGAAGCGTATGCTGGCTTTCTTTCTTCTGACAGACTTCATAACTAAACGCTGAAACTCTCGTTCAATTCGCAATCCCTCTTGGACTCGGACGTCAAGTCTGAAAATAATTCTATCAAATCAAAGTAATAAGTATGTCCTAGTAAGTAAAGCTAGTAAGTCGTTTGCCTCTAAAATCTGTGCCATTTTGAGGATGTGACTGAAGGTCATGTCTACTCACTCTTTGCTGCCTGCTGAGAGGTGATGGAATGGCACTGTTGCCCCTTCCATTGAGCTGAATGCTGTAATGCCCGCCACGCTCAGATGATCCAGACGCTTGAAGGCGTCTGATTCATCTCCCAAGGCGACGGATTCAAGAATCGGAAAGGCCCAACTAACCATATCCATTACACTGCTCATCCCAATTCATCAAGGGATAGGTGGTGTTTACCCGGCTGATAAATGGATAAATTGTTTCTTTGTTTCGCAGGTAGTTGAGCTTGTCACTAGTCAAACCAGCAGCGTAACTCTTGCAATAGGAGACGGCGCCAACGATGTCGCCATGATCCAAAAAGCTCATGTTGGTGTGGGCATATCTGGTGTTGAAGGATTACAAGCTGCGTGTGCTTCGGATTATTCTATCGCACAAGTAAGTTGATCAACTTCATACTGATAATTCACGAATCTGTGAGTTAATTACCCTACCTTCGAGTCAAGGATGACAAATTGGTATCATTCACACATAAACTGTAGTTGTCGAGTCACCATCCTACGCCTTTTCCATTTTTCGAACTATATGGACGGATTTCAACATCAGAATTCCTTGAAAGTTTTGTTTTGGTATTTCCTTTAATAATAAAGGTAGAATTTAACAATCTCAATCTTTAACCTCATCATAGATACCTTCTGGGCAATCGAAACATCACTACTGGCTATTAAGCTAAAAGTTGGATTAAACATCGGTAAACGCGTTTGCAAGTTCACTGTATACTTCACGATAAAATGAACTTCAATATCAAAACACCACTGAATACGTGGGTCTGCTACCCATAACCATCTCACGATTTACCCCCATGATGTACCAACTTTTCTATTTTCTCACCTCCGATTCAGAAGGACTGATTAGCTATAAATGGAAACATTAGGTTTGTTTTGACAAGAGGTTCCGAACTAGTTTGGGATAGAACCAGAACCTACAGGGGGAGGGATAGAACTACTGAGAACTTTGGGTATTCGTTCTACTTTTCCGATCTAGTTTGGAACCAAAAACCTGAACGTCCCCTTCCCGCATGGTTCCGTCAGACCACAAATTCCACTTCGTTGTATTGAGCGACGGTTTCCAGGTAATTCTCCGTTTTCGGGCGCAGCCGTTGATTAACTACGTACTCCACTACTTCTTCGTCAGACGAGCTGAAGTCAGGTTCACTGATGACGGTGTGGTCCTCATCACTCGAACTTGATGACGAACTAGACATTGTTGTAAACCTCGGAATTTATACTTGAAACAAAGTTTGTTTTGACAACCTCAACGGTGTAGGTAGGCCGTATTTGGGCGGGAATAGATGATAGCCGTTGATAATGTGATAAATCTACTGCGCATGTCTGGCACTGTCGTTTTGACTTTTGCTGAAAAACTATAATCTATAATACCGGTCTTAATACCTGATTCAGAGGAAGGTAGTAAAGCAAAAATTAACGTAATCAAACAGTTTTACGAAAAACGAGGTAATATTTAAATTATTTACAGAGCGAATACAAATATAAATTTACAAAATAATACTACGCTACCTACCTAGGTCCTCTCAATAATTACCGCGCGAGAAATTGGGCGAAGTCCCGAATTTCGAAGACGGATACGACCCTTCGTTGCGGATGTTGTGAACCAGGGCGAATTACGTCTGAGTGGCTACTTCAGACGGGTTGAGTTTAACGGCCGTGAGGGAGAATCAAAGCTTAATTCAGAAGGACGAGTTACTCACAATATTTATGGAGAAGTCCTGCGGAAAGTGAACTGCAGCGATGTCCCTCAGCCGACGATGCATAACAAACAACACGGAGAAAATTCCGCTTCGGCCTTTTATAGGTTCGGGTGTCAGTGTTCCGTCTTTTTCCCGCTGGGAAGAGCTGCTGATTTTCTTGAAGTGTGGAGCGTCTCTCGGCTCTCACAGGGGCTAAAAGTTCTGGCGAAAATCTTCGAACAATTTGAACCAGTTCTAAGTGGTTCTGGACTCCTTGTCCAAACAGCGAACCAAGAGGTTCGAGATTTTTCAGAACTAGTTCTAGCGTGTCAAAACAGCCAATGTTCGGTTCTGAACTGGTTCTGAACCTCTTGTCAAAACAAACCTATTAGTTCAGTGCTTTTACTGTGACCATCCATCATCAAAGTTCAAAGAGTCTTAAAGACATCAATGGCACTAGTGGGAGTTGGTGGCATCTTCTATAAGGAAAAAAGAGCGGATGGGCTACTCCCTTCTCTTCGCCTCTATAAAGATATCACAAAACTTTCGCTATCTAGTAGAGTCTAAGGGGTACAATCAAACAAATGAAAACATTAAATTGTGTTTCTATGTTTTAATTCAATAATCAGTACTTAATTTGTGTCATTAAGTTAATATGTGTTCCTTCCCTATCAGTTCAATTAATTTTGGTTCGTTTGTTCCACAGTTTAGGTACCTGCTGAAGTTGCTGTTCGTCCATGGATCTTGGAATTACAGCAGAATGTGTAAACTTATTTTGTACAGCTTTTATAAGAATATCTGTTTATACGTCATAGAGCTTTGGTTCGCCATTTATTCCGGCTGGTCCGGACAAATTCTCTTCGATAGGTGGACCATCGGTCTGTATAATGTGGTACGTATGAATTTCGTTTGTAGAATAAAATCATTTCGCCCCTATCCATCAAACTTGATCGTTCATGTCACTTTATGACCAATAGACGCGTTTGTTGAAGCAGAATATTTCTCTGAAACAATTGACTATCTATTAACTAGATCCTTGAAACGTTTAAATTGAAATTTCATTAAAATGTGGTGTAAAAATCTATAAAACTGTTTGAAATCCCTAATTCTTTTTTGGATATCAGAATGCCTTTCAGACAATTTTTGTTTTGCATGAAATTCATTATTAACAAGTTTTTTTTCTCCAAATATTGCTCAAATTTCAATACAATTTGACTGTAAACCCGAAGTCTGCAACTTTTCAAGCTCAACGGTCTGTTTCTTTCCAGCTCTTCACAGCTGCACCACCTTTTGCCATCGGTATCGTCGAAAAGGTGTGTTCGGCCGAAATCATGCTGAAATATCCAAAACTCTACGGGCCCCGAGCCTCCAGTTTTAGCGTAACGACGTTTTGGATTTGGATTGGAAATGCGATGCTCCACAGCGTTCTCCTTTTTTGGCTGACGATGCTCGCCGCCCGTCACGAAGTTCTGTGGAGCAACGGTCGGGATGGTGGCTACCTCATGCTGGGCAACATGGTGTACACGGTAAGTCATTTGATTTGAGGCCCAATTCGATTGAAAACTGTGTGTTTTATGATCTCAGGGTGGCTACGTTGGCCAATTTGATTAGGTGTTTGAGGTAGGTAGTCGTGGGAATGATTATCTACCCGTAGCATATAGCCTAAACAGCGAAACAGAGTCCCATGATGTATTGAAGGGCAGAAAACTGTTAGAGCAGCTACTTACGGAAGGAAAAATCATCGTCTTGCAGTGGATCCCATCCATATTGGCATATGGGGGAACGAGCAGGCTGATGCCCTAGCAAGAGAAGGCTCCTATGCCTATGTCTGACGCCCCTACCACCTATCGAGCAGCAAAAAGTGCCATAAGATCCTCCGTTCAGGAGCGGCTGATTGATGCCCAACGACTCAAAGCCATGGGGAAGCAGTGGGCCTGCTGGACATGAGGAGTCGGATCCCACTGCATCTCCCTCGCCATGAATCCGTTGCAGCGTTCAGAGCTGTCACTGGCCATGACTATTTAAATGCTCACCTGCACAGGATCGGACTGAGGGATGGCCCTGGATGTAGCCTCTGTAGTGGCGCTCCTCTGATGACAACAGGTCATTTATATGACTGTCCTCGACTCGAGGATACACGACAGCAATTCCACCCTGACGAGACCACGTGGTCGAAAAAAGCGAAATTATACTGGGCTGCGAGATGTCTCATGGCACAGGAGCCTAGACTATCGGCGTAGAAAAAAAAAGCATATAGCCTAGTTTCTCACTCCATCACTACGTAGCATCTAATCTAAATTGCATCCATCTCTGCATGTCATCATCATTCTATATCCCCCTTTTTCATGGTGAATATTAGTGTCATCTTTTCTGATCTATTTGCCCATTTGGAAAATATAATTACGGACATTTAAACGTAGTGAGAGATGGTTGCTCTCTAAATGCCCCTAAACATATTTTTCTAATACCTAAACAAATCCGAAAAGTTGACCAAATGTAAGATAACTCACACCATATGGCCACCAAAAACAGACTCTTCTCATTACATACACCTGGATTGGTCATCTGATGATGATGATGTGCTCTCTGCGTTACTGATGAGGCGAGGTTACCTTGTTGAAGAACTGCCACAACTGAACCATGCGGACGTCAAGCAGAAAGCGCACAGTGCTCTACCATCCTGCAGGCAGTATTTGGAAAAATATACAGACTTTGGCCTTGCAAAGTCTGTTATTTACCAATATTGAATACACTTATGTTTTAAAACTAGAAAGCATAGCAGTAGAAAGAACTAATAGTTCCTGTGAATTCATTTTTATTCACATTAGCTAACTATACTCTTCGCAAGCAAAACCGAACGTGGATTGCGACTGAGTTTCCAGTACATTGCCACAAACAAGCTTATCCAAGATATCCAACCCAATTTTGGCAAACTGTGTTAACGTGTGAAAATTTGGAAATTGCTAATTTCAAATTAAACCTAGTTTAAAGTCATGCAAGATGGTGGAAAGCTAAAACTGATATTTTGAGCAACCTGACATCTTCGTTGTAGTCAACAACCCTCCTCAATCTTTACATAGCCATTCAGACCACCTTATGGTGTTATGTTTTGGCAGAAATAGGGGCTTGAACAATTCTTCCTTATACGAGCAGTGTACGATCAATATTTCCTTTGGATTGTTTCAGTACACCGTTGCTACTGTTTGCTTCAAAGCAGGGTTGCACACAGTGTTTTGGACCATCTTCACTCACCTCTCTATATGGGGATCTATAGCTGCTTGGCTGCTTGTGATAGTTATTTACAGGTACGATAATACTTATTTATTTTTCACCTTTTTAAACAAACTTCATGGCATTTCTGTGAAATGTGGATATGTACTAGATATGAAATTTAAGATGGGTGCAAGTTCCTAAATGTTTGAGTTGTGGTTTTGTAAATTCCATAGTTGATATGTGCTCATAATATCGTATGTCTCATGAGTTGTTTGTAATCATATTTTATTATCCTTAATTTGTAGCCATGTGTACCCGTTGCTGCCCATTGGAGAAGTAATGGCTGGCATGGATTGGATTTGCTTCTCTTCCGGCTACTTTTGGCTTGGGCTCATCTGCATCCCCATCGCCATTCTTATACCTGATTTGACTTTGATAGTGTAAGTGACCACAATATCTGATTATTGAAACTATCTAACTATTCTTGTGATCTTCATTTTTCCCTCAACAGAAAAATGCTTTTAGAGGCTAAGACAAATTAAGCTACGTTGATCTAATCCCTAAACCATAACCTAACACCATCCAAAATTTGTTCTATGTTAGTGAAAAAGTGTATTTCACTTAAATTGGCTCTGTTTTATATGTACTGTGCCTCACATCGCTCTTGGTGGTTTCGAGCCCAAAAATTTGGAATACAGAACAGAAAACAACTTAGCCCTGTCTGTTGTTTTAATTCTAACTGTAGAAATCGAGAAATTACAAAGAATAATAAGAAACATTGCTTTCCTATCAAAACTCTCCGCTTTTTGGCTGCGAGGACGGTATTTCTTTTCCAAAACTCTTGTTTTAGCTGATTTACAATTAAATCAATTACTGATTTCTCATACAAATCCAGAAATATACATTTTTCCTCTAAGGAAGACATTGATTCCACTAGATTAGGCTCACCTGCCTCTGTTTGTATTATTGAATGCTTCTTCTCCTTTCCTATCTTTTTGACTATCAAATATAGTCGGACCGAAGGCTAACAGATCCTCTTTGTAGATCTGGGCAATCAGGTGTTGTTATTCTTATCACTTGACTGGCGCAGTTAAAAGAACGTAGCTGTTCAGGCTTAAAGAAAAACTAACCAGGTCTTAAAGAAAAGTCTTACCAGTTTGTCAATCACCAGTCGAAATTAATTATTTAAATATTTCGTACAATCAATGTGGAAAGCTGAAACGAAGTTTCAAGGACAGAATATAGTGGTAGTAATAATAAAGCGTACGTCCTAGATTAGTTTTTTAAACCTATAATGAAAATGTGTTTTCAGTGGATATAATTCTTTCTGTGTAGGTGCTTTGGTAGCTCACAGGCAGGATATTGTGTGATGTACTGATTTTTTTCGTTCTATTCCAGGATACAAAGATCGCTATTCAAGTCGTTGCCACAAGCTGTTCGAGAAAATGAGATCCATCACAAGGATCCTGCCTCGGTCATGGTGGAAAGCAAACACTCGTAAGTACCCTCTTGATTTCTGTTGGGATGTGTAGTGGGCAATTCTGCTTTTAGCTTCTCTTTATCGGATGTTCTTGACTACTAGGCATGCAAAAAATGTAATACATGGGTACCCATAGGTTTTACAGGGTGGGGTGAAAGATATGCATTGGTTTTGGAGGACGAGGATAGAAACAATGATCGTACCAAAAAAATGTAGTTATTACATGTTTACATTTTGTTTGTGAATTATAACAATAGGATGCTTGCCATGATCATCAAAATCACGTGGTGAAGACGATTTATGAAACTTTCCATTGGTCTAGACCACATCCAAAGTGGTCCAGCCGTGATTTTCTCTTTGATTTGAATTATTCTGAAGAGTGACGATTTCTTGAGTGACTCGTAAATGCTGAAATCTGGATCACTCCCTGGCCTCACTCATAGAGACTAGTTACACGGTGAGCATTAGCGTCGGAGATGTTTTGGGTTGAATGTTGAAGTGGTGTTGGAATGCTCTCCATTTGAAAACCATAGAAATGGCGTTTTGGAGAAGTACGTGCGCTGCAATATCCATGGAGCTTACAAGCAAAATTAGATCATTTCATCTCCCTAGCTGTACTGCAAACCAATGCATGTTTAAAGTCTGGAATCGAGAGTGGGAGATGGCTCGCTTTGGCGCGTACGTGTCCATATCAGCCTCAAAGCAGGAATCCGCTGCTCTAGTGGTACTAACATGTATGGTTGGTACAAGCAGGCTATCTAAAGCGATGCATTGGTCGATGAAGAAACCTGCTGTTGCCTCATTACTAAGCAACTTAAACTTGTCGTCTGTATCACATATCTCTAGTGACAAGTACATTGTGTGACAAAAGGCTCAAGGCTAGCCAATCTGGTATTGACAAAGGCGTTCGAAGCAAGCCACCTCACATTGCTGATACCCAGCCTAAAAGCCCCACCTTGTAAAGGTTTCAGTCATTCGTTCAAGCGTCTTCGTTTCTCCTGTCAGACAATTGTTAAATAGGGACGTGTTTCACATAAATTCCTTCTGGATAATTTTGAGCATTTATGTCTTCAAAAAAAGATAACATTTTAAAAATCAACTTTGACGTGGTAGCGTACGAATGTTTTTATAAATTGCTCGCCTATGTTAATTTGTTTTCATGCTCCTCTTGCTTGTTGGACATTCAACTCGTTGGTGTTTAGTTTTTACGTAGATTGCATAAAGATAGCCAGCACTAAATTTGATAATATCATTTAATCCATTTATAGACTATACAATTATCAACGCAATTATACTTATACACCTGATTTGATTCATTTTCGAAATTGAAACCCTCACAGAATATCGAGTTTTATAGAATATTATCTTTCCTGAAAAAATTACAAGTCAGAGGGGTGTTAGCCCTTGACAAACAAAAACCACGCTGTCGTTATTCCTTTACGATGAATATAATCATTTTAGTTGTTATTTAATTAGGAGAAAAACATCAATAGTTCAGACTAGATATAAACTGAACCTTGGTCGTATCTATCAACACCAAGAAAAAGTATTTAACGACTATCTGAGATGCTTACAATTTGGGAATCATTATTTTTCTTAAGCTACGCTCACATGTTTAAGTATGCTTGAGAGTTAATGCTTATTTATTCAATCTAAATGTAAAACGTATCAATTCAATCAGGAGCACAGGATAAATCAGTGTATAATTAGAAAAGGGGGGTATTTATTTTTCAAACTATTTCCCACCACAGTTTTTGTTAGCGGTCTGTTATTAGATTGTGGTTATTTAAATTCAAGTGGTGACACGTTAAAAAATACCTACGACGTAAGTTGATAGGAAAACTAACCGTGGGTAGCAAATTTTATTCAAGGTGGGTCACGGGAATAGACCCATAACTCAAGGTACTTCAATTTACAGTTTGTGGTTGAAGAGGAGGTGCCATTAGAAGTTTTTAAAATTACATCAACAATGTGGAGTGCATCAAGCTCGTAGTACGAAGCAAGCAGATTTTAAAAGCTTCTGTGTCTTCAAACTTAGCATGTTTGTTCAATAAAACTCCACAGCAAACAGTAATTCTAAGACTGTACATTAGCCATTCGTTGAGAGTGTGAGGTTTTTTGGAATATAATACCTGCAGATTTGCGTACTATGATGGCAGAATGCAGCTGAAAATCTATGAAGGCTTTCAATTGTTGAACTGCCAACTAGTAAAGATGGAAGATTCCCGTTGGAAGTGTTGGTTCTTGACGCTCGAGATTGGCATCAGTCAAGTTTGCAGAACCTGGAGTTGTTGGAGCAACTCGGACTGTGGATAAAAGGCTGCCCTCATTCGCCTTGTGTTCTCTGAAGAGTTGTCCATTCGCACAGCCAAACACTTTTTGAGCGGAGTTGGATTCTGGAGATTGTTTGAAACCTGGTTCACCAATCCCAAACTAACCAAGTTGCAAACGATCTACACAATAGAGAGTTATAGCAGCCCACAGGAGACGAGAACTCAGCGGCGCCCGTGACCGGTGACTAGAGCGAGCAAAAGGAGGCTCTACCGTTCTTGGTGGGGGAACCCGTTGACGCGTTGAGGTTTATAGTCACGTCAAACGCTAAAGGGACGCCAATTCGGTTTTGGAGGTAATTTCGAGAGAGTTGTGATTGAATCTACTTAACTTCAAATGTCGACCAAAAAAACGAAATGGAAACCATTGAAAATATGATAGCACTTCCCAGTGATGGTGCAGCGGAGTGTAATGAGGTACATGGTGCTATTAAAGCATATTTCGTAATTCGTTGCACTTGGTGAGAGAAGAGCTCTGATAGAGTCTTTGATAGCTCCACAAACTGCGGAAATAGAAAGGGTGGTTCGTTCATTAGGTGACGCCCTGTATAGATTCCGAACGAAGTATTTATCAGAGAATGGTTGTAAACTTCCAGGGGTAACAGCGTTATGCATTACTGTCCACTACTGCCCTTTCGTATATTTTTTTGACATTTAATTCAACACATCAAAACGAAAATTGAATGGAATAGAATTTATTGTTGAAAACTGAAGCGCAGTTGGCAGTGTATTCGTTCTTGTTTGTTTGGGAGAACTATTTGGTTATAGATTCGGAAGGTTATGTACGTGGCAGGCACCTGTTTGCGGGGTCCATTGGCCATCTGTGAGGAGGTTCCTTGGGGCCCGTAAGTGTCCTGCTATAACTCTCTATTGCTACGACTGTTAGCGAAATTCCTTGGCTAGCCAATTTAACCTGCTGAATCCCCCAGCCTGCAGAATCTTGGTGGACATGGGATTTCTGCACGGACTGGTTCAGGGATTAGTGGATGCGCCAATTCAATTTCCCATCTCGCTTATTCTCACCTAACTCTTGTGGACTTTGTTCTTTCACGTCAACTATTTGTATCATACCATTGTTTAGGATATAAACCAAGCCCTGTACGAGTGTTCATACTTGGACATCATTGAGCAATCAAGAATGAAATGTGCTCTACCAGAAGTCCTCTCATCTTGAATAGAGAAACATCCCAGTACCTTTGAGTCTATTCCCATGGCCCACCATGTTCATACCTTGAAAATAATCATTTAGTGACAAGTAGAACATTCAGTTCTCTCGCGATGATTTGTAATGCATTGAAGTTTATTTTGGGAGGAAGGAATTTAAATTAACTTAGAGAGGGGTATCCTTTGATGTATCGTGATTCCATGTTTTCACTTTAGGTCGCGCCACAGAAATTCATCGGTTACCCCCAGAGTTAGAGAGGCTTGGACGTGATCTGGAAATCTATAAAAATTCCCCGGTTTATATTTTTAAGGGCGGTTCCGTTATTCCGTGATCGCTAATACATTCGGTAAATAAGTCGAAAGCATAAGAATCGTTCGTATCGAATCAAAATTGTAAGCGAAACTTCCCTAATTCTGACAGATGGTTGAGATGTTGTTACTGGTTGAAAAGACGGTGCTGGGGATAGCGCATACTCTAAAACGAAGACTGGAAGACTGATTCTGACTGCCGTCATGCACTATGTACTATTTGTAAATAATTTTTATTCATCTGTAAATAAACGTTATCAACATGCTGTAAGATTTGTTATTTTATTTGTAAAAGAGATTTTGGATGGTTGATTGGTTACATTTTTCTTGATTAGACTGGAGGAGGGTTGATGGTGCACTTGTAGCAGCAAACTGGGTGCCTTTCAGAGGCAAAATATGGTGGTAGAGCGAGTTTCAGCTCAGACCATTCAATAAATTACATGATACTTCATGCGAATTTCAACTGTATCATGGCACAGCATTTACGAGTTCTAATAATCCAATGGAATAGAACTCTAATTTATTTAAACTTGGAAAATATTCAACCCTGAGTCAACCGACCGTTGCCAGATTTGAATCACACCAACATTAAGAACACGAGATGGTGTTTACAGGCAAAAATCTAGACAACAGGAGGAGAGATTCTTCCAAATTCAGCTTTACTTTTTATTGTTTGTAACTCCCTTTATTTTAGATACAAAAGGCTAATAGGCAATACAGTTTTTGAGGTTTAATCTCTTCGTTTTCCTGTATTCTTCAATTTCGGTGCATATAAAAGCGTCCATTAGTATACACTGCTTCCGAACTATTGAATAAAAATCTTGGACTTGCAAATTCACCCATTTTTGAGGCTGTCATTTTGAGATATTGGACAACTATTTTCTCAATCTGAGTAGGGTATATTTTAAAGTTTTTCCTGAGACGAAACTCCCATTTTCAGCATGGGCTCCAGAGCTTACAGAACAATAAACATTATCTGCCAATTCGATTTTTATTTTTAAATAAATTTCAACCTGAAAATTTGTGCTCCAACCATGCTCTCCTTTAAAAGTCCATTTTTAAATTTCCTTCCAAGTTTTTTTCGCTGTAACGTCGCACTTGGTGGCTCATGGAATCTTGTAACATGGGGAGGTGAGGTGGTGTAACGGTATAGTTGCCCCTTCCATTGAGCTGAATGCGGTTTAATGCTCCGCCACGCTTGAAGGCGTCTGATTCATCTCCCAAGGCGACGGATTCAAGAATTGGGAAGGGCCTACTAATTGGATTTATGGAGATGTCTTATAATGTCTCCAAATTGCAAGGAATAATAGAAGGGAACTACTATATGAGTGTACTCTACGGTGACAATACTTTCAGGGTGGAATCTCCTATAATTTAAAATAATATAGTTTGAAACAAGATTTCACCTTTGGCAGGGTTGTATTGTCATATAAAGTCAAGAACATCACACCAGCACGTTTCTTCGCTACATTTTCGCATGCTTTCCATATGTAACAGTAGTTTTTTGATAACCTCACATTCAAGACGAAATGAGGAACACTGTGCCTCACTATTTTTAATGTTTTTTTGCCTATCTGTCATTCAGTATGATATTCTGACAATTTAGTTGTTTTCTTACGTTATTATCATATTGTGCTCAACTTAGGGAAGACCATAATATCTTAATTGTGTGCGTTTAAGTCCACTTAATTTGTTATGAATTTTCAATAAACTTGACCCTCTAATATACTCGTAGTCATGAAGCCCACAAACAACATAACCTTAACCGCATATTTTTACATCAATAAGCCTGAGCTCGAGATCATTACAAAATTTTCTTCACGATTCTAAAAATGTCACAGGTTTCCTTAAGCGCTGTACACACTAGTAGACCATGTTGCGCGATTTGTCTATAGACCGCATATAGGCAGCCGATAGACGTGGTCTCGAGATTGTTTATAGAGACCGTCTCTTGTCTCGTCTCGCGTCCACACCACAATTTGAATTTTAGTCTCCGTCTCCCAGTTTATCATTATGGAGTGAATTGATGTGTGTATCATAAACACCTGCATCGCAATAATTCTTGATAATGTAAGGACGAGATCACATTCAAAACGTTGGTGGACCCAAATGGATTCATATTGTGAATTTTCTTTTCAATCTCAGCTACTGGCACGGAATGTTTTTCTGCCAGTGACTCAAGAGCCAATTTCCTCTTGATGCAATTTTCGTAATCCAAATTCGTCACGTCCTAAAGACAAGTGGACGCTTGGTAGTGCTCAATTAATCTTAAAACTCGCATGTTGATTTCACCAACCAGAAAATCAACTACATCCCTCTATACCTGAACAACGTGGCCATACGCGAATGAAGCAAAATACCTGGGCATGACGCTTGACGCCAAACTTGGTGGAAAGAACACGACAAAAAAAAAAAAAAAAAAAAAAAAAAAAGAAATCTGAACTCGTGTTAAAACTTAGACGAATGTACTGGCTAATCGGCCGAAGATCCACCATGACCATTGGCAACAAGCTGCTATTGTACAATCAAGTACTAAAGCCAGTTTGGACGTATGGAGCACAGTTGTGGGGCTGTACAGCTCCAACCAATAGACTGATTATCCAGCGTTTTCAAAATACCGTACTGCGGTGCATCACTGACGCGCCTTGGTACTTTCGAAACGATGCTCTTCACCGCGAACTGGAAGTGGACAGCATAGACGAAATAATCAAACAGAGGGCTACCGCTCATCTAGCCAGACTACGAGGTCATGTCAATGAAGAAGCTGTGAAGCTACTTGATGTGCAAGACCTAACTAGGCGCCTTAAGCGCACAAAACCACATGAACTTGTGTAGGAAGTGAATGTGCCGAACCTCAGAAGGAGGAAATGGATTGAACCGAAAAAATTCCGAGCTCTATCGAACTCCTCCTCAACGGCTTCTCTGTCACTTGTCTCTCGTTGCAAACTATGTCTACACTTGCAACATGTTGCTCAACGTGTCTATCGTTGCACTTGGTCTCCCATTTCGATTGGAGGACCATAGACCACGATTTTTGGCCTTGCAACCGACTTGTAAACCACGATTTGTCTCGAGACATGTCTACGTAGACCACCCGAAACATGTTGCAAGACCGACATTGCTCAACATGTCCTCTAGTGTGTGCAGGGCTTTAGATCTTTGCCTACTATCAATCGTTGGGAGAAAAAATATAATCGAACACCCCTATTCTCTTGATTTTTTTCATATGATTCAATGATCATGTAGTGCCCAGGGGAGATTTTTATGTTTTTCTTTGAACGTAGTGTTCAACTTTGTGATTTGCCTATAAATATAAATGAACCAAATCAGTGCAGTACTTAATTGGGGAGCTAAATCAATAGTGTATGGTTCTAATTGAAGGGTCAAACTGGGAAATTGTAAATTGCGAAGAGCATACAATGTATCAGTGTATGTCATTGATACTTTTCTTTGTAAGGTATAATAAGATGCTGATGGAATGGACTAGTTGCCCCTTCCAGGGGCTGTGGCGATATTCCTGTAACAAACAGAGGGTACTGCTGAAGTTAAAAAGCTTCAGACTTAGTTCTGGCTTTGCGCTTTCAAAAAACTGGAAGGGGGAGCTATCCATGTCCATCACAAATGGAACTTTGGTCTTACTAGATTACTATCATTAATTCTTCCTTTCTTAGATTTTCTGAGGTAGAAGATCTGTACAACTGTGATATATCTCCCCGGATATAATACTTCTCGCCCTAACCGTGTGTTGAATGGAAATTAATGTGTTAATGTAGTGTTTTCACTGCTGCCAACTTGTCTAGGGCTTATCTTTTTACCTTGTTCTCACTAGTAGGAACAGTAGGAGAACCTCGACTTAACAAATCTAGGGAAAACCTAATATAATTAACCATCAACTAGTTACATGTCAACAATAGATTTTCTTTAATTTTCATACTTTTTTCTTTAACCTTCTTTTTCTATTATGCATGTGTTTCCTGTTATATTTTGGCTATAAGTTTCACCGTTGGGTTGTTAATCTTGAATCGTTTATTTGAAACATTTGTGTAGTGACCTATCCTGGTAGTTACGTTGGTCATGCAGTAATACCAATTCTTTAGCCTCAGAAATATTGAGTTAAAATCATTTCAAATTTTCGTTAACTTCAGTCTAGTACTTTGGTAGAAAACTATCAGTGGATGGGCGGACTTTAACCTTTTTGTAGGGAAGGGGGGTTAACTTGGTATTTTTCTTGGTTGATTACAGAGGCTTTTATAATTTATAGAAAATTTCATTTAACTGACACACTGAACTCTGTTGGTTTTAAGGATACCTGTTCACTCATACTGCCCCTCACTACCTACTTCTACTCTTGGGTACTGTACAATTATCCTTATTATAACTTCGTTCCAACAAGAGTGCCGTTAACAGAATGATAACAGTACACTGGCACATGCGTGGTAATGATAACTGCTATTCATGGCCGAGTCAAGCCATTGTCAACGGCCTTTCAAACATTCAGGATCCATTGACAGCAGTTGCACTGCTGTTTTCTGGAAACGCACAGCACTGAGGGGCTCTGTCCCTTACCGTTAACAAAGGAAATGTTTGGCAATCGAAACCTTTCAAGTATTTGTCACTGTTGAACGTACGTTGGATTGCTCAAGTGTTCCAACAAATATTTATTCACAGTTAATGGTTGTGAACTGTAATCTAGAAGGCTGTGCACTATTGTCAACAGCTGTTGGATGGCCTCTTCCTTGTTGGAACAAACCTAATATCATGCTACTCCCACTAGATCTTCGCTCGTGACTCGCAAGAATAATTCCTAACTTTCCGAAAAAGTGCTTGCACCCTTATTTATTATTATCATTATTCATGTGTTTAGAAGTGTGCATGCGCTCGGACAACTGGCCATGTGTAAGTAAATTTCTCACTAATTAATTTTCATTAGTTTCGCATGGGTTTTCATGAGTGTTACAGCCTTAGTTGTATTTCTTTCTGTCACCAGCTTTCGCATTCACGCTTATTTTGGATTCCTTGGGCTTTGGAATTTTCCTTTTTGAATTGCCTAAATTTGTTATTATTGTCGCTAGTTAAATGTACATTATATGGTTCGTTCCAAAATTGTTGGGCAAGTCTGGAAGTAACTACTTTCATCGTGGCCTTTCAAAGTAGTCCAGTAAAACTCGGGTTTTTTAAATGGATCTGGCTCGGAAAAAGCAAGAAGTCGATGTAATGAAAATTTTGAGCTAAATATCGTTCAATGAAAATATAAAATTTATATGCCATCACATAGTTTACTTGAAAGAGGTAGCGATGGAATTACTAATTGTCAAGGAATCTGCGTTTTAGTAGTAGCATAAAGAGACTGGTGTCAATCAGATATTTGTTATGAGGAACACCAGGAACATGATGAAGTCGATCCACCTGCGGACAAATCTTCGTGGGATCACAAGGAATGCTTATAAAGAGAAAGCCCTAACATTTCTGTGAAACAATAAATTGTATTGTATGTATAAATAATCATTAAACTTTATAATAATGAGGTCCTTATAGTGTATTTGAAAGATGTGACTTCTTAGTTTTGACTGATTCCGATGTCAGTGAAGGCAATTATTATCACAAAATCCTCGTTGAAATTCAATAATCATCAAAAGCCCTAGATGTCTCATTTCCGTATTTTTCTAATTGGCCCTAAAAGAAAATAACAGCAACAGAAAATAACATGAAACAGATTCGTTCTGCCTGAACTGATTTGGAACGAACCGACCCCGTAGTTGGATAGTTGTACATACTGTGCTTCACTTGCGCCTCTCAGGGTCACAGAAAGAGCGAGTTTGCTGAAAGGTGTGAAAAATGTCTTCAACCTGCGTTCGACCACCACACAACAGCACCGGCCGCCTGTGGAAGTTGAACTTTCTCGTAAGTACCTTAATTTTTCCTTCCGAACTTTGTGGGTACTTCGTAATCGCTCACTATCGTTCTTCCACGTAAATGAGTCTGGTTAGTCAGGCACTAACGTTTGTCACCGGTAGGCAACCGTAGAGGCTGGGTTTATTAGGCACTCCAGTTCTTTGCTGTTTTCTGCAGTGGAATTCATTCACCGCCTTTTTGATTGGCAACAAGGAAGTACAGGTACATTGGCTTAGACTGTCAATTCTGCATCATTCATGGCCCCGCCAAATTTCAGAGTCCAGTCTTGGTACTGTCTGAATCAACTAAAACTATTTGGTATATATTAGAACTGGCATCTGGACAAGCATTTGGACTGGCATCTGGACCAGGTTGAAAGCAAGCATTCTGTTGGTTTGTCTATGATATTTTTGTAATGAGTTGGGCAGAAGCCATTTGTGCTCTAGAAGAGTAGGAATGGCTATCTGAAGAAAAAACCAGGTTAAGCAAGCCCCAAAGAAAATAAGAGCAATCCTAGGCATTGAGTATCAATTTGTGATAAACAGTGTAGTGCAAGAATTCTAGGGCCATCTACTGAAGTATTGGATGTATTCCATATTCAGCCTGAAGCTTAATAAGTGCCATTGATTGGGCTCTCTGAACTGCAACCAATTCAAAGAAATGTGGGGGTTTACGTTTGATAGCTAATTATGTTACGTGTCACAAGAAGCCAGTGTTTTCTTCAGCCTCAAGTTTCTTGAGAACGTTTGAAATTCAGGTTTCCTTAAAAGTCGATTTAAATGCCGAAATACCCGTCCGAACTGCAAAAATTGCTTTCCCAAAGATCCAAAACCGAGCATAATGGCTATATCTGGAAGTGGACTCCATATAGGCAAAAAAATCCACCAAATGAGTCAAAATATGTATATGATAAACACGATAAAACTGTTGTTTGTTTTTTGACGACTCCCAATTGAAGAAGAGTGGTTTTACTGTTGAAATTTTGCAGCATCAAAAAATCAAATTTTATTAAAATGTTAAAATAACGTTTTTCTACCCTACTATTTCCTTTTTGGATAATTCCATCTGTTTCAAAGTCATTAAACTGGTCAAGTTGCAACTGTACAGGCTTTTGGGCACTTCATAACAAATTGTGAGCACATTTTTTGGACTCATTTACGTGAAAGAACCCTAGTTCAGTCACTACAAGGTATGGTTTAGTTGAATTCATGTTGAAAATCGTTTGTAACGTATTAATTTTCAGGTGCTTTCGTTATGAGAGTGTCCTGTAAGTCCCGAGATTATTTCGTTTCTAACGATCATTTGGAAGATTGAGTGAATTTTGAAAGGGATGTTGAAACTAATACCCTTTTTTAAAAATAAGATTACTTCTCTGGAGTCAGTTCATAACGCAATTGGCTTGTGACTGAAATGGCTCAATTTGTTTGACTTATTGAATTCATCCTGCATAGTTACATGCATGCACATTCCCTATTATCTATTTCCAATTCTAAATCCTTATATCCCAACTACCTAAGTACTTGAAAGACTGCAAGGAACGCTCTATTACGTACAATTAAATACGCACGTTCGAATTTTGACGAGGTATTCTTAATTTTTGGGGCACCAGCCTTTCACGGAAACAAGTATCACCAATTCAGCTAAGGACTGCAGATATTGATTCTGGGCGTGGAAACCCTAGCAGCCTAACGGGCTTGATTACTTGACCAAGATAGTCGGCTGGTCAGTGGACTTATTGTAGGCTTTTCTCTGGAAAAGATGGCGAATTATGTCGAGGAATCTATAATTCTTGGGGCTGCAGCATGGGTAGAAGTAATGTATTAATTGCCCTTGTTACTCTAGTGACTGGGTGTTGACATCTCTGAGCAAAGCAGTGCAGGTGTATTTGTGACATTTAGTGCATTGAAAGGTCAGTTAATGAAAAATACCGGAAATAATGGAGGAGGTATATTTTCAGGGGGCCGAATCTTATGGGTATTTCAATGAACATTTTTATGAGTTCAAATTTCTTGAAAGTGAAAAAAAAACCCTTTGGTGTTTGAGCATGACAGTTCTAACACTATATTCTGGCAGAAAAAGGATAATTTGGGGTTTCCACGTAAATCGTTAACTCATCCCTTTCAAAGTTTTCATTCTTGATCTTTTATGTTGGTGTTTGTTGTTGAAGCTCTATTTTAAGTGTTTCAACTCATTTGTGTGTCTGCGTTCTGTATATAGTCGAAAAATCTGAATCCAGGAAGTTTTTTGAAGGGAATTGGTTCATTCAATAAAGGTAAACCCCCACGTACGACTTACCTTCGTGTTTGTTTTTCGAGTGGAACCAGTTTTATGACAGGTGGATTTTTGCTGTTTGAATAGCACATGTACAAAATTAGTCACACCTGAAGACGTTGTGTACCACGTGTGACCACGTTTTTTGGTTTTGCATGGTTTGATTTTCGTTTCACCTGTTTAAGCGATCGAGTTTACACGTTCAGGGCAAGATTCAACTTTTGGCTGGACTCTGGAACTTAATTTTGTTTATTTTACTGGGAGAGTCTCTGGCAAACTATGTATCGAAATTTCTGGAACTGTTCCAGAATCTGGGTCTCGCATCATCTCAAACCAGTAACAAAAACAAGTTTCAGGGAAATGCATGAGCGTATTGACAGATGTATGACCTGGATGTCCAGGTTGGAAGTGATAGTGTGGATATGAAGCTGACCTGCCAGGGCTAAGATAAATGAGAATTTCTGAAATACCTGCAGTTTCCGATCTGAATGAAGCGCAGTAGATAATTACCAAGGCCACAGCCGTTTCGTAGGGAGGGGAAAGCGGCATGAAGTTACTTGAATTGAGCATCGCAGCAGAACTAAAACTAGCTCTGGCTCTAGCTACATGCTCTTGATATTTACTTCCTAACCAATAATGGCTTTTAGGTTTTCATAGCTTGTATTTTAGATCAGCTGCTAGTTCAGAAATTCTCTAACACAATCCGTATCCTAACCTGTCAAATCATCTGTTATGGTAGGCCAGAAATTATTGGCGGGTAAGTGGTGTTTCTTAACCCCCACCGATCAATCTGGAACTTATGACATAAGACACAGAACAGTGAACCTTTCGCCTGTCATGTTGATTGTAACAGCGCCATTTGGTTCGAAACTGTCATCTCTGCAGAAACTTCTGTCAAATACAGAAAAGTATGGAAGACGAGGGTGTAGCGAAACCCCAATTGAAAGGCACTTGCATTCGCTAAAAGTAGTTCAATATCACTTCCATTTGCGTTTAAACAAACCCGTTGTCTCCCAATTCAAGGTAAAAGTCATGATGCATATGATATTTTAAAACCGAATGACCTAGAGACTCTATGGGTTTTGTTTCAAACTGATTCGAGTCAACCTACTTTCAACAACAACAGTTTCTGGACCAATGTTTCACAATTATTTGGTCTTTAATGATTTGACAAGCGAAAAATCCATCAGAAACCCATCTCTATGAGTATTCATATCAGCTGACAACATATACACCAGCATTTACCCATATGAACTGCATTTCCATCAGCCCTGAACGTGTTGACTCTTTTGAAACTTTTTTCAAGGAACATGATTGTGATTTACCATGTACCTACCTAATTTTAATCGTGTTTAATTTTGCAGGTATATTTTTGTAAGTAGTATGTAACTTTATAATAAGTATGTGATTAATAATTGAAAACTCCATATTCAATATCCATATATTGTCCTCAATTTCTATCAATCTCTATGCATTTTTATGATTCATATTTGTTTGGAATGTACCTATACTAGAAGAAATGTTCTTCTTGACAGATTTTTAAGTGCACACTCAATCGAAAATGTGAATTGGTCAATTCCAATCTGGTTCCGAAATGAATTAATATTTCCGATTTCCTTCATACTTCATTTCTATATCAAGTCAGCCATGCCTTCTCACCAAGCCGACCTGACAAAGAAATATTTATCACTTATTAATCGGTATTTCTCACTTGTCATTCTGAACCAGTGACCTTCGATCTTCCAAGGAAAATGGAGATTCATTATTCATTCATGAAATCATGAACCAACTTTCTAGGGCGTCTCCAAATTGTTAACCACCCATTTACCGTTAACTATTCATAAACTACATTAGCCTTCCCTCTTTTTATATTCCGTTATCGGGACTACCCATGGCCGAGCCGACTAGTTCACGAACTCATTGAGTAGTTTATGGTTTTCCCAAGTTGTTTGTCTTATCACCAAGTTATTTCGTTGAAAATCGTTTACTGAGTTGAAGAATTCACTAACTGAATTTCTTACTAGGCAATCGATAAACTAGAATTGTTTAGTTCGATACCTGTTTAAAAATACTGACAATATTTTATGTTCATCCCCCATCAATTTTATTTGTATTTTCAGGATTAAGCCATTCAGTCAGCATTCGTAGAGTACTCCCTTTCGTTCAAAAATCTCAAAAAAGTGCGATTTCCAATGCTGAAATCGTTCAACAGTGAAACATCTCCGAATTTCTTCCATAGATCACAAAGAGCAAAACAAAGAACAATATGATGATGATCACAATTTCAAATCCAAAATGCCAAATTTACTCAATTCAATGACTTGATGGTGGTAATGAGAAGATGGAGTTTGTGAGCTGGCCTTTTCTTAAGAAAGTGCAGGTTTCTCAAGTAGCATGGCTTATTTTTAAAAGCCATTTCAAGGTCAACCAAACACATGAATTAGAAACATGCACACATTTCGATGTTGAAAAATGATAAGAGTTGAGGTTATGAGACTTAGAAATATACACAACTGAATGGTGGACTCTCTTCATGCTTGCTAGCAACTAGCAGGAGAGAGGTTAGTTGGGAAGCCTACCTTACTTTGGCAGTGTTGCCACCCACTTCCAAAACTGCCAGTTTTGCGAAATTCCCTTGTTTGCTTTCCTTAGGCTTGTTTCACACTACTCCGGCAGTCGGGCAGACGACGCCGGTCACCTGGTTGTTTGGTCCAGGATGGAATTAGACGTTTCACATCAAGCCGACTGAAGTTGTGGTCGTCTCTCCGAGGGCCGGCAGTGGGGTGAAGGGCGAGGGGGCGCCGGCCTCCCCACTGCTGTGGACAGCTGTCGGTGTTCTTCAGGTAGTCAGCCTGGTCAAAGGGCTGTTGGATGGCTGAAGCCTTTCACACCTACCTGGCAACGTTATTAGTCCAACAGCCCAAGGCAAACAGTACACATCGTGGTTGTTTACTATTATACCAACGTGGTTGATATTCTATTATAACTTTCGAATTTCTTCGGTTTTGAGTGAACAATGGAGGAGTTGGACATCAAAATCCTCATTGCCGTAGTTCATGCCCCCCACTTCATCTCTTTTCATGTTGATTGGATGAACCCAGAGCATTCTGTTTCTTCTTCTTCTCTTCATTCGCCGATACAACACCAACCGCGCTAACAACACACGATCTATGTTGCTCTGCGTCAAAACAGGCTATGAGAGGAACGTTCCTGCGTGAATAGACCGAATTCCCATGTCGTTGCTGGGTAGAAAATCAGACACCCGACTGCCAGACTAGTGTGAAACAAGCCTTAGAGTGGCAAAAACCATCGTAGGTGGTAATGATGATTTTAGTAGTTACTAACTTTCAAATGAGTTTCTAGGTATTACATTCACTTTAGGAGACAAGTGATTTCATTTCTGTAAAGGTTGAACGTTTTTCAAGTTTTAAAAGATCTTTCAACAAATACAGGTCCCTTATTCTAAGAGAGGATGTTGTAATGAATGGAAATGCGATTGTTGCAGGTGGCGGTAGTGATGAATTGGGCTTTTAACGTCAAATAAAAAATGGTTCATGAATAGAAACACCTCATTCACCATTATTATTGTGCCCATTGGTATTTAAAATATTTTGAAAGATTTTTAAGAATCACCCATGGCAACTTTTTTTGCCAATGAAAAATGTCAATATCCCAGCTCAGCAAAGAGCCAAATTCGATGACTTGGTGTTGCAACAAATGAAAATGTTACTGGATTTCAATGCCTCCTACATTTCGAGAGACGTCAAAACCCTGCAGAAAATGAAAGATTCTTGAAAATTCGGTCACGAGGGCGTGTGAAGTTCAAATTGACAACTTACAAGCTGCTTATAATTATTGAGAAAAACTTTTCAATGCAGTCTTCCCAGAGAAATATACGCTGTTTACAATGAGTTTTGAAACTTAGATGACGTACCTAGGCCTAGGGTATGGTGGTTATGTACCATTTGTGTTCATTTCTTAGTCAATACTACTTAGTGAGCTCTCTACAGATAGAGTGTTGTGAATTGAATGTCATTTGACGTCAGCATGTTTTCCCATGTCATCTGCTGCTTCGTTTCAAACTTGAAATATGAACATTTGCAAAGCCAATCAGGGAATTTGGAGATAAAACGTGGATGTTTTCTATTCAATAAAGATGCTAGATGACTTCATTCATTGGCTATACACTTTGTGAAGACAGACAAAATTCACAATTTGTTCTGAAAAAAAGAGTTGTTTGTAGCACGTTTCCAATAAGACTCGTATGGACCGCACCTAGACATTATGTTTAAAATACGTACGTTATTTGCGCCACCATTATCTTCTGAATTTGGGGTATCCTAGAGAGATTTAGATTCTTGAGCCTTGGTCAAAAGATGAAACAACTTTTTGGACGTTTCGATTCATTTATAAATCTTTAGGGCTGAACATGATGGGAAAAGAACTGCTTCATTTGGTTGTAACTGGAAAAATCTGGTGTAGCAATGGTGGCTTATTTATTTAAGACACGGCAATCGCCAATTACACAAAGAAAGTATACACTACATAACAATGCAGATAGAAATAAATACAGTTCATGAGATAAATATTAAGGGAAAAAAACAGATTTAATGTGTGAGAGCAAAAAAAAAAAAAAAAAAAAAAAAAAGAGATAGTTAGTAAAGGATGTTTTGTCACTTTTGCTGGTGTAGGAATGATGTGAGACACCTTTTGAGATACAGAAGGCGATCACAAAAAAATCGATGCCTGTGGATTCTATGAGTGCATTAGCTTGACGTGGCATTCAAAACATAGGCCGATGAAAAAGGTAGTTGTATGCAGCAAATGGCACAACAAACAATGAGTTGGATCGAGTTGCGTAGCTTGGAACCTGGAAGTCCACTCTTGACAGCAGGGATGGGCAGTGAATTGCACCATTGACCAATTTATGGTAAAATGCTATGTCCGCCATAAAATGACGGTCAATCAAGTTGGGCAGGTTGTATTTTGCTGCAAGAACAGCCAACTGATCATGGCTAGCCGGGACTCTCGTTTTGAAGCAGAGATACCGCAAAAACCTACGCTGAACACTCTCCAGACGATCCTTATACTCCCCATAGAATGGCGACCATATGGGGCTTCCATATTCCATGATTGGGCGAACGAGGGCCCCATACAGCACCACAATCGCTTCGGCTGATTTGAAATCACGAGTGCATCTCTTGAGGAAACCCAAAATTCACGTGATCTCGAGTACATGGCAGCCGCCCCAACAAAACACCATTTGTATGGTACGGGAAAGGAGTCGAATTCTGGGATCGTGCAAATGACATCACAGTACACTTAGCTGGACTCAACTCAAGATGGTTGTAGGAACACCAATTCATGACGTTATCGAGGCTCTGCTAGAGCAGGAGGCAATCCAGTACTGGTGAGAAAACCTTGAGGTCATCTGCGAAAATAAGAATCTTGATATTCGGAAATGGTACCGAATTAATGTCTTGTAATTATGGCATAGACAATAAGAGGATGAAATAACTAACCCTCAAGAATCTGAATCCATAAAACGGTTATACTTAATATGATCAAGAAACCTTAGTCACCTTATTTAACGTATATCATACAACATTGTTTTAAACCATTGTTCGCTTTAGTGCTTGATGGAAGAATTATTCGTGCCTTTCCAAGCCTTGTGATGATTCTAATTGTGAAACAGTTATCTTTGTGTAATGGTTATTTGGAAGGTATTCATATTCAATTTTTAAGTTCATTCAAATATTGTACCCCTATATTTTAGCTCCATGTAATGACATACAGGATAATTTCCGTTGTTTTACTTATTCATATCATGTTTTCAGACGGGTTCGCCTTTTCTCAAGAAGAAGGCGGTGCTGTGGCTCAGTCTGACGTCATTCGAGCGTACAACACCAACATCCCCAAACCCGGGGGAATGTAAACTGGCCAGCGCCCCGAGGGGATCTCCGCGTGCCTGCAGCGACGTGGACTTTGGTCGAAGGATTCGTAATTTTTTCAGAGCAACCATCTTGCTTCCAGCGTTTAAGATCTGCGAGGAAATCTTGTCTCAGAGGGGGAGGGAACCTCTTAGCTGTTACCACATGGGAGGTGTTTGCCTGTGGTACTGTAAACAAATGGAGCTATAGAGAAAGCCTGGGATGAAAAACGCCTTTCAGGTTCTAGTTATGGGTAACAATTTTGTCAGGAATTCAGTTTGAATCGCTAATTGTCGAATGTGTGGGTTTTGCTTGACCTGCAAGGAAACAATGCAATTAGCTCCCAGATCACCCCTATTATTTCCTCACAAAGCGGTAGTTCCCTTTCATGTGATATAGACTTGATACAGAAAGCTTTAATAGATGTTTTTGTCCTAGTTCTGCGGATCCAGTCGATGAATTTGGAAATGAGTATCTCGTTTGAGACAAACCCTGTTAGTATTGTTACTGTTGAAATTCATCCCAAGAATGTTGTCAATATTCTCTACTCTTGGAATAAGTTAGATGAATTTCTAGGGATCTTGGGAGTAGCTTTCGCCACATGCTCCTTATTTAGGAAAAATGGTAACTATCTCAACGAGAAATTTGAAATACTCAATACTTTTTGGCGAGAATAGCTAGGTCTAAAAATACTAACAAAACCCCCAAGCATTAACCTGGTTCTATGGGTTTTACAGATTCATTCTGAGAGACTCATGACGTTGAACGAAAATCTAATACTGTTCTCTCGCTGAATGAATATTTATTTACTGTAATTAGAATTTGAATTAGAGTTAGAATGGGTTCATCATCCAATTCTTTATTGTTTGTTTTTTATCCCTATCAAATAATTGTTTACAGTCTTAACGCTGACTGGAAAAACTCTTTTGGGGATGATATTATAAATAATATTAATAGTTCAAACTAGCCTTCAGATAACCAAAGATTGTGCTTTCTAGAATACTGTTGTTTTCACCTTAATTTTTATTATTGTTATATACGAGATAATTCCTGTACTAAAATTATCTGTAACTGCGTTTTAATGATGCATTGCATTCAAATCAATTTAATTTTCGTTTACCAACCATTCTCAAACGTAAACGAACGTATCTATTAATTTTCTACAATGGAAAGGGTACGGGTTAACCCTTGATTTTTATCCTTGAAATACTCATGCGTTCAAGATTTTTACGCAAAATGAAAACATTCGTCTGGACATGAATAAAACAAGGCCGATAGCATTGAAGTCAGGAAGATTCTAAATCCCATATTGACCAGATCCATAATCTTCAATTATGATTGCAACGTATTTCAATTCCTTGAGGACAGTTTTCTTGACAACGTCTGAATTCCTAGATCTTTTAAATGAAATTTATAGGCTCATAAGTTATGGGTCACAACTATCACCAGGTTATGCATTGTGGTAAGGATTCGCCGTTAAAGGGCCAGAGGTGTACGAAATCGTTGAAGATTTATGTTTTACTAAAAGGTGTTTGTATAACGACAGGTCAGGCAATTTTCAAAATGAAAGAAATCGCCTTACAAAAGGAAGGACAGTTGTCATTTCTTCTTGATTTAGATAGAATTCACTCCAAAGAATCCAATAACACATCCAGAGCTACCTAACCTAACCTAACTGAAGCTAACCTAACCTCTCAACAAGCTGAATGAAAAAATACTCCCATACATATAGGGACTTGTTACGATGAGAATGGTTGGCATTATTCGCAGATAAACTTTTGTTACACAAATATAATTTAAGCCAAAAGCATTTAATTAGCGAAAAATCATTAGAGTAGCTGAAAGATGTCCGTAACTTTACAAAAACTACTTGTAAATAATTTATTTAAAATCGTCAACACAGTTCGTGTGGACTGTGACAGAATCGTTGAGGTTCTTTTGATAATTTTGTACTCAAATGAAAGTAAGTTGTCTATTTGACTTGTATTACCGCATAGGAACCCAATTTTTCGGACTTACACAATAATTTTAGTTGTGTTAAGGGCTTTTTTAGGTAAGATATTTTTCAACAATCCAAAACAAGAGTGTTTATTTTTTCATGGGCTGTGTTGATTTCATTACTGTACCTCTAATCTAAGGTGTTATATTATTAGTGGGCCAATTATCGTAGAGGAAGCATGTGATTATTTATTATATTGGTAGTAATGTCATTTATGGTGTGATAAAAATGGTCTTGGTCGAATGTTCGTTTTTAGGAATCTCGTTTTTTGAATCAAAAGGGCATTATATTCTTAAAAAGATGTCTTGATTGCCCTAAAGAACTGAGAAGAGTTGCGTATTTGACTTCTTCATTTATCTGCAATTTTTGCATATTGAGAAGTGTCTGATGAGGTTTGAAGAATTTATTTTACTCACAAATCTATTGGATGTTACGTAATCGATATGGAATGGCTCTTGGCGGAAGACTTCCCACTAAGGCCACACCAAGATTTTGGAATTGGTACAAGAACCACTGCTTGATGTGGTGGCCGATACCATGCCCAAAACCTTCTCCCAACCCCATCTCTACACGTTAACCATAACAGGAGATGGGCAAAGGGGGAACAGATGCTGCTCCAATTATATCATCTGGTTCACAAATGGGTCTAAAATGGATGTAGGAACTGGTGCAGGAGCACATGGGGCTAAACCCAGGTGGATCGCTTCAATTCCACTAGGGGATCACACCTCTGTATTCCATGCAGAAATCGTGGCTGCAGCTGCTGAGAGTTTTAGAAGGGGACACAAAAAGGCCCACGTCCGCATCCTCTCAGACAGCCAATCGTCGATAAAAGCATTAATAGCTGTTTTTTTCTTTTTAATAGAGGTTGGTGGAAAATCCATCACTGGACTGACAGTGAGGGGGTGTATCTCTCACCTTTTGTGTCGGGGTCTCCATCGTGGCATACCAACTAAAAAACACCGTTCTTCTCGTCTTTTAGGACTGTCCCGGAACTGCTTTTTGGCATTACTTCGGGACAGTCCCCTTTTCAACCTCGTGAGGGTTCCTCCTGGTCTTCACTACTTCTACCCTGGCTCATTCCCAGCTTCTGTTCACTTCCTTCTCTTTGAGCACCATAGTGATATACGTGCTGACTGTACTCCAGTTCTCTGCAGATTGTATCATCTTTTCTATTACTGTTTCTGGGCTAAAATCACCTATTACTCCAACCACTTCCTGCCTTAGCTGCTGCCATTTTGGGCATATAAAGAATGTGTGCTCTACATCATCATCCCCCATCTGGCAGTACACACACCTTGCCTCGGAAGTCTTCCCTATTTTCTTTAGGAACGACCGATAATAACCATGCCCCGTCAGGAACTGGGTTAAATAGTAATTAACGTCGCCCTGTTTCCTCTCCGTCCATTTTCGCACTCCCCCTTGATCAGATGTGCTGTCCACCTTCCCAGGTTTCAGCTGCCCATCTCTGCTGTCATTTTTGCAGGGTCTCTGCTCTCTCCTCTTTTTTTACTTCTCTGGCCGCATGTTCTTGCTTTCTGGCATGAACCCGCTTCCTCTCATCAGCCAAAAGGTCGATTGGTACGACACCCGCAATTACCTGGGCTGCTGGTCCAGACACAGTCCAATAGGCACTGCAGATGCGCAACGCACCCCTCCTTTGAACAGCTGGACTTTAGCCAAGCCTTAAACTGCAAGGGACAGGTCAAGTACAATCATGACCTGATCAGAAAATGAAGATGGCACCCCAAGACTGGTTGCAGACCCGAAAATCCATGGTTTGTGGGATGTAGGAAGGGTGGCGTATTTGGATACGCTGACGCCTCCTCCTACAGCTCTCAAACATAGACGTCAGTTTCCCAGAATATAGTCCATGCATAGAAAATACTACAGGGCAGCCGAGGATTTGAGAGGCTCATTTGCGCTCTTTGTGATATCCTGCGAGGGCTCTCTTCACGAAGAGTAAGACTGTTTCTTAAAAAGAGTAGCAATTGTCCTGTCCGACAAATGGTCGAAACCTCTTTCGCAAGTGACCCAGTGGGTGAGAGTGAAGACCCAGATGCCCCTAATACGGTCGGTTTCACTGCAGATTCGAGGCTCAAGGAGGAACGTCCACTGCCTTGGGCTTGAAGATGAAGCCTTGATGCCGCTCAACTAGGGAGATGCCCATCAACTCAATTTCTTTCTTTTGGATCCTTAGGGTCACGGAAAAACCTCAAGAGCCAAACAACCCATTTAGGCCAGCTCTTCAAGAACAAATAAAAAGTTTCCCTTTGATGAGAACACATATTTACATAAAAACCATTGAAAACTAATAATTTAAAAATTTATATATATTGTTATTAAACAATCTTAAATATTAGTACGTCGGAAAACGTTAATATCAAAAAATGTTCTCGCTGGCTCTTCTTGTAGTCCATTTTTATTGCACCATAAAAATTTGCATTCATTTCCTGCCAACAACTTCTAATTTATTTATGAGATTGTACTTAGAGACCTTAAAAGGTCAAATTATTATTATCGTCTGATCATTATTAAAATGGTCCGCATCTGCTGGATTCATAGCTGTCTTTTTCATCTCGGACTGCACTTTATTTTCTGTTTAAAAGCCGAATTAATAAATTATTCTACACAAAGATCTCACTAAAAGGAAGAAGAATATATTTTTTTAAGGTTCGGTGCTAACCCCTGTGTTCCCTATTCATGTTAGCTACTAAGCATCTTTATAAACAAATTTTGAATCTTTAACCACAAAATTAGAGCGAATTTCTTTAAAAAATTGAAACAAATAAATTAAATAATCGCCCATAGTCTGGCTAGTCAATGGAAACAGCTATGGAATCAAGTTATTTTTCAACGTTTACGTTTATTTTACTGAAGCACTTAGTCAAACGTATGGTTTTGTTTTTTCTCGTGCGCATGTTACTTTTGAACCCTCGGGGAAAAGTATTGTGTAAAAAATAAATTATATTAAATTAAATTTTTTGAGTTTTTAATTGATAAATTCAACCTAAGGAACTGATTATGGTGTAGGTTTTAGTTTATGTTCTACTCAAGTGACATATCTGCACATTTTTATTGTTGAGGCGATGTTGCCTTTTGATCAGTTAAAAACAATGAAGTTCATCACACGACTCAACGCCGCCAAAATATTTTGGGGCCCCTCCCCATAATTTTTTTTTGCTAAGCGTGCACTTTTTAAAGCAAAATGTAAAATTTTTGTTTTGTGTTAAGAATGGATCCACATGCAAAAATACCCTGGGTTTTGCCCAACAAAAATGGTAATACAGGTGTCAAATTATACAATTTTATTGTTTGAAAATAATTTGTTAGAAAATTAAAATAATTTCTGAACCAAAACAGTACAAGGATATGTGGTAATATATGAACAACGAGATGAGGCGGATTACAGCTTGAATAATACTTCAATAGATAACCTTCACTGGGTTATACATTGCGCAGGTAACTCATGGGCCGATATATTAACATACACGGGGTAGTCTTTATTTCACAACAATAAACTCCAGTGGTCAGGATAGTGCATACTCACTCCCATTATAAAATTTATGTCACAGAATGATGCTAAAAATTCCTGTACATAGTGTAATAAAAAAAACCAGTTTCTAAATCTGCCAAAATAAACAGGTACTACCTTTGTTAATTCATAATCTCTCTACTCCTCTAAACATTTAGTTAAAAAAACCTTATTGTTCAAGAATTAAAGCTAAGGGCTCAAAATAAAATATCGTTGGTGTGCGAAATTCCCCAACTCACAAGATAAATTGAAGAGAGGAGTTCAATCGTACAACTTCAATTGAAACTAAATTTGGGTCAACCCAACTACAAAAAACTAAATTAAAGATTATTACAGTCCATCTGTTGGTACACTGTTTGTTTGTTTGCAACATAGTCAAGTTGCAACGTGTTACAGAATAGAACTAGTACATTTCTGTTAATAATACTTCAGATCGAAGATTCCAACAAAATTACATGTGAGATATGCATCAGTCCTCTACTGTCTTCCAATAGTCTTTAAACAAAACCGCTTTTGGATTATAATTAACACAGAATGTTAATTGCAGCCATTGGTAGGTTGGCTGCATAACTATTCGCAAAACGCCATAGTTACATATATGGAGTAGTACTATTCATAACCAATAATCTGTAAACTTAAAAAATGCGATTCAGTAAAAGACAATACAGGAAATATAATTGATACTTCGATAGAATTTGGACTCGTGCCTCTATCAACTTGGCTACTGTGGCCAATTCACTTGAAGAATATGATTCTTGAGGTCATGAGTCACTTTATTCGCTGGATACCTGAGGGAGGCCTATCTTTTATGGGTACAGCATAAGTTAAATTGGAAGTTGAACTTACATTGGGACAGATTCTCTTATTACCAATAGGAAGCCTCATCTAGTCGTGTAGTAGTTGTACTTCTCTAGTACAGTGTACTGTTAGGGTCATGCCCCTCGAACCTCCATCTTTATTGACAGCCATGCCCGGGGTAGTACTGTCCCAAGACTGCTTTCCACCATTTGGAGGAACTTCAGATTCAATCGAGTCACGAATGCGTTTCATGAAGACGTAGACTCAAGCGTTTCACGTCATCCGCATACTCCACAGATTCCACCACGTTAACTACTTCATCTGGGTCTTTCTCGTGGTCGTAGAGCTCCCTCGCCACCAAATCTGACCAGCGAGGTGTGAAATTACTGAATCTCGCCCATTCAGTATACCGGTACCTGGCTGTTCGTATCGAATATCCCATGATATGAATGTCGACCAATTTAGGCCTGTCGCTGTTCTTCTGGGGCGTAGCGCTAGGTCTGGGGTACTGAGAGAACGCTTCAGCAACCTGAAATTTCATGAGCAGTCACTGTACATCACTTTCTATTTTAGACAATCCACACAAAAATTAAGATTCGAGCTGTGATTACTCTCAAGGATGCTTGAATGAATGTATCTTTACATAAGGCAAATGGCATGATCTACTTTAAGGCGGGTCCAGACATGTATCATTTGCCCGATCCGATCACCGTATCCGTATCGTCGACGCGTATCATGATCGCATATGTGGACGGGGAATGATACGCGTATCATGATACGCGATCTCGATACGCTGTTATGATACGGCCCGAACCATGTCGAGTCGGTTTTTGTCCGATCATCAAAGGAGATAAAGATGCGGACTTCGGTCAGTCTGTACGCGTCAGTCAGTCGCGACGCTCGGTCGGTTGTACGTGCACTTCATTTGCAGTCTTGCCGTTGAATAAACATTGTTCAGTCTTTGCCTGCGTTGAAATCTAAGATCTCTCATCAGAGCTCTTCCTCCAAGTCCCCTATTTCTGAATAATTCTGTTTGCCACCATCGTCTCTGTTTGGGTTTTGACGTTGAAATGCTATGAATGACTATGAAACTAGCACATGAAATGGCTAAATTATCATAAACTTGAACCAACTGTGATGACATGCTCGGTTGAGAGTTGAAACTGAACTGGGCAATTTGATACGTTGTGAAGATACGGATACGGAGCAAATCGGAGGCGTCCACGACTTGATACAACATGGTGATACGGATACTGTGATCGGATCGGGCAAATGATCATGTCTGGACCCAGCTTAACAGACTGTCCTCACAGTAGATAGGTTGCTACTTTTCCCATTGTCCAGAACACCGTATTTTAACCCACTAACTATCGCAACAACTCGAGCCTGCCTTGTATGAGCTCTTTTGAGAGCTGAAATTACTGCATTTGAATTACAGGAATTAACCTGACGACTTTTAAAGATTGATTCCAACAGTTTTAATTGATGTTGAAGAAGGGAAATTCTTATCAGAACCTGAGGTAATATGATACCCATAAAGATTATGTGTCTACTGTGTTACAGAGGATCGATAAAATGTAAATTTTAAATTTGCATAATCTAAAAGAAATTTAACGTGGCAACTTCAAATTGAAAATCTCCTTTCCTTGGATTTTGGGGAAATCATAAAGTTAAATTTACTCAAGAAACCTTTGAATACAAACACTGGAAATTTACATCCATGTGTAGTAGTAGCGACAAACCAGTACGAAATTCTTGCATACAAGTCTGCAACGCATTAGGACATTTCATGTCTTTCCCCTCCCTCCTTCTTCCCTTCCCTCTAGCAATCTTGTCTTCCTACTGTGAATTCCATTTTTTTCATTATAAAGAAAACAAAATTTAAACTCATATTTTTATTTATTATTTACATCCATACATATATCGTCGTGGGTAGTAAAAGAACGGTATGTTATATGTTCTACATGACAGTACATTAACCCCACTAACCATTGATTGCGTAGGCAACAATCAACTATTTTCATATTTTGATGTTGAAGGTAGCATTATCAGAACCTGAGGTAACCTGTACCCTTATTGATTACCTTGTAACACCAATGTTCAGCTATAATCGATAAAAGTTGTAAAATTTTAAATTTGCATAATCTACAAGATCAATTCTATATACCTACCTACTCCACGTATAAGTGGAGACAACTTGTTCCTACGACATGATGAAAAAACAGGAATAATTCCAAAGGAGAAAATTGTCATCTTTTCCTTAGTAGGTACCTAATTTGTTAAACCTACATTGATGAACTAATTGGACGAACTTATTGTACATTTTCTGTCCATTAACTTTAAAGATTGTGGTTCCATTTAGCAACTTCATGAGGAAACTCACCTTGTTGGCGTGAAATAAGTTTTTCCCTTCTGTACACAGCTGGGTTTCCTTCGATGTGCATTTAGGCACTTCTGGGAGGCCGGCTAGGTGAACCAGCGTAGGAAATAAATCTAACAGTTCGACAGGATCAGATATCACCTCAGGGCCTACTAGGTTTGTCGAGGATTCCGGAGCTCGGACGATCAACGGTACCCTCGTCGCCACATCGTAATTGCTGAATTTGGACCACTCGCCGTGCTCTCCTAGAGACCAGCCTGCAAACGGAAAACATATCCGTCAAAAAATGAGAAATAATGATGAATAATGTTTTCCAGTGCATGATAAAATGTTCTGAAGCGTTACCGTGGTCACCCAAGAGAGTTATCACAGTATCTTCGTACTTTCCAGATATCCGCAACTCATCGATAACTTGACCCAAAAGCGAATCCACGTACGTTACAGATGCGTAGTAACTTCTCAATATGGATTTGGCTTTCTCATCTAGGAAGAAAATGTTCGTCTTTACATCATTGTAAACAAATATGTATGCAAATAATGTATAATGTCGAAAAATGGCATTTGAACCTGTCAAAAGCAGTCCGCAATGCTGCTTGCGGACTTTTTTGCCTACCTACCTACTAATTATTACTCAACACAGATTTATTTTCTGAGGTTCAAATGCGATGAAAAATTGTGAAATTTCAAATACCCTTCTGGCTAGTCAGACAATATTCAAGGTGTTGTCTCTCTTTTTAAAGATTATCTTGGTTCATTACACTGGTGGCCATCGAAGAAAGAGAAAAAGGAAGACTCCTTCTATTGAAAATTATAGACCTGTACTCATACAGTGGGGAACAATCAAATTTCTATTTTTTCTCTAACCCATCCAGCTCGGATGAATTCTTAAGAAGCCAAGGGGAAGCCTCGACCTGCCGGCTGACGTTTTAAAACGTCATCGCGTTCTTCCAACCCCGCTTGATTCAAATGCGTTTTCAGGTATGGAGAAGGGCTGTAGGTCCTTTGTCTGGTGGTTTTCTCGTTCAATGACCTTTGAGGTACCGTAGGACATTATTCGTTTGGAGCTCGGGTCATTTTCTAGTTATCAACAGAGCTGATAGCACTGCATTGCTGGTAAGAGTCAAACTTTTTTTTCAAAGATTTTTTCACTCTTTTGCCGTCTAAAAGCTTTGGAATTATGATGCTTATTGTATTTATATGATACATCAGAGTGGAGCGTATATTGTTTTATTCACCGGAAACGTTTCGTTCCTCTATGGGAACTTCTTCAGTCCTGTATTTAGCATAAAAATATTCGTCAATATCAACTAAGTCTATTTTTATCATATTTATTTATTAATATGATTGTCAATGTTATAAAAATTAGTTGATGGTTGGATATACTTACACAATAATTACCCAATAACAGGTGAGAAAAACTAATTTTATAACATTGACAATCATATTAATAAATAAATACGATAAAAATAGACTTAGTTAATATTGACGAATATTTTTATGCTAAATACAGGACTGAAGAAGTTCCCATAGAGGAACGAAACGTTTCCAGTAAATAAAACAATATACTTACGCCCCACTCTGATGTATCATATGAAAGTGGTTACACCACATCCCATAACCATGAATGTATTTATGTGAAGCTGTGATTTTTTTTATTTTATTTGTCAAAGAACAGACACGTAAAAGATTTTATTGACACGTATTCATAAGAAGTCATCAGACTGGGAAAACAATACAGGTTTAAATAACCTTCTCCATTGCCGCATCCTGATGACTTCATAAGAATTCATTTCCGCAAAAGAAGAATGAACTTTTCCTGCACCCCGATAGCATCCTAATCATTTTTTGAAAATAAATAACCACCAAAACATGAAATTCAGGACAACAGTTGCTCGGCTGGCGGGGTGAAACCTCTTCAAGAGCGCCAAGTTGAATGCGTTAATTTCTTTTGAATTACTAATACTTTTCATAAGTAATCTCTTCAGGAACTGTAATATCATATTAGCAAAAAGTTGTCCAGTAACTTGTTTCCGACACTACAAATTTAACAAAATGATCTCATACCGAAAGAGAAATTCTACATGGCAAAGACATTAAAAACGTCTGGCAAGCAGTGTTTGGGGCACATCTTCCACGTATTAATAACATGGATCTATTGATCACTGAAATGTATTATTATTATTTTTTTTTTAAGTATAAAAATTGATATTTTTTTAAGGATTCACGACAGACATCAAACCCTTCAAATGAGTTAGTCGAGCTGTTTTGCAACTCTGTTGCGCTGACTTAAAGCGAGTATTGTAAAAGTACGGTCGTGTTGACAATTTTAGGACAGTTAACCGTTCTTTTCTGACTGCCATCCAAATTAAGCAAGATCGGAGGGAAAGACGAGAGAAAATAATGTTTGATGGATTTTGGGAGTATTGATTTTTTAACAATGATATTCATCGCCTAAAAATGTAATCAAAATTAATCATCTTATTGAAAACTAGCTGTAGCTCGTTACGAGGATTTCACTCTCGCGATGTCAAGTGGTTACTAACGATATAATCGTATTGAAAGTGATATGATACGATCAACCCAACATTTTAAAACTAGGTACTCTCCAAATTTGAGTACGATCGGACTACACCGAATTCTCATTCAAGGTATATCACACTCACCTCAACCTAATGTTTCTCCCGTTTTCTCTTTACTCCATGGTGATTGTCGAAACGAAGTTATTGCAAGTAAAATGTAATTAAAATATACGGTGAAAAACTTCAACTAATTATATAGGTACCCTACCAGAAAATTCAACTACCATGCAGAATCAACAAGTGTCAGACCTGGCACTCTACCGTAAGGAAACTCCAAGCCCAACTTGGCAATGTCGTGGCGCTCCCTCAAATCCGCCCAAGGATTCCACGCTACATCTGGCTGACCAGCTGGTCTGGTTCTGTGTTGTGGAAGTACTACCTCACTGAGGTCATGGTAATCTGAAATATGGTGTTGAAACTTGAGAAAGGATCTAAATAATCGAAATAAGAGGGATTGACAGTGATTTTTACAGAGAACTTTTCAATTTCGTTCGCATGTAATATTTACATAGTTTGAAAAGCAAATCTATCCGTGGCAGTATAAGTAATTGTTGCCAGATAAATTCAATTAAAAAATATTACTATATCGACAAAAACAATAATTATAGACTAATCCTCTAATCTAATGATAGTCAGAGCTAGGGAGTGGGTTGTGAAAAGAAACAGTTCTCTATGGTTGACTTTGCTTCATGATCATTTCTTGTAACCATGAATACCCGCCATACAATCCAGGGATACAGTATCACTAATGAACTAGAAAACCTTCTGCAATCATGTGGTGGACCCATTTACTTGAGTGAGAAAGCGGATTAGTTGACACGCACATGACCAGCTGAGAGATCAAAGAGCAAAAGTGGCGAGCATGGCAAGTGTGGCAGTCAAACTAGTGCTTCAAGCTACCCACATCAGTTGACGACTTTCAAATGCCTACCTCTGATAAATGGATGGGCAGTAACAGACATTTTTCGAAGAAGGTGAATTGTTTTTATCCTGTTGCCACGTCTTACGTTCTCAAGTTCTCGTATTATGTTGTGGAATGAGTTGCCCAAGAAAAAACTTAAAGTATGGTAGCTGACATTCAGCTTTGCTCTGTGATAACGTTGTAGAAGAGAAAGGCAAACGTCATAGAGGGAATTTGGGGCTTGAAGGAAGAATGTCTTCTATACAGAGGATGTAGAGCAGTTAGAAGGGAGGTACAAGCCCTGGTCCCAGTCAGGAATCTGGAGACAGTGGTGGGCCCAGTAACATGGCCATCTCCCATCCCAAAACCAGTACTACGGGTTGGAGGGAGCTGCAGACTACTGGCATAATAAATTCTTTGCCACCACAGTACCACCTCCAGGTCAGGTGGGGTTCATGGTGGCAGTGGTTGAGTGCGCCCCAACCAATAGGATTTGCCCAGGGTGCTTAGAGGGGAGACTGCATCACTGTTGAAGAGTTTTGTTACAAACTAAACAACCTTAGTAGGTAACACCAGCTAGAAGGTTTGACTTAATCTGTAGTGCCTCGGTGAGCACATACCTACTTAGCAAGGTAATTTCCAACCAAGGTCTACTGAATGGTGAGCCATGTCCACATTGGGCCTGAGCAGTTGTCCCATCTGCTTGCAGGCGGTGGGAGATGGTACAAGAAGGACAGGCGCTTCTAAACAAATCAACCTTCTTTCGAGAAGGAGGATAATTGATAAATGGACGACTTGACTTGTTGGTAACATTGAGCAGTTGCTTGACTTGAACAGTTACCATTGTGACAAACGAAAAGTTGAAGCTGTTAATATTCTGTTAAAGGCACTTTAGTTGGAACGAATCTACTGCAAGAAAAAAGAAAACGGTGCAAAATATGGGGTACATGGCAATCAATAGAACAAAAGAGACCTCTGTTTTGCTAGGGATTTCTACAGGCAAAGCTAGTTGATGATTTTAAGACCAACCATTAAGCACCTTAAAAATTCGGAAAACTTCTGTAAACCGCCCTCAAAATTTGATTTCCTCTTTGGAAACTACCATCCACTAATTAATTACTACCCATAAATTCAAATGTAATGCTTACCATCGAAGTGGTGAGGGTATTTCAAAGGGAGATGAGGTTTGTGGTAGCCAAGAGCCAGGAAAAATGGCGAAGCTTTAGTCGTTCTTAAGAATTTTACAGCCTCCCGTGTGCTTTCAATGTCTGGCAACGAGCCACCCGGCTGAGACCCGAGCCACACGGGGCACACGACGTTCTTTCTCGCCACATAGGGGTCATCATCAGAATAGCAGACTTCCGCGTTTTTGTACAACTCTGTACTTGGATGAAACGGTGGTTCAGACCAACTGTACGGTTGGTCGTCTGAAAAATTGCTGCTGATTCCTGAAACAGGAAAACGGTACAGAATTAGATTAACACTCTCTGAGATACGCCGTGCTAGTGTTGTCTTAAGACAACATCGCATCCTAAAAGCTTGAGTTCACTTCAGGAGCAAGCACACATTCCAGGAAGCGTTTTAGGGGCTAGGTGAGGTAATGTCTTTGTTCAGTAGTTCCCCACCAACGCCAGAGAGTGCGCCGTTGTCGGATAGCTCATTTCTGTGAGTCACAAAGTAGTGTACAAAGTGGAAGGTGGTCCATTCCTTGGCTACAGACGAATATCGCTTTTCAAGTGAGTTTTTCATTATTTTCACTTCATTTCATTGTTGATACGTGATAGATTCATGATAAAGATGCTTACAGAAGTTCATTCTGAGCTCTCAGCATTTGAAGTAATTGAGCGAAGCCCCTACAGCCTAACGCCAATACAAAAATTTCCGACATTGATAGTGTTAGCAAGAACGCGTCAGCCGACTTCAGGCCCAGCGTTGAGAATGTTAAACAAAACTATATCTGCTCGGTACATCTGCAGTCTTTTATTCGTTAGTGAGTTTTCCAAAAAGGAAAGTGCTTAATATAAAATATTTTTGGTTGGCCACACACACGTGCAATTGCATTGCCAGTGCAATCATGGTTTGACCAACTATAACTAAAGTTCTCCTATTTGATTGTCTGTTGTGCATTGTCCTCATTGCTCCTATTAGAGTTATACATAATTTTTTTAGTTACCTTTTATCATTTATTGTTTTTGACTATCAATGGCAACAGTCATCCTGGAAGGTGAAGTTGAAAACAAGTTCTCTGCGTACCAGTCTGGTTTTCTGGCATACCTATCTATTCTCGAAAAAATTTGGTAGATTTTCATGTTGAGCTTCCTAGTTCCAATAAAACATATTCTACGTAACACAAATGGAACAAAGGTATTTTCCTCTGCCTCACCTGGATGAAATACTTTGCCTATTGACTTCGTATGGTATCCATTTTCTTTGAAGTACTGAGGGATCGTGGTGTAATTCCCAGAGAAGGTTCTCCAATAACTGTAGAAGTCATACAGGCGTAGAACATCTGGTCTTCTACTCGTCAGAAACGAATTTCTAGATGGTGCGCAGAGTGCTTGCTGTATTAGGATGATGGTAAAAGGGGTTAGTGATATCACTGAAATAAATTAGTAACTTTGTGACATATACTAAAATAATACTATCTGTTTTTTAACAATATCAGAAAAGAGGGGGTTTTAAAGATATCCTAAGTGGTCTGTTGATCCTCAACGTTAGACATGAGTGTCCACAAGTCTCATCCATACTGCCCCGAAGAATATCTCGAGTTATTACTGTTTGGATCTGAATCATTCAATTCAATTCCAGATGCCGATGCCAGGGCTTCTGGGATTGGGCATTAGTTCTGTAGCCGGAACTTCCTTTCACTAGACCTACACACCCCAGCTGGAAAAATGGTAAAACTCTTTAATAATGTTGGTAGAAACGGAGAGACTGGGACTGGCTCAGAACTCCTAACCGATGCCAGAACTGTCTGAAACCAGAGTTATTTTTCCAGTAGGGTTGGGATGTAACGATAGATACGACCATAGGTTCAGCAGGGGGAGGACCTTGCTTACCATCTTGATTTTGATTGTGAACCCCAGAATGCACATGATATGTCATTTAAGGATCTAGAAACTCGAGACTACGATGTAGAGGCACTTATTTAAGGGTTGCAACCTCCTTCCCCCTTAGATCCTTAAAACGTCAGGAGACTGATGTTGAATGATGGTACAACGAACTTAAACGGAGGTAATTTCCGACCAGAGATTTCCATTAACAAATCTCATTAGATTTAATTATCATTGCACCTATATCCTCCATCATACCCCTATGGCTGCAGCATTATCTATAGCGGCGAAGTGCAACCTCAAGGTATGGTCGAGAGGGAAATGAAAAGACTTCGTTTACTGAATATTGTGAGCATCGCCCACCGATAGCGGGACAAATTGACTGAGGCCATGGATTGAAGATGTTTTATTATGATTTAAATGTATTAATGTTCTATCTATTTTAATGTTCTGTCTAATAAAGGGGGGCTCGTCCCACCTTTTCGCCCCCCTTCCCTTTGTATTATATTTTTGGAGTTGGTTGGTCGTGGTAGGTGCTGGGTGACCCTTATTTATTGTAAGCCGAGTTCTTGGAATCTGGGGCGAGGCTCCGGGATTTTTGTTTGTTTGGTCAATGGTCCTGGTAGGATTGGGCAATACACGGTTTCAAGGAGGGGAACCGAGGAGGCGGAAAGCTCTCTTCTCTTCTTGACTCCAGCTCATCATCAACAAGACCGACGTCACCCCCGAGGAGACCAGGGGCCGAGGGTGGCCGACCGCCACGCGGCTCCGCTCCGGGCCTGTGCTTTTCCCGTTTTAGGTGCTGCCTCCAGGGACTTCACGAGCTCGCCACACGATTCGCGGTACAGGACACCAGAGGTGGTCACCGGAGTAAGAGCACGGCCTCAGGGGCGCGGCAAATGCAGGACCTCGCGTAAGTTACCGCCTGGGGGGAAGTCGCTGTCCTTGCGCCACAGGGGTAGTCAGGTTGGCGGCCCGAGGGGGGTGGGTGCTGACAATTTGAAATCTTGGGGAACACTAAATTTTCTATGGATTCTTGGATAAGTGTGGGATTAATACTGTAGTAAAAGAACATCAGTCCAATTTTCCAATGGTTGGAGGTGGGGAACTATGTAAGTGTTTAGTACGTAAACTCACTATTAACTTAATGTGCCATTGACCGAGAATGAAACAATAAATGCAAAATAATAATGTACAAATACTTCTGGTCTCTACTGAACCTGTGATTCAATCATAAAAATCATCAAAATGACTACCTGAGCATAAGCCCGCTGGAAAAGTATTCCATCCTCAGCAATACGGTCGATATTGGGGGAAACAGCATTTTTGTCTCCATAGCAACCTAAAGCTGGTCTCAGGTCATCAAAAATGACAAGGAGTACATTTTTTGGATCAGCGGAACAATAATTGAATATGACGATAATTAAAAAACTGAAATATCCTCTCATTGCTCGGGACAAAACCTGAAAAAAAAACGAGAAAAAACTAAAATGAAATGGAGTTCAATGTACTTGAAAATTACTGAAGTAATTAGGGCATAATAGCAGAACATTAGGTATTTTAGAAAAGTTTATTAATCAAAAGTCATCCAGGCGATACCTCTCAGAAATAAAATTTGATAAATCAAGCTTCCCAAATAAAAAAAGTCCGTTGACACCACTTTTTGGTTTAAAAAAATAACAATCAATGGAAAAAAACAATTCATTTAAAATAAATTATTCTTTGTGACAAAGTCACAAAAAATTTGAAAACTTGACTGAAACTTTGTGATAATTACATTTCAGGAGATATTAGAATAACATCCACTCACAATCTCAATCATTGTAAATTGTCCATATTTGGAAATGCTTGTAAAGGTTTGAAATGAAAAAGTTCTCAAATTTTCTCAAAATGAGCTAAAACTTGAAAGAAATAGTTCAAATCCTGAAAAATTAGTTTCTATGGCAAAATACTATGTTGAAAAATATGTTTCCACAAATTTGATAGTTAAGTACCTAACTATTTTAATTACACGAAGAAATGAGTGCTTAAATTCCTGAAACCAATCGCCAAAATCCGACCATAAGGAACGAAATTTTTATTTAAAGCAGGATGTCTTATGGCTAATTTCATTATCATAATATTGTTGTCCGAATTGTATACATACAAAAAAAGTTAATCACACATCTACAAATTTATGCACACAATTGTACTGGGAAATCGACTTCAATTTCGTTAAAATGAGCTAAAAATGTATATGAAAACTACGAAAATTGTAAAAATCCACATTTATATTAGCACCGGAATATGAGGTTAAAAAAGTTCATTTGCTTTAAAACGTATGCTTAATTAACATTATCTTTTCCCTTAAGTGCTTAAATTCCAACATGAGTTCACTTAGTTGTAGTGGTAGTAAAGAGGTATCCATCCCTAACTAGATCTGGTTTAAGAAATCGGTCTCGTACGACGCTCATAATACAATCATACGATCATGCTCCGTGATTGGAACTTTAAAAACAATTATCGAGCAGCAATGGTTTAAACAAGTCGACACAGAACAATGATCAGTAGGTCCCGATTCCTCACAAACTGCTGGAAATAAATAAACTAATTAAAAAACGGATTTCCTTCTCGATTCAATCGCATCAAAATGCTGCACATTTTAAAAGAAGTATTGGTACTGTAAGAACTCCAGTTTATAAGTTGTTAGGTAGGCACCTAATCATTATTTCACATAAAATTGTCTCTCACAGCTGCTTGACAAGGACTTTTTTGACATCCGTCCGGTTGCCCTTGGGAATGAATAATTTTAATCGGAGTATTTGCGAAACATGTCATGCCAACTATGCTCTAGAAAAATTACATATTCTCTATTGTTTCAAAGCAAAGTTTTTCATCAAAACAATTGCATTTGAAAAAAAGGGATTTAAAAAAAATGAAACACAATCAAACTTACCATTAAACTAGGTTATCTCGTGGGACTGACCTCCTTGGCGCAAAAAAAGCGATAAAAGTGCCAATGTAGTCAGACGTTATGCCGGAGGAAAGGAAGATAAAAACGTGGCATCCTACCCATACTAGGTCTTTCCAGAGACGACGATTTCTGTTTCCATCCGGGCCAATGTCAACAATCCCATCTGAAAGCCAGAAACAGTAAGACTTATTAATTTCCGAATGTAAACTATTGTTCAGTGTATGACATAGCTGTACTAGTTCACTTTTCTTCAAAAAATTGCCCAATTAGTAGAGATAGGATAGTTTTTGCTTATCTACCAAGGTAGCGGAAGCATTGTTTTCACTCGGAATGTGAAAATTTTTTCGTCTCCAAAATCAAAAATTCCACTCGCATTTTGCGTTTTAGACTTTTCTGAAAAATTTTGGTTCCGTGTCTGTTTGTCAGCAAATCCTTGTTACGGGCAAAACTACACGAAGTTATAGTCCGATTTTGATGAAATTTTCAGGGATTGTGCGGGTTGGAGTGTAGTTGGTCCCCTATAGGTTTCATGACCCCCGGATCAATAGTAGCCTCTGCGCATGCGCAAACGTGAAATCCTTGTTACGCTCATAACTCCAGGAGTTCTTGACCAATTTCGATGAAATTTTCAGGAATTGTTCGGTTTGATGTGTAGTAGAAGATGGTCCTTGTTACGCGCATAACTCCGGGAGTTCTTGACCGTTTCAAGAAATTTTCTGGGATTGTTCGGACTGATGTAAAGATGGTCCTCGTGAGTAATAAAGAGAAAATAAAGTTTTAGCCTCGAGCTTGGATCGAACCATATTGAACGATGCATATATTTTATTTTATTTATGTAAAAATATATAGTTTGTTCAATAGTTGAACATGCCTACCTTCATTTTCTCAAGTTATGCTCCTGCATAACAATAAATTTACCCTAATTCAATATTTACTTCGCCTAATTGAAACGAGTTCTTTAGTCAATAATAATAATCAATGATCTATACAGTCATATTATGGATACGAGGAAGCTGTGTGCCACACCCACTTGGCAGACGTTTTTCTTTTGGCTTCTTAATTGTAAACTAAAAATCAACTCAAAAAAATTTATTGGAGAGGGAAGATTTCTGTGTAAATTTTAAAAGTGTATTCATTTTTGCTTCGGACAATCTTCCGGAAATCGGGCGTGTTTATTTTTTTTAAATATAATCAAGCCCTTATAATTATTAATCAGCTTGACCTCCTGACTACATTAAACAAATTTTTCTCGTAGATTTAACCTCTACTTGTCACAACCAGTTGGTTCTAATGATTGACAGCTTGATTTTAGGGAATTTCGTTAAAGGTTCATGATCGTTCATATACTATTGCGTTGGCTCCTAAATTTAAAAAATGTATTCTTTTAAATTGTCATCATATGAATCCGTTTTGAGGCTTTCTGAAATGATTCCTGGATTTTAACGCATATATATCTATAGATTGAACAACTTTGAAGAGATGTACTTTTAAAAAATTGCATAAATACCGATAAATGTCGTTTTTTGAAAGCATGATTTTACTCAAAAATAGTTTGTTAACTATGAACAGGAACATTGAAAAAGTTAATCTCAGGCTTATGTTAAAACATTTACTTATTGACTAGAATGTGTTTTGAAATCGTTAAAAATGCAAAGAAAAATGATGAAAATTGAAATTCTTTGAATTGCATAATATTATGTAGAATACTCTTTTAGCGAATTCCCTTAGACAATGAATGTGGGTGTTAATATATGTTTATGAGTCATTCCAGGCGATAAATCTTCCAAGGAGGTAGAACTGTCATCCTTTAAAAAAAGTCAAGCAATCTTAAAGAAAGAATGGGATTTTTTCTAAAAATTTTAAATGTACTAAAAAATCGCTGATATTGGCAACAAACAAAAACCTTTAACTACAGCATTTAATAACAAAAATTGAATTCAAATGTCATTAAAATAAATTTAAAATCGATAAAAATAAACAAAACAATTGTGAAAATCCAGAAATTGATTTGTGCACCAGATGTTACTAACGAATACTTTATTTTCTATTAAATGAACTATTAATATTATCTTGTCCCCAAAAGTGTTCAAATTTGTACAGAATTTAACAATAGTAACTGTTATGCGATAATTTAAGGAAATTCGCTCATACTGTCGTGCTATATGATTGGTACTTTTCATCCTGTAATATCTTCCCAACATCATAGTATGACGTGGATTGAAATTTCGTCACACTTAGGTAGCCATCTTGAATAATCAATCATTGATGGTGACGGATCCACAGTATATGGCTGGGTACCTACCTACATTTTGATTCCTCAAGAATATCAGGTTCTCTTTAGAATTTCGTAACGCAGAAATATCTCGCTGAATGATTAAGGGGAAGAATTTTAAGGGTAGCAAGTAAATGGGCAAAAATTGAAATAGTTGTTCAATCATTGGTGCATCAAAAAATCGTTTTCGGCAAACCCATTTAAGCTGTTTAATGCTTGAAATTAGTGAAGATTAATTAATTATGTTTGATGATTGATGCTTTCAATAATGATTAGTTCATTTTGTTGAACATCTTGATAAAGTAAATTTAGAAAAAATAATAAGTTGAATAATGAACTCAACCTCACACCTGTGTGCCTCGAAGAAATTGAAAAAAAAGAACTTGCCTGGTGTGCCAAATGCTGTTGCCTTCACTCTAATGGTGTTCTACGTAGCTTCCTACCTACTTAAGTTGCCTTAGTGGTATCTTGGATTGATGGACTATAGCATTTCATTTTCACAAACAATGAAAAAAAATCAATCTTCCGTGAACAGAAATAAATATTTGAAGGTCATTGCAATAAAATGACGATTTAATTAAACTAAATTCAAAGATTGCTCCTCACAAAGCCTATTTTGAAGATCTTGCTTACAACTATCTATCAGATTATTCAATTAAAATGGTCTGAACAATGAATTAATACGTTGGTGTTGAATAATCGGAACGTCGTACGGTTTCACTTGAATCTCGAGGTTTAGAGAACCGAAAGACGTCATTTTAATGGCGTAAAGAATCCAAAGACGTCACTTTAACGGTCGTTATTATTGTAGCTCTGCGACAGTCTGAGGTTAGGTACGTAATCTTAACGTTTAGGTCGTCATTTGATGAACAACTTTACACCTTTATCTCACTAGATTTGTACAACGATTAGTTGTGTCACAGGTACCTAATTTTCATATATATATTCTAAATTAAACGTTTGAGGGGAAACTCTTCCTAAAGGGTGGGGTTCGAAACTCAACATATCCGTTTACACATTTTTGAAAGAAACACAAAATAATGTTTTCTATTTGGATGGTGCACTTGAAAATTATTAAACTATGAAGCAATATAGAGCCTACTTGCAGATTACCATAAATAAACGTATAATAAATTTTTCTGTTGAGTTTTGAACCAAAAAAATTATTCCATCAAAGTGTGATAATTAAAGTTATGTTTTCATACAAACAAAGCTGCTTCATCATCGACCAAATATTATTATTGTCATCTTTGTCAGGGCCTTCAAAACTGTCAAATAGAGGTGGTTTGTACCAACTGGGTGTTGCAAAGTCCTTCCAATCTGTTCCAAAGTTCAAGGAGGTAGAGTTCATTACTATTTTTTCATCAGTTAGTTTGCAAAATCATTGGTAGCTCGGTCATTTTCTCTTTTTTGCCCTGGGTTTCACAATATCAAGTAAAAGTGACCACTACTACTGAAAGGCTTGGATTATGCCACAAGCAAGGGAAAGGAGGGGATTTTTCCAGAGGTCTCTGGTGTGTGGGAACTGAATCATGGAAGAAGAGACTCAATAGTACCTAATGGTCCATTGGAAACTGAAATGTTTGCAATGTTGTCAGAGATGTGTCCAAACATAGCACCCGTGCTAACGAGGAGGAGGCCCTGGAATCCATGCACACTCTCTTTCCTAAAGATCGGCAACTGAAGGAAGGCAGAGTGGTGGTGACAATGTGTACTCGGCAGTATGTAGTATTGTAGTGCCAGTCAGTGCACTGGCCAGCAATTCTAACGGAGAGGTACGTGCCATATTGTATTCCATTGACTTGCTTATGAGAATAGGTTTTCCTGTGCAGTCAATCTGTGCAACTCCGAAACAGATATAGTCAGCCTCTGCACTGTACCAATGACTAGACCGATTCCCACGATATTTTGAAGGAAAGCTATCTGCTGGAGAAGATACTGGAAACAGGAGTTGTTGAGGTTCTGCAATGGATCCCATCCCATGTTGGAATCTTAGGAAATGAGTGGGCTGATGCTCTAGCCATAGAAGGCAGATGACCATGCCAGATGCACCGCGGCTAAATCACTAATAAATCCCTCTGCTATCAGAAAAGTCCAGCAGACCCATTGGCATTGGGCTAAGAGAAAACATTGGTCTGCTCTCCTCAACCCAAGCAAACGCATCCCTCCCAATCTTCCCTGTTATAAATCCATAGCAGCATTCAGATCCATCACAGGACATGACTACTCCCTGCGCATCTCCACAGATGGTAGATGACCCGTGACCTTGTGCATGACTTCTACCCACATTTTTGACTGTATCCGCAACGTGAGGACGTGTGATATTGTTTTACTAATGATGAATCCAAACGGACAAACCCTCATAGCTCTATTGGATTGCCAGAAGTCTACGAATGGCTCAAGAGCTGTCACTGTTGCCATTCAAAACTTGAGGCGTGAAACTCACGATTTTGAATGTGTTCGCTTAAAAAAAGAAAAAAAAAAAGAAAAAACCCATCTTTACATAGAACAGTGGCATATGACTAGTTTTGGTGCACTGTTCACAACAATGTACTAGGGGATGGGTATGTTGTGTTTTCAAATGGGACTTGTTCAGATTTGAGGGGAAATGCCAGTGATGTTTTTGAACTTGAATGGAGATTACGAAAATATTAAACTAGGTTGCACTTGGATATGTTGATTTTTGATCTTCTGCTCCTTAACCAGGACCAGCTTGGACAATTTTTTAAATAGGATTTTAATTCTTAAATTTCACCTCGAAGGGTTGATTAAAATAGACCCTTTGTAAGCACCTCCTTGGTCGACACAAGGTTTTAGAGGCACGTTTCATACCAACAGAGTTTTGTTCTTACATTTTTTTTAAATTTCGAGTTTTTGGGTTGTTTTGAAACATAAAAAGCAACCAAGTTCGAGGGGGAGAGGCTTAAATTGTGTCGGGCAATCGCAAATGTTCATTTGCTTCTACATTTTCGAAGCTTTTCGGCTTCAACTATTCAAATTTAATGAAATTTAGATAGAATGAACCGTACGTAGTCCAGGGAATTGCCGCTGTAATGTTTTACTGCATACCTACTTGGAGCGTTAATATTTAATATGCTCTATATATATAATCTAATATGCTAAGGCGTAAATCTCATTTGCTCAAAACATTATGGAAGTGAATGAAAGTGAACACACTGTTGCAAACCTCTTGGATTGTGGATGTTTTTCACGAACAGGTACGATCCGGTGTGGGCAAAAATAGTTTTTAAAATACCATCGATTTCAACCAAGAAATCGGCAATGACAAAACTTCCACTTTGACTCAGTTTTTCTTTTACTTGCTCAGCTCGTTTATAAAATTTAGATTATGCGTTCAAGAGGGTTTTGAAAAATAGAAAAAAGTTATGCAAATTAGTGGCAGAATAGATCCTTGAAGGATGTGCCAATATTTCAGCGAAACCCTGCATAACAGAGCTGATAAAAAAAACTTGATTTCATGAGGAAATCTTGAAAACAAAATTCCATTGCTACTATATCGGCATTTAACTCTAATTGTGCAACAAACCTCAGGAATTTGGATTTCATGACGGAAAACTGTGATTCGAAGGGGGTACATTTGGAAAAGTAAAAAGGGCGCACAGGGCAGGGATGGGGGAAACTGATGAAGGTTGTTCGGGTGTCTCCATTTTTCCTGCCGATACAGAGCTCGGAGGAAAATAAAACAGGCACGCAAACAAAACAGAATGACGTTAGGGCTTCAAATACTAATTAAAACCCTCAAAAATATTTTTTAGTTTTACCGAGTAATGTCCAATTTGAAGCGAGAAACCGTTGAAAGTAGAACGAGAGTAGAAAACGATCCAACGATTTTTAACTTCTGCGCGCGCACATTGAATAGTCGTTGGGAGTTGTTTACATGCGTCAGCTGATTTGATCACGATCTTCGTCAACATAAAATATTATTTTGCTCAATTTTCCGAAATTTTTGTTAACTAAATCCTACAATAAAAAATTTTATCATTTTTCAAGAATGACTTTATAAAAAATAATTGATCCAAACTGGATTTTTTCAAAAACTGTTTCAGAGAAATTCAGCATTTTTTGACTCGGGCGGTGTAGTGATGTAATGATAGAACAGCTGGTTGTCAAGTAAAATGTTGCAATGACAGTTTATTTGCGTCTTAGTTGAATTCGTTTTGTACTCTGTGTTTGGCCCGTTCGCTCTCGCATTTTAGCTAATATATCGTTCGATTACTTTATTCCAGGATTTCCTGCGTTAATTCAACTCTGGAAACGATGAGATAAGGTAAGTTTTCCTTAGTTAACTTCGTTGTTTACTAGGAGAAGTTTTTTTGCTTACAGAATTACTTTTGTTTATTCCGTCGCTCTTCGCCAAGGTCAATCTTCCACTTTGCTGGATTTTTTTCTTACTTTAGTGAGTCAGTGGTTGGTTTATTGGAAGCGTTTGGCGTCAAGAACGGGGATTTTTCGTCATTTTTGATGTTTCTTTTGTTCTGATTTTTTTCTCGGACCCCTCGAAAGGTGTGGAGGTTGATAAGGGGGACTTCAAAATGTCAGCTGACTCCACAAGAAAACAGTCCAAACAAGGATTTAGTGGTCATGTCGTACTACCTCAACCCGTCAGCGATCCGTCTATAATCGAATCCGTCGCTGGATTCATTCACGAAGTTGTTCCTCAGGTATAAACCTTACATTTATTCTGCCAAGTTCACAACCTTTGTTCTCCGTGTAGATATGTACCGTTAGTTGAATGACCTCATCCTTTGTTTGTTGGACTCTGTTTGTGTTTTGATTTGTCTTGTCCGTTTGACATCGTTCCCCGTTTTTACCGAGTGGTACGCTCTTATTTCCAGGCGTACTCCAGCGTTCTTCCTGGCGAGTCCAGGGATCCTCAAATTGTCTGGGCCAGGTTTGAAACTGCGGATTACAATGACCCTGAAAATTACCCCCAAATCGCCGAGTGCGAAAGTGACACGACCCCACCCCTTCTTCTCGTACTTGGGTATGGCACTGGGGCACAGGTAATTTCTCATCATTGTCATTAATTTTATATTATTTTTATAACCTCTCTCATTACCTACCTACTGCTATAATTGTTATTAACCACTCAGACTAGTAATTTTGATGTATCCCCACTTAGCATCTTTAAATTCTTCCACACTACATGAATTTATGTTAATGCTACATGCTTTAACCATTGAAAAGTACCTTTCCCTCATAAATGTATTCATTCCCGTTCGATGACCTTCCTTAAGGTCATTGTGGTTGACTTCGCAGGTTACCTTGCAACTCAGGTATCAGCTGCCTATGGACACCTGTCCATGTCCAACATCTGCTTTTCTTATTTGCACGACCTACCTTATTCCCGTCGTTCTTTTACAATATTCAAAGTCAATAATACTTATGTTTCCGTTCTTCATTAGCTTGCGAAACACAGTTATCCTTAATTTTTCTAAAATTAATTTACATGTAATCGTAAATGATTTAGTAATCAAATTACTTACTTTGCCATTAGCTAAAATGTTCGTTGAATCTTGCAAGCTTTTAAGAGTACAGATGGGGCGAACTACTTGATGTTTACTCAAATGAAAAACCAGAGTGAAATGCAAAATTCTGTCTTCCCCTTAGGGTTGCTTGGAAACACTGCTGGTATTATTGACATGCATATCATTGGGTACAAATTCTATTTGAAAACATTATTATAGATAAGGCTCTGTATCAGATTTAATGCACAGAGGTCTCTATATAATGCACTAAGAATTAAATATTTTATATCTATCGTGAATCTGTTTTTAGACAGACTGTTCAGAACTGTATTTCGAACCAATTGTCTTGTGGAATCGTTATCAATTAGTGAGAACAAAAACCCAAATAGGTACTTCTGTTATGGTTGATCATCGATAGTGGATTATGAATAAGTATTGAACATATCCAATAATGGCAGGCTATCGTGAATTGAGAGAAATCATCAAGTGCAGGATAATCTAGAATATAATTCTAAAGAAATTCTAGAACCTCTAGTAAGTCGTCTGAACAGTGCAGGGTTGTCAGTTCAAACACTGATCACAAATCGGATAACAAAATTAAGGAAGTTATACGTTGACGAAAGTAGTTGTTCAAGGAGGTAATAGTCTCATTGCCCCTTCAAAGGCTGAGTCGGTAATTCATGCAACACTCAGAGGATATTACTGAAACTAAAAGGCTTCAGGTTTACGCTCTGTGGTAGTAACTTCACGAAAGAAGTGCAATCCACATCTATCAGATAACTTTTTGCTATTTCCATTGTGGTCCCCTGTAGGCATGATCAGTTTTTCTTGTTTAACGTGTAGAGGTGTGACTGGAACAGTTCTGTGGAACATGACTCTTGGAACGGTTATCAATCATTGTTCCATCTGAAACATCCAAACTCCCTCCTATTCTTCACTTCCATAGAACACCAACCTGTTGTAACTACAAACGCCTCTAGGTGCTGAGGCCCTTCTTTTTACACTATTTGCAGTAATAAAATAAATTACGGTAATTCAAGAACATTTTTGACAAATTGTTATTTTTTGAGATTTTAAGAAATTTAATTGTGATGCTGTAAATTTTCATGTAGAAGTTTCATCTTATCTCAATTTAATTAAAATCGTGGAGCCCCGAACCCTTAAATTGTCATAACAACCAAGTGAAGCTACTCAAAACGTGAATTTTGCCATAGAGAGAGGAGTAATGTTGAAAATATTTTTATAGTTAGTTATTTATGGTTCTAGTATTATAGTTCTCTGTATATATTTCATACTTTGTCTTCTATAATGAACCCATAATACCAAAATTGATTACCCTAATGCTATTGAAGGTTCTTATCAAGTTATTAATTCTGAGTTTATTGTTGATGTTAACATGACCATCAATTACAATAGGAGTTTATCTTGAAAAGTTCATTATTACCATTGGGTATCCGAGCTAAGATTTTTTGTTCAACGGATATCCCAAACTGTCTTGTACAAGTAGGCTGTGAATTTGGAACATCATTCATGAAGAGACCAATGAATGGAATTCAAGAAAAGTTGTAAAAAACCGTTTTTATTACGTTTTTCTTCAACGAAATCAACTTTCTTGAAAAAACAATGAAGTTTTACGACCAAATAGATGTTTGGGTTTGGAACAGTCTCAAGTTTTATCATTACCATCTTCTATACTAATTTTTCATATTTGGATTGTATAAAACAGCCGTTAAAATGATCGCTTTTTTTAACCCTTAAGATCCCAAGATCCAAAAATCTTGATGAATTCCAATTTTTCTCACATTTTCCTTCAATTATTTTTCTTTTACTTTCTTTAAAGCCATAATTTATTTTAAAAGGATGAATGATAAAATTCTATTTTATATGTATCTTGTAGGATTCCTTTCTGAAGCGCCCAAAACTCAAGGTATCCTGTAGTTTTGCGTAATATTCTGTGGTTTGCTCAATTTCGTTGAATACATTGGCAACACTGTAGTTATATTTCTGTCAAGTATGAAATAACCATCACTGAAACACTGAAAGTTTGGAAAATAATTTTGTTAGTTTCAAACGTAACAATTCCCTGAAGAGAGGTATCCTAGTTCATGTTCTCTACCGTCCAACTTAGAAACCAGAAAAAAAAAACAAAAATGACCATTGACAGATACTTTATCATGCTAATTAGACTAAGAACCCTTCATTCTCCTTCGTGGGGAGCGAGGTTGGAATGAGGGTATCCAGGAAGATGCTGATGATAGTTCACATACTTACCAAAAGATTTAGTACTGGCAGAAGCGATAATTTGTACATTGCTTTAGAAGGTAATTATATATTTTTGTGTACTCAAGAGCTATTACACATTGCAGCTCTTTCATTTTTTAGGTTTGGAGCATACCCGGCAGCGGGGATGCCACAGAAGTGCTCACTTGGTCTCTTGGCACCGTCAGAACGCTCAGGCTCATCCACTGCCCGCGTGATGATGCCGACCCGTTCAGCTGCAAGCGGCCGCTGGTCGCCATTGTGGACAGTGCTGGACCAGGACCGCAGTACTGTACTGTGAACTTTGTCTCCCTCAAAACCGGTGAAGTAGTAAGTTCATCGCTTTTCTTTGTGTGATTACACTAACTCTGGCATCGTGGTGGGGACAGGTTGTCCGAGCAAGCTAAGGCATCAGTCCTTTGGCTGTTTACTTTCAGTGGGAGTACTGATTAGCCCAGTTCGAATCCGACAGGCACCAATGATTAGATCCAAAATCCAGTGTTGTATACTTATCCTGTCGTTAAACAGTTCACCCCTGATCCCGACATCACGTGAATCCAAATCGCTCCCAACCCAGGGGCGTGAGGCAATGGGAAGCCACGAGCGAAATCGTCAGACCTAGTTCCAATCCTCTCTAGAGGACGGCTGGCGACGTCCGCGACACCTCCGGGTAATCGGACGAAAATCCAAGTTGAAATTCCTTGTTTACTTTACTTTACTTACTTTCTGGCATCGTGGTTGTGAAAATCCACAAGTTTCTTGTTTTTCTGCTTTCATTGGCGAGATATACAGGTGCCACCCAAGGTGCGCTGTTTGCAATAACTTAATGCAAAATTAGGGAAAATTACCAGTCCACTTACATACTCAATCAAAGCATTTGGCACAACTAAATAATCCATTCAAGATGCTGATGATTGTTGAACATTTGGTTTCCGAACCTACCTATTGTTTCAGTTTGGAGATGGAAAAATTTGGTTCTCCTAAATCAAAATTTTTACTTGCATTATATTTGATTGATTACTCTGAACAGCTTTTGTTTCCCGTCTGTGTGTCTGTCCATCTGTCTGCAGATCCTTCTAACAATCCTCATCGCTACAGTTTTCATTCGATTTTGATGAAATTTTCAAAGAATGTGCTGGTTAGGCTGTCCCCAATGAGTTTCATTACTCAGAAATTAATAAACCAGTCTGCGCATGGGCAAACGTAAAATCCACCAAGCCTCATTTTCTCAGGTTCTAGATGTCAGATCATGCTCAAATTTCCAGGGTAGTTGAGGACCATGATCCTATCGCTATGGAATTGCCGCGATAGACCCGAAATACATGTCATCTAAGCTTTTGAAGGCGTTGGTACATGCTGGAACACCCCCTCGCCATTGCTGTCTCCTGAAACAAGCTTACATTCTACATCTTTCGAAATTATTTAAAACATTTCATAAGATCCATATGTTCATGTTACCAGAAGAAAGAGTTTTGTGCCACACCCTACTTGGCAGACTTTGCCTTGTGAAATTATTTGATTATACCTTTAGATAATACATAATCATTTAAATATCACTCGCTAGATCTTGTTTATTGGCATCTTAATTTTTGCAATACGGCGATGCATATGAACATATTCCAGCCATCTGATAGGATTGTTATGCAACATATTCAAATTATCGTTTTCAAACACGGTGGCTTAATGATGCAGGTTGCACCAACCCCATAAATATTCAATATGCTTCATTTAAAACTTGGCGAAGTTTTTAAAAATTTGTTGTGTTCTTGAATGAATATTATACTATTGCTTAGTTAGGAATGACAGTTTTTAGTTTTTTGATTAGTAAAGTTGCATGTAGCTTGCAATTTTTTAAATGTTTTCCTCAATTCAGTTGAACTGATTATAAAAAAGAAGTTCCAATTCCAATTGCCAGAATAGCTTGTAGCAATGGATCTGGTTTATTTGCTAATCCTACTTTTCCCTTTTTACAATGTTTCTTGTGTTTTTCAGATCAAAAGCATAAAATTTAAAACGCCCATATGTGACATCCTCTGCAACAAAAAGAGCATCGTCATAACGTTCGTTGAGAAAATAGCTGTGTTCGATGTCGCCACGCTTGAAGACAGATTGACCATCACTACTTGTTACCCTAGTCCTGGAATTTGTCAGAATCCTGTCGCATTGGGCCAAAGGTAATATTCGTTTTCGTACCTATTTCTTGTTTGTACCTACCTATTACGTAACATATCATATTTGGTGATTGGAAGTGAGTTAATGCTGTCTCATTCTTCACTATGCAGTTCTTATGATCTTCTAGCGCTGTTAATTCTCGATCAATCTTTTGATATAAGCTTATTTGAGACAGTGATGGTCTATGACATAAGAAACTGTCAAATGTGTGATAACGAAAATCTCATGTGTAGTATCTTATGTCTTTATTTCGGCTAAGTAACTATTACATATCATATTTGGTGATTGGAAGTGAGCTAATGCTGTCTCATTCTTCTCCATCCAGTTCTTATGATCTTCCAGCGCTTGTCATTCCGTTCCAATCCTGTGATTTTAGCTCATATCAGCGTTTCGTGATATCAGAAACTATAGAATGCTTGATTATTGAAAGGTTGTTAATTGTATCTCATGTCTGTGTTACGTTATAACTCGCATTGCTTAACTTCGTGATGATTGAGCGTGAGCGGATGCTGACTCGTTCTCCTCTATCCAGTTCTTATGACCTTTGCAGCTCTTGTAGTTCTTGACAGTCTTGTGATCTTAGCTCCTACAAGACATTGGTGGTGTATGATATCAAAAACTATCGAATGCATAATTGAAAGCTCATGTCTGGTGTCTCATGTCTGAAACTATTGCTTTCCATAGATGGCTTGCATATGCGGAAAAAAGGCTGACAACTTGGAACAGAAGTTCAGGTGGATGCGAAGGAGATGGCGCACAGTCATACACCGCTACAGCAATCCATGCTGTCAAGTGAGTGGTCCTACCGTGATAATTGCAAGAAATTCCTTTTTCATTTGTCTCCAAGCAATTGTAACTTAGTAGTCAGCATTTTATCGAATTCATCTCAACTTATGTTGGAATTTACATTGTTTTTTGCCCAGGTCATTGGGTAAAGGTTTGCGTGATCTCAGTGGAAGTCTAACTGGGAATGTACCACCTCCTTCAAACAATAATTCTGCTCAACCAGGAATTGTAACTGTAATGGATATAGAGGTAATTATTCTATTTTATATATTTAAAAAAATATTATTAATCAATTAACATCTAAGGTAATACAGATGGCATCTTTGAAGTCATCCAAGAGAGGAAAATGAATTTTCCTCACCCTTCCCTCAAAATTCGTTAGATTACGTTTTGAAATACTGGTGTTAAACAAAAACTGCAGTAACACAGTTCTTAAAATTTGACTCACACATCACAATTCTGCCAAGGATGTTTATAATATCTCGGCATCGCTTCGATTATGCAAATACTTCAATTACTGAAAAAACACTACAATATCTACATCATTTCTCTTATTTACCACAAAACGTTTTTGTGGTATGCAGATGTTGAGCTAATCTGCTTTGGTTCGTTGTTATTTCATTTAAAAAAGTTTTCACAAAAACCGTCAATCATTATGAATACAATAACTTAGTTTAAGAACCCATCTAAAATGACTTGATGGCTTGTTGATGCCTATGTGGTCTTCTTCGGTCGCTTGACTGATTTTTAGGACGTCCTTCTAAATTAAGGTTTCGACATTAGAGAGACGCCTAATGGAATTGATCAAAGCACTGTGAAATAATCGAAACATAAAAGAAAAAATACGTTTATTTGGTGAAAGAGGATTGGAAACGATTGGTTCATCTTTCTTACACCCCCTTTTTAATCTATTAAGGGGGATTGTTGTAGATCTGACTGTTGCTTTGCGGTAAAGTTATTGGATTAGCATCCACTTTTGGCTTAAAGGATACAGAAGTAATATCTCCTTATAAGGGTGCGGCAGCATAACTTCCTTTTTTTTAAACTTGATAAAACGCATTGTATGAATCAGAAAATTTTTATTTGTTTTTTATAATATAGGCACATACATAAAGTTTTGTTTTACCCAGTTTTGAAGATCAAATCAGGTAGGTGACGTCCCCCATTCTCCATACACTCAGTAAACCGATTTTCATGTAGGGTCCTTGGACGACACACGAAACACGGGATTTCAAAAAACCCCATGGAAAAAAATCACAAGGGCTCAAATCGGGAGAGCCGGCCGGGCCGGCCACTCCAAATCGCCCCTAATTGAGATCAGGCGCTCTGGGAAGTGTTCCCTCAAAACAGTCATCGATGGACATAGGGGACATTTGGTTCCAACAAGACGGTGCAACGCCACACTTCAAGAGCATCGATGACTGTTTTGAGGGAACACTTCCCAGAGCGCCTGCTCTCCCGATTTGAAGCCCTTGTGATTTTTTTCTATGGGGTTTTTTGAAATCCCGTGTTTATGTGAACCGTCGTCCAAGGACCCTACAAGATTTGAAGACCAACATCCAGGAAGAAATTGCCAAAATAACGCCTGCTATGCTGGCTGGAGTCATGGCAAACGCCAGAAATCGGTTTACTCAGTGTATGGAGAATGCGGGACGTCACCTACCTGATTTGATCTTCAAAACTGGGTAAAACAAAACTTTATGTATGTGCCTATATTATAAAAAACAAATAAAAATTTTCTGATTCATACAATGCCTATCAAGTTTTAAAAAAAAAGTTATGCTGCCGCACCCTGTATAAATGTGCATCTAGTCACCAGTAACACCGGTGTAGACTCAAAAAACATTGAAGACAGTTAACCTTTACATGATTACTCAAAATTTTAGGAACTTTATTGTACTGGTCGCTTAGAGTAAATCTGTATGGTTTATTTATCTTTTGTTGTAGACCAAAACGTCAAAAGAGGAAGAGACGGACAACATTGTGGCTCATTTTGTCGCCCATGTTGGGCCCATCGTCGCCATGTCCTTCGATGCCTCAGGGATGTTGCTGGTCACTGCAGACAAACACGGTCACCGATTCCACGTGTTCCGCATCCACCCTCACCCTGTGGCTTCGCAGCTGGCCGCTGTTCACCACCTGTACATACTGCATAGGTGAGTACATTCGAGCTGCGGTGCACTCGCGTCTATTGAATATTGGGTCACACATCCAAATGTAAAAGTCTACATTGTGAGGGTGATGGAATGGTTTAGTTGCCCCTTCCGAGCAGGTGGATGCATTAAGTAATGATCCGCCACGCTCAGAGGATGAATCAGACGCTTGCAGGCGTCCGACTCATCTCCCAAGGTGACAGATTCTAAAATCGGGAAGGGGCCGACTAACTGATATCTGGGTGTTACTAAACTCCAGAATGTGGAACAATTAACGAGACATCTCAATATTGGCTAAGGACAGGATCAGCTCTGTACATGATAACGTTCTGAAAAAGGGATGGAATCAGTTTGGAACTGTTTAGTTATACGGTTTCTAGGATCGTTCGGATTTAGTAACCTTCACTGCAAACGACCAACAAGAATAGCTTTTGTCTGGTCAGCAAAATTGATGAAATTATTTGTAGCTACCGGAATAATGATGTAAAATGCCGTGAAAACTTGAACCAATACGGTAATCCTGCACCCAAAAGCGGCTTTTGAAAACGATTATCCTAGTACTGTGTGAATTGCTTCTGAACACTTGAACGAACTGCTGATATCAGTTCATGGCCAGTTCCATGATAAACAAGCCCAAAAGGCGTGGTCGTTACTGTTAACCATACAAACTTTATATTACTATAGGGGAAGTATTGTAGAAGAGAAAACGATGTCTTACGTCAAATTATTTACCATTTAGTCTCCTGTCAGGGAAGATGGTCGCTATTTTAGAAGCCTCGTTCAATGTGATAATCCATTTCAACATCATTGTCTTATCACCTTTGAAGGCATTAGTGAAATGTTCTTCGAATTGTGTTTTCAGGGGTGAAACAACGGCTAGAGTTCAGGACATAACCGTCTCCAGAGATTCACGTTGGGTTGCTGTCAGTTCAGTCAGAGGGACGACTCACGTGTTCCCAATTACCCCTTATGGTGGACCAGTTACCGTTCGCACTCATACAACTCCAAATGTAGTCAACAGGCTATCAAGGTTGGTATACAATATTTATGCAATTTTTTAATTTCTTTTCATCTTGGAAAGTGTTAGAGAAAGAAGATTTGCAGAAAGTTTTAATTCATTTATTACTTATGGCTTGAGCCAATTGTCATCTTACATCAAATGGGCAAATCAACTGAAAAGTACAATAAAATTGGCATATAACAACAAGTTCATAATCCATCAACCAAACAAGAAGATGGTGTTGAATCATTCATTTTATACTTTTGAAATATAGAGAATATTTAAAATTATACACAGATTATTTATTGGATATCAGTTTTAGAAAGATGTTGGAGGAGAATGTTGATAATTGAAATTTTTTGGAAGGTTGGGAGATGGTTACAAGATCTATTTCTTGACATGAAGTCAGGAAGGTATGGGTTGGACGAGGTTGGAGACAAAGTGGACGATCTTATATTGAGAATAAGGTTATTTAGCACTCCAGGAACCAGGTTTCAAGAAAAAATAAATAAAGAGAATTTTAGAATAACTTGATATAATGACGGCAAAAAGACAACTGCATGAACAGGATGGATGAATGGTGAGAGGTGGACCCAAGCAGGCGAGCCAACTAAATAAAAATGAAGTAGGTAGAATCGAACAACAACAGAGAATGGAATAGGAAAAAGAAAATTGGAGCTTGTTACATATTGGGGGACTGAATGTTTATATGGGCAGTTTGAGCCATTGAGAAGCTTGTGGAGAAATGACACAGCAGCCACTATTCGTCTGTCCTCCAACTGGAAACAGGCTAGACTGACAATTTGCTTCAACTTTTGTAATATTTTAGAAGCATAACCTCACAGATACTGGAATTAGTGCTCATGGTCATTAGAGTTCTTTGTACCTTAATTGAATTTTCTTTGTGCTTCAGGTTTGAAAGAAGTGCAGGACTTAGTGATGGAAGAGGTAGCCCTCTGCCAGAAGCACCCAGCCAGCCATTGACCCCCCGACTCCCGCCATATCCCCATCCGAACACCCTCAACCCTCTGGCTCAGCTGAGGAAAACCCCTTTGTCAGAAGAGTCGCCTTTAGCCGCCATATACGCCGCACCTCGGGCTTGGCTGCCTGGAAGGTCTAGAGGCCGCCGTTCAATCGTCGAGTCTCTATTTGTGATCTCATCCGCTGGAACACTTGTTCAGTATGATCTCGATCCAAGGTGTATACCTGGTGAGTAGCATTATTATATCAAGCTATTGGTGTGTGTATACATGGGTTCCTAATACATCCTATGAAACCATCCTAATTTTCTAGGAGTTCCCAAGGACAAAATCAGCTACGATACAGGCATTGAACTGGGCGTAGAGGCTAAAGCCGAATGGTGCTTATTGAAACCACCTTACAGCAGTAACATGCAACCACCTCTGCCTCTGACGAATCCATTACTCATCTTTGGAAAGTTACCCTCATCAGAATCCATACCCATCACAGACGATAGATGGTTGTCTCAGGTACAAACCAGTTTTACCATGTCCATCCCTTCGTTTAAGTTGTATTCAATTTTTTTTTTCTTCACATACTCCTATTTTATGTTTTAGGTAGAAATAATCACTCATACAGGTCCACATCGAAGATTGTGGATGGGACCGCAGTTCGTCTTCAAACCTGTCGATCCGCTCCCCACTGGGTAAGGTTATGGAAATGCTACTCACATCTTATACGGCTATTGTAATAGATTGGTACTCCATTTTTACGACTTGGTCTCTGAACGGTCCCTTCTGTGATGTATTTTAATGAATTAGCCGTAGTTTGTCCACTCTACTTTAAGGTTAGAGTCTTTCTGAATTGAAAAGTTGAGGCGACACCTAAAATATCGGACTTGGTTCACTTCGTTGATATCTCTGTACACACAGTCATCACTTTTTTTTTTGTATAAATCCTCCATTTTTATCCTTTCTTTTGTGTATTAATGCTTATTCTACCAATCCATCATAATTTAGTATTGGAGTCTACCAAGGTAGCGGAAGCAAAATGTGAAAATTTTTTGTCTCCAAAATCAAAAATTCCACTCGCATTTTGCGTTTTAGACCTTTCTGAACAATTTTGGTTCCGTGTCTGTCTGTCTGTTAGCAAATCCTTGTTACGGGCAAAACTAAACGAAGTTATAGTCCGATTTTGATGAAATTTCCAGGGATTGTGCGGGTTGGGGTGTAGATGGTCCCCTATAGGTTTCATGACCCCGGATCAATAGTAGCCTCTGCGCATGCGCAAACGTGAAATCCTTGTTATGCGCATAGCTCCGGGAGTTCTTGACCAATTTCGATGTAATTTTCAAGGATTGTTCGGTTTGATGTGTAGATGGTCCCCTGTAAGTTTCATGACCCCCGGATCAATAGTAGTCTCTGCGCATGCGCAAACGTGAAATCCTTGTTACACAGGCATAACTCCGGAAGTTCTTGACCAATTTCGATGAAATTTTCAGGGATTGTTCGGTTTGATGTGTAGATGATCCCCTATAAGTTTCATGACCCCCGGATCAATAGTAGCCTCTGCGCATCTGCAAACGTGAAATCCTTGTTACACGCATAACTCCGGGAGTTCATGACTGATTTCGATAAAATTTTCAGGGATTTTTCTCAAGTTATGCTCCTGCATAGCAATAAATTTACCCTAATTCAATATTTACTTCGCCTAATTGAACGAAGTTCTTTAGTCAATAATAATTTTCAATGATCTATACAGTCATGTTATGGATACGAGGAAGCTATGTGCCACACCCACTTGGCAGACGTTTTTTATCTAATCATTAACCATTGTTTAATGGACTACTTTTAATTTTAGAACTGAAGAAGAAGTCGAGCTGGGAAGCAACAATCCAAACAGATCCAACCCTGTGAACATGCCACATGCAGGGCACAGACCTTACCTTCTAATCGAAGGTGGATCAGGTAGTTATAGTTTTAATATGCATTGGTTGAATTGTTGAGATTCTATAATACCTCACGATTAGGAATGTAACTATTGAAATGAAATGTCAGTTGTGGTTTCATAGGACGTTTTTTTGACAAAATATCCTTCCAGGAGTTATACGTTCAAGATGCTCATACGCGCCTATTAATTTTTTGGACATGAAATCGGGAACCACTGTAAAAAATATGGAAATTTAGGATATTTTTGCCCGGGACAAGAATTGACCACATATTCTATCAATATTTCAAACTGGTTTCTTTATAGGTGGCTCTATAGACACTCCCCATTTGACAGGTTACAGCAGCAGCACTGAGGACATCGTCCACGGTGAGACCAGGCTGAGAGAAGACCTTGCTGACGCCATGCTGGAGACGTCAGCTCCCCATCATGCTGGTGAGTCCTTCATTTTTTGCGGTATATTCGTCTCAGACACACTGAAAATTCAATCACTCTGAAACCTGAGTGCATCGCAAAAATCTAATCATTATAGCATTTCTAAATTGATTTCAATACTCGACTGGATAGGTTTGGATTTGCGAATGTACCTGGAAAATTTCCTACTGGACTTTTACATTTTCCAAATAGATTTAAACTTTGTTCTGTCACTTTAATGACTTCTCAATGCTATTTTCGGCGAATACGAGCTTTGGTTGTTTCTTGAAAATCTCAAATAGTTTATAAATTTATTTGGAAAATGTATATGTACTTATTTGGAAGTTCTATAATTGATTTTCATAGCGCTCACTCAAAACATCTTCAGACCAATACACTCGTCAACATCAAAACTAAGTTGTAGTTGAGATTTACGAACTGTGTGTGGCGAAGCTATGGATAATCCATAATTTCAATAATCTAAGACAGACAAGTGAACAATCCTGTGATATGCATAGAACAATAGCGACATGCAAGCCAACAATCTATCTGGCCTATTGATTATGGGCCAAACTGAAACCAACTGAAATATTTCAAATCGGAACTTCATTTTAAATTGTTATTCTACATAACATTCCATATTTAATTGACTTAACATATCCACTCTGAGACCCTTCGATTCTACTCCGATACCCTCCTTTGGCCCATTGGTAAATCTTTTTGAATCAACTATTTGTTGCCCCCCCCCCCGCCCCCAAACTTAATACATTTGAACAATCTTCCCTGACGTTCAGTTAGTTTGTGTTACTGTGATGGGTATGTAGTGTTTCCTGAGCATAAACGTTTTTTGCTTCAGGAGTACCCTCTGGCATCACTTCCTTGTTCTGATAATCTAAGGATGACAAATGAACAATCGCATGATACACGTACAACAATTACGATCTATTACCCAACAAACTGTCTCTGGCTACTGATTGTTGAACTGTCCCAAACATCTTTCTTATGAATAACCTCGCAGCACCGTAATGTACAGAAGAAAGTTCTCTGCGCAACTCTCCTCCATCTGTTAATGGTTTGGTCCATTTGATCACCATTCAGATGTCATGAAATGATATTCTTACTTCTTTGTTTCTTTGAAATAGGACTGCAATCGAATGAGTTGAATTTCCAGTTTTATACAGGATTGTTCACTGCTGCGGTTGAGTCTGTCACCAATAGTTGAAAAGTTTGACATATGGTCAAATACAATATAACTTGTTCCAAGAGAATCCTGTTTCGATGCTCAGTTCATCTGATTTTTTAAATGGCAGAACAGATTACATGAGGTTCATTTTCCAATGGAGTAGAATGTAACATACAATTCATACATTCAGACACACCAGCCGCCATTCTCACTGAGAATTCGAGACATAAAACCTACTTTTCAACATATTCACAAACACTTCAATGGTTATCCAATAATATTGCTGCAATTCTACTACAGAATAAAACATATGCCAAACCTTTTGTTTATGTTTTACGTTATTTTCAAGTTACACAGCAGTGAACACGTTACTATTCTTGTTGACCTTTTTGTTTGGAGGATTAATCTACATTCCATCATACACAGCCGAGAAATGCTGTCTCCGATGAAATATCCATCGAGTCGTTGATTAAAATAGTTGTTATTGTTTACAACAAGTTTTAAATGATTTCCAGGTTACACTAATACTTATCGAGAATGTTAATACTTTAAAAACATAGTATGTTAATATTTTAAAAAATCGTTCTTCCTGCTGCCAAACTGTACAATTAGTTGACATCTGCATGTTGTGAGCAAAGTGATGTAGATCACGATAATATATCATGTAAATTGTACATAATATTTATATTTGCCGTTTATTGTAATATTCAACTTTTTGTCTCCCGGTATTCAGTCTGAAATTTCAAGGTACACGCTCTGGTTTTCGAATGGTAATCAGATAAGACTGTACAGACAAGTGTTTCTAGTCTTAAATTTAACACACTGTCTTCTGTGATTATAGATTTTTTAATACATTATTTCTCTACTGACTTAGTTGGCCAATTAATCTATTTCGATTCTAATTGATAAATGATGCTATAGAAACTAGAGAGTGTCTTGAAAATCGCATTACTCAAAATTATACCTATTCCTTGGATAGAAAGAATGATTTCAAGTTTTGCTTTTTGACCTTTATTTGTAATGTGCCATTGTAAAATTTAAAATCGACTATTTGATGTTTCAAGTACTTTAACTTTCCTGTCTTTCTTGAGTACATAAAACTAGGGGACTCGCGTAAGTTGGGTTAGGTTCGTTAGCTAAGTTTCAATAATTAAAACTGGTGGTGGTTTGACATTTGGAATGTTCTGTGCAATTCATATTGTGAGGATAGTTTCCCTAGTGTTCCCCAGTTCGTTGAGGATAAAGTGGCAGTTACAGGGCAACATTCCGGCCCTTTGACAGGCCTGTAATCGATCCAGCCTCAGTTGCGTGAGATGACCAATTTATTGGTTAATTTCGCATGCAAAATCGGTACCACGGACGGTAGGGAGCCCCAGGCTACCAACGCGCCACGTTAGTTAAGTGTCGTCTGCCTAACCTCTGAAAGCGGCCGGGTTCGTGGTGGCTGTGGTTTATCACCCAGGCTGGAAGGCCAAGCCAGAAACCCGAAGGGTAGACTTCTCTGGTAGACTTATCTTCCAGAGTAATGCTGGCATGTGAGTTATGTGGCTTGCCGATAACACGGGTACAAAGTGTCCTGGAGCACTCCATTATAAATCAACCTTGGGGGAACAAGATTCAATCTACAGAGGGGAACAAGATTCACTGTCACCCAGTTCGTAAAATTTATGTCCGAATTTCAACTCTATTCCAGATTGATGAGGCAACATTTATGATTCAAAACTCACAACTTGCTACTATTTCTTTACTCATGATTTATTGTTGCAGAAAGTTGCGATTGTTAGTAATCATACCTGTGAATCTTATTTCTATTAAAATGGTGGAAATATCAACAATGAAAGGGATTAAAAGTGTAACAGACTGTTGGCATTAAACAATTTATAAATCGGAAATAAAACTATTCGTTCCAATGTGAAAAATGATATTTTTTATTAATTTTTTCTCTTATTTACTTGTTTCCAAGATTCTACATTCCATCTATGGAAATACTACATTGATTTTGTTACAAAAAGTAGCGAATAGTCAAAGAAATGTGGCTCATTTTCACACCAACTGGTGGGCTTTTCTTGTACTACCTCCAGTGAAAGCTGCCAAATCACTCTTGGCACATTATGCTATATTCCAGGCATGAAAATGCATAACACACTTGAGTAGTTCCCATGTATGCTAAACAAACTTCAAACCGATTCGGGATCTTTGTTTCACTGTAAGGCTATAAAAATCAACTTCTAGAATCTTGAAGCGACTTTTGTATTGATCAGCTGATACATGTTGAATGAGGGTACCTACGTTAGTTAGGGAGTAACTGTTCCTCTGATAGCTCTAAAATTGGTGGGTAGCCTGCTCCTACAATCTAACGACGCCACTGTATTTCAGAATGAGATTTTTTAGATTAATAAGTGCGCTGAGCCATGATACTTTTCAGGACTCTTCAACTATTCGAATCTTTAGAAACTTGTACAAGGAACACTACTCCTACGCCGATGGTCTAGGCTTTTGCGCCATGAGATATCTTGCAGCCCAGTACAATTTTGCTATTTTCGACCACGTGGTTTCGTCAGGGTGAAATTGTTGTCGGGTATCCTCGAGTCGAGAACAGTCATATAAATGATTTGTTGTTATCGGGACAATGCCACTACAGAGGCTGCATCCAGGCTATCTCTCAGTCCGATCCTTTGCAGATGAGCATTTAAATAATCATGGCTAGTGACAGCTCTGAACGCTGACAGCTCTGAAACTGACTCATCTCGAGGGAGATGCGATAAATGAATTATGATCGAGAGATTCAAACATACAACATAGTGTATCGAAAGAAACAGACTGACTTGTAAGCTGGTTACTGAGCAATCATCAAAGCTGAAATCCGATAAGAGAAGCTTAGTAAGAAAAACTATTAGAATTATCACAAGCCACTACGAATTTTGTAGAATGTGTCAAGTAGGCTAGAACACTCACATAGAGGCGATCATTACTAGTAATCTAAAATGGACATTACATGGAATTTGGACATCACATAGTTAACTAAGTTGAAGGAATGGATAAGTTACCCCTTCCGAGGGCTGAGCCGGTATGCCTGCAATACTTTGAGGCTACCCCTGCAGCTAAAAAGCTTCAGGTTTATGCTCAGACATAGCTGTTTCAGGAAGAGGGGAACTGTCCGTATCCATCATAACCGAATCTCATTGTGATGCATCATGGGATAGAATCAAAGATTTTTCTGAAGGAAGGTGTTATGCCACTGGGATGTACAACAGATTCATTTTCTATGGAAACCTCTATGCGAGTTCCGTTGAGAAAAGACATCATTTCCAGTCTTTTGATCGGAGTAAGATATTGAAGAGATATCTTCGATAACTTGCGAAGGTCAGAAACTTGAGTAACAGGATTATTTCCGGTAGGTATTCGTATCTAATGCTACTTACTGGTGATCTCTTCCAAAATTAAGATTTGACTATTGAAGAAAGGTATATCTCAAACCCTTATTTTGCAAATTTGTCTCAATTTCTATCAATAGTTGCCAGAATGTTGTCAGCATTGGTTCGAAATTGGTTCCCACTTCTTTCATACGAAAAATGAATAATGAAAACCTGTACATTTCTATTTTTCGCTAAGGATTCCCTATTTAACTTGATCATTCTTTCTATCTATGGACATACTAAAATATCCGTCGGTGTTGGCTGCTACGCTGAAAGCATGTATCACACTCTTTACTCACGTATTATGACGTCATTATGCCCACAGCAATTTATATTTAGTATTCCTAACTCAACTAGTTCTACCCAATCCTTTTCTTGATTGTCCATAAATTTTCTTTCGGTTTTGTTAAGTTTATTATTTGAAATAGCTTTCTTTGTCATGTTTTCTTTAAATTCAGTTGTACGAATTCGTTTCTACGTTTGAAGTACAACTCAAGAAAATATAGAGTCACATTTTTTTGCCAGCACTCAGGAAGATTTCTTATTTTCACTTTATAGCGGCACACATCTTTTCCTTCATAATTTATTAATTTTTTAATTTGTTGTTTTTCCCCCTGTTGAGCCTGTTCAATTCGTCAAATTTTGTTTCTTGTTGAAAAGTGATGTAGTCTTGCACAAATAACCCGTAGTAATTTCCAGGTGATGGCTTCATTTTGTTCCCCTTATTTTCATCCAGTCTTCTCTATTGTAGGATAGTCGATTCCCTGTGTTAGGAACCATCCTTGATCATCTCTATGACTCCCTTCCAGTGCTTCATTGTCTCTGCTTTGATTTCGATTCCAACAGTTCAACTTGGGCATGCTTTTTCTTCTTTTTGCTTACTTGCTATTTCGTTTGAACGTAACAGTCACTTTGGGTGATGTTTTGGTTGAAATTCATAACACTAACTTTCAGCTAACTTTATTTCAGTCTTCCATCCCACGAACCTTATCATTGCAACTTATTAGCTAAGAATCCTTTGACTCCTCGTTGAACTCAACCTTGTTAGATGTTTAGTCTCATATTCAGTAGGGGGGGTTTTGTTTTTTACTCACAGTAGACTCCAATTCTGCATGGCTTTCTCATACGTGTCGATGGATGTAACTTATTGAGGCAATAGGTGTGTGTCGCATTTTTCTTTCTTTGGTAACTATTTCCCAATAAATTTGATATTGATGTACATACACTGGTCCTGATTTGGGCCAGGAAGTGGCTGGTTTGTGACTCTGTGTTTTCTTCTGAGTAGGTGTCATGGGGGGTGGTAAGATGAGGGCAGCACTCCTCGAACGCCAGGTCAATCCTCTCGGGACGGTTATAACTCTGCCAGTGGATGGAAGCACGCCCCCTCCTCTTCAGTTCATCTTGCCCGCCCAGGTTCTCCACCCGTCGCTCGACCGACCTTCAACATCTCGTCAAAGTCAACCTCCCCCGTACACTTTCCAGCAGGTACCCCCAGTCGACTATCTTAACCTAGCTTTACCTTGTGTGACGTGTGTTGTTAACCCTTCAATGGAAACTGGAAGTCCTCCGTATGTCCCCGCTCCACTCAGAGAACCAGAACTGCCCGATCCTTTTTTAGAGGTTATGAGAGATGCAGTTCACCCGACCTCCCAGACCTCGTCAAAAGTTACAAAAAACGAAATTAAATTTAAAGGAAAAAGTAAGAAAAAAAAGAATTCCACGGGAGACAAACCAAAAGAAATGAAAAATACGCCTTTTGAAGGTGGATCTTCTGAAAAAGACAGTGACACTGGATCTGATCCTACCACAAATGTAGCACCAGAAATATCACGGATAGATCTTCAAATGCCTCCTGAACGTCCCAAGCCCAGGTCTCGAAAATTCAAACAACATCGTGATGAAATGGTTCAATCTTCAGCTGTCTCTAGTACTTGCAGTAAAGATGAACCCCTCGAAGAAATTTGTTTGGATGTTACACCCACTCCTTCTCAGCCTCATGAAAAGTTCAGTGTTGATGAGCAAGTTGGTGATTGGGGTGGAACGGATTTTCCAGATCCTGTCAGAGAAGAGACGGCAGAAGTGGAAATGAATGTTGATGGCGAACCTCCTACCATTCTTTCTAATTTGACCTCTAGCCTGGATGCGGATTATCCCGAATTGGAAACTGTGGTTACCACCTCCATGCAGACACCTTTGGACGAAATTGAGCCTGTACAATGTGTTTCACCCTCTCAAGAAGACGTTGAAGAGAAAGCGTTTTCTGTTTCTTCAACCACACTTGAGGATTCTAAACTTATTATGGATGACGAATCTAACAATATTCCAGCAGAAAACCCTGAAGAATTAAACCTCGTTGGTTTTCCTTCCGATGAGCAAGACCAAGACGACGTTCCTGGATGTGATTCTGAATCGAATAGCGAGCCGATTACGGCTGTTAATATTTCTCGGGATGATAGTGTCTCAGACATGAGAAGCGAGGCAAATGAGGCCGATGAAGTTGAAAAAAGCAGTGAAGTTACCGTCAGCGAAGGTGAAAAGGTTCAGGGTCGAATAACTCCGCCATTTGTTATGGAAACTGAAAAAGTCATCAAGACAGAAACGACTGCAGATATCGTGCCAAGTAAAAAGCCAAGAGAACCAGCTAAAAAATTGAGAAGTGGTAAAGGCAAAGTGAAACGAAAAGAAACCAGAGCAGAAGTTGAAATTTCTGAACCAATGGAAGAAGTTACGTCTACTTCTGCTTGTGAAAAATTGGAGATGGTTTCACATGTTGACCCAGTAGTTGTTGAAACGTTGTCATTGTTGGATGAACCTATGTCTGATTTGGACTTGGATTTTCCTAAATTAATTGAGGCTCCATTCGCTAGTTCGTTATCTGAGCAGCCGGTTCAAGAGATTGGGGCCTGCGAGCCTCAGGATTTCATGGAGTTGCTTGAAAAAAGGAAGCAAAACCGGTTGAGAACAAAATCTAGCAGTTTAGACGAAATGGGTTTTGGAGAAAGAATGATTGTTGATGTGGACTCTTCGTCAGAAACTGTAGACACTGGAGAAAGTCACGGAAGCGTTCGTGACGAACCATCTGCATCAAATACGTCTAATCACGAAACGTCCTCTCAAAGTGATGCGGATTTAATCGAATTGAAACGAAGTCGTAGGGAAAGGGCCAAGAAGCTGAAATCTGCGGAATCCCTGGAAGAAATTAAGAAGAAATCACCCTCCCCTTCCAAAGCTGAGGTCAAATTGGACACGGACTCGAGTGACGAAGCTATCGACAAAAACGTTGACAAGCCGTCTCTCAATCCCAAATTGATTAAACGGAAAAAAGGGAAGAAGTCTGAAGAACTTGAATCCCCCGCTCCATCTGATCACGTCAAATTGAAAACGAAAAGCAAATCCGAAGGGACGCTCGACACTGAAAAATCAGATTACGAAACCTGTTCCGAAAAGAAGTCCGATAGCTCGATTGAATCGTTCCCTGAAACGAAGAAGAAATTGAGCGATCCGAACGGCAATTTTCAAGAAGTTAAATCTTGGAGCAGCATCGTGAAAAACGAAAAAGAACCTTTAAAACCGACCAACAGCGCTGACGATCGGGATTCAGTGTACGAATCGTGCAATGATGAAGTTGCTGAGGCCGATTCGGTCACTTTTGAGTCCAGCAAAGAAGATTTCGAAGAGCCCAAAATAGAACCGATCAAAGCCGAGTCCAGCTCGAGCAATGCCGAAGAAAAAACGGACTCGGGCGAAAAAGAAGTGGCAGTGGCACAGGCGAGCGCTAAGAAAGTTAGAAAACAAAAGAAGAAACGAAGATGATGTTATATGTACTTTTTGGAAACTGTTATTGCTGGAATCATAGCACACATTCTTTACTAACTTATAGTCTGGTATTGGAAATTGAAAAACAAAAACGACCATATGATATTGGCCAATCATCTAATGTTAGCCTTTCACAAATTCATTATTACGTTAGATATAAATTGACTGAAAAAGAAAATTGTACATAAAAATACGAAAAACGTTTTTAAAAAAATCGAAAAAAAATTCTTGTGTGGCAATAAATTGTTTAGATGTGTTTAGGTTACTAGGTAGTTTATAGGTACTATGTTTCATGTATGCTAATGCTAGATTTTTTTTTGATTTTAGGTTTTTATTCGGTTTCAAAGGGTTGTGGTTGTTAAGGCCCTTGTAAAATAGTATTTGAACCTCTCTCCTGTGAAAAAAAAGCTGTCGTTGTTAAAATGGATCTCAGTAGGCTTGATATTGTGCATTATGTGTGCAATATTAGAACGTGGAAATTGAAATGCCTTTCGAAAAAACCTTGACGAATCCTCAATCTCGATGTTTATTAAATAATTCATGTTTAATGTTCTGTTTCTTGTATAATATGGGGATTGGTTTAAATTTCGAATCAATACTCGATTATTTTGTAACGAGAAGCAATAAACCTATATCGATTCTGTGAAATACACCATCATGACATGTCGTAGCTAATACGAACGTTCTCTCGTTTAGTAAGTAGGTAGGTTTTACTTAGTTCATAATTCTATTTCGTTTCTTCTCTCTAACAGGAGTTTGGTTCAAACATAGGCAACTGCGTACATTGTGCGAGTACAATGAAGAAAAAATAATATTGATTTGTATATGAAAATTGTAATTTGTACATCCATTGTGGTTCATTATATTAAAAATTGTATGCTTCATCATATTTCCGATGGTGAGTTTTTTAAAACACACTTAACCGAAGTGAAATATCAAAATAGTCTTATGTTGTGTCAAATTTCTGCTCAAGTTAAGTTTACAATGTATTTTCCTTTGAGTTTCGCTGTCAATTACAGTCAGTCTTTATTCAATATTTTAAAGAAAATGTAGTCATTATGTGCAATGTTCGTAGCTTTTTTTTGTGTTATACAGGTTTGTGTTTGTTCTTAATTTTAATTGTCTCGGAGTTCTGTTGAATCGGATGTTCGAAGCATCTGGACTTTTTCCAGAACGTTGAAACGATATTTTGATAACACCATCCTGGTGTTAATCAGGTTGTACACTGCGCTCCGTCGTATTTGGTTACAATGCTGTACTCGTCAGGAAGTGTTCGATAGCAAAAGATTCTGTAGTAAGAATAGCAGATATCTAAGCCGGGTTTTTGTTTTTGTTGAGCAAGGGGAATTTGGAGTTTTAGCCAAGAGTTTTGTAATTCATAACACAGTCAGAACAATAATGAGGTGATTCTAAGAATTACGGCTTGCCCCGTATTGGTGTTGCATTAACCAACTATTCCAAAAATTCTGCATTAGTGCCTGATAGTGTGAGTTTGTTGCTCGTTAGACGAAGTATTAACAAACTTACATTTAACTATCTTTTACAGAATTGATGGTAAATGACCTCGATATTATTCAACTCTGACAATTGAAATAAGTCATGTAATGGAGTCAGACTTTACTCGTAAGTAGCTGATTCTGCTTTCCAGTTGTTGAACATCAACTCATAACCGAAGACAATGAGCATTTTGGGGCAATGCTTCTAGCACTTGTTGCAGTTGAAACCACCTACTGGCAATTAGGCTCATCCTGTTGATGTCATTTCAACATTTCCTTGACTCTTGATCTGGCTGATTCTGACTGCGCCAGTTTGTCTGGCTTTTGTCAGGAGCAACAATAATACCAGAGTTAAGGAATTTTGTAACTCTTTTACCAATTTTTCTGAGCTGTGTTCTTCGTGAATAGCGAAATTACTATCTGTTCAGGGCTAATCCGTGATAGTTATGTTAATGATTAAAGACAAGTAAAGCAGAAATAGCTGTTTCTTGTTGAGTGATGGATACAAAATGGTGGGAAGAACATCATGGTTGTAGGGAAAGGATAAGATGGAGCTTTGTTCGTAGTGCATGTTTCAGACCGTTCAAGTACTTAGCAATTAAGTTATGAATTCCAGAACTAAGACCACGGAAATCGCTTATTGCGTTGACGCAGAAAAATAAAGTCGAGCTGTTTTTACAGCAGTACAACATTTGTTTTTGGGGCAATTAAACGAGGCGAAAAAATATTTTGAGAACAAACACATACCTAAACAAACTATCTAAATATTTGTGTTCACTCCGTACAACCTAAAATGTTTCCTTTTTTTCTCATTAAGCTTAACACTTGTAATAATTTCAACCTTGCAGACGGTTCCACATTTGTCGCATTTACCTAAATCAATCGGAGCTTTATGAATTGTTCTTTGCCCACCAGAACATAATTCGAAAAATTCTGTAAGTACCGCGAATGAGGTGCTGTAAAACAAATGTACATAGTGGTGCGTTCTAGTTCATCTCAGGATAAAGTAATTAATGGGTATTTTTTCAGGTTGCTTTGTCAAGTGCAGATTGTTCATCGATACGTGGAAAGAGTAATTTTTGAACTTAGAGATCAAATTTTAAATTCTTAATTAAAAGCGTAATCAATTGGTTTTTGGAAAAATTGGTGGTCAAAATTTTGTGATGTCAATTTCGAGTCAATCAATTACGTCTCGAGATGACTTTCAGAGACGAAATAATGCTTGCTCTCCAAAATCAAAAAGCTAATCCGAATTTTAATCCGGTCTATCTGTACGTTTGTAAATTCATAACTTCTTCAATTGTCCAATTTTGATGGACTTTCCAGGGATTGTGCGGGTTATCTCAATTAATTAATACAAATCAGGGTGCTCTCGTTAACAAATCAATCCGCGAAATACCCCTGCCTCTTTTATCGTGTGATTTTAACACAAACCATAGGAGTTTATGTTTAGAATACTCAGCATTTCAATTAAATTTAACGTATTTTTTGACCAAAACTTAATTCTCACCAGATCGATGAAAATTTTCGAATATTGAGGACATAACTGTATAAACAAATGCCCTGTAAAAATTAAGTTTCTACGGGTCTAAATTCTGAATGGGTGTTAGTTTTCTGAAAGACTCTTAAAAGTTGTATCTGATATCGGTGAAACAAGAATATTTCCTTTCCCCGAAGAATTGCAGTCCTTTTAACACAATTTCGCGTTAGTATACTTGAGAGTAGCTATTTTTCCCTCCGCGTGATTCATTTACAATCTGACTGAATTTACTTGCCTGATCATTCTATTTAATCCAAGTTCTATCTAGTTATCTAAAACTACATAATAATGACCTGCATAGTCTCTCCTTTTTGAAATTCGAGAAAAGAGTGCCACATTTATTTGGCTCGTCTTCGAGCCGAAATTGAGCTATGTGTGTCAACGATAGCAATTTCTCTCTTTAGAATAAAAATTTAAGAAAATCTGTTGATTCGTCTAAAAATTCAGTGTGTCAGGGAACCCCTTAAAACCCAGGAATTGTTTGAAGATGCGTCAATAAGGATGTTAATTAACACAATTTTTGACTTGTTCCCCAAGTTTTAAGATCCATTGCAATAGCTTTTCAAATTCGTTGAAGAAAAACAATTCCAAATTTACTCTTGTGAGACAGATGTCTGACCATTTTCAATCACCCAACTTTTCTGCCCTCTACCGTACAGATCATGTAAACAACCTTGCAATGAGGTTCTGCGTCAATCCCAATCTTATGTTGAAAATAATTGAACAGTCTGCAATGACAAAATAGGTAACGCAATCAAGTGTTTAATTGTTCTATAATATAAATGTTTACGGTAATGGGCCATTTTCATGTTCTGGTGCGCGAAACCCTATGCTAACCTATTTTAAATGACAATTTATGTCCCTATTTAATCGATGTGGCTACACGACATGGGTACGGTACACCTTTATTTTATGAATTATCATTGTATTTACATTATTTATTTCGTATTGCCTCAAGTAGGTTCCTAATCATTAGAAAGCGAATATCCTGCTATAAAATTGAATTTTATTTAATTTATTACTTTAATTATAACAAATATTATTGTGTGGTACGAAATGTTTTCAATAAATCCGTTATTCATTTCAATTTTTTAATAGTTAATCGAAAATTTGAATAAATTTGAAAATGAAAAATTGGTTTACAAAACATTTTACTTCATTTCCTCATCATTTGCGATTTTTAGTCTTAAGTCCATTTGGTTTATTGATTGGATCCGTTATGTGTCAGGGTATTAATTTATTGAACGCGGCTGTTAGAATACTCCTTTAATTATTAAGCCCCCCGCTTTAGTTTTTAACAGTTTCGATTTTCCTGTTTTAATTTTTTTTCGGAATGCTGTTTATACGTATATTTTTAACGTGGGTTTTAGGTTGGAAGTCATTACGAAATTGACGTAATTAGGCTAAAAACGATGTAAACTTGGTAACTACTTACACTTAGCAAGTATTTTCATGTATTACGAAAAACGTATCCACGAACTTGGAATTTCTTGAAATTGGCTTGAAATAAAGGTCACACGAACCGTTGTTCGAATTCGAGCTCACGTTTGGAGGATGCATTCCTCCTAGGAGAGATTAGTGTGTACTTTCCCGTATTTAGTCTCAAACGTTTGTGATTATTTTCTGTCAGCTCTCTTCGATGTTTGTGAATATGAACTCATTAGTCCGTTTGAAAAGTCAGTTACTGTATTAGTATGTAGGGTGTACACGTTAAGGTCGCAGTACTGGCCAGGGATCGATTCTACGACTGGTTTGCCAGAATTTTTGCCTCTTCAGTTTGTGGTTGGTTGCCACGGTAATATGAATCGCTAGGAGTCTGATTGAACACTGATCCTAAAATCACTGTGGGTATTACCAGGCATTTATCAAGAGAAGAAACCTTTGGTTTTTTCACCCCTAATTCACTATAATCCCCTAGTATGAATGAACCAGGACAAACAGTATGTAAATACCCTGATCCAAACCGGTGAAAAATTCATTTTTCGACCAAAAACGTTGATTCTATCTTGTGAATCCACTTTTTTCTGTTATCAAAGTTAATGAATTGTCTTCCTTAACGAATAAAGTAAAATTAAATTTGATTGTACTGTTAATAACTGGCGCAGTTTTTATGCTTACCCGCAAAAATTCGCTGACACAATCTTTAAGTACTATTTTCATAGAAAAAATTCCAATATTTCCAAATATTCAAGGATTTATTATTCGTAAAATTCGAGTGAACATTTTTCGTTTGGCATCAGGGAGGTGGAAAATTTAATGCTCTTGCCAACGGTTTCCTTGACTCATTGAAACATTAAGGGAGTTACGGTAATTTTAGTGGCCTAAGGTCAAAGACAACTTGAAAATGAGAAAATTAGAAAACTAATGGTTTAAAAAAATTACTAAGAGGCAAAAGTTGTTGCAATTTAGTTGTAGAATAGACTCCTAGCAAATGGTGCAGCCTTAATGTGTGTACCCTGTTTGAAAAACATTGATTAATTTTAATGATGTCATGCTTTATTTCAGAAAACTATAGTAGTGAGTTATTATTATCACATTGATACCATTTTTATTTTTCCTAAGTAGGTGGTGGTGTAAATTGGCGGTGATTACTAGGAGCGTGTTAGTCAGAGATTGTTAGCCCTAACATGGGAATGATCAATTTATTACAATCATTTTACAAATTCTATCAGTCGTTTTACAAATTTGATTCAACTCAGACCTCTAATGGTAGAACGTGAAGTAGTTGATTGATGGGGTGGAAAATTGTAATTGCTACTGGTAGGTATTTACAAACTACCAGCATTGTACCAGGTATAAATACCACTTCATCTTGCACTGCATATTCAGAATGCAATCACTTCCCTGATGCCCTTAGAATCAACTGATGTATCTTATTAGTCATTTAGAGCTGCTGCAGATAACCCATTTTTCATTGGAAAAGCCAAAAGTTTTTCTGTTTTCTTCGTGGTTTATTATTTTAATTATGCATTTTATATTAAACCTTGGAGGGAGAAAAATGTGTAACCTTAACTTATATTGTTGGCAAAAACTCAGACACTGACCAGAGATGTGCTTGTCGATGTCACTCTCAATCAATGCCAAGTTTGTAAGAAGCTGTTTGTAAAAAGCGAAGTTTGTAATAGAAGAAAAAACCGCTGTCTCAAAAACCATCTAATTGAAAGGGTAGTTACTTTCGATTTCAACTAAATTATAGTTATAGAATTTAACGATTTGACTGAGACGACCCAGAGCAAAACTTACCTGTGTGGGAATTCTTCAATACTTCAAGCCTTTTAGCTTCCAAACTCCCCCTGGGTATTGCAAATTAATCGCATTAACTTTTAGAAGGGGCTACGCTTTATGCCATTACCTCTTTATAACTTTGAGATGGCAATAAAACTTTAACTGGCGCAGTCTTAACATTTGCTAATTGACTAAATCTTTTTCGGTGTTTTAATGAACACACTTGGCTTGATTACAGAAATAGTGTTTTTGCCTGATAATTTGCAGCTCTTGTTTCAGAGAGGTCAGTTGGCGGAGGGTTGATGGGAAGATGGGGATTTGAGTATTAGAGCAAAGTTGAATTGGTTATTATCAAAAGTTGAATGGAATTTGTGTAAGGTTTAAAAGGATTTGTAAATGCACTCATATCGTCAGCTGAAACAACCATGTGATTCGTAAAATTATTTCTTCTGCTACGGGGAAGGGTGAGGATGCTAAATTTTGAAACGCATGACGTCATTGAATTTTTGAAAATCGATTTTTTTTATTCACACCACTCTTGACTACTTTTCCTTTCTCGATAACCTTCCTACATTATCACAAGTTGTAAATATTCATTACTAGGTAGTCCATGATGTATTATGTGTTGTGTACATGGCTTGCAATGGACGGTATTCAAACTACCCATCAACTTGATTTGTGAGTCGATGGTTTTTTGTATCTTTTTAGATTCTAACTCAATGATGACAATGCCAGCATAGGAAACCAGACAATGTACCTAATTAATTATGTTCACCGAATGAAATTTCATCCTTTTGAGGTTTTTACGATACTATCAGATTGTTTGTCTGTGTTAATTTTGTTTAATAACCAAATTGAATAATTGTGATATCTGCTTTGTGGAAGTATTTGAAACGGAAATATTTATTATTTTCATTCACTCAAGAGTAGTACTCTTTCATAAAATAATCCAAGCTCCAAACATTCATTTAATTGTCAACAGTTTGTTGGGCCCACGTAATGTTTCTTTCTTGTTAATAATATTTTCATGACCAGCAACCTTTGTTTAGAAACAAAATGATTCAAACATGAAGGAAATCAGCGACTCGATGGCTTTTGGTGTTAATTGTCATTGATTTCACTGCCACTATTGTATACCATCAATATTTTAGATCAGCGATCATTAAAGAAATTATGCTATTAAAAATATTTATGTATATTGTCGATGAGAATGATTCCTCCTTTCTTATGCTTTCTTTTAGTGTTTTCAAATCCTTGATATCCAGTTTGAATTATTTATTTTGAATGGATTGAATAATTACGGATCCTGACTGAAGGAGTCCGAACCTAAGTCAGATCCACACCCTACACATATGGCTAGGCAAACAGAAATATGGGTGTATACGCGTTACCAGAGAAGAGATAAATGTTGGCCGCAGGAAAGGCAAACGCTTATCCGTCAGTAGTTGATACTTCAAAGTAATTACTTTATAAAAAAATCTGGCTGGGGTGGTTGTGCGGGAAATTCTGTCGCTGCAAACTGCTCGAAGAGTTTATTACAGTGATAACTATTTGATTAAAAGTTAGTTGCTGCTGCTTGTAGTAATTAGGGCGAAAAAGAATGGGTGACTTCCAACTACATCTTGAGTGGTTGCCAACAACTACAATCACTAACTGCTCCTATTTTGGTGGAAGCTACAGTAGTTTGTAACAAGTATATGGTGTAATGGACTGGTTGCCCCTTCCAATGGCTGAGGCTTTCATCTGCAACACTCGGAGGATACCCCTGAATCTAAAAACCTCAAGGTTTGAACTTAGCCGTTTCAAGGAACAGGATGGGGAGCTATCCATATCCATAACACGCGGTAACTCAAAACTACTATGCTTATAGTAATTAGAGCGAAAATGTTATGGATACTACAAACTACATCTTGAGTAGTTGCTAACAACTGTAATTGTTCGTTGCAGCTGTGTACAGTAGTTGTGAAAAAATAAGTTATATGTGTGTTTAGCCATGTTTAGACTTTAGCGTTGTCAAGTGGGTTGTGAGGAGAGAAATAGCCACGATCATGGTGTTTCCTAATTTTTTCGTTTCTTCCAATCGTGTTTGCCACCATGGCCTATTCTTGACTTGACTTAGTTCTTGTTATTGCTAAGAGGAGCACAGGGCCTCAATGAAGTCTCGCTACCTTAGCCTATCCCCTGCCAATGCCTTCTCCTGCCATGGCCTCCCAGTCCAACTAGTGCCTGCCTCAACAGCACTTCCCCATCTTCTCCAAATTCTATATCCTTTAGCATTCGAGTCCATCGACTTCTTCTCAAGGGCTCCAACTTCCTACCTTAGTATGTGGCAATCCTCATGCATTTTCTTCTCAAAATTCCGAATGAGATTGGACTTTGACGAGTCCTGGCAAGCAGCTCTTCATTTGTCGTCAGGAAAATATAATATATTATACTGTGAATTCGCCTCAGGCAACGATTTCTAGGTTTCACAGCCATAAGGAAGAACGGATTCACCATTTTTGTTAAACAACCATAACTTTGTTCCAAAAGAAATCTTTCTATTTCTCATTTACTGAGTGGATATCTGGAGTCATTTGCCTTTCTTATCCTGCTTCTTACATTCTTGTCAGCTCCACCTCCAGCAACGACGATACTTCCAAGTTAGTGGGAAGAATCAATTTTAGTTTTAAAAAACACATTTCCATTGCTCCATGTTCACTCTGCTATGGGTTCAGAAATGGACAGGAACTGATTTCTAGAACCTTTCTATACTCACAAGGGTTTGGGTTCTTAACTCGAACCTTTTTGATAACCTCAGGAGCGATGATAATGCTTCAGCATCTAGCAAACTGAATTCTTGAACGTTTTGAAACTTAAGAACTCATTTCGGATCATTGAAATCGGAAATCAGTTGGGAATAAAATGGCAAATTAATGTTTAATTCGATTACGAAACCAATGGTAAGTGGGCACTTTTAAAGTGTGCATTCCACTGAGGTACCAAGTATTATTCTGTAAGGTAACTATAAGAGAGTAGAATGAAAAGGGCATTACTACACCTCAATTCAAGGAGCCTGACAACTATAAAGGAGGCATGGGATATGTTGAGCTCCCCGCTGTCATTAAGAAAGTAATCTTTTGGCTGACTTTTCAATAATAAGCTAATGTTGCTAAAGGGTTAACTAAACCTTCAAAGGAAAATACTCACAAGAACTGTCGAAGTAGTTCCTCTGACCGCAAGCAAAGGTTTTCCAATGAATGGTTTATAATTTGAATGATTTGGTGGATGATGAACGATAAAATGACCAAGTTACATTTCCCTAAGATCGACTGGGTTGTTTCTTCGTGAAATAAAACAATTTTTGGATTGTTAAAGTGTTTTCCTATCATGCTGTACTCAGGTCCTAATGAACAAGATACAGCTGTCTTAAAAATTCTACCTTTAGTGGAAAACAGCTATTGTGATGGTACTCTAGTGTTGTGTGGTAGCTACTACATTCCACTCTTCTCAAATATCGAGAAAATGGTTTGATTCAATACAGACAGCTGTGAGGTCATGTATGAAGTATGTTATATTTTTAAACATCTGAAAAACTCGCGCGCCTCACCAGGGGGCAAGCCTCCTGGACCCCCGGATGCTTACTGCTTCAAGCCCGCGGCTGAAATTAAAACAACATGGAACATGCTTTAGCCATGCTATTTTTGCAGTTTTCCTTTCGCTAACTTCTTATCATTCCACTGGCTTCAATTTGCTATTTTCATGTCAGCTATTTTGGCTTTACCTTTACCGGATGTGCCCTAATATTACTGATCTCCATGGTCTACCGATTAAAATATATTTATCGTAATAATGCTGTTGGACTGATTGTGTGAATGAGGACTCACAGCTGAGGGTCTCGCAGAACTATTAAGGATTTTAGCACTTATGATGACTCACCACTAACTTCTGTTAAAGAAAGTATAATATAAGATATATTATAATCAGTGGCGAAGCCTTTGATCATCTCTGAATTTGGCGATGACTAGACGATTTAATAAATTTAAAGAATTAGTTAATACTAATGTTAAATATACAATTTCCTCTTTATAAAAAAGAAATGTTCATGCTCCCAGTTGTCCCAATTACCGCCTCATCAGCAACATTAGCGCTTGTGTGGAAGCGGCCATTCTGGGTATCTCATGACCCCTCCTCTTACTCCCAATCAAATTGCTTTAGGGCTCGTGCTCAAACACGCAACTTTGAGCGAGTCCAGCAACCTTTGGGAGCTCTCATGACTCGCAGTGGCGTCCGTGGAATTCGGTTTGAAGTCACAACGACAGGGTTACCGTAGGAAACAATTGTCAACCTTAAGGCAGGATTAGTAGATGTCAAAGTGGTTTTTTGTGATTTTTTGCGTAACTAATTAACTCTGGGTAATAACTGAAGATTAGTGCAATTTGAGTTTTGTCAATAAATTATTATCTTAATTACAACCATTGATTATAGAAACATTTATATAATTGACAACAAAGAAAAATTTGGCTAGAAATGTGGCTACCATGCACATTAAAATAAGAAAAATCTTTTTATTATTTATTTAATTCAAATTAAGGCAGGTTAAATCAATTATAGTAGGTAATCTTTTGAAAAAAAAAAAATTGTTGAGCAATAATTATTTTGGTTCAAAAAGTGTCATTCAAAGCTGTATTTGCACTGATTTCAACGATAAAAAACGTTAATTTCAAACAGAGTTGTTAGGAAAGTAATTCGATTACCCATTACAAATTCCAATTACTTTTGAAGACAGGTAATCGCGATTACCATTACAGTAATCGGAATGGAGTACTGGTAATTCGATTACTTTTTTAATCCGATTACTGCATTGGTAGAATGCAAATTTGATGCCACAATGATAGATGAAACAATGTTATCTATTTTTTATCATAAAATACAGATGTCATCTATTTAACACTTGCTATTCGCTATACTTGCTATGCATTATACATCGATTGTAAAAGTGTAAAAGTCCGTAAGTTGAAATTTTTCGAAAATAAGGTTATGACATATCGTAGTAAATTCTCCTGCCAAATTTTTATTTTTCGTTATTTTCTGTAAAAAGTGTTTTCCCTTTTAAATCGACTAGTTTTTTTGTATGGAATTAATTAAACTCGAAATTAATTAAAAGTAATCGGTTTTTCGATTACCATTACTTGTAATCGGAAAAAGTAATCGTTTTAACGATTACCATTACATTAATTGGAATGGTAATTGCGATTACTTCTGGAGTAATTTCAACCCCAAAACTTCGGATTTTCAATCTCCTTTTTACTGAAATCGTTACTAGCCAAATATACGTCGTTACAATGAAAGTAATCGGAAAATTATTATTACTCAAAGTAATGATTACATCTCAACTCTGATTTCAAACGTCAAAAACACCTTAGATTGGCGTTTTTGACAGGTAATTTTTCAAAATTTCCTGGGGAGGACCCCCAGACCCCCCTTTTTTGCTGGGGGGAGTGCCCCCCCCCACGACTGGTAGCAGCTAGCAAAAATGTCACGCCTCGCCACTGATGATAATATCTAGCATTACTCCTCCCACGTCACCCTCCTGCGTTCTCCTCCCTCACTCCACTTCCGCATGACATTTTTTGGCTAGTTAGTTCAAGGCTAAAACATGTTCCATGCTAATATCGCTGTATGATATTCCTCTAACCATATGCACGTATAAGACTGTGAGTTCAGACTTTTGACATTTCTATCAGGTGTCCAAACACAGATGACGGGCGAAGAGGAACTCACATCAAGCAGTTTCAGTTCAGCCAGCCGTTGTTCCCCAACGCCATCTTGTGGAAATGAACACATGCTCTTTCCAGCCGACTGCATTTGACTCTTCCAGGAGTAGGTATTGCCTCCCTTAATTTTCTTTCTCCTAATTTTTGTCTTGCATTTAAGTATTTATGTTGTTTGATTCCTTAGAAATGAGTGTTCAATTTAGTCCACGTATTAGTACGTAAAAAACATTGAAAAGAAGAAACATTCTATATATATAGGTATATATACATATTCATGATCAAAAAATGTAAAAAAAAAATATGTTTTTTTGTTTGATAATCATTAGGTAGGTGAAACGGTGAGTAGTGAAACGTAGTAGTGTTCATAATGTAGAATCGACGCTCGTTCAGTTCATTGTGGTGGCACCTCATCTTATTTTCAAGATATGGAGGTGTTCCCCGAATGACGATCCGGTCTCATATTTTAGAAAATGCCATAACTTTTATAATAACCGGACGCAACTGTTGAATATCACTTTTATATATTTTATTGATGTTGAAATTGGCACCCCTCAAGACTGGTTTTTGTGGTACAAACATGGTACCGCAGGTAGATTTTCGTTTGCGAAGAGATAATTGATCAAAATAAAGGCCTAAATGTCCCTTTTCAATCTGTAAGAATAATAATGACCTATTTTTTATTTCAATATTTAGTAAACACGACCTGTGATTCGATGTGAAATAATGGATTGTAACAGTTAGAAATTGTATTCTTCCCTACCTACATGATCTTCCATTCGTGTATACTACACTTCATTAAGGTTGACCAGTTTTTGATGATTGGAATTTTCTTTATTATAATGACTATATCTGGCTGCATAGCTAACCTTGTGTGCCAAAGTGATTTAGGGGTTATGCTGTTGGTAGTGCGTGCAATCTTACATAGTGTACCTTTCGGACTTTGCGTATTATTTTGGGCACTTTTTATCTCTAAGTAGTTACATTTCATTTTTTTTTTTTTAATTTGAAGCAATAAATACGGAGTCTTCCTTTTGCAAGATTTTAATTTTGACACTCAATCGGATAATACCATTAAACCTACTTATTGCACGATATCGCAGTGCCTTTTTCCCCACTGTATAATTATTTTTAGCGAATTAACCGAGTTCTCTTAATTGGCATTAAATTGTTGAGAATACACTCTTACGTTGAAGGACTGATATGGCAATATTTAAGGAATTTACTTTTCTAGTTGTGTTTGAATTTTGAACAGTTAGATTGTCTCTGAAGATAGGGCTTCAAAATCTTACAATAAACGGGAAATAGGGCTTAATAGTCATTTTTAGTTACTTAAGCGGCCCCATTTTCCCTGGCATTTTCCGTTTGATTCTTCACATATATTTACATGATGTTGCTATATTAGTTATTAAAGCATGGTTTGGTTGTTCCTTGGTTGGAATCCCTACATTGGTTCCAGTTTGTAATTCCGAAGGACGCAGTATGAATGCTAGATTTTTATGTGGGGTTCGTTCCAGCCAACCTGAGTTTTCAGACGTGCTATAGACAGAATTTGTTTCGCATAAAACAATAACTGTACCGAGTTGAATCATTACGTTCTGGAACTGGCTTCTTCTGAATTTCAACACTTCGCAATAAAATTCAAGATAATCTTATCAAAGCACCTCCTAAAATTCTCTTTTCTTTCCAATATTGATGCTAAGTCATTTTAAAGTGGATACGCTATCTTGCCTGGAACTATTTTCCTATAGAAACCTCCCGAAGTGAAGTAGTGCTGAATACCTGCCTCAATTTATGTCTTCCTTGTAGTTCATTTCCTTAGCTTATGAGGTTTGAACTGATTAATTTCAAATTATTTAGAACTATTTTTCAATTTCGTTCATTTCTGTCACTTTTCAAACTCATTACAACAGCCTGAGGTATTCGAGGTTTACTCTTTTGAGTGGAATCCATCACGCATCCAATACTGATCGATGAAGAAAAAGACATACTGTTATAAAAATATTACAAAGCCACTAGCAAATAAATGTTTGGGGGCCATTTCGCAACGCGTGAGTGGATCAATATTTAAAAGCGGATGGTTCTGTAGGTTTTTCTTGTTTTATTTGTCAATTCTTTCCGATTTCATTCTTTCATTTATCATTAATATTATAGTTGGCACGCACGCTGCTTAAAGATCCGATAACACTCGTACAGAATTCACGGAGTCTTGTTGTGAATGGAAATTGATTCAGGCGAGAGAACAAAACCGGTTTAAAACAAAAATCGTTAGTTTCGCTAAGATCTGCTTCATCCAATGGTTATTAGAACTGAATACCTTGGAACTAAATAAATAAATGAGCTCACGCTCACTCTTATTTGGAAAATGGTTTCTGGAACGAACCTCTTGTGTTGATGTATGAAGTGTGATGTCTTTGGGTATGCCATGCTAAGTTAACCCACTTTTGGTACAGTGGTTTGAATTGTTCAGAAAACTGAAATCAATCATACTAAAATTCACATGATAATCAATGAGCATACATATCAAAGAGAATTAGTACCCACATCTTGAACTTAATTCATAAGATGATGAGCATATTTTGTGCCAATCTTCTCTTTGAAATATTGAAATCTGAGTTCCATGTGCTTCAAATCTTGACAGATAGATGTGATAGTATTGATGAAAGCTTCAACTCTCATAGTTTCGGTTTCTGCCTCCTTGAATATTCATTTTTCTAGTTTATAATTATATTTTTTAGTTTATATAAATTATTTATAAAATTGAATTTGGTTTATGTGAACTTATAAGTACTGCTTCATTCGCAAACATATGTCGACATGTTTTTAATTTTTTCTGAAGTCTTGAGGATTTTGGTACTGTCGGTACATTCTCCTGAAAGAAATGTTTCACTTAGGTGTCAAGGATTGGGGCTGGTTCACTCGAGTGTCTGTCTATGTGATTCTTCTGTTACTTTTAGTTTAACTAAACGAACTAAAGAATAAAATTAATTATCCCAGAATCTCTTGAAAAATTCAGATCAAAGCTTGGTGTGTTGTTCGACTTCGAGGTGTTTCTGTGGAAACACTACACGAGAGCTTAAATAAAACTTGATTTGTTTTGTAATAGGCAGTTAACGCACTTAAAAAACGAATAACACAAACTGAGATGGATCTAACAGGTTACAACCTCTCCTACAGGGGAGCACTAGTTGACACTGCTAATCTGATTGCAGTAGTTTCAGATAGTTCTGTCAGTCTGCAAAATTATTTCCATCATTTTAGTGTTCAAATATCCCTGTGTGATGTAAAATGTAAAATATTGAATCTAAGACGTTTAGATAGTCACCTCTCTTCCAAGTGTGCTAATTAGGACACACCCATACACCTGTCCATTTGGTTTGCTTGTTTTCAAGTATTCAGAAGTGAAGGTTAATTGTGACCTTTTTAACTGCTCCCAGCTGGTGAGGTTCCACTCAACAATTAGCTTCTGGAGACTCATAACGGATTCAATAATTCATTTTTGAGGTTGGTCAACTAGCAGAAACTTCTGGAATAGCTCACTACTCTTTGTAGCGCTGTGTCGATGCAAACATTCTCTATAAACAGTTTTGCCAACAAAATGATCGAAATCAACTGATCTGATGGGATTTACATGGAAATTAATACATGTACAGACAGATAGATTTTTAACCAACTGCCTCGGTGTTTGGAAACAGTGAAATCACAATATAGACAGCTGTATTTGGCGTTGCTAAGTGTACTTCGTCGCGAAAATAGCCCAACCCATTGAAGGGTATTTTTCAAGAGCTTCCACATTATGCAAACTTGAAACATTGTATCGACGGAAAGTACCGAATTTCCGAAGACTGTACCACTTAATTTTAATTGCAATTTTGTCTTTCCTCTCTGCTTTGTGCCAACGAAATAGTACTTACTGTGTTGTGCGAATTCGAAACGATTGGTCGTAGATGTACTTGTTTGACATATCAGCGGAGAAGCATTATGTCAAATAATAGTTGAATATTTCAAACACGAAGTATTTACCCCTAATGATTCCCTTCATGCGAGCGTCGATAAGGGTTTTATGCACAAAAAAATCCCCCTGCCCTATATGGTTGTAAAGGGACTGGGAAATATTGATGGTTATACGTGAACCTAACATAATTATACCTTTTTATTAAATAACAATGTAAATAAAAGTGGATTTATTAAAAAAAATCTATTGTGATCGAATGCACTAACAGTGTTCTTGACGTGTTTCAGTGCTATAAGTAGAAATACATACTTATGTGTCACACGATTCTTCCCAATATCTAGGTACTATTTTAATCATTAGTAAAGTATAGATATTGCAGAAAGACTAGAATGGTGATGAGGACAAATTGTATTTTCTTAGAACGTTAGTTTTGATTAATCTCAATTTCCGAATAACTCCAGTCTTATTATTTTCTGGTCAAAAACATGACTGATACATTTTATACCTTTGTGATACATTATATACTCAAAATACGAATTGTACGCTACATATTTTTGTAACCTTGTTTCGACATTCCTGTCACCAATAGCTCAAAATACTGTTGTTGCAAAGCCCTCCTTCTAGAAAATGATTTTCACGATTAAATATTGATTTAAGGAAAACGTAATTGCAGTTTGTGATAGTATTCGAAGGTTTAGTTAATTTATTTGAGTTATGTACCGTTTTTTGGTATCTCTTACTTCAGTGGATGGTTTCAGAAGTGAAAGTATGTTCCCTTGTGATAAAAGTTATACTTTTGGATTCCAAATTAATAAAGAAACAATTTTTTAAGCGTTGATTTTGATTATTCAACATTGGCCTCCTGTGTTTGATGTTTACCGTCCAAATGAATTTAGCCTTTTTGCTAACTTACCATCTGTGGCAGCTCCTGCCCCGGAACCCTGGGAGTGCATCGAAACTGTAAGGGATAACCTCAAAGGGAACGTGAGGCGAAAATGTTCTTTTCTCAGCCAAATACGATTTTAAACTAGCAAAATGTAAAAGAGATCAAAATTGTCCGCTTTCAGGGCTTCAAATCATGAAACAAACGACTCAATCCTACCTTTAAAAGAAGTTCACTAATAAGTAAGTATGGAGGTGGCTGAAACTATCATAATACCGCAGCCCCAAAATGTATCTCCTCCACCCCCACATCGAACCCGACCTTCTTACCACACCAATTCCACGCCACACTCTCATCTTCTTCAAGAGGCGAATAATCAAGCTCACTATCTCTCAAAACTGTACGCCAGTGTTCCCCCCCTCTATTTCGCTGACCTAGCTTGAAGATCATCATCGATGTTTTTGTTTTTTTCATTATGTGTACCACCCAATCACATGTTACCACCGCATTAACCTGCTAAAAGATTGATTTATTTTGAAGATTATCATCTGTATACTATGTACGAACTCCTTGTAACAGCCACACGGCTTATTACAGATAAATGTATTGAATTGAATAATAGGTAAGTAAATACCTAAAAAGAATGACAATTTTGAAGTGATGATGAGGAGGCAGACAAGGGAAGCACAACAGCTAACGCAGGACAAGGCTCAAGGATTGGGGACAAACAACTGATGATAGGATAAGAGTGTGTTTTGGTGATTAGATGCGTGCATTCTAGATCATTCAAGCAGGTGAGCAGACAACTTGGTGTGCTTCCTGAAATTTCGTGCACTCTCTCATTGGTTCATGTGGTCTTGCATCTGATTATCTCCTGCCCCTCTCCACTCACTTCACCCCTCCCTGTGCTGTGGTGAGCCAGCATCGATAGCACCGCCGCTGTCACAATGGTTGATGAAGAACTGACTGTACACTGAATCCCTGATTTGAAGGCGGTTGCTATCCAGTGGCTGGCATATGAAAAGGAAGGAACTACTTAAACAGTATGCTGAGAGCTCGAAATCATTGCTTTCACGCTCAATTGGATAAAACTGAATGAGCAATATTATTACCAACATGAAGAACATGGGCTTATATTGAAAGGAATTACATGTGACAAGTATAGTCATGGATGTTACCATGTCATGGCATGGGGTGAGATGTAGAACACCACTTTGGAGAGACTTGGATTGCCAGCTCCTCCTAGATATTACCACCCACAACCAAATGGCTAACTTACTAACTACAAAGCACTACGGGCCAATGTGGCCCTTGGCTTCCCAAACACCTCTCTGCTACTGTGTGTGGTCAACCCTCTGAGGCCTCTGCATCCTCACCACCTGGAGGTCCCTCGAGACCACATCAAACTAGCAATTCATGAAAAGTTATAATTTTATCGTGGGGATCAATGTCTCCTTATAAATATCAGACCATTGGATTAGTAGGTACAGACTAGTATCCAAGTATTTATCCTCAAAAATGGATTCAGATATATTGATGAAACTTGTGGAGGCCACTCCTTCCTGTGGCTTGAACATTATCCAACCCCTATGATCGGGAACTTGTCATAGGGTTCTAAGGAGCTGCCTGTAAAAGCCACATATGGGTATTGGCGTGACGGAAGAGTCATATATCACGGTCATCACATTCATTCACGGAGTGAACAGGTGAACTTCTCCCACTGCCCTTGTCTTTGGACTGAGTGACCTGCAGGGAGCCTACTTCCTCAGGTGACCTGGGTTTACACACCTCTAGTCCATAGTTATGCCGCTAGGCTGCGCACAGTGAGCCAATCGAGTATCTTCAATACCCCTCTGGGTTTACTTCCATTCTAAACCTTTTGCAGTGATGAACGTACATCAGAAGTTATATTGATTTACAGTATATGATTTTATAGCTTTATCGTTATCTACTTTGAATGATATTGTTTTTTTCCATTTCATTTCAATTCAGCTGATTAAAAGGGTTTTACGAAAACGGCCTACGGAATTTTGTTTGACGGCAGTTGGCTAACCTGTTCATCACCTCGTGTTTACAGCGTGGTCACAAAAATAAAACCTATTCAGCCTCAGCCATTCTTGTCCTTTTTGTTGGTGCGTGTGGGGCTTTGAAACCCACGTGGTATTTTTTGGTAAGGTTTTGAATTCTGAAATCATTGTGATTCGCTCTGAAGTCAACTTATTAGTGTTAGTGTTGTGATTTCTCAAAGTCGATAGAGTTATAATAGCTTCGGAAATGAAGACGCCCAAACCCGCTCAGGAAAAACAGAAGAAACTTGCGGCACCCGCCGGTGGTGTTACGAAAAACAAAGGCAAAGGTAAGAACGCTCCGGGTAAAAAATTGGACGCCGCTACCGCCAAATTGGGTCTTCAAAAGGGGAAGGACACCGTTAAATTGCAGGACGGCAAAAATTTGCAGAAAAACGAAATGAAGAACAAGGTTTTCAACGGTAAAGGTTCCCCTGCAGCCGTCAATGGATCAGCTATCCCTAACGCCAAAGGTGGTAAGAAACGGAAATCTAACGAGGGTGCTAAACCAGAGGCGGCCCAGAAAACTAAAGGAGTCGGCAAGAGCCCGGAGGTTCAGTTGGGTTTGAAAATTGAGAAGTTGCTGGAGTCACCGAAGACTGGCGAACCAGGCAAGAAGAACAAGAAAAAGGGGAAGAAAGGAGGTGCGGCCTCTCCTGTAACGACTGCCAAGGTATGAACACAAGAATATTTAAATGTGTATTTTGAGTATGTAGGTGGGCATGTATTGGAAACAAACGTGACTTCTTGTAAATAGGTCTTTGAGAGGTACGTTTAGGTTCATATGGCAGATGAATGTGAGTTTCTACTCGTTTATACTACATGTATTAGCATAAAACACTTCTTAATAAATCAAAAAGGTGCTTAAACCAGCCAATAAATGAGAAAAATATACAAAACTGACAACACATGGTCTCTCTGATCAATATAGACTATTTTGACATCATCCAAATTACTTTTAATCTTCCTAAAAGAAAATAACACATCCTCTTCACTAGTTACAGCTTCTTATAGTACTGCATAACTAAAAATCACAAAACATCAATTCAAAAACCTTCATTAAAAACCATTTGTCGCTGCCTGAATGAACGCATTTCATTTTTTATGATCTGGAGGCTCTATCACGTTCAGCAAGCCAACTAGATGTTCCTCATCTAGTAATGTGCCTCCTAGATACCTTCTTCTCTCACCTCTGAAAATGGGTCAACTACTCAAAAGGTGGCTTATGGTATCTTTTTCTTTGGTGTTACGTCTCGGACAAACAGTATCCCCATCAAATACAGGTTCAATCCTAGTAAGATAAAGAGAAACCCTCTTATGTCCAGCCAATCGAATCTGTGCCACCAAGCGTTCTGCACACAGCGTCAATCCCTTACAATTTAAGTGTAGACGTACCCTGCCCCCCCAGATACCATTAAACCTGAAATCCTCAGCAAATGATTTTGTTATCAGCCCAGAAATCAACCTGTCATCATGGGCCCGAAACGCTGTAATTTCCGTCTCCTTTAAGGCCTCAAGCCCCTTCGCACCAAGCAACATTTCGACTTCGTGATCCCAATTATATCGGATATCATCCGCTGATAGGAGAGTTTTCAGACGCAAAAATCATCTTTTCTGGTAACTTGAATCATTCATTACTAACACTTTAGCCCACCATGAAAGAACTCGTCTTGCTACGTCAACTCTAGTGGGCCATAAGCCAAATTCATTCCTAATATACCCATCTGGAGTGTTCCTTGGGTGAAACATGAATGTTTTGGAAACCCTTATCTTCACTGTTTCAAGCCGGTTTAGGTAGGACAAGCCACATACCTCAGCTTCATACAGGTTGTCCGAGACGATGAAAGACTAATGATTAGGGCCAAAATCCTATCAAGTGTTGTTTGTCCTCGTTAGATCAGAGGTTGTTCACATCTGATCTCGATATCACAATTCCCAACCCAGGGGCGTGCAATGGTAAGCCACGAGCGAAATCATCAGACCTAGTTCCGATCCTCTCTTCGACGTCCGCGACACCTCGGGTAGTCGGACGAAAATCCAAGTTGAAATCCCTTGTTTAGTTTACTTACTTTTTACTTACTTCATACAGGGAGGATGAAAGACGAGAGCTTCCAGCAATTTTTTCCGTGATTGCACATTACCGTTCAGCGATTCGTAATGCCTTTTGGCTTAAGCAAATACAAATTCATTTCATTTTAATTCATTACTACACGTATTTGATTATATTCCAATTGGTGAATGCTGACACCTGTGGCAATGCACTAAGGAGTTTGATGTCGTAGTATATCAGTGCTAGCATTTTGTTTTCTCAATTACGCATACGCGTTCAGGGAGGTTGCTGATTAAGTGAACTATCAAATTTTGTTGAGCGAACCATCAGATTTTGTTTAGTGAACCATGGGGGTTGTTGCTCGGTTCATGGTCAACTCAGTCGGTTCGTGGATGAGTTTCCTACATATCTGTGGAGCTCGAGTTATAGGCCAAAAACGGGATCAATTAAATAGTAGGCTCTACTTCCACGAAGTCTATGAGTTGTTAAGTTGAATCGATGGTTAGGTCATGATTAATTCTTTTTAAATCCGATCCTTCATCCTTCAACAGTAGCTTATGTAGTCACAGGTGAATGGAAGCTTGAATCTCATTGGTCAAAAGAATGAAAGGTGTTTGAATGTTGCAGCCAATCAAGTGCAGATAATTGGAAAGGGGTCATCCCAGCTAGTCAAATCAAATGAACCGAATCTAGTTCCAACATTGTGAAAGGATGATTTCAAACGTTACAGAAATGGGCCTACCAATAGTGCAATATACTAAGGGATGTCTTCATTCAGGCACATATCCACCAGAACGAACGCGATGAGATGATTTCGAACTTCTCTATTTCGTTCCGTTTTCTTTGACATCGGTTTCCACAGCTTTAGTTTGACAGTGGTTTATTTCGTGTTATGTCAGACCCTACTCGACCCTGTGTGCAGTCCCTCAAGTTGATCCGACATTGATTGACCTGATTAACCTTTCATGAAGAACCGAATATGTCCAATTTTCGTAGCAAGAACTTAGTGACATCCCACAGTGTAAAGAAGGAAGCCATAAAGTCAATTTTGCATTATGTTTGAAAAACGGAGCTAATCAGTAAGTGCCGTTGGAATCTACAATCTTGGTGTAGGTTTTGCATCCAATCGAAAATTGGATAGGTGCTACATTTTCCAAAACCCTGTGTATGATCACTAGCAGGAGCTAGAACTTTAGATAGGGCTTATTAACTTGTTTCATGCTGCACATATTACGAATGTTCCTACACAACGATCCTGTCGATAGACAACTCAAGTTACCCATATTAAGAGAACTGGATTGCAAATCCTTATTGTGGCCCACAGTGGAGTCACATAATCTTGCAAACATGCCTTAGTTCTTCATTGATCCTTTCCCGATGGTGTTTCCTCGTTTGTTTTTGGAATTCCAGCAAATGGTCACTTTGTCGTTGAATTAAGCTGTAGTAAAACTTTATCTAACAAAAATGAGGGGATCAAATGTTAGTTTCTCGTTTAAAGCTATACTTCAGGATCTTTACAATTGGGTTAAGTAACTTTATAATGAAGCATATTGACTAACTAGTTAGCATCTACTTGGGTTTTTCTTGTTACATCAGCCCCGTACAAATAGTTGTCAACGATTAGCGGTGAGGTGTCGTTCTGCACTTTAATTATCTTCAAAAATTCTGTATTCTCCTTTTGACGGATGATGACTGCATATTTCAGGCTCCAAGTCCAGCAGAGGGGAGCCCGGCACAGGGAAAGAAGAGGAAGAGGGGCAAAGGTAAACAAGCAGAAGGTTCACCGTTGCCGAGCCCTGCAGCTCCGAAAGGAAAACCACAGAAGAACAAGAAGCAGCTGCCAAATAAATCCAAGCCTGGCAAGAAAGAATGGGACAAACCCATTCCCCTGGGGAATTTCCCCACCCGGGCTAACGTAAGTGTTACTGCTGGAGAAATTAAAACTTGAGTAGTACATGGTAGCAATTTTTTGGGTTGGATTCCCTCGATACAGAGTTTTTGAAACTGTAGCCTTTGAGGCAGTATGGATTGTAGAATCCACATATGAAGTGTCTAGAAAAGGATCTGCAGTGCCTACTCAGCCTATCTTTACAGTGTCGACGTTTTTCCTCTATATTATGCCCTGAAAATCATTCAGCCTTGATTTTTCTCTTGTCCTCCAGAAAATTGCTTCAAACTACGATGTTCTGCAAGTTTTCAATAAAAATTTTGAATATGTACGAAACTGGAGTGGTTTTAAATTTGGAGATAACAGGTTCTGTTTCTAACTCGAAGGGAGATTGATTAACGATATATTAAAAAGATCTGAAGGGTTATTTTTGTCTCGTGTTTGGGCTGTCCCACAACCCCTTGATCAATTCGAATGGACGTCCTCTATCTTTAGCTCATTAAAACGGTTCGTTATTGAAACTGGTAAACCAAAAATAATCGGAGTCGGTACTGTACGTAGATGCAGCTCCTCTTGATTAAGTTCCTCCAGAAAAATTATCCCTCATTGTAAAAATTATACCTTTAGCAAACGAATTGAAATCACTATGTCGTCTTTATGTTTCAACAAAGCTGCTAATTTGTAATCTACCTTCCCCCTAAAAGCGAAAGTGCGATTGCTAGAGAACGAACGCCTTCAGAAATCTTGAAAACTGTGCTTCTCAGAAAGCAGTAAGTCTTTGGTTCTAATTCTCATCCACAAGGGGTCGGGAAATGATGTTTTATCAAACTTTATTCCTCCCAGTTTTCGTTCGATCTAACAAGGCTATCGCAATAACTTTTACGACCATAGCAATATAAACAATGATATCGTACCTTACTCACTCTAAAAAAAAAAAAAACAAGTTATCTCTTCTATTTCAATCGAGCTATTTAAAATAAAACAGATAATTTTGTCACTACCATAAATCACACTTTTGTCGTTGTCAACAATAAATCTGAAAAGGCTGTTGTTCCCATAAGTGTATTCTGCAAGTTAATCATATTTTTGAAACATGCACCACTATGTGCCATCGACACCAACTTTGTTATTTCAAATGAGAACCTCCCATTTTCTATTGCAGATTTGGATTCTACGTTAAATTTCATGAAAATGTTACCCCTCAACCGATTTTTTTTATCACGCGCAACCCGATCAGCAAGCGTGCAATGTTGCGCAACCTCACAATTCTCATTTTTTTGTGAATTATCATGAACCCCAAGGTTGGCTCATGAATTTTCATTGTTTTCCAACACTGAATCACGTGATGCTGTCAATTTTTTTCATTTCACCAGATTTTAGCGGAATAATGTCCAAAATATGGTTATTTCGTGTGGAAATATCATCTTTTTAGGCGTGAACACATGAATTTTCGCAATGTTCCAATCCCTTTCCCTCCTCCTATCTTAACTGGGCTATGTCGGAGTCAAAATGCCCGCATCCTTGCTGGGTGCAAAGCTTTGCACGTTGAGTCCAATGCTCAACGTAACACTATTCCACTTTTAAAGTAAATCTGGACCTTAGCAGCGCTTTCTTCCATGGAATACCGGGTAGTAGGAGCACGAGGCATGATGGAATAAATTGTACGATGTCAAACAGAAAACGGATAGCATCATGTGAATCAGCGTTCAAAAGGCAATGAAAATTCATGTGCCACACTTGACAAAAATTGAGAACTTTGGGGTTGCTGCTATGTGCTTGCTTCTCTTTTACTCCTTGCTTATCGGGGGGGGGGGGGGGGGCTTGTTGGACACCCTGTATTTTGGTTGCCTATATTCATTAATTGCTAAATAATAGTCCAGTGCGAAGTCCTTTCGACTTCTGGAATAATTCTTTCAGCATCACATATTTCTTGGCCTACACCTAAATTTAGTTACTGTGACCAAATTTTGTGCCAGGCAATTGAATAAACTCAAAAATTTCAAAATGCTGTCCAGGCAGAAGACTGTTCTATTCGTTGGTCCCTAAATTGTTAGAAATACATTGTACGATTTTCTATCAAACGATTTTTATTGTTTCAGGCGGAAAATGCTGTCAAAGCACTTCTCAAACACTTGAAAACGCATAAGGAAAGCAAAACCGCGTTGCTTGATGAACACGAGCCACTTCTGTTCTGCGTGGATTTCTTCAAGAATCCTCAATCCAGGAAAATCACTCGAGTGTGAGTTCTAACTCGATTTCTATTCCGTAACTTTTCATTTGACGATCAATTCAGACACTTGTTAGTTCGTAGATGTTCATCGTTTGACAATTTATTTTCAGGCTTTTACCTCATCAGTACCAAGGGGATGATTCGGATATCATTTTTATCGCAACGGACGACAAGAAAGCCAAACGAGACCACGATGAATCCATAGAAAAACATAAGGAACTTTTCCAATCTAAAGGTGTCACCAACATTAGTGAGGTAATAACAATTATTACATTTTGCCATTAACGAAATCATTTTATTGTTTCATCAATTTGGGCTTGTTTGACATAAAAAGGATATTGTACCGTCTCTCAAATCACCAAGTGCGGCGTGATTTTCTCCTGTCAATTTGATTTTTCTACAACACAATATGTGGGTTTCAACTTTTTTTAAATTCTTTATTTGTCTAGAACAAGAGTACGTTACAAAGAGTAGTTCAGTAGGTACGAGTCAAAAAAACGAAAATTACATTGCTTAAGATATAGTAAACTCTTGAAATATTGTAAAGATGAATACAGTATTTAGAGGAAAACGTTCAGGTACTTGAACACTAAGAGAGAATAAATAGACAAGATGTTTCCTCCCAATAATACTTTGGTTGAAAGAAACATAAGGCACAGGTATGATTAATTGTTCTAATTTGTAAAAGAGAAAGAGGAGAAAAACGGAAACAACTGTATCCTAATTAGCGTTAGGTTGACGTACTTGTCAAAAACGAGAATGATTAGTTCGGTCGTGTACCGACAACAAGAAGACTCAAGGGAAGAACAGAAAAAGTAATCAAAAAACTAATTTTATCTAAAAGAACACGCCTAAACAGCTGTTGCCCAGTGTCAACGAAACCGAACTTGTAACGTGTTGACCACTCTTGGTAGTCACAATCGGAGCTGGAGGTGGGATGGGAATATCGTGAGGTGGATTCGGATTGTCAGCAGGGTGTCGACTAGCAGGCATTGTCTTGTATGGCTTTCTGGACGGGTCTATCTTGTCTTCAGCAGGAAAGCTGGCTTCAACCTGTCCACAGAGATTGCCTGTTCTCCCCTGGGTGTCAAACATTGAACACTTTGTCCGTGGGGGCAGTCACCATGAAGTCCGTCGTATGTAGGCTGGAGAGGTCGTTTTACTGCATCTCGGCGGACAAAAACGTGAGTGGACGTCGGCAGATCCTGGTCAATAGAGACTTTTTGGTGCGGTTCAAGCGACGACGTTGACGGTACCGTCTGGAGAAAAATGCAGACTGCGCATGCGTGACGTCCCGTCCGTCATGCAAGCCGTCATGACGAACCGTCTGAAATCGGTTCTCCTAAACGTCTTTCCTTGACGAGTTGGCAGTAACATAACCTTCCATATTTATAACCCATTTTACCTATTTCTCAAATTCCGTTTTTGGCATTGTACAAGTTTTTTTGCACGCGGTAGCAATAACGAACGTCCGTGTTGTTTGTCAACAATCCAAAAAATACAACTTCAACTCAATAACACAAACTTCAATCCACAATAACGACAGTATACAACTTCCAATGAATGTTGACGTCACGTTAAACGTGACTTCAACAGCCGGTAGCCTTGATGCTATTCGTCATGGAAATGTTAGCATCCAACTGCTCGCCTCAACTCGGCGACCACGGTTTCCTAGTCGTCGTCCACCAAAAAGTCTCTAATAGAGCGTTCGTGGAGTCTCATGGTTGAAGGAAACTTGGCGAAGGCAGGTAACGTGTTCCCGTGGCTTGATGATCAGGGAAGAACAGTTAAAGTAATCAAAAAACAAATCTTATCAAAAAGGAACAGCCTAAACAGCTGTCCTAGCATCTGGCCACTGGATTCGATTAACACCCACACATTAATAAAGGGAAAATTCTCATCCTGTGGCTCTAACATTAATTACGGCTTGCAGAAATTACTGCACTGCTATGGCTTGTTTCTTTGTTGGCAAGTGAGTATGTACAGGAAACGGCCCAACTACAAAGTTTCTGTGTCAAAATTGGACAACCTCTCACCTCTAAAACTTGAGCAGTCGCAAAAGCAATGAATGAGAGAGATGAGCACTCCAAGCCCACATGACTCTGACGCATCAAAGGATGCTTTTTTGCTGTCAATCGAGCACCTGTATGGGTTACTCACTCTAATCATACACAAAAATCATTTGTTTTGGATACCTTTTCCCAAACGAAAGTCTCATGTTTCAAAACTCAATAGCTTGCATGGCTTTCCAATGGGGTCAAGTTTTTATAAAACAAAATGTAAGAGGTTTTAGCTATCCTGTCTCAGTCTGTATTTTTGCTCTTGTCAGAATAACGGTCTAGGAGAGCATTTTGGGCTGCCCTACAACTATCAAAATCCTGACTTCCCCAAATGGTTTATCAACTTTTCAAGTTGTCTACTCGAGCCAATTGCCCAATGGCATTGCATTGTTGAGTGGATTTCAGATTTAATTTACAACGTGATAACCATAAACCACATTTAATCGTTTCCTGCTGGACCGTGGATAAAACATCTGGAAGTTGCGTTTTGATAATATCATAACTCATATTATGCCCCACCTAAACTATCTGATAAAGTGCCAATGTTTCTTAAATTTGTCTACCATTATAATGTGTTTTCCAGATTATTCCTTGGAGGAAACTGTGTTACGAGTATTCTCAATTCGAAGAAAAAAGGAAACTTGCCAACAGAGCTGATATGTTCCTCATTGACAGTAAGCTTTCCCACCGCTGGCCTGCAATCATGAGGAAGAAATTCTTCAAGAGGAAGTAAGTCCTGATATTGAGTAGAAAGATCACTGAAGGTCTATCACAGAAAGCTGTGAGGTGATGGAATGGCATAGTTGCCCCTTCCAATGAGCTGAATGCGGTAATACTGTTCCACCACGTTTGGAGGATGACTCAGACGCTTGAAAACGTCCCATTCATCTCCCAAGGCGATGGATTCCAAAATCGGGAAGGACCAACTAACCATATCCATCACACTCCCAGGGCTCTGAGAAAAACGGGGGGGGTCTGGCAATGAGTAGGGCAGGGGTATGATAATTTTCAAATTGATCATAATAAAAGGCGTACAGCCACACGAGTGAATGGGGGTGAGAGGACTGTTAATTATAAAAAATATTGAAAGGGCCAGGGATTGTAACCACACTCTGCTACCATGTGAGGTGATGGAATGGCATAGTTGCCCCTTCCAATGAGCTGAATGCGGTAATACTGCTCCGCCACGCTCAGAGGATGACCCGGACGCTTGAAACGTCTGATTCATCTCCCAAGGCGACGGATTCTAAAATCGGGAAGGGCCAACTAACCATATCCATCACAAAGCACAGCTTATATAGGCCCAGGTGAAAGAAGATTGATTCCTATTGGCTCAGAGAAGTGAAAAAAACGGGGAGGACCTACCAATGCCACTTAAGGCTTACAAAGAGAAAGGGGCGCTAAATTCTTGAACGATAACTACTGCAATGTTCCCAAATCGGATCCAACTGATAGGTAACTATCAAAAAATAATTCGTAAAGAAGTTATCAAGTCAGAAAATATTCTCAAGGGAATGTACAAACCAAGCTTTGTAGAAATGAACCCACATGTGCCTAGGTTATCTTGTCTCCCCAATATTCATAAAGTAGAAAGATCAATGAGACCAGCTGTTTCCAGCCCCAGCTTACAAATTGGCTAAAAAACTATAACAAAAAGAGAAAAAAAATGCCTTTTTCACCTGGGCCTATATAAGGTGTACTTTCTGTGATGTACGTTGAACCTTGACAACGTTCTATCTTACTACATTTTTATGTTTTCTTGACATTTAGTTTAGGTTTCATTATTTGGAGTTACTGGCATTATTAATCAACAGCAGTTGTGTTCCAGTTTGTTGGTACATGTTCTATGTTAATAATCTGTTTTTCTATTCCCAAACTACTAGAAAAGATTCTGTTTGCCAATCTCATGCCGGAGTTGACCACAGAAATTTAGTTTCACAACCAATCATAATTAGTGAAATAGACGGGTTTTTAAAAGATTGAATTTTAAAAAATATCCCTCAGTGATAGCTTCCAAGTGTATGAAGTGCATCACATAATTGCAATTATTATTGCATTGTTTACCACAACTTGTTAAAACTAGGTGTGTATCACTAAAATGTACATGTAAGCAGCACATTTCCAATTGCTTCCGAGTCTACCAAGGTAGCGGAAGCATTGTTTTCTTTCGGAATGTGACAATTTTTTTGTCTCCAAAATCAAAAATTCCACTCGCATTTTGGTTTTAGACCTTTCTGAACAATTTTGGTTCCGTGTCTGTCTGTCAGCAAATCCTTGTTACGGGCAAAACTACACGAAGTTATTGTCCGATTTTGATGAAATTTTCAGGGATTGTGCGGGTTGGGGTGTAGATGGTCCCCTATAGGTTTCATGACCCCCGAATCAATAGTAGCCTCGGCGCATGCGCAAACGTGAAATCCTTGTTACGCTCATAACTCCGGAAGTTCTTGACCAATTTCGATGAAATTTTCAGGGATTGTTCGGTTTGATGTGTAGATAATCCCCTATAAGTTTCATGCCCCCCGGATCAATAGTAGCCTCTGCGCATGTGCAAACGTGAAATCCTTGCCACAAGCATAACTCCGGGAGTTCTTGACCATAATAATTATTTATCACTTCAGTCATCTACCCATTCAGCGTCAATGTCAATTTTTATTATTAGGTATATTTTATAGTTTGTTCAATAGTTGAACATGCCTACCTTTATTTTCTCAAGTTATGCTCCTGCATAACAATAAATTTACCTAATTCAATATTTACTTCGCCTAATTGAACGAAGTTCTTTAGTCAATAATAATCTTCAATGATCTATACAGTCATGTTGTGGATACGAGGAAGCTACGCGCCACACCCACTTGGCAGACGTTTTTTCATTTACTTCATTCGATTTCGAGTCAAGTCGATTCAAGATTATGTTGTGAAATCTTTCACGAATTCGGAAACACTACTCCATTTTGTCCTTATAATTCTTAAGCGAGATTTATAATTAAATTTGTTGTTTTCAGGGCACCTATTCCAGTTAGGGTTGGCGACGGTACTGACCTCAAGAAAAACGTGGAAGTCGCTATAAGAAAAGTCCCTATTATTTTGTCGGCAACTTCTCTCAACGCCTCACCTCAGGTAAAATCTGCCGGTACTTCCTAACCTAAAACTGCATTGAAGAGTCGTGTGTTTTGTTGAGTGGGTTTGTTTGTCAAGATACTTGTATATGGGCGATAACATTGCTAGCAACAGTTACGGTAATTTGGAGCTATGATCGTTGCAAGTGATGGTGTTAATATCAATGCTGCAAAGGCATCTTTCAGTAACTTTGGAATAAAATATATGTAGTTTGTATTTTTACGTTCTCAAGCGATCTAACTAGTGATTCCCTTCCCTGCTGGGAATTTAGGGATTCATGCTGCCTTTCTGAGTGGATGGATGCTGAACTCTTGATGGATGCTTGAGTTTTAAATTTGCTATTGGACTCGTTTATTTTTTCAGTCTCAAAACGAGTTGCATGGTTAAGTTGCACCCGTTTTCCCAATACACTGTTCTCTGCATTGTAATGTTTGTCAATAACATCCGTTAGTTCTATAAATGCTACCGTTTCAACATCTTCTATTGAAAATTGGTCCACTAAATGTTTGAAATGTGACAAGTTACCCTTCCTCTGTGATTTCAAGCATTAACAGTTACTCACGGCAAAATGGAATTTTGATCCAATCCTTCCTTTAGGTTGAATGTATCAACCTATCCAGCTAAAACCTCTCCGACTGTTAGGAACTGTAATCTAGAAGGCCGTGCACTGACAGCTGTTGGCAAAAAGTTGATAATGACAAGTTACGAATTGAGTACAATCAAGTGGGGGGATGTAAACAATTATATCTATTGGAAACGATCCTGCACTGGAAGTGTCAAAAACTATTCTCTTCCCAAAATAACGCCAAATCACCATTTCTGGACTATCACATTCGTACTGATATTGCTGTTTTCTTTAGGCTAATATTGCTTTAAAAATGTGAGATAAATTGATAGAAAAGTAATCAAACGAGGTTGTAAATTAGCAGTGCAAAGTGGAAAAAATCAGGTCATTCTTTATTAATTGGGCATCTCTCCGATTTTAAATATATCCCCTTTACTTAAGATAGCTACTGCCTAATCTTAAGCAAATCTGGAGGGAAATATTGTGAAAGCACTAAGAGAAGTAATTTGTATTTATCCAGCACTACCTTCTCCATTGTTATGAGGATTTATGAATAGGTTTGTTCAGCTTACGTCTCAATCGGTTCAGAACTGACAGAACGCAGTTTTGTACAGAATTATTTAGCTGAACTGTGTAACAGGGAGAGTTCAAACTAACCATATCCATCACAACTGACCACTCGTAACAAACCTAACGATCATGTGTTGTGGCACCAGCCCAACATGTATCTTCACCTGTCTGACCTCTTTAATTCGTTCATGTTTCAGTTCGGCAACACCAAGATGAACCTCAAATCTTTGGTAGACAATTTAATCACGATCGCCACGGTTTTGTGTGATCAGTCGAAATTCCCTGGAGGACAACCGAATATTCGTAAAATATTCATTCGCGGTGTCAAATCCGAGGCATTCCCCGTCTACGTATCGACAGGTAAGACTTCATATGCTGATTTCCTTTGAAATTCCTTTTTGAAAAGGAGTGGGATTAAATCAAAATAATAGCTTTTAAACTGCTCAAAATGTAGGAATTAAGGGCTATCAATTTATGATGTGTTGATATTTTCGTGTGTCTGTAGCATCTCCTAATTCGGTGAAAACGCCTGAAAAGAAAAAGCAGAAGAGAGAAGCAGTGGAAGGCGAAGTTACAACTGCTGGAGTGACAGTCGCTGTCCACCCTGGTGGTCGTGTTCAAATCAAAGCCAAAGATAAGGTAAGAATACCTGCGGTTTGCAGTGCAATTAATCCATACGTATTAAGAGAAAAATCCATCCATGGATCAGTCGGTAGTCCACATTTCGTTCGATGGTTGACTGCGTGCTTCACAGAAGTCGGAGGTAACTTTGCCTTTTTGGTTTTTAGGTTGAAGAAGATGAACATAACACTTCACCCCAAAAGAAGAAGGTTAAAGACGTTGTTGATTCTGAAGATGAGGACGATGATGAAGAATCAGATGACGATTCAGGTACGATTTCGTATGAAAATTCTAAAACGCGTATGCACTTCTAACAAACTGGTGGTACATTAACACTGTTCATCGTCTGTGAATCTCTGTATACTAACTTTGATATGGGATTGTGATCTTGAGAATTGACCGTCCTTCAACTTCAGTCATAGCATCTCAACAACTAGTGGTTCCAGCTGTTGAAATTTGGATTGGTCTCTTGTTGAATAGAAGGAAGCTTCCCGTTTCCATATCGTATATATAAAGATGAAAATATCAGATTAGGTAGGTATATCCGTTCTTCAAGGGGTGGTGACGCTGGGCGGGTGGAATTCACCCCCAGACCCCGCCACTGAAGGGGAGAGGGCCCCATCGGGGCGGAGCGTCTCCCAGGGCAACCGGCATGCTCCCCTCCTCGGGGAGTTGGAATATACGATTTTTTGACTTTGCGTATTGTTTTTATACTCCCTCATTGTGTTATTCACCTATTTCTTTTTAACGTGCGTAGCAAGGCCTTTAAATTAGTTTTGTTATAATAATGATGATGTTTTGACTCCCTTAACACTTCAAATGATTTGTAGAACTCGCCAAATTTCTTCATTCCGTGCTGATTAGCCAATTTTCCTGAAACAGGTATAGTTTTTAAACACAAATTGGTGAAATAATGAAATTTTACAGAAACATGCCGGAATGAGAAATAGGAAGAATGGAGGAGTAGAAGAGTCACCATCCATACTTGTCTCACACCATTCTGTAACATCCCTTTGATAGCTAATAAACGCCAACCGAGCAATATTTCCCTCAAAGTTTTGTCGCCCAGAGCGATCTGATTTTATACAATTGTGGTTGGTTACCAGTGCATACGCAGCTTGATATTAATTAGAATCAATTTATGAAGGAGGGACGACCGATCTTATAACCAACTCTTCCCTTGTGTTTTGCTAACAAAGGCAGAATGGGCCCTTCATGAGAACATTAACAATAAACTTTTGATCCGTGCTGGGGTCTCTTCCTGGTCAGCGCAAACAAAGGTGTTTGAGGCAATGGTTCGAGCTGTGCTTATGTATGGCTCATCGGTGTGGGCGCTTTGGTATGGAAGTATGCTGGAGCGGATACAGGTTGGCTTCTACAAACGCATCTTGTTGATTCCTCGATGCACTCCTAATGCAGTGGTGCGTGCAGAAACAGGCGTGCTCTCAATCAGCACTCTTGTGCTGCGGGACGCCCTGCAATGGCTCCTCAAGGTTATAAGCATGCCTCCTGACCGCCTGCCTAGACTTTGTATGATGCGCCTTTTCGAATTACCCAGACTGACATCATGCGATCCCAGGTATAACTGGTTCAAGCAGTTGAAGAATTCCCTGGAGTCTTTTGGACTGAGTGTGCCTGATGACATTGAACTGATGCTAGTTCCCAGGACAATACATAGCCTCATGTCATCCCTGCCTTTCGTCTCCCGCAATATTGATCTGCAAATGGCAATATCCTCAGATGCATGCCCAGACTACGGTTCGGTAGCCTTTCAGGAATCATCACTCCAGCCTCAGAGTTATCTTACCCAGGACTGGCCAGTTTACATCACGCGATCATTGGCTCAGATGCGGGTTTTGGGAAAGCATGCACCAAGGATCCTAGTTGCGGGGGTTCGCATCGATTTTTATCCATCAGCGTGTCCCATCTGCAACTGGGCTGTGAGTGACTCAGCCATCCATTTTATCATTCAGTGCCCCATGCTGTCTAACCCTCGACTGAAGTTTCTATTGCCAGTGCTCGCAGTACCATTGTTGTACAAGGAACAATATAAGCGAATTCTGACGTCCAGTGATCGTGATGTGGCTAACAGATTGTTTTTCTATTTAAGAGAGGCCTGTGAGATAAGACTTTAATTCTCAGCTCCTAATTAGACGTTCATTTATTTTGTCATGATTTTTGTATCCTTTTATTCTGGCTAATCTGTGTAGATATATTTTCCTTTAATAATTTATATGAGCATCTGTCATTTGTATTATTTTTGCTATGGATGTTCATCCAATAGGCAATAAAGAATCTATCTATCATTCATCTATCTATCATTAGCAATAAACTATTTCACCATGTTTCATGCGTAAAATCTTTCATGTTTGGAAAAATTTAAATCCCGTTAGTCGTTCTCGAGCATAATCTGCTGATATCAATAGGTGCACCCATTCTTTGTCAATGGAATCAAATTTTACTGCTTTTCTCTAGAAATTGATGCCTCCTTGCTGGAGAAATTCACGATGGCCAACAAACCAAGTGATGGCGAGTCCAGTGACGATGAGGAAGAGATTGAAAAGGCTGAACAAGAGTTCCTGCTTGCTCTCAGAAAACAGCAAGATGCTCTGGAGAATGAGGTATGTATACGCTTAACAAATTGAAAAAAAAGCTCGTTATCTGCATCGTCCATTGAACAAAAAATTGATTGATTATTAGTGTAAAACGTAGGCTTCTAATATTCAATTTCCTTTATCTTGCAGGCTCAAGCAAAATCCAAAAAAGCTGGAAAGAAAGCGGTGAGTAGTACAGCTTTTACATATAACAAAAAGTTTCATTTGCTTCAAGTTGTTGGGTGAAGTTAAGCTATTTGTGAAATTATCTCTCATCATCATAATCAAGATGAAATTCTAATGTTTTATCATGTAAAAACCTTTTTTATATAATTTTTTCAACATTTTTTTTTTTAATACTGGCAATGCAATCTTTCAGCCTATTGTGAAGGAAGAAAGTTCAGACGATGAAGATGACGATGACGATTCGGATGGTGATTCAGACGTTCCAGATTTGATCCCAGCTAAGGTAAGTATTCTCTCTTTCAAGAAGTCATATTATTAATTTGGGGTTTACATGTTGATTTATACTTTGGCAAGGAAGTGGTGAAATGGAAGTAATTAGCCCTTCTAACGATTGAGGCAATTAGCCTGCAATATCCTGATGATATCAAGGAATATAATTGATAATTGTTTAATAGTTTGATTGCACTTTTCAACAAGAAAGAACTGAGGAAAATTGTACATATAACATTTGTTTTCTATTCTAACCCACTAGTGGGAGCAAACTTTTTTCTTGGTCAATTACAAAGGTTCCCTATTGGAAATAATATACGAAAACTGTTTGCCACCTACCTTCCAACTTGTACATTAAAATTTGTTGTTCAAGATACTTTAGAATATAAGAAAAAGATGTTTTAATAATGGTCTGCTTGACGAGTTCCTCTAAAACCATTTGTCATGAGTTTCAATTTTGTTGAAAAATTTAACATATCAGCTCGTTATGTGCTTGCAATCTTGTCTTCACTACTTCCAAGTGGGTGAAAGTTTTTAATTCCCAATAATCTCAACAAATCTATTCCTATCTAACTGCTGAGCGGTTCTGAATTCCTTTTGGAATGATTCTCTACAACCACATTCTCTTTGATTGTTTTTAGAAATCCAAGCCACAGGCGCAGAAAGGTAAACCACAGACGCAGCCAGCTAAGAAAGCGACGAACGCCAAAAAACCACCCGTTGGAGGGAAACCTGGGCAGAATGGCCTTGCCAAAGGAAAGCCTGGCAAAGCGCAGCCTGGAAAACAGGCTCAAAGCCCAAAAGGCGGACCAGGAAAGAAGGGACCACAAGGGGGCAAAGGCAACGCCAACAAGAAGCCAAACAACAAAGGAAGTGTACGTATCCTCTCATAACCTTTTAACGCCAGGGTTCGCATAGATGCTGTCCAACTTTGTATCACCAGCCTGCCAGGGTTTTTTTTTATTTTTTTCAAGAGGTTGGTGGAAAATTCATTACTGGACTGACAGTGAGGGGTATATCAAAAGATGTTGTATATCAAAAGATCACCCTTTGTGTTGTCTCCATGTGGCATCGTCTAAAAAACACCGTTCCTCTCGTCTATTAGGACTGTCCCGGCACTGCTTTTTGGCATTACTTCGGGACAGACCCCTTTTTAACCTCGTGAGGGTTCCTCCTGGTCTTCACTACTTCTACCCTGGTTCATTAGAAGCTTCTGTTCACTTCCTTCTCTTTGAGCACCATAGTGATATACGTGCTGACTGTACTCCAGTTCTCCGCAGATTGTATCATCGTTTCTATCACTGTTTGGGCTAAAATCACCTATTACTCCAACCAATTCCTCCCTTAGCTGCTGCCATTTTGGGCATATAAAAAATGTGTGCTCTACATCATCGTCCCCCATCCGGTAGTACACACACCTTGCCTCGGAAGTCTTCCCTATTTTCTTTAGGAACGACCGATAATAACCATGCCCCTTCAGGAACTGGGTTAAATAGTAATTAACGTCGCCCTGTTCCTCTCCGTAGATTTTTGCACTTCCCCGATCAGACGTGCTGTCCACCTTCCCCGGGTTTCAGCTGCCCATCTCTGCTGCCATTTTTGTAGGGTCTCTGCCCTCTCCTCTTTTTTTACTTCTCTGGCCAGCAACCCATTAAAACATAATTTAAACATTTAACCATGATTTAAACATGATGTCATTCCTCAAAATATTTCACCATTATTGGGTTCTTTCTTGCAATAAGTTTGGCTCCGCCTCTCCATAATGACACTATTTGTGCCCCTTTCACTTTGTAAGCCTTGAGTGGCATTGGTTGGTCCTCCCCGCCCCTTTCACTTCCTTGAGCCAATAGGATTCAATCTCCTCTCACTTGATCCTATATAAGATATGCTTTCTGTGATGTACTTTCAGTTCATATTTGTTACTGATGATGACCTAACCGTCGAAATCGATTTAACAGTGTAACTCCAACAGTGGAAATATAGACAACGTTCCATCTTACTCCGTTTTTATTTGAAATGGGTTTCCACAACTTCGTTGCGAGTGACTTAGTCTGTACTAAAATCTAAAATGTATTATAGGTTACAATGATTATCCCTGATGTTAATAATAGATTTTTGTTTCTTTTTTTTTCAGCCTAAGGCCCAGCAAAGGTATTTCAACAAAGGGGGCAAGAAGTAAGTTTAATCAAGACGTTGGGTGCTTACGTTTTTTATCATTTTTGTAAATAGCTTTCAAGGAAGATTGAACGGCGTGTATTTAGTTGAAAGATTATACCTGTTATGATAGTACTCTTTATTCTCGATATGACATCAATAAATTTGATCTGGTCTTGAGAAAATCTTAATTGTCATGCAGCAAGGTTCATTTTCATATCGTCTTACTGCTTAATCATTAGTTTCTCATTAAAAAGTACATGTTATTTTTAATCCGCCTCATTTTTCATTAAGTTGACACAATTACTATGACATAATAGATATCAACTCGTAAATTACAGTAATAGTGATTCTTTTATAATTTTATCAATCTAGAAGTACCTGAAATCATGAATATTAAGTTTTTCAATATTATGTACTTGTACGTTAAATGAGCGTATTATCCACCATTTTCAATGGCCAATTTTAATATTACTGGAATTATAGACAATTATAATTGAATAACCATTGTTATGCCCTGTTATTTGGTCTTGTGAAAAATGTCAGTGTACTATCTTCATTGCCCTGTGTGGACGTTTTGTCCACGATTGTTAAGTACTTGTCGAACATTCCTTGTCAATGCTATTCATAGCATGTTTGTAGAAAAATACAAATAAAATAACGAATTCTTGATAGAATAAAGGATACAAACCTGTATGACCCATTTCTTCTTGGACTGTTCGTAGTAAAACTTATGTAGAATTTAACAGTGTGTCTATGGCAAATGTCATGTTTCTGGGTCATTAAAGAGTGAATGAATTCGATGAATATCGGCTTCCTTGATTAAATAAAATACGTTGTACAGTTTGTTAACAGATGAAGGAGTTTGTGGTATACAAAATATATCGTCAATGTGGAATCTTCATAGTTTTTTTTATTGCTGTACGTTTTCCTGGTATTATTTATATTTCCAATTCATTTGAAGTTATGATGATATGGTACGCTGCTCTGCTGGAATAACCGTCTCCCTTTCAACGGAACGAACCCTTTCCAAACAATCTTCTACCTATGTCTTTTCATCATTTAAATGATTAACAGTACAATCCAGTTCTTAGTGACCGTACTGACCCAACAGTCTCCCTCCTGCTCAACACTTCTTCAACTAACCTTCTGGTGGGCTCCTTCCGCCCTTTGTTATCCCAGCATCACCACTTTTCCGTCCGCCCGAGGGGGTCATTCGTGTACCTGCCCCCCCCCCCCCCCCCAGCCGTAGCTTTCATCTCTGTTTACTGGCTCTCCTCTGGGCTAGAATCCCATATTTGTAGGTTGCATAGGCAATTTTTCATCTTCGGTATTTAAATGTGTAAAATTAATCATTTAAATGATCTGACTGTAGAACCTGTGATGGATATGGTTAGTTGGCCCTTCCCGATTTTAGAATCTGTCGCCTTGGGGGATGAATCAGACGCCTGCAAGCGTCTGGGTCATCCTCTGAGCGTGGCGGAGTGTAATAATGCATCCACCTCCTCGGAAGGGGCATCTATACCATTCCATCACCCTCACATGTTAGCCTGAGTGTGGTTACTTCCATTGGCCCTTTTATTGTTAACGGTCCTGATTATCCTGCTGCTCCTATTTACTCGCAATCCCCCCCTGTGGCTGTATGCCCCTAAATATGATCAATTTAACATTGTCATTCCCCTACCCAATTCATTGCGTACCATCATGGGTATTGTTCGCCGGTGTTCATATTCATATTGACGTTTTCACAATTCTGAAACACATTTCCCAATCGGCTGTACTCAACCACATCCACGTCTACCTTATTTTTATGAATGTCTTACGCGTTTTTCGTTGTCCCTTTCTCTTATTAGATGATTAGGACATAACAGCAGTGTGATTGACACAAAACTGTTTAGATTTGACTCAAGATCGAAATGAGACAAACTTCTTTAGCCGGGTTCCCACGGCGCGTGTTGAAGCGAGCCGCGCCACAAACTCGACGACGCTGTCTACCAGAGAAGCCCGGGTTGGCGCGACCAGGCGCGTCTTCTTCCCATGATTTGTCGGAAAGATCAAAGGAACGCGTCTATGGGTTCAAGTCGAACTTGTGATGGTGTTCCCATGGCCTGTAGTTGCGTTCCGACGGCCTGGGGTTGAATTTCCTCGTGCTGTCAATAGGTGCCACTTGCTTGCCACTTGCTTTTTGGAATTTTGGAAGAAATTGGAGAGATCCACATCTGGGATGAATACATAGGTTTATTATTCAGGGAATAATTGACCAAAACTTTGATCGCTGAGTAAATATTGTACCTACTAACCTTTCTCGCCTTTTATATTCTTCGGTCATCCACCAAAGCCTTTTCCAGGCTTTCATCCTCCGTCCTCGTTCGTTTCAATAATTTATAATCACATAAGCCGCTAGGGCACACACATAATCATCTTCACTATCCGTCATGGCACAACAGATTTGGCCACACTAGCGGCAGTGCTGCATCACCCACGGACGACAATGGAGTGGACGCGCCTCTACGACCTTCTACGGGCTTCCTCTACGAGTCTCCACGAGCCTACTCAATCCATAGGCCATGGGACTGGTCGTGGATCGTGAAACTGACGAACCATGACGAGCCACCTTGCGCCACAGGCGCGTGGCGTGGCTCGTGTTAACACAGGCCGTGGGAACCCGGCTTTTGTCTGCTACGTTCAGCGTAATATTTATGGCAAACAAAGATTGATGCCTTCAACACGGAAGAATGTATCTCGAGCGTTTGGAACTGTATTTTGAGGTACTAATTTATTTATAATAATTCGGGGTATGGGAGCTGTTCAATATGTGGATTAATTCAAGGCTGGATCAAAGTCTGGGGTTGACCTGTTGGAGTTCTGTATGCCATCTCTAGTTGAAACAAAAATACTGCAAGTTATTACATAAAGGTTTACCGCTGCTTCATCGCAGATCACTGGTGTACAGACAATTATTCAACGGTGTTTATGCTACTTTATCTAGTATAAAAACTGTAGGTATCCACCTAAATGAAATAATGACTTCATTACATTCAAATCCTGAAGAACACAAATTCTCTTCTCCCTGTTTTGACCTGTATATTAACTCGTATTACGATCTTCTAATAGATGGACGAATGACGTTTTATTATTTCCGTCTCCCTGTGGTAGAAAGGTCATGAAATAAATCCAATAGTGTATATTGTTAGAATAATCTTGTAAGAGTGGGGTTGCTGACTCTGGGATATAGAAGGCTGGTGAGATTGACAGAAGAGAAAGTTTTCTACAAAGCAGACGATTTTGGTGACCTCTCACAACCTCCAAGTGGAAACTCCAAAACGAAGTGATGCTTTTAACACTAATTTTACAGTTTCACAAGCACAGGTGCTACCTTTGATCAGTAGTAGTATGGGCGAGGTCTAGTCGCTGTGAGGGGAATAAGTAGGGAAGTATTCAGTTGAAATGAGTAGAACTACCCTGGTGGAAAAGCCTTCCAAGAAATTTGTATGTCTGACACGGCCAGATGACCAAAATGGTCCTCAATCGGTTGTCAGAAGATTTGTATGATACTTAGGATCGTTTCGATTAGAAGATTGATAGAAGAGAAAGTTTTCTACGAAGCTGACGATTCTGGTGATGTCTGTTAACGTTTGGCTCGCAGAAACTCCAGAACGATGTGCTACTTATAACAATGATTTTACGTTTCCACCTGTGTAGATGCTACCTTTGATCGGCAGCATTGACTTTCATATGACATCATTTAGATCTTAACTCGCAAAATAGCCGTAAATTTCAATTAAATCAATTTAAAGAAAATTATTTACTATGTGTGGAGTACCATTATCAAGTGAGCTTAATAAATATGATAATATGGGACATGAAGAAATGCCCTACTCTTTGGTAGCTGACACAATAGATTAAATATTAGGAAAGCGCATAAATATCATTAACAAGGATAGTTGCTCATAGCGAGATATAACATATCCAACGTATCCATAGTTTCAATAATATGAGTAAGTTGAGGCAGCTTCATCAGGTCCAAATGCCACATTCTTTTAAGGCGTCGCGAGGTTTGTGCGGGACGTAGGTCTTCGAGGATTCCTCTCACTAGTGTGAGAATTCGTGATGTGTCTTGAATTCGTGTGGCAAGTTGGGTGTTCGAGGTCCACAGTAAAGCGCTCACTAATGGCTAGGTCGTAGTGGACAAACCACGGGCACTCTATCAGAATCTGTATGGTACGATTATGCGTAGTTTGGATTCTTCTGATCTGTGTCTCAGATGCCGAATTCAGATTGAGCAACCGGACCTCCACAGAGGTCTCACAAGCACTTTAATTCCAAACGGAGATGGGGTGAGCTGAGAAGGGACTTTATCTGGGCAGTTTTCCTTCTCACCTTGGTGACTGTTTCACTAATATGCGGAATCCTCGTTAGCTTCGTGCCCAAGATCAAACCAAGATGTACTGAATCCTTGGGATGTACTAGGTGTCCCAGAAGTTGAAGTTCTGCTTTTATGTGAAGCAGACACCAACCGACTTTCCTGGATTAAGCCTCATTCTCCATAGGTTGGGCCGTTGCAGACTTGATTTGCATAGTTTTGTAGTTTGGAGTGTGCTCCCTCCACTTATTTGCCTGAGGCAATATGGCTTGATCGTCAGCATAATAGGTAGAACACTGTCAGCACCTGGTATATCCCTTGTGAATAAGGTGTAGAGGACAGGTCCGAGGACACTTCCTGAGGAACACCTCACTAGATTTTGCGTTTTGATACTTGACTGCATAAGTTCTGGCTGTGACATAACTTTGGATAATGCGGTAGTAGGTGTTGGGTAGTACCCGTTTAAGGTCGACCCATAGTCCTAGGCCCCACAGACGGTCGAATGCTTTCTCCACACCCAGGAAGAGTCCCAAGCAGACATTTTTGGCTTCGAAGCAACGTAGGACCTTACCTAAGGATTTCATCCACCACTCGAAGCTATAGGGGTCACGAATGGGATGACCTAAACCCAAATTGCTCCTGTGGAATCTGAGGTTCCAAGAAAGTCAAAACATGGGAGAGAAGGAGTCGTTCGAAGATCTTAGGCACCAAAGATAGCAGGCTGACTGGCCGATAGCTCGTTGGATTCTGGGATGGCTTGCCTTTCTTCCTAATCATAACAATTCGGGCAAATCAAATACCACCTGTAATAGTTGGATTGTGGGACCATGCTTCAAGGTGACAAAGAAAATACACTCAAACTAAACTTGAATTTATTCATGGAAGCAACACATGTTTTCTGATCTCAAGCATTTTGAGGATAACAAAACAATTTTTTTTTTTTTTCATTATAGAAGGCAAAGCGCTGCATCTGTTTTTTTGGTTATAGACGCACGGTTATCAATATCCCTTTATACAAAATATAAAACTTGTTACAGGTTATTTATTACAAAATATTGTAATATCCTACTTAATGACTTTTGTACTTCATAACAAAAGTTATGTACATCCATTCATTTCATTAATTCTAATGTTTCCTCATTGTTTAATTTGATACTCGTACCATAATAATTACATGCTTTTCCTTTATATCCCTACGTTTTTTTTTGTCCAATAATATACAGCCGTCTGAATTTCTACGTTCTGGTAATAATGACTGCCCATACAATAATTTATTATAAAGCTAAATATAATTGTCCCTAATTTGATTATCGTGTAAAATAGATTTTGGCCGTTTTGTACTTGACTGTTTTTTTGAAATAAGTTTTGAATGTCGGAATCGCATTGAGAAAACGGTCGATTTTCTTTGCAAAACCTAAATTAATTTTATTTTTTAGATGGGATGATGATTATAGCCTAATTTCATGTATGATTATTGTGGAGGGGGAGTTATGACCGATCTTTATAATAAAACGATCATTTGTGCTTTGTCGCGTTTTAGTAACTTTGCGCGAAATTAAAATTGTGGATTAGCGACAAAAAAAAGGAAGCACAAGGCAGTTCCACTCAGAATTTCCAAAACCATCGTTTGGTTTTTAATTTTAAAAAAATTTTAAATCGTTAAAAAACGTAGTTAACCCATGTACGAAGACGTAGAAATATTTTATCACTTTCTCACGGAAGTTATTTTTTCTTAAGGCAAATAAATGTTCTTGTACACTTTACATCGTGTACTTTTGAATAATTGACTCTCTACTAAGTAGACGTTTTGAAAAACTAAATCAAAAATTCATAATAAAACTACATTACAGAAATGTGCGGCAATTTTAATTGTGCTTGGTAGTTCTGTCGGTACAAAGTCATTTTAATAAAGAAATTATTAAATAGCGTAGATTTTGACTTAAGAAGGCAACTAATTAACAAACTTTTCATGTTAGCATGATCATATAATATAAATCTTCAAACAACGCGTTCATTTAAATTTTGCATGCGTTGTTCAGAAAAACTGTCCTTAACTAACGCTTACGTCGTCCGAAAAATTGAAGACTTCCTTACACGAGAAAATTGAAATTTCTTGGTACATCAGATTTGTCATCACAGAGGGTTTAATATTTCGTGAAATGGTGGTTTACGGATTTCAAGTTAGTTGTTACGATTCTTCAAACCACCCCAAAGAAAGTTGTAGGTAAGTGTTGATTTTTAAAGTGCCTGTTGAACGACCATCAACTTATGAAATGTATCTACATGGTTTCTGTAAGTTTTGATTATAGTTATTGAACTAACTTTTTTATTTTAACGAATATCCAAAGAATACAAAGCTATTTTATTGCCTCAACGCATTTAAAAAAATTTAAATATGAAAGTTTCCAAACATTTTTGTACTAAGGTAAAAACTAATTGACCACGATAAAGCCTAGAACTCTGTTAAAAAAGTAATGTTTTAAAAAACATCGAGCTTTTTAAAAACAATAATTGATTTTATTGGATTGCTTCAATTGCAATTTTCTTTAAAAAAATCATTAGAATGACATTTTTCTAGCAGAAGACTTCATACAAAAAGTTTGTTAACTGAACATCCTGTTGAAGTGTGCTTAAATTTCTTTAAAACTTGAAAAAAAAAGTTTGTACACTTAGTTGCGAAACTGTTTAAAAAAAGCTTTTCACCTTAGTATTGATAGTTTCTGTGAGTGTAACGTGCTCTAGGTAATAACCAAGAATTACGTCGCTTGGCCGTAATTTTCAAAATGTTTGTCGTTTTACAAAATATTAGTTTAATTTTTCACACTTAAATCCTGGATTGTAACCTAACAAAAAGCAGAAATCATGTAGATACCCACCTAAAAATTCGTACTTAAGACGAATTTCACTAACAAAACATTCCAGACAAAAAAATGAATGCTTAACATGTTATCTTTTTGAAATTGTACATGATGGAAGAACACTTCAGCAGATCAGTCCAACATAATAATAATAATAGACCTTTTTTAAAGGAGAACAAAACAAATAATGAAACAACACACAGATGTAGATAAAACTACATATCATGCAGTTCTGCCTACATTTCGGAATATTTAAATTGCGAAGATCGATACTTATTCCTGGTTTTCGCTCAAGTGGAAGCTCAATTGAGGCCGGTTGCTTTCGGTTGCAGATGATAGGTCTTGCCAAATAATTATTTTGCTGCATAAGCTACTCGATCTTGTGTTTTCAACAAAAAGTCAGCACATTCTAGAGAGCTCATTGAACTGGAGAAATGCTTAATAACATTTTGATAATGTGAATAAAATGAACAGTACATTTCACAGGCGCCTATCAACACTCACGCTGAAAAGTTAATTGTATCCCTACCACAAGATCGTATGGTAAACCATGGTGACTATTTACTTGAAATCTGTGATTGCAGAAGATATTCTCATAATTGATATGACAAGCAAAGCTCATTGTTGCAGACTTTTCGCTTAAAAATAACTCACAAAATCATAAAAATTTCAACATTATTGCATGATGAATTCCGTTATAACCAATTTTTTTTTCATTACCTGAATCAATCTTGACTGAAAAATCCCAACCTGATCGCCTTTTGAATCCACCCTTACCTCTAGAATTCTAGCTAAATTTATTCGTTCGTTATTATAAATTTCTTGTTTATGTAAAGCATCTATTTCCATTTTCCTTTACATATGTTTTTTCTAATAAATAATGATGAATTTACAATATGTACAGGTACCTTTAACATAGTCTCATTTACAAGACTCAGTTTATATACACGCTAATTTCATTTATCGTTTCCCAACTACTTTTACTACGTTACAGTTATGCTATTTCATCCTTTTACCCAGCCGCTGCCTATGCGGATTTCAATTTTAAACACGTTGTAAATTTTGTGTTGTATCAAATCTTGAAAATATAAGGTACCTTAATCAAATATTAAAAAAAAAAAATACATCATGCCCTTCACACATCTTGAAGTTGACACATTAACAAATTATTAATACACTTTGGGAAGGTTAGCAATGAGATCGTTAATACCTACTCACAGATATTCGATTCTACCTTTTGTGTAACGAAAACAATTTATGCTTTGGTTAGCGGAGCACCACTCAATTATTATAATCAAACTAACAATTACGCCATTTGATGGGCGAATTAAAACGAAAAAATTGCACATGGTTCGGCATCTTACGTCTGATAAAGTTCTCTCTAGAAAAACGTACTATGTTGAAATATAAAAATAAAATGTTCAGCGTTATCTCTCGAACGGGAAGGCCATCTAAAGAAATTTCAATGGCAAATGAGTAGCTCTTTGTTTCAAACGATCCACGGATTCTGGAAGAATCCTAGATACGCAGTAGGCAAGGATTGTCCACCGAAATCTCAATTTTGACTTATAAACTTGACTTGACTTCGAACATTCAGAATAATTTCTTTTTACGACGACTAGTTCCGCTTGCCAAGGTTCATGATATTCAATATGAGCCGTTGGACCTAATCGAATAAAAACCGTAATCCACCCCCATCCTTCCATCTTCTAATCTATGTGGAAATTTATCTGCATTAAGATCAATTAATTAAGTAAATACAACTTATCTGTGATGGTTTGCAGTTTAAAAACATATACAGCTGAGAAAATGTATAACTAATTCGGTAAGTTAAGGGCTTGATCCACCATGGAGGGTAAAGAATAGTTAATCCAGAATTGGGGGTTATTTCTTAAAAACAGAATTAAGATTATTTGGTTACAACCCGAGCAATTCCTTGATCTTTGGTGAAACGAGCTTTTAATGTTTCGTCAAGTTTCTTCTAATTTGTAGCCTGGATGGAAAACGACACTTTTAAAATATAATTTTATTGGATCAAAAAAAGGTTGTATTGATCCAATGTATGGAAGAAGGGCTGATCTTGTGGAAGTTGATGGATTTTGGGCTGAGCACTCGGTCGAATGACGGACAGTAGCTGTATTTGCACCCCAGTTGACTGGCGCCAGCTCACTCGTGTGAACTCCACTGGCCAAAAGGACACGTGTGAATCCAATGGAAAAAAGTCACCCCAGTCGATTGGCCACACGAGTGGCTTTCAGGCCAGCCCAGTTACTCACCCCCATCCCACCACCACCGATAATTCAAGTTGGCGTGACTCACTGGAATCGTGTGAATCACAGGAGGCGTTCCAGTTGGCCCTCCATGAATAAACTCCTGCAGGCAGGTATACAACGCATCACAGACTTCTCGGACGAAAATAAAAATCGAGGGTTTGGAAGCTCGAAACACGCACTGTAGAATCCAGTAGCTTGCTCCCGTGGCTAGATATGCCAACGTTATCTCCAGCTTTACCTTGGGCGAGAGTGTTTCCCCCTTGACAGTGTCTTGTTTGGTTATCAGGGGTGCCAATCGTAGCAGAAGCTCATCAAACGTTTCAAGGGAAATTCTCAGCAGAGCTCTATATTCAGAAGGGTCTTCTGATCTCAATTTTGGAAGCAGCTGACATTAGGCCCCTGCAGAATTTATCCACAAAATCCATTCCCTCGTCCGCGCTTTGTATGTGGAGAGTTCTTCTAGGAGCACTTCTGATGATTCTCGCACAAAATCAAGGCACATATCGCGCAAATACTCACTTAATTGATGAGCTTCTGCTTTGATTGGCACCCTTGATAACCAAAAATGACACTGTCATGAGTGGTGGGGGGAACTGGATATGTCTGAAACATATCCATGAGGCAAGTCAACTGGACTGTCTACTGGCATCGGATAAATGCGGCTTCATCATCGCACTTTGACCAAACGAATGCGATGGAATCCAAGGAATAGAGAACATTATTATGATTCAAGATTCTCCCTTAGATTCATTACATGGAGAACCATATCTCAGATTTGTTAACAATGTTGATGAATCGGGCGGATTTAAAACCTGCAGCACTTTCGTCAAGATATGCGTGCCAAGGAAGAATTGTATATGAACCTAACCTGAGAAAGTTACATGGGAGTGGAACTCTTGTAGTCTCAACTATTTCATTTTTGAATATTTATTACAGTACCTCCTTCAGTGAAGCCTTAAGTTTCTGAAAATAGATTGAATATTTCACTTGTGTCTGTGTTGCTGCACGAATCAACTTATCATGGGACCCAAAAGACAAAAACTGACTTATATTGTCAAAGGCACTGGACAATTACAAAATGTGATGATAGATTACCGATTGAAGGTAGGTGATCATAAACATTTGATAACGCCACTTACAACTTCTTACTGCCCAAGGTCAGCTGTTTGACGATATAATCAGCCGTTGTGCTTTTAGAGAGGAAGCTCTGAAATTCCGTGGCTTATCAAGAAAAGCAAAGTTGTCTATTTACCAAACCATAATAAGACCAGTAGTCACATACGACAGTGAAACTTGGGTGCTTACCAAAAGCAGTGAACGTATGCTTAACTGCTGGGAGAGAAAGATTCTCCGTAAATTTTTTGGCCCAGTATGTGAAGGTGGAAGATGGAGAATTCGGCTAAATAGAGAATTGAGGACACTTTACGGGCAACCAGATCTGGTGGCTTTCATAAGAAGGGGAAGGCTTAGGTGGCTTGGGCATGTGCAGCGCATGGATGAGGTGAGATATGCCAAGAAGGCCATGAATGGAACACCAGGCGGCAGAAGGATTAGAGGAAGACCCGAACTGCGTTGGATGGACGATGTCGAGGGGAATCTAAGCCAGCTTCGGATACGGGGGTGGAGGGCGGAGGGCTTTGGATCGAAAGGAAATAGTTGAGAAGGCCCTGGTTCTACAAGGACCGTAGTGCCAAATAAGAAGAAGATGATAGATTACCGATTGAAGGTAGGTGATCATAAACATTAGATAACGCCACTTACAACTTCTTACTGCCCAAGATCAGCTATTTGACAATATAATCAGCCGTTGTGCTTTGAGATGAGTAGATTGAGCTACGAGTGCAACAATGATTGGTTTGCATTAAGTCAGCATACAGAATCTGAACGAATCATCCACTGTCAAACCATTTTAATATTGTTATTACTGCTATTTTTAAAGAAATGGATTGAAATATGAAGCAATCTACAGATGCTGAGACTGAAGCGACCAGGTATCGCACAAATTAAGAAGGAAGCCACAGAATTATAATGGAATCCACTTGGCTGGAATTCAACCTTCGGACGTCTTGGCTAACCATGTTTCTCATGAATGTTGACATTGAATAGCCGTGATGGTTTATTCGGTATTTGAGCCCTATAAGTCATGTCTGACTACGTTCCTGTAAACTATGATAACTTGATCACCTGGTAGTCTGTTTACCCCAACTCATTTGGTACCTAATTTCTTAAAGGATCTGTAAAAATGTCGAAGAGATAGTACGAACGGGAGGTGGGTACCATCAACAGCATTAGAATTTATTCTACTCATTCCATTCTTTTCATCATCAAGCATTTCTTGGAATCCTTTTTGGAAATGGAAATCCTTTTTAACGAGCCTGTACCTTAATGTCATCATCTGTCTTAAACTAACGTGTGTATATGGAATCGAAAAATAAAATAGGATTAATATATCATTCATCCTTGCTCTACAGGAAGGATTGAAACAAGGTACCTTTATGGGTACTTGCGGTTATGACTTTTCAAACCTTCACTACAGTTTCTTCAATGTTTCAAAAACGGTTGCTAACCCTACTACTGTTCCGTTTAACAAATTGCAACGTTTTAAAAACAGTCTCTAGCTGCAGACACGAACGCCATGAGATCCGGAGCGAACGGGTTGGCGCCTCCGTGCTGATGAGGGGCACTGCTGCCCCCGGCCGTCCCTCAGGACATTGGGTCGCGGTCGGATGAATGGTTGTTCCCGCTCTGACTGGTCGGTACGTTTTGACTGATTTCGGCTTTGACCCGTCGAGCGATATGACTGCGAGTGTGTTTCCGGAGGTGGTCTTTCCTGTAAAAACCTTTGCCGCACTCGGTGCACACGTGCCGCTTTTCGCCGGAATGTATGACGAAATGGAGGGTCAACTGTTCCTTGCGTTTGAAGGCTTTCATGCAGACTGTGCAGACGAAGGGGCGCTCTGGGTTGTGGCTTTGCTTGTGTCTGGTCAGGTGGTCTTTCCTCTTGAGCCCGGCTCCGCAGATGTCACAAAAGAATCTGTTAAAAGCAGGAAGATTGTGAACAGGTGTTACTGTATAGAAAATATATGTAATGGTATAATTCTATATAGCCTCCCTTATGATATTGATATATCTAAATACACCTAATTTTGCTCGATATATCGATATCCCCACGGACGTCGCCTGACCGGGTACCACTCACCCAGCCATCATAGCCCAATTGAGTACCAACTACGAGAAACCCCAGCCATCTATAGTCTAACTGGGTATCCAAACGGATCCAAGTTTTCTGCAACTATGAGCTGAGTTGTGTTTCTTACGTTTTGTGTATTATATAAGAGATGCAATACAATGTAGCGGCCAAGTCACATTTTAATTAACATGTACTTACGTCACTTTTTATACTCGTAATTCACATGTGCGAGTGGACATCTGTCATATACAGGGTGTACAGCGTATGATCCGAAAATCTTCGCACAGGTATTCTACAACTAGTTTCCAAAAAAAAGTGTATCTGTATAGAGATTTTTTTCTAGAGGCTTCGTTTTTGAGTTTTAAGATTTTTTTCGTGTTTTCGAACTTACGTCACTAAAACAGCCGCAACTCCGGCGTTTTCAAAGTATTTGCAAATCTAAGTATGCCGTTGGAAAGAGCATAAAATTATCTATCGTCTCAGTCTTTAATAATAATTTTTTAAAAGGAACTAAGGGGTTAAAATGAGCCTGAAAAGTAAATTTTGTCAAATTTAGAAAAAAATATTTTTTTAATGGCTCATTAATCCCCCTTAATTTTAATGATACGTTTGAGCCTGTAAGCTTAAAAAATGCGCAAAAGTCTCAGCTTTCCAATGGTATATTTAATTTTTAGGTTTTAGAGGGAACTTTTTTGAGGAAATTGAGATTTTATGCAAAAAAACGTGTATTTTCAAGCACATTTGAGGATTTAAAAAAAAAAGGGAATAAAACCTACATATGTAAATAAAACTTTTTTTCTTTTTCTGGGTGTAGAATGTATCATGTCAACGGCATTACCTAAGAAATTTAAGTTTGAGTGAGAACATCCGCGGAATGAATTGATGTAAATCAACTGTTGAATGTCTCCCGTTCTTGCTGATATCGTGAGGTTTGATCCCGTTGTTTGTTATGATTTCTCTCGTCTTCTCGTTGATAGAAACATCGTCACGAGCAAAATGTTGAGTATGATAATGTGATTAACGGTCAAAGGTAGATCCACACACCCGTTCGATCACATCAGATGTGCTTGAAAATACACGTTTTTTTGCATAAAATCTCAATTTCCTCAAAAAAGTTCCCTCTAAAACCTAAAAATTAAATATACCATTGGAAAGCTGAGACTTTTGCGCATTTTTTAAGTTTACAGGCTCAAACGTATAATTAAAATTAAGGGGGACTAATGAGCCATTAAAAAAAGAATTGTTTTCAAAATTTACTTTTTAGTCTCATTTTTACCCTTTAGTTCCTTTAAAAAAATTATTATTAAAGACTGAGACGATAGATAATTTTATGTTCTTTCCAACGGCATACTTAGATTTGCAAATACTTTGAAAAAGCCGGAGTTACGGCCGTTTTAGTGACGTAAGTTCGAAAACACGAAAAAAATCTTAAAAGTGAAATAACTCAAAAACGAAGCCTCTAGAAAAAAATCTCTAAGAGGCACTTTTTGTTGAAAACTAGTTGTAGAATACGTGTGCGAAGATTTTCGGATCATACGCTGTACACCCTATATAAGTTAGGGTCTTTGTGGTCAGGATAACGCATGTGGCACTAGGGCCATCTGTAGAGGTCCACCTGTCAAGTATCTTCGGGCTATCTGCCTTTTGAAATGCAGAGCACTCCACCATTGAGAGATGAGTTACGATTTCCCAAATCAATCCATTTAAATTTACTGAGGTACTTAGAAGCATTCATCACCGTACAAGCTACGTCCAAATTTACCTGCGTTCCATGGTGTGCCCTAACAAGTGCTGTTCCAAAAGTCCCTTGTCAGGATAGGATGTGGCACTCAGGCCATCTGTAGAGGTCGACCCGACAAGTATCTGAGCTATCTACCTTTGCAAATTCAGAGCACTCCACCATTGGGAGATGAGTTCCAATTCCTCAAATCAATACATTGAAAGGTACTGAGATATTACTCGTACAACTATTCATCACTGTACAAGCTACATCCAAATTCACCTGCGTTCCATGGTGTGTCCTTACAGTGGTGTGCCATTCCATGGTGTTCCATAAGTCCCTTGTCAGGATTTGATGTGGCACTCACGGCAACAGTAGAGCGCCGACACGTCAAGTATCTTGGGGCTATCTACCTTTTGAAATTTGGGGCACACCACCATTGAGAGATGAGTTCAAAATCTCCCTAAAAAGTGCTGTTCCGAAAGTCACTGTCAGGAGGATGTGGCACGCAACATAGAGCGTCAACGCGTCAAATGTTCAATCCATTTGACATTTTTCCACCATTGAGAGATGATTCCCCAAATCAATCCATTTAAAGGAGCTAAGGCACTCGTAAAATCAATCATCACCGTGCAAACTATATCCAAATTTACCTGCGTTCCATGGTGTGCCCTAACAGGTGCTGTTCCAAAAGTCCCTTGTCAGGATAGGCCATGTGACACTCAGGGCAACAGTACAGCGTCGACCCGTCCAGAGCTGTAGTCAGTCGGATTTCCCCAGGTTTAGGCCGTGGTTTCTTCTCTTTTGGTGGCTTCTTCTTTTTCTTTTTCTTGAGATCAGGCTGCGGCGGTGGAGGAGGAGGCGGTTGGTGTTCGGGTTCCTGGTCTTTTTTTATGGTATCGGCCGAATACTGGAAACAGTTTGCTGCTATTAGATCATTCCTTTTAGATAAACGACCCTATTTCCATAAAATTTCATCAGTTCAAAGATTTGACTAAAGGGACATTTCAAACTAGTCAATTTCCTCTTGCCACCTACATTGTCTTCCATTCATATTCTAATAATCAATATTTTCACAATTCATAACATTCACACTGATGCTGAAAGTAACTGAATTGGTGGTTCGTTAAGAAGATCCTTCAACTGGCAGTATTTCGTTGATATAGTAAACTAGGCACCAACGATAGGGGGAAAAACTTGCAACTATTTTGCATTTACTGTTTACTTTCCAGTGGTATCAATTTCTAGTTTCGGCAAATTGTGAAAACTAGCACTTAGGCAGGGGAGGCCCTGTGATGACTTATTTTGCATTTAATTGTTTTTCAATAAATCTTTTAGTCTCCAAAATCAAAAATTCCACTCGCATTTTGCGTTTTAGACCTTTCTGAACAATTTTGGTTCCGTGTCTGTCTGTGTGTCTGTCTGTCTGTCAGCAAATCCTTGTTACGGGCAAAACTACACGAAGTTATAGTCGATTTTGATGAAATTTTCAGGGATTGTGCGGGTTGGGGTGTAAATGGCCCCCTATAGGTTTCATGACCCCCGGATCTATAGTAGTCTCTGCGCATGCGCAAACGTGAAATCCTTGTTACGCGCATTACTAAGGGAGTTCTTGACCAATTTCGATGAAATTTTCAGGGATTGTTCGGTTTGATGTGTAGATGCTCCCCTATAAGTTTCATGGCCCTCGAATCAATAGTAGCCTCTGCGCATGCGCAAACGTGAAATCCTTGCCACGAGCATAACTCCGGGAGTTCTTGATTTCGATGAAATTTTCAGGGATTGTTCGGACTTATTAGGTATATTTTATAGTTTGTTCAATAGTTGAACATGCCTACCTTTATTTTCTCAAGTTATGCTCCTGCATAACAATAAATTTACCCTAATTTAATATTTACTTCGCCTAATGAACGAAGTTCTTTAGTCAATAATAATTTTCGATGATCTACACAGTCATGTTATGGATACGAGGAAGCTATATGCCACACCCACTTGGCAGACGTTTTTTTGATGTACCTTGAGAAAATGGTGAAGTGATATAGGTAGCGTGGACGCAGGCAAATGGGACAGATAGTCCGCCACAGTAGACCCTGGAGTGGCGATACTCTGCCAGGATGGTGGCATTCCCGGGGCCGACGTGGGTGGATAACCTCCATTTCCTGAGAAGCATACTAAATGTCAATATGTAAGATTCCCATGAGAAGATAACATTTATAGATTTATTTTATACGACAGGATCGCTAGCTAACGTTTCTAACGTGAAATATACAAAGCAAATAGGAATTTGTTCAATTTCTCACCATTCTCTTGCTTCTCTTCCCTTTTAACTAAATTGCATATGTCCTCCGTCTGCATATTGGCTTCGTCGTAGCGTTTCTCGTTCTGATTGTAGCCCAGCAAAGGGCTGAAGTGATCATTTTGATATTTGTGAGTTGGAGATGCAGTTGGTATCATATTTTCTGTGATTTGCGTGCTGCTATCCCTGTGCCACACAAAAATTGCACGTAATATTGAATTTTACACGGGTTCCAACTGACATGATGGTTAAAAGAAAACTTAAATAACTTTTCTCAATTTCGGCAATATCTAAAATTGGTTTTCAGGCATGGTGATCCCAAGGAGGTAAGTGCTTTAGAATTCAAGTCACCACGCGTTTCAGCGTTAAGAGAATATCGCAAAACTATTTTTCATAAGTAGTAGTTGAAGACATTTGCTCCAATAAGAGTTTCATCAAGATTATATCATTAGTAGCTGCTCCAGGCTCCTCAAAAATCTTGTGATAAGCATGACTAATACAGTTTTCATCCGATTTCGATGGAAATGTTAGAGATTGAGCTTGAAATACTTGAATAGTATACAGCGTGCTTGCTATAGGAACGACGAAACTTCAGGGATCGATCTCCGCCTGGCCTTAGCTTAGTGGTCTCGGTTATGCATATGGAAAACTCCAGATTGCCAAAACTCTGTTTTTCCCGTCTCCTTGCCCTCCACGCTTTTAAGCCAGAACGAGAATACGACCCAGTTGGATGCCATACTATCGAAATATCTAGTAATTTTTGTATCTTAGAGTATCGTAGATACAAAAATTACATTCTGGGAACAAATTAAAAAAGCAACGGACAAAGCAGCGCAGAAAATAACAGCTCTCAGCCACCTTATGCGAAACACGAATGGGCCGAGACCATGCAAGCGTCGTCTGATGATGAGCGAGGTCCAATCTTGTATGGCGCGGAGGTGGGAGCAGACGCCTTGATCGTCGCCTATTACTGCAAGAGAATGGTAGCAGTGCAACGAAGAGGAGCACTACGGATCGCCTGTGCATACAGGACTGTGTCAGAACCAGCCATACTTGTCATTGCGGGAGTCATCTCAATACAACTCATTGCAGCAGAACGGAAACGTACGTTCGAAGAAAGGGGGAAACAAATAAAAATACAGTCGCCAAGGAAGAGAGGCAGCGCACGATGGCTAACTGGCAGGAGATGTGGATAGGAGAACACCGAGGAAGATGGACTGCACGCCTAATACCCTGTACCGACACGCGGATGAACAGGCCACATGTGGAGGTGAACTTTTTCCTGACGCAGTTCCTCTCGGGCCATGGACTCTTCTACGCCTACTTGCATAGGATGGGGAAAGTGGATGACCCAGCATGCCCGAATTGCAAGGAAGAGGATGATGACGATGTGTTCCATACTTTCTTCAAATGTGAATACTGGGCTGCCAACAGAAGTTGGCTTCAGCAGACACTGGAACTATCACCTCAGGACATGACACCAGAATGTATCTTGAGTAAAATGCTTGAGCGTGAACAGAACTGGACCGCCGTAGCATCCTTTTCTGAAAAGATCCTGAAAATGAAGGCTGCGAAGGAACGGGAGAGGCAGAGCAGGGAGAACACGGACCGAGAAGAGTAACAAATCCCTCCCTAGAACCAGCCTGAAGTAATGTGTCAAACAGTTCCAGGCTGTTTTTCGTCGTGGGAAATGGAAAGTGAGGTTTTAGTGGGTTTTGATCCCTTTAGGAGATCCGATTTCCACCTAAGGATCTCAAAGATTTCCTCACCTGCCACCGAAAAAAAAAACTATCGAAATATGGAGAAAACCCATGGTCTGCTCAAAACCCCCACAATGTTAACATAAACGCATTCTTAGAACGGGTTCAGGCATTTTGGAGGCAATCAGACGTGGAACGTTTGGCCTCATCGTCTTTTAGCCTTATGTACAAACCATATTGTCGCTCTGGAGACATGCTGCCCTATTTGAATTCCAACCTTGGTATCCAGACTATGAAATTGCTTGCCCAGGTTCGCCTGTATAGGTCCAAATTTTCTAAATTTAGCACATCGGGATATGAAGTAAAATTCGACGGCCTTTCTGAACTGGACACTATCCTTCATTTTCTTTGTGTATCCCTTGTCCTCCGTGGTGAGCGTTTTTCCGTTTTTCTATAGAGGGTGTCCCAGGAGTTATGCACAATCCGACGCCTACGTGTTTTACAACTCATTTCCGACCAAAAATCCCTCCTAGCAATTTTTTTTCCAGAGGCCTCGTTTTCGAGCAATTCGCGATTTAAGATTTTTTTCGTGTTTTCGATCTTAAGTCATTAAAACTGTCATAACTCCCTCAATTTGGAGATAGCTCAAATTTGATGACACCGTTGGAAAGATCGTTACATTTTCTATAAAACATTTTTTTAAATTGCATTGAAGATGTGCGATTGCTGCGCGAAATGGCAATTTTGTCAAAATCTTGAAATCGCCTTTTTTTCATCTCGCCTAGAAACCCCATGAATGCTTGACGCAGTACTGTGCAGGCCTGATGAAACGTGAGCCAAAATGTCAGCTTTCCAACGGTGTAGTTGTTTTGGTTTTTAAAAAAATATTTTTAGTTAAGGAAATGGCGTTTAACTGCAGAAAAACGTGTGTTTTCTGATAAAATTGAGGTTTTTCCAAAAGTCTCGAAGATGAATACAACTCATCGCAGTCGGAAATGAGTTGTAGAACACGTAGGAGTCGGATTGTGCGTAAGTCCTGGGACACCCTGCATCACTAAAAAGACCTAATGTTTGAAAATTGGGAAAGCTACGGAGGAGGCATTGTCTTGGTCAGGGGAGAGGATATGCAATGACCCGCACGACCCCCGGGTCTTGAAGGAGGGGTTGCTTTGTGCGCCGTGTATTATCAACCCCAATCTGATTTGGCCGTAGCATTGGGTGTTGCAATGTTCATAATTTGTTGTTTCTGACCAAATTCAGTTTTAGTAAAATGTTTATTGACTCGAACATGTTATCCAGTTGTTGGACAATGGTGAGATATTGGGGTTTAAATCGAGTTCATACAATGAGTTAGAGTTTAAAAAAGATTGTTAAGATTTAAATTAAAAAATAAATATTTAAAAATGAAAAATGAAAATGAATTCAATGAATGAAAACGTTCGTTTGTGATCAGCGTCTACGGCATTTCCAAGCTGTCCAGCCAAAGTCAGGACAATCGAAGATCCGAGAGACAGCTATTGTTTTTGTTCATTTAGAATTGATTGCGATGATTTCAGTTGAGTAGCTATACCAAAAGTGAGTATGTTGACATGACTTTTGTGTACGGTTTTGCCAATGGTAATGCTTCTGAAGCAGCAAGGGAGTCACACTTCTCCTGTGCACAACTCACACCCTAGCGAACACGTCGGATAGTAAGAGGAAAACATTTTGGTAGATAATATTGTTTATGTCACTGATCCTTCTTTATCTAGTAAACTATCTGTTTTTTATCTACCAATTGCTTTTTTGTCACTAAGGTTTTGGTTATTACTACCAGTTCTTCGATTATCCTGACTTTGGCCGGACAGCTTAGAAATGCCGTAGACGCTGTTCACAAACGAACGGGTTTATGCATCCGACAAAACTAACTGAAATCGTCACTTGAAAGGTCAGGCGTTGTCACCATTCGATTCAGCGAGAAAAGTTACGTATATCCCGCCACCAACCTTTTTTTGTCGAGACTTTTAGAAAAACCTCAATTTTAACAGAAAACACACGTTTTTTTGCGGTTAAACACCATTCCCTTAACTAAAAATATTTTTAAAAACCTAAACGACTACACCATTCGAAAGCTGACATTTTGGCGCACCTTTCAACAGGTCTGCACAGTTCTGCGTCAAGCATTCATGGGGTTTCTAGGCGAGATGAAAAACAGGCAATTTCAAGATTTTGAGAAAACTGCCATTTCGCGCCATATTGCACATCTTCAATGCAATTTAAAAAAAGTTTTCTGACATCAAATAGATAGAAAATGTAACGCTCTTCCCAACGGTGTCATCAAATTTGAGCTATCTCCAAAATTGAGGGAGTTATGACAGTTTTAATGACTTAAGATCGAAAACACGAAAAAAATCTTAAATCACGAATAGCTCGGAAACGAGGCCTCTGGCCGAAAATTGGACTTTTTGGTCGGAAATGATTTGTAAAACACGTAGGAGTCGGATTGTGCATAACTCCTGGGACACCCTGTATAATGAACTGCCTAATTTCGAACTCTGTTCTCTGTTTTGTTTTAAATATGTGTTTACATGTCAAAAACTGTCTGGCTTTATAAATAATTGTATTAGAACAAGAGTTTTATAACAATTCATCTTTTCAAATTGATTGCCACCCTTGTAACGCCGGAAGGCTTTTACAAATAAACAATTTCATTTAATTTCAATACCTTTGATATTTGACGGGAGCAACTTGCTGGGTAAAGTGGTTGCCATAGCGATTGGACGACGTCACCATCGGCTCCTCATTGATCGGCGTCGTCTGCGTCGCGACGCCCGTCGTCGTCGTTCCCTCGTGGGTGAATTTCGCCGCAAACTGGTGGATCGTGGGAATCGCCGTCGCGAAGTGGTTTCCGAAAGGGGAGAAATTCATCGTGATTGTTTTTCCTTGCTTTTTCTTCTAGTCCTAGAAAATAACAATGGTTATTAACAATAACCCAGCTTGAGGTAAATTGGAAAAAGAAGTAGCTGCTCAGTACCCGCCTGTACCAGACAATTTGCATTCTAGCTGTCTCAAAGACGCCCCATTTCAAATGTCTTCAAAATAAGTCGGTTTGGAAAGAAGAATAATTAGAAAATTAAAAGAAGAAGACGTATTTCCAAGAGACTTGACAGATTTCTCTTGAGAACTATTTTGGTGTATTTGTACCCCAGAAAACTATTCCAGAAGTTGGGATACTCCTTCCATCTTGAAGGTGTTCGAAGGAAAAACGTTGGCAGGATATCATGATTCTTTGGAATATGGTTATGTGAGTTTCCCTGGCTAGAAAGAGTATGGAGGTAATGCTCAATGGAGAGTCAGCAAATTCTCAGCAATGCTCCAAAGAGAGTCAGAATCAAGCAAATTACGGCGGATTTATGATTATTCGAAGCTTTCTAAATAATAATGTCTAGCAAAATCATACTATCAAAGAACCCGATGAATTTCTCCTGCGTACATCACCGTACTCGTGGGGGAGCGATTCAAAAAAACCAAAGCAGGGAAAACTGCAAAGCGACGTTACACTGTTTTCCCAGCTGGTCGTAGTTGGAAAAATCTCTAGCAGTTTCTGTATAGTTTTAGCATGCAATGGCCGTATCAACCATCGACCAAAGAAGCGGTACTAGAGAGCCAACGGTTTCGAAAGCAAATACTTTGTGTCTTGGTGCAAAAATAGGCTCCTGAAAGTATGTGCCCGTATGCATGCTGACGTATGCAAATGTAAACTTATTTTCTGCAGCAAACTCCAGACAAGTTGGAAAGGCAGTAATCATCATTGATAACAACTTTTGAACAAACGGATTTTTAGAGGCTTAACGAATTAATTTTTAGACATTAATTAATTATAGAAAATAATGACCCCAACCTATTGACGTATGTGGTAGCCTGCCCATCAAACTGTCAAACCGTATTCAAGCGCTAAGGAAAATTTAACAATTCATAATCTTAGTCAAGTGAAAAACTGATTGATTAGCAGTTCTTTTATTTTGGTCTATTATTCAATAATAAACCATTGTAATCACTCTGGAAAAAAAATTCTAACCCCCCCTGAAAATTTCATGGTTCACGTTTCAAAGGGTATAGAATCCGAATCTGCAATAAAAATTTTTCCGTCCGTCCGCCGTACGCACGATTTTCCCAAACGGCTGAAGCAAAAAAGCTTAAATTTTCAAAAATCCATGTTGGTCCGACGACGCCCCAATTCTTGAGCCAGCTCTCTCACTTAATTTAAAGTGCCCTTTAAGGGTTGTCAAAGTTTTGTAAAATCCCTAAAAACCTCAAAAAAGTCAAGGCGGCCTAAATGTGGACTCTTTTTGAAGAACTTTCCATGAGGAATCGAATGAGCCCCTCCCCAGGTCTGTAGGTCAAACCATTCCCGATCTATGGGCCGATTTATGGTGCCAACATTCGCGTTATTTTGGTTCTTTATTGTTTTTGTGTTGATATCAGTAACCTACTGACGTAGTGATGTAGTAATGTGGATACTGGAGTGAACTCCTAAAAGGCTTTGTAGCCGATACACGGGTTGAAGCATTCTGATATGCATGAAACGCTGCAAATTCTTTCACTGGGGCTTATTATTCAATTGGCTTGCGTTCATGATTTGAATTTATACTAAGCCTTGGAGTGTGCGTGTTTCACAGGTGATAGAGCGATTATTGGATTTCGTGAGGCACACAAATATGATCAACTGATCAATCCAAGTAGGTATTTTGGTTGAGAACAGATTTACGCGCTCTATGCATACCTCCTGAAATTCAATAATAGCTCTATCACCTGTGAAAGACGCACACTCCAAAGTTTAGTATAAATTCAAATCATGAACGCAAGCCAATTGAATAATAAACCCCAGTGAAAGAATTTGCAGCGTTTTCTTCCGTATATGAAGACGAAAATTGATACTATTTCATCGTGTGTGCAAATATTCCAATTACTTCCTTTCTATTCAACTATGAGACGCTCCGTGAGCATGAAAATTTCCAAAAATTGGGATTTACATGGTTTTACAAAGCGGACTTTCAAGTTGAATATATTGAAAAATCACTTTGTATTTCTTAGTTTTACCTAAACTCATCTATCCCTGAACCAGTAACAGACAGGCACTAAATTCTTCAAATCTTATAGACGTGACTTCGGATATGATCGAGAGCATTTCTGAGGTGTTGAAGAACACATTTTTCAAGGAGATCCCACCTATTGCGCCCTATGGGTTGTAATGAATGTAGTGCATTATTTGTTATAGATTAATTAATTTCCGAAAATCCAGTGGCAAAAAACAACGGTTCTGGGAATGAAACGCTGATAAGACAGAACAATAGGTTTGACGAAAAGGGACGGAAAATGGTGGAAAACATTTTCGGGGTTCGCTGTTGAGAGGGAGTGAGAAAGCTGTGAAGGGGACACCATTTTTGATTGATCATGCCGACAAAGTATTTATTGATCAGTGTCAATTAGTTCGGAGCCCCGACATCGGGAGGGGGTGGGGAAAACATAATCCTACGTATTATTTAAGCTTTTGTTTTTGGGGGTGGATTCTTTGAAATTCGACACAAGGAATATTTTAATAGTGGGAATTCGTTTTTAAAGGGGGTGTTTTCAGTCGTTGGTCGATACTAATTAAAAAGGGGGCAATGGAAAAGTTTAGGTCGGGGTAATAATATTGATTGAAGGAGGGAAAGGCTATTCGTGTATAAGAAACGAAGTTTGTAGGGGTTGAATTTAAGGGCGGGTTTGGGTGATAAGGGTAGTTTTTAAGGGTTGAAAGTGAGGTAGCATAGTGCGCAAAGGGGAGATAGATAACGGAATGAAAAGGAAGGTTGTGATGGCGTCATGGTGGTCGGGGGTGATACTCCTCACACCCCTGGCGCCATCCCCCTGTAACAATAGCCTCTGGCTTCGGTCGCAGCTGCTCCTACGGGTTTCAAGGGTATAAAGCGAGCACTGGAGGGTGAGTACTTCAGATGAGTGCTTGCAAGTGCAAAGGTACAATCGTACTCACCATTTTTTCGGCCGATGGTTCTTCGGAAAAGGTTGTCCAGAAAAAAGAGGGGGGATGAGAAAGCTTGCGGATGTTGGCCGGGGGATGACGGATATTCGGGCCCCCTTCCGCGACGGTGACGTTTAACAGTTCGGGCCCAGCGGACGCATTTTGTTTGTTGTCTGCTCAAGCGCGGGGGCGGGGGTGAACAACCCCTTCCACGTAGGGGTGGGAATCGGGCGCCAACTTCAAAATGAATCGATTTCGATGCCCCCACCCCTCGTCGCTTCTATATAGCCCACCCAACCCACCAGCCGAACCCTAGGGGTGAGACCCACCCCACGCAATTTTTACTTTCCCAACAACCTAAATGATCAAAGCAAAGTTTGGCAACAGAAAAGTCCTGGTGTCAGAGGGTCATACCAAAGTTGAGGTATTTAAGTAGGTACCAATTTAGTTGGGGTTGGGTTCCAGACCAGTCCGAGCTCATCTGACTTAAAAAGTCTCATTTTAAGGGTAAACATGTTAAAAACAGATGTAAATTTGGATTTCATGTTATTCTCTCTTTAAGACGACTAGGCAATCATTGCGGCATGTGTGTGAGGGGGATAAACCATTGAGAAATAGGTTCATTATTCTAAATACCTAATAAAGCTTGGTAATCATATAGCAAAGATGTTTTAAAACTACCCTTAAACTTCGTCAGTTTGCGTTTCAAGGTGCTCAGATCCCATATCTGCAATGTCCGTCTGCCGTACAGACCATGAAAGACCTTGGAATTCATGTTACAAGAATCCGCTCTTTCGTAATTGGACTCCACTGGTGTTAGTATACAAGGGACCTCTCAGAACCCCCAAAAGCTGTCATAGCAACGTTTGCTGATGATACTGCAATTCTGACGACGGGCAGGACAATCGAGGAATCGTCTAGCAAACTGCAAGATTCGGTGAACCGAGTTTATCAATGGACCTCTAAATGGCGAATTAAACTTGATGAAACAAAAAGTACGCATATAAACTTCACTTATCGCAAAATTCAAAACATCCCAATCACCATAAATTCACGAGAAATTCCGTATTCAAATACTGCTAAATATCTGGGCATGACGCTGGATGCCAAGCTACGCTGGAAAGAACTCGTCAAAAAGAAAAAAGAAGAGGTCAACGCTAAGCTTAGGAAGCTGAACTGGTTGCTGGGTAGGAAATCTCAACTATCCACCCATAACAAATTGCTGTTGTATCAGCAAATGATTAAACCCGTCTGGGCCTATGGCTGCCAACTATGGGGCTGCACGAGCAACAGTAATGTCAACACTATCCAGACACTCCAAAATAAAATCTTAAGGAGTATTGTCAACGCACCCTGGTTTATCAGGACAACTGATCTCCACCGCGACCTCAAAGTAGAAATGGTGAGAGACGCGATAAAAAGAATTGCAGCGGATCACGAAATTCGGCTGCACAGACACCAAAATCTCGAAATCCTGTATACCCTGGACAACAGAGAAGAGGTACGGCGATTCAAGAGGACCAAGCCGCTGGACCTAGTTGTGACCAGACGCTGATTAGTGTTTGTGACTTGTAGTGGTCTTAGATAATGAACTACTGAACCACAAAAAGTGATATTACTTCATTATAAATTAAGTTGCTAGATGGTTTGTATATTAAATCAGTTGTAACAACAAATAAATTTAAAAAAAAACTGGTGTTAGTCTTATTTTCCAACCAGTCCGATCACTTCACAAGCATAGACGCTATGGGCCGAAAACTGGTCTAAAAAAACGTATTTTTTCGGGGTTTTTAATGACATGCAAATGGTTTGTAATTTTGCATGAAAACTCGACTGAAATAGGTTTTAGATCCGTAGAAATTCACTCCTAACAAATAATCGCAATGTCTGGACTTGAAAGTAACACCTAAAACCTCACAGTGAGACGTACAATGAAAAAATAATAAAGCCTTGTATTAGAACAGATAGTATTATTAGTTCAATTGAGAAAAAAACTTTCGAACTACCAAATAAAGCTAAACGAAGTAAATTTTTCGAATCAAACTCAATTTCCCATGTTTAATTCAATAATTCCCAAGTCAAATTTAACATTTCTCAAGTCAAACTAAACAATTCCCAAATCGAAATTTACCAACACAAACAGAACGTTTTCCATGTGAATCTCAACATTTCAGAAGTCAAAATCAATATTTTGACATTTCATGTCTTTACTTTGCTACATAAACTCAAAATGCTGCAAATTCTTTCACCGGGGTTTATTATTCAATGATTCATGATTTGAATTTTTACTAAGCTTTGGAGTGTGCGTGTTTCACAGGTGATAGAGCGATTATTGAATTTCAGGAGATATGCATAGAGCACGTAAATCTGTTCTCAACCAAAATACCTATTTGGATTGATCAGTTGATCATATTTGTGTGCCTCCTGAAATTCAATAATCGCTCTATCACTTGTGAAACACGCACACTCCAAAGCTTAGTAGAAATTCAAATCATGAATCCAAGCCAAATGAATAATAAACCCCAGTGTAAGAATTCGCAGCGTTTATTTTTTTCTGTTTATTGGTACATATTACTATTTCAAGGACTATAGTTAACAACTTTTGTTTATTGGTATCGCGTGAGCAAGTTTTTGAGACGATATTGCTTCCGAGTCTACCAAGGTAGCGGAAGCATTGTTTTCACTTTCGGAATGTGCAAATTTTTTTGTCTCCAAAACCAAAAATTCACTCGCATTTTGCGTTTTATACCTTTCTGAACAATTTTGGTTCCGTGTCCTCTGTGTGTCTGTCTGTCTGTCAGCAAATCCTTGTTACGGGCAAAACTACACGAAATTATTGTCCGATTATGATGAAATTTTCAGGGATTGTGCGGGTTGGGGTGTAGATGGTCCCCTATAGGTTTCATGACCCCCAGGTCAATAGTAGCCTCTGCGCATGTGCAAACGTGAAATCCTTGTTACGCGCAAACAGGGAAACCAATTTCGATGAAATTTTCAGGGATTGTTCGGTTTGATGTGTAGATGGTCCCCTATGAGTTTCATGACCCCCGGATCAGTAGTAGCCTCTGCGCATGCGCAAATGTGAAATCCTTGCCACAAGCATAACTCCGGGAGTTCTTGACCGATTTTGACGAAATTTTCAGGGATTGTTCGGATTTATTAGGTATATTTTATAGTTTGTTCAATAGTTGAACATGCCTACCTTTATTTTCTCAAGTAACGCTCCTGCATAACAATAAATGTCTAATTAATGTTTACTTCGCCTAATTGAATGAAGTTCTTTAGTCAATAATAATTTTCAATGATCTATACAGTCATGTTATGGATACGAGGAAGCTATGTGCCACACCCGCTTGGCAGACGTTTTTTCTAGTTTATGTGCCAAAGCAAAGACATGAAAATGTCCAAAGTTTCTAGGAGGCACTTTTTGTCAGAAATGAGTAGTCGAATTTAGTCCTATACGGCAGGTTCCTCAGGTTAACACCCTGCATTGTAACGTTAACTTAATTTGCGGTGGTCAGCTGTCCCATTCATTTATTGTGAAAGAAAATCGAGGTCGGGAAGCATCGGGGAAGTAATTAACTCCACCTGACTAACACGCGAAAATCGGTCGTTAACCTGACGGCTTCCCGCCTTTCTTCCACATTTGATAAAGAAAATAGCTCGAATAATGCTGCGTTTTCTTCGACGATAATGGGAGGGTTCATATTGTTCAAATAACCCCAGAGAAGTGTTTTATTGTGTGGGTATATAAGGATGAAAAAAAAAAGTTACGGAGCACAAAGGAAGAAAGTGAAGTGTGGTGTCGGAAGTAAGTGTGTCTGTGGGTCAGGAATCCAGGATGCTAACGAGGCACGCCCCCGTGGTTGAGCTTTCTTTTGGGAAAGGTCAAGGTCGTGGAAGGTCCCGAGGTCATATCCACATGTGGACGTGTGAAACTAATAACAGAGAAAGGGTATCCAATACTGAACAATATGGGGGTTTCTCCGCAAATCTCTAGGTTAAGTAATTGTGGACAGGTGCTAATTGTGGACAGGTGTTACTTGCTGATGGCTGTCCGAGTGAACTTTTCCTTCCCAAAAAGGTGGGAACCATATACAATTTTGTCAACGTGCGACTTGCATCCCAAAACGAGAAGTTTCCTTTCCATGTTTGTGTACAATTTTGCGTAACAAATCTCGTTGAATTGTCATATCCACATCCCAAAACGAGAAGTTTACATTCAAAATCGAACATTCCAACGTCAAAAGCCAAATCCTAAATCTTTTAGAAAAAGAACAATAAATACAAATTATGTATCATCATTAGCGTTTGGAACGATATGACGTAAAAAATATCAGAATTTGTCAGAAAACCTCTGTAAATAACAACCGAAAAAGGACGTAAAATCTACTATACGGCGCTAAACATTAAAATAAATCACTGGTGTTTTTTATTCAATTGTCTTGCGTTCATGATTTGAATTTCTACTGAGCTTTGGAGTGTGCGTGTTTCCCAGGTGATAGAGCGATTATTGAATTTCAGGAGGAACACAAATATGATCAACTGATAAATCCAAGTAGGTATTTTGGTTGAGAACAGATTTTCGTGCTCTATGCATACCTCCTGAAATTCAATAATCGCTCAATCACCTGTGAAACACGCACACTTCAAAGCTTAGTAGAAATTCAAATCATGAACGCAAGCCAATTGAATAATAAACCCCAGTGAAAGAATTTGCAGCGTTTTCCTGAAAATTTCAGATTCAAAGCTACAAAGGCTAAAAGGCTACAAAGCCTTTTAGGAGTTCACTCCAGTATCCACATTACTACATCACTACGTCACTAGGTTACTGATATCAACACAAAAACAATAATAAACCAAAATAACGCGAATGTTGGGACCATAAATCGGGCCATAGATCGGGAATGGTTTGACCTACGGGCCTGGGGAGGGGCTCATTCGATTCCTCGTGGAGTGTTCTTCAAAATGATTACAAATTTAGGCCGCCTGGACTTTTTTTGAGGTTTCTAGGGATTTTACAAAACTTTGACAACCCTTAAAGGGCACTTTAAATGAAGTGAGAGAGCTGGCTCAAGAATTGGGGCGTCGCCGGACCAACATAGATTTTTCCCGAAAATTTCCGCTTTTTAGCTTCAGCCGTTTGGGAGAAATCGTACGTACGGCGTACGGACGGAAAAATGTTTTATTGCAGATTCGGATTCTACAACCTTTGAAACGTAAAGCATGAAATTTTCAGGTGCGGTTAGAATTTGTTTTCAATAGCGATTACAATGGTTTATTATTGAAGAATAAACCAAAAGAAATACGGCAGAAATTTGACGTTTACATGTAAAATGGAAGACAGCAACCAGCGTGAAATTGGCCACAAATTGCTTCTAGAAACCAATGCATATGAGGAAAAAATTGGCAAATATGACGATTCCGAACTCTAATCATGTTTTCTCACGTCAAAAAGTAAGAATTGAATGTAACAACGACGTGATCTGTCCCATAGGTTTCTATAAGAAATCTGGTTTGTTTTACGGTCAAAATAAACCGTCAAAGATAGAAAATTTGAATTTACGTAAGAAAATACTCACAACTTCAAAACATTTTGTAATGAATTGGTTTATACGGTTTCATTTTTTTTTTTTTTTTTTTTGAAAATAGAAACTTTATTTGTATAATAAATACATTATAGTTAGGCGTACCAACATAATATAACCATTGAACATGGCACTTGATGTGGAGTAAATGCCCTCTGGCACTTTCCACTGACTGGATATATAACTTATTTGAGATTCAATTGACAATTAATTAGTGTAAATTGATAAGTGAAGATAAATAAATTAATAAATTGGTGTGTATGCATGCTGTTAGTCTATGGAGTTGAGGTCAGTGTGACGTTTCCGCTTGAGGCGTCGCTGCTGTCGATCGGGAGGGCGCGTGTGCTGTGGACCTTCGTCAGGGTGTGCTGCCAATCTGCTGAAGAAACGTTGATATTAAACAGGGAGGACTTCTTTGACAGTTGGGATCGACAGATCAGTATGGAGCGTAGCATTCCTTATATACCATGGCGAGTTCGTGATCATACGCAGGACTCTGTTCTGGAATGTCTGCAGCCGCTGTACCTGCGTTTCCGAGGCTCCCCCCCCCCCCAAATCTGGCAGCCATATTCCTAAATCGGTCGAATGAGGACGATATCAACCTTTTTGTGCACGGTTTTACTGTCAAGTAAAAAGTTCAGCAGCTTAAAGGTGTAAATAAGGGGGAAATTAACTGTATGAGCTTCTCACCTAATCCGGGCTTATCTATCTTGAGGTAAATGTCCTAACCGCCAGTTGAAGAGTCTACATATTAAACTGCAGCTTGAGGGTGTAAAAAGCGTAGAAATTAGCTTTAGATGCTTCTTAGCTGAACCGGGCTTAAGTATCTTCTTGTAGATATCTTCAGGAGCCTGCGTACTGAAGTGCAGCTTGACAAAACGCTGCAAATTCTTTCAGTTGGGTTTATTATTCAATTGGCTCTCGTTCATGATTTGAATTTCTACTAAGCTTAGGAGTGTGCGTGTTTCACAGGTGACAGAGCGATTATTAAATTTCAGGAGATGTGCATAGAGCACGTGAATCTGTTCTCAACCAAAATACCTATTTGGATTGATCAGTTGATCATATTTGTGTGCCTCCTGAAATTCATTAATCGCTCTATCACCTGTGAAACACGCACACTCCAAAGCTTAGTAGAAATTCAAATCATGAACGAAAGCCAATTGAATAATAAACCCCAGTGAAAGAATTTGCAGCGTTTCATGCGTATCAGAATGATTCAACCCGTGTGTCGGCTACAAAGCCTTTTAGGAGATCACTCCAGTATCCACATTACTACATCACTAGGTTGCTGATATCAAAACAAGAACAGTAATAAACCAAAAAAAACCGCAAATGTTAGCACCATAAATCGGGCCTTATATTGGAAACGGTTTGAGCTACGAACCTGGGGAAGGGCTCATTCGATTCCTCATGGAAAGTTCTTCAAAAAGAGTCCAAATTTAGTCCGCCTTGACTTTTTTTGTTAAGTTTTCAAGGATTTCACAAAACTTCGACAACCCTTAAAGGGCACTTTAAACCCCTTAAAGGGGGTAGAGAATGAGAGTTTTGTGGGCGATTGAGCCTCGCAGGAGACAGTAAAGTGGCCTTTTATAAAGCTACATCAACTCTCTTCAAAGCTGGAGGGGATGCATCGAAACCGATTTCTACTCCATTGCTTTTTGAGGTCGAAAACACCTGAATAAGTTGGTGAAATGAAGAAATTTTCTTATCCAAGTTCGGTCAGGTCTTCACGTTTCTCATGTTGTGTTCGTTTGTGATTTTTGATCTTCAAGAAATTTAATTTTGATTGACTGCAATTTGATTGATTTCAAACGTTTACGTGGTAGGTGTACCAGAGGGGCCTTCAGGATGGGCCAGGCAGAGCCGATAGGTAGGTACCGGTGTAATGATAACGTCTGAAAGCCGGTGGTGAGCGCTCCGATTGCGGTAGTTTCCAATCCCCGACCTTCCTCCTCCCGAGTCGGCCCTGTGGTTAGTTGAAGTTGGTATGGGTGATGGCCGCTGACGCCGCTTTCTACACTGGACGTCACAGATTTCGATGAGGATTCAACAGGTGGCCCCCAAAACCGGACGTGGCGCGGTATGCAAATCCCATTTCCAAGTCTGCAAAAGGCTACGAAAGTAGTCGGTATGAGTATGGGTTCTGTCGGTGTCCAGGTTGTCTACAATTAAGATTTTCGACGACTCATAGATCGATTCTACCTCTAATTTCAGTTTATTTGCAATAATGAACCAACAAACAAAATTTAACTGCAACCTCTGCAAAATTGTTTGGCTTACGTTTCATGATGTGCAGAATCCAAAACACAAAAGTTCATTATTGTAAATAACCGCCCCTTTGATGTTGGTCGATGATGATGGATTCAAGAGCATCCATTTGCTGTTGAGAACAATTGAAGCGGTCTGTAGCTTCTTCGCATTCTTCCTTCGCAGTACCTGTAAAAGAGAATTCCGCTACGTCGTGAAGAAATATATATATATATATACGAAATAAGTACGTCTATGTTGCGGGTTATGGGGAAGATGATCCTGTATGAATTTCAACAATCAGACATTGATAGTTTTCTCAGCGCATCCTCTAACATAACATCCATCAAACCGATAGTGGGCAGATCTCGTTTAAATTCTGATGACATTTTGAGAAGGGAGGTTTAATCACTTAATTAGAATTTCGACATGATCCTGTCATCAGTAGTCGTAGCTTCTCCTCAAGCGCAAATGTGAGATCCTTTCAAGTTGTCATTTGATTATGAAGAAATTTTCAGACAACGCGTAGGTTTGACAGTGAATTTCAATTATGCGTATCAGAACCCAAAACGCAAATTCAAATTCTTTCTTTTTTTCACTTGGGTTCATTATTCAATTGGCATGTGCTCATGATTTGAATTTCTAAGAGTGTGCGTGTTTCACAGGTGATAGAGCGATTATTGAACATAAGGAGATATGCATAGAGCACGTAAATCTGTTCTCAACCAAAATACCTATTTGGATTGATCAGTTGATTATATTTGTGTGCCTCCTAAATTATTTAGGAGTTCACTCCAGTGTCCACATTACCACATCACTACGTCACTAGGTTACTGCTATCAAAACAAAAACAATAATAAACCAAAACACCAGTGAAAGAATTTGCAGCGTTTCATGCATATCAGAATGCTTCAACCCGTGTATCGGCTATAAAGCTTTTAGGAGTTCACTCCAGTATCCACATTACTACATCACAACATCACTAGGTTACTGATATCAAAACAAAAACAATAATAAACCAAAATAACGCAAATGGAAAGTTCTCCATTTCCATTTGGAAATGTTTTCCTATTGGAAAGTTCTTCAAAAAGAGTACAAATTTAGGCCGCCTTGACTTTTTTTGAGGTTTTTAGTGATTTTACAAAACTTTGACAACCATTAAAGTGCCCTTTAAAATAACTGGGGGAGCTAGCTCAAGAATCGGGGCGTTTTCGGACCAACATGGATTTTTCCTGAACATTTCAGCTTTTTTGCCCCAGCCGTTTGGGAGAAATCGTGCGTACGGCGGACGGACGGAAAAATTGTTATTGCAGATTCGGATTCTACACCCTTTGAAACGTAAACAATGGAATTTTCAGGGGGGTTAGAATTTTTTTTTTCAAGAGCGATTAAAATGGTTTATTATTGAATAATAAACCAAAACAGTCTCTAATGATTTGTATTACTCAGCAAGAAGTAGTTGTCACAGCGCATGAGCAAACGTAAAATACCTTAATCGTAATTTTTCATGGCTTGTTGGTTCCATCTCCCTCAAAATCGGAGGGTAGTTGGGAAATTTTATTATCTCATACCTGTTGCTTCACGATTGTCTCATCAGAAACTGTTGCGCATGCGTGAACCTCATCACCCCCTAATAATGAACAATTTAAAAATTTAATTAAATTCAATCAATTTAAAAAAATACCACAATAGAATGGCTTATAAAACTGATGGCAACAGTGTCGATTTTTCTGACCCGCATCTGTATTTTCCAGTCTTCATAATTTGCATACTTTTTCTGGTTAACATGGTGTTAGTGGTTTTAGGGAGATGTTTATGATTAGACAAATACTTGGGCGGCGGCAACTGGAAGAGAACGAAATAGAATTAATTTAGTTTTAAAGGAGGAATTCCCTATCGTGGTAGTTTTACACGAGTATCTGTTTCGTTAATCAAGCAAGAGTTGTGCAAGTTTAATGTTGATAAATTATTGGATTCTATGTTTGAAATTGTGATTGTTAACAAAAGTTTTGTATGAAGTTAACTTTTAAGGTCTTTTGATGGTAATTTTTTCCAAACATCAGAGGAATGCGTATAATATTTATGTATCCCAATGTACAATCAAGAAATCGTAGGGGCAAGCAAGTAAGGGGTTACAGAAACAGACAGCGGGGGGGGGGTAAAAATAATTTCAATTAACTGAATTTTATGGAGGAAGAAGAGATTAAGGATTTTAGTGTCGATAGGGGATTATGAAAAAATTAAATTGGGGATTTGTAGAAAGAAAAAGGCTATAATGGAAGAGTGGGTTGTATGTTGGTGATTCTATTCGTTGAGCATGTCAGACATTTTTGGTTTATTATAAAATAATAAACCATTGTAATCGCTCTTGAAAAAAAAAAAAAATTAACCCCCCTGAAAATTTCATGGTTAACGTTTCAAAGGGTGTAGAATCCGAATCTGCAATAAAAATTTTTCCGTCCGAAAAAAAACCCTCAAAAAAAGTCAGGGCGGAATTTGTACTCTTTTTGAAGAACACTCCACGAGGAATCGAATGAGCCCCTCCCCAGATCCGTAGGTCAAACCATTCCCGATCTATGGTGCCAACATTCGAGTTATTTTGGTTTATTATTGTTTTTGTGTTGATACCAGTAACCTAGTGACGTAGTGATGTAATGATGTAGTAATGTTGATACTCAGTAAAAGGCCTAGTGATACACGGGTTGATGTATTCTGATAACCATAAAAAAATGCAAATTCTTTCATGTGGTTTATGATGGCGTTCATGATTTGAATTTCTACTAAGCTTTGGAGTGTGCGTGTTTCACAGGTGATAGAGCGATTATTGAATTTCAGGAGATATGCATAGAGCACGTAAATCTGTTCTCAACCAAAATAATTATTTGGATTGTTCAGTTGATCATGTTCCTGTGCCTCCTGAAATATAATAATCGCTCTATCACCTGTGAAACACGCACACTCCAATTCTTAGAAGAAATTCAAATCATGAACGCAAGCCAATTGAATAATAAACCCCAGTGGAAGAATTTGCAGCGTTTTTAGGGAATCGAGTATGAACAATGATTTGGCTGACAAGAGATGATAACATGATAGCTGGCTCATAGTTGTCTAAATGTTCATTCAATATGCAAGTGAAGCTGCAGGGAAAATTGGTTTTAATCGGGCGGAGTGGTCAAAACACCTCCAGTGGAAGGGAGGCATAATCGAAAAAGAAAAGCCTCATTGTAAGTTGCCTACAAAACCGCAGGAATCAATTACGCCACCTACGGTCCATCACGAATGAGTGTTATATCAATCAAAGTTCTTTACCTGGCAGCATTGTTCCTTCGGCTTCTAAGTTAGATACGTTACCGTACCGTTGGCTAGAGAAAGTTACTTGAAAGCGGCTTGACCTCTGCCTTGAATTATCCGTCTCTGCGGGCCTTCAAACGTTCTGACCATTGTAACATTTCACGCCCAGGATTTAGAACTGAAGCCAACCATCAGAAGCTAAGAAGAATGCTATTGCGAATGCCCCTTTGTAGCAACATAACTTTAATAGTGGACAAACAATTTTGACATAGTAGTAAATGATGTCTATAGTACCCGGAGATACTAGTATTGGCAGTGCAGTTCCTAAATTTAGCGAATTCCCTTCCGTTGTGGACGCATTATTTTCAGTTCCGTCAGATGCAAACAATTTTTTGTCAAAATCAAAATATGTTCTCACATTTTCCATATTAGGTCGATATGAACAATTTTTGTCTAGCCTTTGTTTATCAGTGTGACAGCCTGATTGTAGGAGCGATCGGTCGAGTAGCAGTGTGCTTCCCCAGATGCTACACAAACAACTGGCAGAGTTACGATGTCCTTTCAAGGTACTACAAAGTAATTTTCGGTGTTGCAATGTCCTTTTCAGGGTTATACATAAAGGTGTGTCGGTGTTGAGGAATAAATTAATGAAAACATGCCTTTATTAGTAAAATAAACCATACACTAGTCAATAAACGTCAATAAACAACATACAATAATCATGGTCTGATGAGTTTGCCTGAAATTATCACAATTTTGAGATTAAAATGTGAAACTTGAAATGAAACCTGCTTGAAACAAAATTGAGTTGCACAAAATAAAAAACAGGAAAAATCAGCTTCTTATACAGGGTGTCCCAGGAGTTATGAACAATCCCACTCCTACGTATTCTACAACTTATTTCGGACCAAAAATGTCTCATAGCAATTTTTTGCCAGAGGCCTTGTTTCCGAGCTATTCGCGATTTAAGATTTTTTTCGTGTTTTCGTTCTTAAGTCATTAAAACTGTCATAACTCCCTCCATTGTAGAGATAGCTCAAATTTAATGACACCGTTGGAAATAGCGTGGAATTTTCTATCTATTTGATGTCAAAAAACGTTTTTGAAATTGCATCGAAGATGTGCGATTACTGCGCGAAATGGCAGTTTTGTCAAAATCTTAAAATCGCTTGTTTTTCATCTCGCATAGAAACCCCAGGAATGCTTGACGCAGAACTGTGCAGGCCTGATAAAACGTGCGCCAAGATGTCAGCTTTCCAACGGTGTAGTCGTTATCTTTTTTAAAAATATTATTAGTTGAGGAAAAGGTATTTAACTGCAGAAAAACAAGTGTTTTCTGTTAAAATTGAGGTTTTTCCAAAAGTCTCAACGAAAAAAGGTTGGTGGCGGGATATACGAAACTTTTTTCGACAAAAAACAATTAGTAGATAAAAAACAGATAGTTTACTAGATAAAGAAGAATCAGTGACATAAACAATATTATCTACCAATATTTTTTCCTCTTACTATCCGACGTGTTCGCTAGGGTGCGAGTTGTACACAGGAGGAGTGTGACTCCCTTGCTGCTTCAGAAGCATTACCATTGGCAAAACCGTACACAAAAATCATGTCAACAATCTCACTTGTGGTATAGCTACTCAACTGAAAGCAAATCATCGCAATCAATCGTAAATGAACACAAACAACAGCTGTCTCTCGGATCTTCGATTATCCTGACTTTGGCTGGACAGCTTGGAAATGCCGAAGACGCTGATCACAAACGAACGTTCTCATTCATTAAATTCATTTCCATTTTTCATTTTAAATTAAATTATTTATTATTATTATTAATTTTTAATTTAAATCCTAACAATCTTGTTTAAACTCTAACTCTTTGTATGAACTCGATTTAAACCCCAATATCTTACCATTGTCCAATAGCAGGATAACATGTTCGAGTCAATAAACATTTGACTAAAACTGAATTTGGTCAGAAACAACAAATTTTCAACATTGCAACACCCAATGCTACGGCCAAATCAGATTGGAGTTGATAATACACGGCGCACAAAGCAACCCCTCCTTCAAGACCTGGCGGTCCTGCGGGTCATTGCATACCCTAGCCCCTGACCAAGACAATGCCTCCTCCGTAGCTTTCCCAATTTTCAAACATTAGGTCTTTTTTAGTGATACAGGTTGTCCCAGGACTTACGCACAATCCGATTCCTACGTGTTCTACAACTTATTTCCGACTGCGATGAGTTGCATTCATCTTCGAGACTTTTGGAAAAACCTCAATTTTAACAGAAAACACTTGTTTTTCTGCAGTTAAACACCATTTCCTTAACTAAAAATATTTTTAAAAACCAAAACAACTACACCGTTGGAAAGCTGACATTCTGGCGCACATTTTACCAGGCCTGCACAGTTCTACGTCAAGCATTCATGGGGTTTCTAGGCGAGATGAAAAAAAAGGCGATTTCAAGATTTTGACAAAACTGCCGTTCCGCGCAGCAATCGCACATCTTCAATGCAATTAAAAACAAGTGTTTTGACATCAAATGTGTAGAAAATTCAACGGTCTTTCCAATGGTGTCGTCAAAGTTGAGCTATCTCCACAATTGAGGATGTTATGACAGTTTTAATGACTTAAGATCGAAAGCACGAAACAAATCTTAAATCGGGAACGAAGCCTCTGGCAAAAAATTTGCATAAGACATTTTTGGTCGGAAATAAGTTGTAAAACACGTAGGAGTGGGATTGTGCATAACTCCTGGGACACCCTGTATATGAGAAATCATAGACATAGTAGAAGAAGAAAAACGAAACAGTACATGCATTTGATGGGATGATAGTTGTGCATCACTAAGACGGAAAGAATTTAACTAGCTTCAGACGCACATTTGTTTATCAGTCTATGTGTGGAAGTTATCGGCCAAGTAGCTGCTTTTCCAGATGCTAGGCAGACAATTGGTAGAGTTGCGATGCCCATTAAAGGTACTACAAAGTACCTCGTATGTATCGGAATGTCCTTCTCGGGGTTTTAATTAGTAAAGAGTCACAGTTGAACTGCCAAAATTTCAATGTCCTTTCCCAGACACTATACAGTATACTGGAAGAGTTGGAATGTCCTTTCTAGGCTCTACAAATTAAATTGTGGGAGTGTCAATGTCTTTTTCTAAGTATGACATGGTAAGCTGTCGCAGATGCAATGACCTTTCCCTTACTGTATAAAGTAAACCAGCAGAGTGGCAATGTCCTTTCGAGGTAATACGAAGTTGCTAAGGCACCGATATGCTAGGGCACTACAAAGGAAACTAGCCGAGTTGCAACAACCCCTTACCGAAGGAAGGGAAGTTGTGTGTTCGTGAAAGAAGTCAAAAATATTTTTGCCCATCACAATCAAAACTTTAGTCGGTTTTTGCCGCAATGTGACATACCAATCAATGTATTTTCTTTGACCAGCCTGTCAGTAACATTTCCTTGTTAAGACTACAGGTACGTGTTTTTTTCGGTTATTGATGAAACTTCCAGAGAACGCTAGAGCCCCTTGATGGGTCCTCCGTAAGTTCCGTTGCAGTTGGATCAATAGTGTCTGGGGAGATGAATTTCCAGAAACACCGATTTTCATTTTATATCAACGGTCAGATTCAGTTTAAGTTTTGGAATACCCAAGTACAAATCTTAGGATCCATGATTTTCGTTCCGGATGGTCGTAGTAACCATTGTGCCTGCACAAATCTGAGATTGGTTGTTGACCAAGTTGAGACTGTTGCTGACTGGAAATGGTCAGGGATTTTGCTGGATTGGAGCTTGACTGGTATCTTTTGTGTACTTTAGCTGGTGAACTGGATTGATTTCAAGGATGTGCGCATGCGGTTTCATAAGTTGTCGAAATTTTGTTGTAGAAGATCGATACGTCAAGACCTAACATGGTAGACATTTTTGAGTCTAAAAAACTAAAAAGTCGTGCAGTCTAATGACAGAGTCGCAGGAAAATATTTTCGCTGCGGACAGAAAACGTTGGTCCCGCGGTCGAGGTTGAGGCGCGGCCGTGCTCCACTGACCTCTTCCTCCACTTTCCCGGCTCATCAGCTTTCTCACTGGCTCAGTGAAACCCGCCCGATACCGACCAACCAGCCCCACAGGTCCCCCATTCAAGGCTCCCAGTCCCCGTCCCAACTTTTAAGACGAGCGAGATTGCCTTATTAGAGAAAGAGTCGTGGGAATCGTGTTTTTCCCCCTCTACGAGAATTTTTTCCCTGTTTTGAAGGGGAAATGAGAGAGTGTGTGGAAGCAGAGGGTTAAACATTGCCAAGTGCTTTCGTTGAAATTTTACTCGAAGGAGCTACCTCCTAGATTCTTCAAAATATGAAAATGTTGAGAAGAAGCTGCCTATTGATTTTAATCTTACCGCACCTAGCCTAAGAATTGTTGCCTCTTTCACTGAGTTATAACAAAATTAGCAGTCCAGGGTCAGAAACATGACTGATTCCATTATTTGTGGCGCATGTGTAAAACCAAAGTATCCCAACCATGTAAGGTGTGTGTACTGCCGAATGGGGGACGATGATGTGGAGCACACATTCTTCATATGCCCAAAATGGCAGCAGCTAAGCCAGGAAGTGGTTGGAGTAGTAGGTGATTTCAGCCCAAACAGTGATAGAAACGATGATACAATCTGCGGAGAACTGGAGTACAGTCAGCACGTATATCACTATGGTGCTCAAAGAGAAGGAAGTGAACAGAAGCTTCTAATGAACCAGGGTAGGAGTAGTGAATACCAGGAGGAAACCTCACGAGGTTAAAAAGGGGACTGTCCTGAAGTAATGCCAAAAAGCAGTCCCGGGACAGTCCTAAAAGAAGAGAAGAACGGTGTTTTTTAGTCGGTATGCCACGATGGAGACCCCGACACAAAGGGTGAGGGGATTTTTCACCCTTCACCAAAAAAAGAAGAGTATCCCAACCACTGAGCGAATAAATTTTTGTCTGCTATGTCAAAACATTGTACACAAAAATGTATTTGCTCATGGGATACTACTAAGGTTTTGCACATGCGCCACAAATAATGAAATCAGTCATGTTTTACCCTGGGCTCCCGGGTAATGTGCCACTATAACTTTTTGCCCCAGAAAACCTACAAAATAAACGATCATGTTTTGGTTAGAACTCAAAAAGGTCAGTATATTGCCCCTCTACCCGGCTCCATAGCCAGGAATGCCCAAAAGTAATATCTGACTAGCAGAAAGACGTTTTTCCAAAAACTTGTGTTTCTTTGAATTAGGAAAACCGTTGTCTTTTATGGCATACAAGGGGTGCTCAATAAGGCATGGCATGGTATGCCGCACTTGCTCTTTCCTCATCTATTAATGAACAAAGGAACAAGTTTAAACACACTTTAAATGAGCAGTAAAAGATAACAATGATGATAACATCAGGCGGTAGCCCAATATTGAATGCAAACATTTGGCCCAAAAGTATGCCATATTATTTATGACATTTTAAAAATCGTTCTTCGATACCCTAGATAGAACAGTTTCAAAGTCACTTAGGTACCTTATGGCCTCAAAACTTCCCGAAAAACTGTCGTTGTTCAGCAAAAAAATCAACGAAACTTGTTGATTCGACTGTGAGGTTGGGTCGTGATGAGCCATGCCGTGAACAGCCGGTTGACCATTCCACTCGTGGTCCAAATTTACAATTATAATGGTTCTTGAAAAAATGTTCAAGATACCTAAAAATTCATATTTTGGCAAATCTGGGCTTGTTGGGGTGTCGTGAAACATGGTTTTGAATAAACTTGAAAAATTGTATTGCTGGTTCTTATGGCAGAAAAAAAAAAAAAAAAAAAAAAAAAAAAACAGTCGAATGGAGGCCATTTTCTAGTCCGATCCACTGTCATCGATGTTGATCACCACTTCAGTCATCTGTTATAAGTTTTATGTAGATAATCTTAAAAGATGAAGAAATAAAGCTTGTTCGTACCCGTGCAAGTTTCACGGTACATGTTCCCACAGAGATCAATTCCTTCTTGTGGATCAGTCGACCTATTGCAGTTCTGTTGAAAAGCGGGTACAGTAATGATTGAAGTTGATGTGAGATTACTAAAACGCCTTTCTTTTACTACCCTCCTTATTCGAGCAGGATCTGGAATTAAGAAAGTGATGCTTGATGGATTTTACGTTAGCTCATACGCAAAGTGCACTATCGATTTGTAAGCCATGAAGAGCATACATGATCGCCGTCAGCCACACCCGATCAATCCCTGAAAATTTTATCAATATCTGTTGAAAAAGTGTTTAAATTATTCTTGATCAACCTACCTACTATTGACTCAATCCTGTTGTAATTGGTACAATATTTGAACACTTTGTTTCCTCATTCGAAATTTCAGAAATATTGGACCTGCACGAACTGATAAAGTGATAGTTGAAGTTTTACCATAATTTGTGGGCGGTGAAACTCAAAGCGACCATCTACAACCCAACCCGCACATTCTAAGAAACCTTCTTCTAATTGGATAAAAACTAGTAATTAAGTTTGTTACAAGGATCTGCGGACACAAGAAGATAGAGCGGAGTGAACTAAAGCATTTCTGTCAAAATAGCAGGGAGGACAAAATGGAATTTTGCCAGAAAGACTGAATGGCACAGACACAAGCACATCCAGACAGACAGACTCGAAACGAAAGTTGTTCAGAATGGTATAAAACGATAATGGAAGCTTTGATTCTGGAGAGAAAAAATTGTCACTGTCAGAAAGTGAAAACAATGTTTCCACTACCAATAGGTAGGAAGCAAAAAACAGCATCAGCTACTGTAGTACGAGTTTGGCTTTCTTTTACAGGGTGAGGATACTCTCTTGTTAGTTTTGATATTGAAGGCAATTATTTCAACTATTATCTCCCACATACACCGGAAAAAAGTTCCCCGCTCGTTCTCTGTTATAGAAAATCACCACAAACGTCGAGACCACGATACTCGAGGTGTAGCGAGTCGTGGTCGGTCACCTGCCTGTAACACAACTTTCCCCTCAGCTCTTACCAATGTCACGGCCAAGCAGGTCTTCGAGGATCCGTCGCTCTCTTCGGTTCTCGACACGAACCGCCGGGTTTTCGATGGTTTTTCACGGTTGATTTTTCTTTTTTTCGTTCTCGTGTTGGTGACTCAGTGGTGCCGAAACTGAAATGAAGCAAGAGGCGGTGGATGGTTGGCTCCCCGTGAAAATTTTACAGTCCGATGAGGGCACCCGCGGTTTTTCGTAATACGTGACATCAATCAAGTGGTAATCCGAACGGGGGCTACTAATTTTTGTCGACTAATTACGTAGTTAGCGCTCTGATCTAACCCGTGAGACCTACCCGATCCCGAAAGGTGAGGTGGCACGTCCCGAAGCCAGATAGATCTGACAGTATCAGTACCCTCCCGAATTCAGACAAAAGATCCAGGAATGGGGCACCATTGTTTGAGCGAATTTTCCTGTAATTACGGCTTTTATTGTAGAGAGCACTACACCCTACCTCGGCCCAGGAACACATAAACCCACACACCTACATATCCTGATCAACTAAGAAACCCCATAGGCTAATTTCTTCCCCAATTCACCTCTTTTGTGAAATTTGGAAAAGAAGCGCCTTTGTGACATAGATTTATTGATTTAATTAAAAAAAGGCTTCCTCAATCACAAAGTAGTGTCACTCAATTCAAAACAAAGAAAAAAACGCTGCAAATTCTTTCATTGGGGTTTATTATTCAATGATTCATGATTTGAATTTCTACTAAGCTTTGGAGTGTGCGTGTTTCACAGGTGATAGAGCGATTATTGAATTTCAGGAGATATGCATAGAGCACTTAAATCGGTTCTCAACCAAAACACCTATTTGGATTGATCAGTTGATCATATTTGTGTGCCTCCTGAAATTCAATAATCTCTCTATCCTGTGAAACACGCACACTCCAAAGCTTAGTAGAAATTCAAATAATGGACGCAAGCCAATTGAATAATAAACCCCAGTGAAAGAATTTGCAGCGTTTTTATTGAACCTCAATACCCCCCCACAATAAAAACATCTATAATTTATTGAGTCCTTTAGCACTCGTATTGCCTTATAACTTCCCCAAATCCAGGTTTTTCAGGATACCTCCAGGATAAATTCAGGTTTTTATGGCACAAAACTCGTTTTTTTTTTCTCGAAAAAGAAAGGAATTTAAAACAATCGTGTTTCGGAAAGGAGTTGAGATAGAAAAATATGATGGACGGTCTTTTTCTCAATTTTTGGTATAGTTTACCCCCCCCCCCCCCCCCCAAATTACGTCAAATAAGGGACTCCCTGTATAGATTCCTAGCCATTATAAATAACGCCTACTCAATGCGCGAGAGAAGTTCGAAAAATGATTAAGTTATACACATTGGCTAAAACGACGTCATTCCACACAACGTATAGTCCTTAAGGGAGGTATCTGCCTTAAGGTCTTCCCCAGGTGTACCCACGTGGATTCTCCTTGGACGAGCATAATAACCTAGTAATGGTCCCTGGATAAACCCAAGTTCCTGTACTAACCCACAGGTCGGGGCCCACGTCTAGTCATACGTTCAGCTGAGCTAGTGCTAGAGTTTTTGTGTCAACCCACAACTGCGGGAGTCTAATAAGCTAAGCAACGCCCAAGCAAACGCATGAATTAGCAAACGTATTAGTAAAGCTGCTGAACGCTCAGTGCGCACAACTTCACCACTCCTCCCTCAGCTTGTGGTAAAACCGCGCACCTAGGAATGAGAAGTTCATGGGAATGTAACAAAGGAATTTCCATTAAACGCTCTACAAATAGTTCTTGTAAATGTTGATCAGACTGGGCTTGCATATTCCATAATACTGCAATCTAAGGATTTATAATGTAGAGCAGTAGCTTGTGGAAATGAAAACTGATGGTTATACCCCCTTGGAAACCCAATGTCCGTGACGCCCTCGCGGTTCCTGCCTCGATGTGCCAATTACAGAATAACTTAGAACACAGTCAGACGCCTTGTTACGCCTGAGTTTTCGTCGTTCTATTAAACTACCACCAATCGAAACATGAAAATTATTGGTTCATTGCTTCTGGAGGAAGATGCCACTATACATTTAGCGGGATTAAAGGTAAGGTGGTTCGAAGAGCACCAATCGAGGGCTGATTCAGGGCTAGGCTGTCAATGATAAAATTGCATCGTATGCTGGCAGATTTGTCAGCTGAGGGTCCTTTTGATTCGAATTTCTTTCCTGATCGACCAACCTTGCTTGAATACAGATCGTTTCTTCTAAAACTACCACTGATTTTGTGTAAGAACCAAAGAAAACATGAGTCACAATTCTCTTAATAACAACATTAGCGAAGCAAATGACAATAACATGAAAATTGCGACAAGGAGTGGAATAGATGCCTTTCCAAGGGATGAAGCGATATGCTTGCAAAAACCAGAGAATACCCCTGAAGCTAAAAAGCTTCAACGTTCAAAGTCTTATTACTGTGAAATATTTCAAGTGGATAGAGAACAATTTTAGCCTGTCATAACTCTCTCTCAGGAAGTTTTCCCCCATAGAATACTAAGAAGTGGACCAATTTTCACTCTTCAAAGTGTTATTATCTCAATTTGGCAAGCGTTTCCCGATAGAACAAAGGAAAATTTCAAAATCTATAAAAATGTATCAAACTAGCCCAAAATGGCTTCATATATTTCTATCCTGAAATCCGTGATTTCACTTGTTAATTTCGAGCAATAGGGTACTTTCTTTTTAATTGTTCGTTCTCCGAGATCTTGTGAGAGCCCGACAGTAATTTCTAGCTCACGCTCAAATTAAATTAAACCTGACATTCTTCCCATCGAAGAAAAAGGTATTAGTAGGAACTAAGTGCCGTGATATCCGATACTTAATCGTAAGATTCAAGAACGTAAAAACTTTCGACGACGAGGATAATGGAATGGGAAGGGAATATGTAGGTGGGATTTCGTCGGGAATTGGATCGCGGCCCATTGTTCCTGATAGGGGGCTAACCGTTGATTGTTATAATGGGATCGAACGGAGCGGCGTATTGGAGGGGGCGCTTCCAGCAACGCTACTGAATGAGTATCGAGGCGTTTTCCCTCTCGCGTGGTTATCCGATGTTTGACGAGCGGAATTTCATTCGATGGCCTCATTTTTGGTCGACTGGTCTTCAACCGTCATTCGCCCGGGTGGTTTTTAGAGTGTGTGGTATGGGCATCGCTCGTATGGAAATGACATAATTCAGTATGCCGTTGATCAGAAAACATTTGGCTAGGGCAGATACATATTGTACCATCATATTGGGGATCATTATTTCAGAAACTTAATAGCCGAAGACGAGCTTCTGAATACAAATGCTGGACGCATATCTTCGGTTAAACTAACAGCGGTTTTTAGCAACAGGCCATATTTTCCCCTTCATTTGTCATAAAGTGTCAAAATTTCTTCCAAATGCATCCATGTTAACTCCTTAACGCTTTCTCACCAATTTCAATTCAAAAATGTCAAATTTGCTAAAAAGCTTCAAGTTTATACTTAGACTTAGCAGTTCCAAGATACAGGAAGGGGGTTCTAATCAATATCATTGTCTTCTGTAAATTTTGATTATATTGCGTGGGTATTTCCGTCAGAATCTGATAGCAGTATGAAATCTATAATCTTCAGTTCCATGAAACTTCTACGCTGGAGCATTACCCTGACGCTTTTTATCTTCAGGCGAATCATCTGGGTCTTGCAGGCTTATCGCCTCAACTCATGGAAGGGGACTAGCCCATCTCATCACCATCTTGTTGTATGGTAGCAGACGTGGTTACGAACCCCTTATTTCATTGACTGTTCTGGCACTGCTTTACTCGCATTGCTCCATAAGCACCTTCTACAAATGTTACCCTTCTAAAAATTATGTTTTACCCGTGACCTGTCTATTGCAAGCCAGGAGTTTGATGGATATTTATAGTCTCCCTTCCTCTTTCCTGAGGCTGCTAATTTTGAGCACAAACCTAAAGCTTTTTAGCTGCAGAAGTGTCTTCCGGGCATCGCAAGTTTATTGCCTTAGCCCTTGGAAAAGGCATCTAACACAGGCAGGAATGTAGGTGTCTGTAGCCCCGATGACAGTACGGATTTCGTAACATCAATGGTGATTCGAGCAATAAACAGATGAGAATCGAAGGCGGAATTAGAATTTTGGGTTTTCCCTCCATAAGGGAGCGAATTTGATTGCCATTCGGCTATACAGGTTATCTGCGTTAATTATGGGCCAAAACTCAGGGAATCCATTTACAGCTGATTTGTGACATGACTCAAAATGAGACATGTTGATTAATTTAAAATTACTTGGAAATAATTTAAAATGACTCGGGAATCATTGAGCTTGACGTGAAAATAGTTGGATTTGAGTCGGGAAATACTAAGATTGACTTGAAAATTGTTGAGGTTGGGTGAATTGTTGAATCTGCCTTGAGTAGCATTGAATTTGACTGGGAATAGGTCCGTTGAGTTATATTTGATAAGTATGGAATTTTACTTGGAACAAGTAGAATTTCGTTTGGGAAATGATGATTTCAGCTTAAAAATGTTAAGCTCGTCTTGAGAAATGTGCAATTCAACTTGAGAAACTATTCATTTGACCTGACAAATGATTAATTTGACTCCAGCATCAGGTGCAAGCTCTGAGAGGTTGTTTCATGAAGTTTTGAAAGGAAACTATCTACATCATACACAAACGGTTTTTAAAACACACATAAAAGCTTGTTCAACTAGAAAAGCCATATTGTTGTAAAGAAAGAGAAATCGCGTCGGGTGAGAAAAAATCTGCTGGGATCAAAACCCCTTTTTAGCGAAGGCATTGTGTTTTGCGAAGGCGGCCCACGGGGTTCTCAGTGCTCGAAACGATATTAATGGGACGAACGGGGTCGAGTAGGATGAAAGGTATGAATGACTTTCGAGCTCTGAGTCATTTTCGCGGAGAAATGGCTGCGCCCATTTACGTGTCAGGCGGTTATGCGGGCCTGCGGTTGATTATCAAATTTTTTTTGATCGAACGATTCAAAATTATAATTGTTTTTTTTTCGTGATTTATTAATTGCAACTGAAAAATCAAATACATTTCATCTAGCGATTTTACATATCAATAAAGGTACACTCCAAGAGGGTAGGTTTACAGCAAAACCTAGCCCTTTATAATATAGCTCAATTAATTAGCACTGAGTTCGATTGCATTTATATTCACGCAGCACAAGCATCTCCGGGTTCTCGTGTTTGTGGAGGCGATGTTCATGCTTCCTTGCGTATTTTGCAATAATTGGCATAGACTGTCTCCATCCTCAAATCTCGATGAATATCATCGTTTCGCATGTACCAAGGGGCTCCAACTATACTTCTCAGTATTTTATTCTGAAAGGTTTGGATTTTCTTAATATCTGATTTCTTGGCACAGCACCAGATCTGTATCCCATAGGTCCAAATAGGGCGAAGGATCTGCTTATATATAAGCAGTTTGTTGTGAAGAGAGAGATGGGAATTCCTTCCCATTAACCAATACATCCTTCTGTACTTGATTTAAGTTCTTCTTTCTTCTTTTCTATGTGTTTATTCCAGTTTAATTTATAGTCAAGTGTCAAACCCAAGTATTTAACTGCTTCAGTATGCGGTATTTTATTCGAATTGATCTCAACATCCAAGATTGGGACTTTTCGGTTAGTGAAGTTGATGTGGGCTGATTTTGATTCGTTCAGCTTCATTCTCCACATCTTGGTCCACTTAGAAACCTCAGTAGTAGACGTCTGTAGTTTGCGTGTTGCAGCTTCTATATCATCTCCAACAGAGAGGATAGCCGTATCATCTGCAAAGGTGGCAACAGTTGTGCCTTCTTGTTGGGGTAAGTCCCGTGTGTACAGGAGGTAGAGTACTGGGCCTAAGACACTCCCCTGCCTTTATGGGCTTCAAGCCGGAGTATTGGTCATCATGCTTCACCCTGAAATGTCTATTTTCAAGGTAGGACTTCAGCAGCAAGTAGTACTGTCTTGGGAGATCCCTGTGCTGTTTGTACTCTAGTCCCTCGTGCCAAACCTTGTCTTGCCAAATAATTGTTTGAGCCGCTGGTATCTTCTTACATTCACATCGGAACAATAACTATTCTTGTTTTTAACATAATGCTGTTTGTCCAAAGTTTTTTCTTCGTATATTTTCTGGAAACAAAATTTGCATCGTTTTTTAAAATCAAATTATGAGGCGAAATGTTTAATTTTGTGGTTCAATTATCACCCTCATACTAGAGAGGTGACGCTCTATCTGTGAACTTGAACTCCTAACTCGTTTTGAAAGGGTTTTTCGGCACGGATCCTCCACCTTTTTCTCATCAACCTGAAGTCCAATCATATATTCAAAATTTCGGTCACATTTGGGTATCGACTTTTCTAAAAAATAAAAGTTGAAAGTTGATCAATTTTCTTGTTCCCAATCAATAACTACGGTTCTCTCGGCATATTACCCAAGTGAGCACACATAATCTTAAACCGTACTGCTGTTACGCCATTAAAAAAAAAAACTTTTGTAGGGAGTGAGGTATATACTACTATTTTTTCCACCTTAGTCGAGTGGAACAGCACAAATTAGCTTAATTTGAGCTACAGTAAATACTACGGTTCCCTTGCCAAAATCTCACTTGCTACAAGCAGATCTCACTCCCTACAATTTAAGGGGCTATTGGCTGGGTATTGCAGGGAGTGAGAGAGTAGGGAGTGAGGGTGTAGCCTTTCACCGCCTTTACGGGCCACAAATCAATTGAAACTGGTTGAACCAAAATGTTGTCAACGAACTTCCAACAACTACAATAATTGTCAACAAGTGCGATCAAGATTCACTTGTCACAGTCAGAATGTTACTGGAGTAGGGAGTGTGAGTTAAAAAACCTACACTGCTACCTCCAGGGATAGTTTTCCTGGTAGAAATGACTGGGAAGGTCTAGGCAAAATCCAACCACCAGCGTTGGGACCATCTTGAATAGGGGATGTCAATAAAACAGAAGCAACTTCATAAACACACTTTCCTGCCTGTTGGGGGCTACTTTTCAAAACATTGTTAGGGAGTGAGGAAAAACCGTGTGTCACTGAAATAATGGGCTGATAAGGCTACTTGATTTGATCCAATTTGTTTTCATGAGGCGGATATCAATTGTAGATGGTATGTTCTTTCATAGTGTAAGTGGATATAACAGCCCCAATAAATATTTCACTGAGTAGTGACGATGGAAGTTGTGTACCTCTGGTTAGTGACAGCTGTAGGGAGTGAGAAATACGGACTTTGGTACTTTCTCCTGGGTCCTATAGGCACAAATTTTACATACTTTTCCATGGACCATGTACATCCACAAAGGAAAAACATTTAAAACACTTGGAAAACTGTATTTAGTTGAGATTTGACGGCAATACTGATCAGTGGCATAATGTGACCGAAATTTAGAAATTACCCATATACAGTGTGTCTAACTTAATCATGGGGCATGTTCAAGGAATCCATTTTACAGCTAATTTGCAACAAAAAATGCCTCCGACATTTTTTATTTTTTGAGTTATTTCATTTTCAAAATTTTTTTCGTGTCTTTGACCTTATGTCACAAAAACGGCCCTAAATCCCTTAAATTACAGAGTAAAATAAAATTTGAGGATACCGTTGGACAGAGCGTTCAATTATCTATCGCTCTGTTACAAAATCCGCTTTTTTCATTTAATTCTGATTGGTAAAAATATTATCAAAGTTCAAGCACCACTCACTAATATCATTAATTATCCAGTAATTTGTGCCCTAGGTCTTCTAATCATATGTTTTCTTCTAATGAAATCTTATGGTTTATTATTCAATAAAAACCCATTGTAATCGCTCTTGAAAAAAAATTCTAACCCCCCCTGAAGATTTCATGGTTTACGTTTCAAAGGGTGTAGAATCCGAATCTGCAATACAATTTTTTCCGTCCGTCCGCCGTACGCCGTACGCCGTACGCACGATTTCTCCAAAACGGCTGAAGCAAAAAGCTGAAATGTTCAGGAAAAATCCATGTTGGTCCGACGACGCCCCAATTCTTGAGCCAGCTCTCTCACTCAATTTGAAGTGCCCTTTAAGGGTTGTCAAAGTTTTGTAAAATTCCTAAAAACCTCAAAAAACAAAAAAAGTCGAGGCGGCCTAAATTTGGACTTTTTTTGAAGAACTTTCCACGAGGAATCGAAGGAGCCCCTCCCCAGGTCCGTAGGTCAAACCATTCCCGGTGTATGGCCCGATTTATGGTGCCAACATTTGCGTTATTTTGGTTTATTATTGTTTTTGTTTTGATAGCAGTAACCTAGTGAAGTAGTGAATGTGGATACTGGAGTGAACTCCTAAAAGGGTTGATAGCCGATTCACGGGTTGAAGTATTCTGATATGCATGAAACGCTGCAAATTCTTTCAATGGGGTTTATTATTCAATATGCTTGCATTCATGATTTGAATTTCTGCTAAGCTTTGGAGTGTGATGGGAGGAGGCACACGAATATGATCAACTGATCAATCCAAATAGGTATTTTGGTTGCTGTTTTGTGTGCCTCCTGAAATTCAATAATCACTCTATCACCTGTGAAACACGCACACTCCAAAGCAGTGCCTACCATAGACATGAGGTAAATATCGTATGTAAAAATGATTAAAATTCAGAAATTCTTATCAATTAACCGACCATTGAAACTTTCCACGACAAACTCAATTACCTAATACGTAATTGTTCTGCTTCAAATTATGTTGTTTCCTGCTTTCTAGGCAGCAAGTATATTAATATTTCTTTCGCAGCTTTCGATAAACTGATTCATTCAGTCACATTATGTTAGCAGCGAGGAACTAATTACTCCCTATTCTTGGAAACCGCGTCGCATGAAATTAACGTCGAATAAAGCAAAATATCTTTCTTTCAGAGAAGAAAGCGGAATTGCGTAACGCGAGATCACAGCCGTGAAACTATAGTAAGACGCAGTTTTGTTAATGAAGATAGTTCATAAAAGTTCCGAAAAAAACGATGTTATTGAGGTTGACGCAAGGCGAGGTGCTTCGAACGCTCAAGTCATGCGATTCCGAAGAAAGGCAACGCCGGCAGACGGAGGTCCGGGTGGCATCGGGGCCAGCGAGTGAAAGTGAAATCCCAAATCATAAACAAAACAGCGGCAGAAGTTAGTTTATTGAGAATCAAATGGAAGTATGTTAGTACGCAATCCGTTCCTGAAGATTATCCGAACAGCAAAATGTCCGTACTGCGGACCTAATAATCCCATAAGAAAAACGCTGCAAATTCTTTCAATGGGGTTTATTATTCATTTGGCTAGCGTTCATGATTTGAATTTCTACTAAGCTTTGGAGTGTGCGTGCTTCACAGGTGGTAGAGCGATTATTGAATTTCTGGACGATCAACTGATCAATCCAAATAGGTATTTTGGTTGAGAACCGATTCACGTGCTCTATGCATATCTTCTGAAATTCAATGATCGCTCTATCACCTGTGAAACACGCACACTCCAAAGCTTAGTAGAAATTCAAATCATGAATGCAAGCCAAATGAATGAAATTGAATTATAAACCCCAGTGAAAGAATTTGCAGCGTTTCATGGTATCAGAATGCTTCAACCCGTGTATCGGCTATAAACCCTTTTAGGAGTTCACTCCAGTATCCACATTCACTACATCACTAGGTTACTGCGATAAAAAAAAACTCTTGTGTTCGTTTTGATCGCAGTAACCTGTGTAAAATGTTGGCACCATAAATCGGGCCATACATCGAGAATGGTTTGAGCTACGGACCTCGGGAGGGGCTCATTCGATTCCTCATGGAAAGTTCTTAAAAAAAAAAGTACAAATTTAGGCCGCTTCGACTTTTTTTGAGGTTTTTAGGGATTTTACAAAACTTTGACAACCCTTAAAGGGCACTTTAAATTAAGTGAGAGTGCTGGCTAAAGAATTGGGGCGTTCTCGGACCAATATTGATTTTTCCTGAAAATTTCAGATATTTTGCTCCAGCCGTTTGGGAGAAATCGTGCGTACGACGTACGGCGGACGGACGGAAAAATTTTAATTGCAGATTCGGATTCTACACCCTTTGAAACGTAAACCATGAAATTTTCAGGGGGGTTAGATTTTTTTTTTCAAGAGCGATTACAATGGTTTATTATTAAACAATAAACCAAAAATTGAAAGCGATTAATCCGTTCTTTAGTCCCCACACCCACCCATTTCACTGTTCGTTTGTACAATGTTATAGATAAAAACAAAGATCACTTAAATATAAAGCGATTTATATACGGGCGAGAATGTTTTCGGCACAGGTACGAAACGATGGGTTCACTGGATCTAATACTAAGGCATGTTGGCGTGTGTTTGCAGCAGTAAAAATTGAGTGTTGTCTTTGAAAGATCGATTGTTGCGTGAATGGTGAATAGATAGTAAATAGACGAGCGAAAATAAGTATTTTCTTCAACCAGCAAAAAATGCGGGGATCGGATGTAAGATTTTTCGCTACCCATGTCAGAGATTGCGTGTTTGTCTCTCAGTCGGCTTTCATCATTTCAATTCCCGGGAGAAGGACCGGGAGAAAGTTCCTGATTCACTAGCTACGCAGTTTTTTTTTTTTTTCTCCTTGGACGGAACCAACTGAATCTCCCGGTCGTTGCCCTCCTACCGGCAGGATCGCTTTTGTGACTTTAAATCAATTTTGATAAATAGCATTTACGATGGTTATGGATACTTTCTTGAAACTGCTAAGCCTGAGAGTAAATCTGAAGCTTTTTAGCTTCAGTTGTATCCTCTGGGTGTAGCAGGATATCGCCCGAACCATTGTAAGGGGCAACTAGCACATCTCACCTCCTAGTTATACGTTCTTGTTTTACTAATAGTTAATGTGGTATTGTAGTTTCAATATATTGAACGTAGAAAAACGTAGTTCATAATACCGGAGCGTAGCGAAAATTGAAACAAACCAATCTGACTGAAGGCATTGGTAAAGATTCTCTTAAATAGCTTTATGTTTAAGCTCAGGTTTAATTGATTCAAGAAATTGGAAGGGTGGACTATCCATATTCATCCAAATATATCGCTAAAATGAATACTGGAGTGAACTCCTAAAAGGGTTTATAGCCGATACACGGGTTGAAGCATTCTGATATGCATGCTCCGTCTTACGAAATTTAAAATTTTCAAATAGAACATTTTTCCATTGTAATCACTCTCGAAAAAAACGCTACAAATTCTTTCAGTGGGGTTTATTATTCAATTTCATTCATTTGGCTTGCATTCATGATTTGAATTTCTACTGAGCTTTGGAGTGTGCGCGTTTCAAGGTGATAGAGCGATTAATGAATTTCAGGAGGCTCACAAATATGATCAAATGATCAATCCAAATAGGAATTTTGGTTGAGAACTGATTTAAGTGCTCTATGCATATGAATGAAATTGAATAATAAACCCCAGTGATTTTGCTATGTTCTTATTTTGTACTCATAGTAACTATAAGTTAATGTTGTTCTACAAGTTGGCCAGGGAACATTACGCTGCAATATTTACTAATTTTCGTTAATATGTATCGTGCGAACCAATTTCTGTTCAAAAAACTCATTTTTTTCATCTTCTTCTATCACAGGGGTGTCCAACTTGTAAAGCCTCAAGGGCCGTTGTTTGATGAGGTTGCGGGCCATATAGAATTTTTTAAGTAACAATAAGATTACTATTATTGAATCAATTTGCAATTTTTGGCACATTATCAAATTGAAAATTTTGGCTAATTAATTTGAACCTTTGGCACAAATCAATTTTAATATTTTTGGCATCTCAATTTAAACTTTCGGCGACTCAATTTCAACTTCTGGCATACCACTTCGAGGTTTTGGCATATCAATTTATACTTTTCACAAACCCAACTAATCCAACATTCCACCCCATGTAATGATCAATAAATGTTTTTTTTCTCTCTCTTATTATTCCAATCAGATCTGAAACGGTCTGGTTACTTCCTTGAAGGCACAAGTTCAAACTGTTGAAATGATTAGTCAAATCTGTAATAAACGCCAACTTCTCTTCAAGTTCAGTTGTGTCCGATGAAACATATTTATTTAAGAATAAAGGGATTTCTTTCCTTATGGCGAAAAACTGTACCATATTAGCAACGGTTGCATATTAGCAAGTCACCATACTCAGCCTTAGTTTCCGCTAAAAACTGCCTAAGTAGCCCGTGTAAAAGGGATCGATTTCCACCTCTAATCATGTTTCCGACTCCTACGTGTTCAAAAACTCATTTCCGACCGAAAATGCCTCGTAGCAATTTTTTGTCAGAGGCCTCGTTTCGTAGCTATTCGTGATTTAAGATATTTTTCGTGTTTTCGATCTAATGTCATTAAAACTGTCATAACTCCCTCAATTGTGGAGATAGCTGAAATTTGATGACACCGTTGGAAAGAGCGTTGAATTTTCTATCTATTTGATGTCAAAAAACTTTTTTTAAATTGCATTGAAGATGTGCGATTGCTGCGCGAAATGGCAGTTTTGTCAAAATCTTAAAATCGCCTGTTTTTCATCTCGCCTAGAAACCCCAGGAATGCTTGACGCAGAACTGTGCAGGCCTGGTAAAACGTGCGCCAAAATGTCAGCTTTCGAACGGTGTAGTCGTTTTGGTTTTAAAAAATATTTTTAGTTAAGGAAATGGTGTTTAATTTTAGAAAAATGGGTGTTTTTGAATCGAATGGTGACAACGCCAGACCTCTCAAGTGACGATTTAAGTTAGTTTTGTCGGATGCATAAACCCGTTCGTTTGTGAACATCATCTACGGCATTTCTAAGCTGTCCGGCTATAGTCAGGGTAATCGAAGAGCCGAGAGAAGGCTATTGTTTGTGTTCATTTACGATTGATTGCGATGAGTTGCATTCATCTTTTTGCTGACACTATGGACCCTTATCAAACTAGGCTTCCGTATCATTACCAACACTTCCCTTTCGTCTCTTTCCTCGCTGTATTTCCTTCAGCGAGGTTTTCCCTATTGCATATTCCCATTCATCATGATGCGCTATAGCTATTGAACATAGCTTAACCAAAACCTTAGTGACAAAAAACAATTAGTAGATAAAAAACAGACAGTTTACTACATCAAGAAGGATCAGTGACATAAACAATATTATCTACCAATATTTTTTCCATTAACTATCCGACGTGTTCGCTAGTGTGTGAGTTGTACACAGGAGGAGTGTGACTCCCTTGCTGCTTCAGAAGCATTACCATTGGCAAAACCGTACACAAAAATCATGTCAACATACTCGCTTGTGGTATAGCTACTCAACTGAAAGCAAATCATCGCAATCAATCGTAAATGAACACAAACAATAGCTGTCTCTCGGATCTTCGATTATCCTGACTTTGGCTGGACAGCTTGGAAATGCCGAAGACGCTGATCACAAACGAACATTTTAATTCATTAAATTCATTTGCATTTTTCATTTTAAATATTTATTTTTTAATTTAAATCTTAACAATCTTGTTTAAACTCTAACTCTTTGTATGAACTCGATTTAAATCCCAATATCTTACCATTATCCAGCAGCTGGATAACATGTTCGAGTCAATTAACATTTTACTAAAACTGAATTTGGTGAGAAACAACAAATTATCAACATTGGAACACCCAATGATACTGCCAAATCAGAATGGGGTTGGTAATACACGGCGCACAAAGCAACCCCTCCTTCAAGACCGGGGAGTCGTGCGGGTCGTTGCATATCCTCGCCCCTGACCAAGACATTGCCTCCTCTGTAGCTTTCCCGATTTTCAAACATAAGGTCTTCTATAGTTATACAGGGTGTCCCAGGACTTATGCACAATCCGACTCCTACGTGTTCTATAACTCATTTCCGACTGCGATGAGTTGCATTCATCTTCGAGACTTTTGGAAAAACCTCAATTTTAACAGAAAACACCCGTTTTTCTGCAGTTAAACACCATTTCCTTAACTAAAAATATTTTTAAAAACCAAAACGACTACACCGTTGAAAAGCTGACATTTTGGTTCACGTTTTACCAGGCCTGCACAGTTCTGCGTCAAGCATTCATGGGGTTTCCAGGCGAGATGAAAAACAGGCGATTTCAAGATTTTGACAAAACTGCCATTTCGCGCAGCAATCGAACATCTTCAATGGAATTCAAAAAACGTTTTCTGACATCAAATAGATAGAAAAGTCAATGCTCTTTCCAACGGTGTCATCAAATTTGAGCTACCTCCACAAGTGAGGGAGTTATGACAGTTTTAATGACATTGGATCGAAAACACGAAAAAAATCTTAAATCGCAAATAGCTCGGAAACGAGGCCTCTGCCGAAAAATTGCTAGGAGACATTTTTGGTCGGAAATGAGTTGTAAAACACGTAGTATTGTGCATAACTCCTGGACACCCTGTTTAATATATACATCATGATATGAATATATTATATTCGCTTCTGAGGGGATGATGATTCGAGAGGGTGGTGGAAGAATATCTTCTTCATTGAGACATGTTCACATATACAAAGTACATGCAGAGTATTGATTTGCAACCTTAGTAAACGAAATGGTGAACTATTCCGTCCATGGAGCTCAAGAGCGATCAGCTGTAATAGTGACTACTCACAGAAACCGTTACCTATCTGTTTCTTAAGTCGGAAACCACAACGTTTCAGTTCTCAGTTCCGCTTGCCAGTTAGGAAGGAAATACGCTTCACCGCTATTGTCTACTATCATTTTACCAGCGGAGGCTTGATTTGATATGGAGCTACATCACTTCTTGATCATTCCGGATGATCTGTTTCCACGGGTTTCGAGATGTTGCTTACGTTAGTTATAACCAAGGACAATAATCATCACAGTTATTTGCAGGACTTCATAATGCGCCGATACTTGAAGGTTACGAGAAGGTAAGTGGAACATTGAGTTTTCTTCGACGCATCTTAAAAATGCTGCAAATTCTTTCACTGGGGTTTATTATTCAATTGGCTTGCGTTCATGATTTGAATTTCTACTAAGCTTTGGAATGTGCGTGTTTCACAAGTGATAGAGCGATTATTGAATTCAGGAGGCACACAAATATCGCCCTCAAATCCTTCTCGGCATTTTGATGGGCCTCCTACCATGTTTGCCCGGAGCTTACATCAGCAAACATGTAGATCTTCCAGGAATATTTCTGTGATGCAAGTTCATTCAAATATAGCCTATTGAAGTGCCGTGCGAACAGCAGTATCTGCAGATTAAAGCAGTTTTGCTTTGCCATTGTGGACTGCTTGTTCTCAGTCACTATTATATGGTTATAAGAATCCATCGATGGATGTCCAGCCATATGATCTATGCACTCTGTGACGTCTCAATTGGTGGATTTGGAGAATGTAGCGGCTGTGGTGGCTTTTCAACATTTTTACCAAAAAATTCACTAAAGCAGAGCTTAACACTCACCGTTTACTGTTACTATTCATAATCACGACGCACTCAACCAGTCATTGCAGTTCGTAAGCCATTGATACGCTACAGCGGACCCGAGTCGTGCCATAAGGTATAACGACCCCTTGTCGTCTTCTTTCTTACGAATTTCCGTTCAGTTCGTTTTTTATCCGAACTAGCGGAAGGAGCGCGGGCTGAAAAGCCGCCTCGTAAATCAAATACGTAATTTGCCGGTTCTCCGGAGTCTTCTGCGCCACCTCGAGCAGAACTCGGCAGCTTAAACTGTGCAGAACGCCCGAACCAGTGGAGCCGATTGTCTACCGGGAGGCGATTAATGCGACTTTTGGGTTTTTTGTTATCCTCTGTCAAGACCCACTTTTCCGCCAAAAAATAAACGGTGAAAATTCGCCTCTATTTTCATTCCGTCAATTTAATGTAATTCTTTATTATATCACACAAGTCATTAATGTCCCTCCTGGAGTGTTGGATATTAAAACTCAAATCTGTCTAAAGCATATCATGGGCTCTTTGCTAGAAGTGGATAGATTGCTTCTGAGTTAACTGTGGCTTATTGTATGGGAAGTAATAAATAGCACTGATAAATGTAATTCGGAGCTATACAAACGACATACACTTGCTAAAAGTACCACAATAATAACACCAGCTACGTCACGGAAGAATATGTAATCATTTAAATCCCTTCTTTGACTGTCTCAAAACCATGAATTTGGAGGTAGTTAAGTCCACGATATATTCACAGAAAATAAAAGTATTCTATGAACAATATTGAATATCGGTGGTAGCAGGTAAATATCCTTCTCAGTTCCCCCCCGCTCAACATCTTTTGTCACTTGATTCCGAAAGAAGGTCATATTTTTGTAATCGGTTTAACAATGTTGTTAGCACAGTAAATGGCCGATTTACTTGCTTTCCTGTGGTCTGAGGAAAGCAGTTTGACCAGAGCTGAAGTGTTTAAATCCCACAATTCTCATTACTGGGCCAAAGAGAATCCTGACCTCTCTGGAATTTCCAACATGAATTCAAAATCTATATTTGAGCAAATGATACAGGTCATTGGCCAACAAAACATGCTATGCAATACTATGGTTATTCCTTGGTATCTCTGCATAGTCACCGCGCGACACTAGCTAGATACACAACTTGAGCCTCACACCTTGCCTCCGAACGAGCAGTTTTTTTGTTTTTGTTTTGATCGTAGGTAGTAACCTAGTGATGAAGTGAATGTGGATACTGGGGTGAACTCCTAAAAGGGTTTATAGCCGAAGCATTCTGATATTCATTAAACTAACAAGAACTGCACAGGTGCTTTGTGTTTCACAAACCGAGACGTGGTCTGTTTTTCGATTTCAGCTTTCCATGCAAGGAATCCAGATGCATTCTCAAAAGTAAGACTCTTGGTAGAAGACCCCTTCCTGGTAAGACCGTCACCATATTGAAAAACCTGATGTCTCCTATCGATATAGGTCCACGCTTTCGATGTGTGTTCTGTCTAGTTTGCTGGTCTCAAAAACAAAAAAATATCCTTCATCAATCCTTCTAGTAAAGTATAGATCAGTTGGACAAATAGATCAGAATGTGTCAACGACTTCTTGTGTGTATTAAAACAGACCACGTCTCGGTTCGTGAAACATAAAGCACCTGTGCAGTTCTTTTAGAATGCTTCAACCCGTGTATCGGCTATAAACCCTTTTGGGAGTTCACTCCAGTATCCACATTCACTGCATCACTAGGTTACTGCGATCAAAACAAAAACAAAAAACTGCTCGTTCGGAAGTTGTGTATCTAGTGTCATGTATAGTCCCCTACGCAGTATTATATATCATTATAAATTAAGACTTATAGTAAACGTAGAACTTCCTATATTCTCCACTTACAGTTCTTGAATATGTTTGGCATCTTGATTTGACGACCGCTTCTTCTGAGAGAAGTAGTTAAATCAACATCCTCATTAACTGAAGGGCCTGGATGTCCAGGCGATCTGACTGATGTTAGTAGACTTTCGTCAGATAGGGTGGGTGGATTTCATTCCCCTGGCCCATCTTCCTTTCGTGGAATTAGTTTGAAGAAGGAAGAATTTCGAGGTGCATCACAGTTCTCGTTGGCAGCTCTAACTTTGGCTCTTCGCACCTCTACCACTTCGAGGGAGTCCGGGTTGAATGGAGTGGTGGAAATGTCAATGTGTTTCTGCTTAACGAGCACTGAGCACGAGCACCTTTCTGCAATGACTGTCCCTTTGCTTGCCTTCGCTAGTCTGCGTACTCCGTCATCTTGATCTGGCTGTTCTCTTCATTCTATAATGACAGATTTTGGGATTAATACCAGCCATGCATCTGCCCCGGATCCGATCCACCTTCTACTATGTCTGCTATATTCCTGTCAAGGACTATGCACTGTTCCTACTATATTTTCTTTTGAAGAGTGAAACTTATGTGTAACTATAACCTCAGTATAAAATTTCAGTATGTAAATATTATGGAAAATTTACGAAAATGTGTATTTTGCTAACTAATTGCCGCTGGCTGGGGTGGCTCAACAAGAGGAATCTGATCCATGTATGACTCCTCCTATATGCCGGCTATGGTACCTCTGTGTGGCAGGAAAATACGTACATGCACACATTGTATAAAGTCAAATCAATCCTCACCTATATCGGTTATGAAGGCTATTTGCTAAAATCATTCTTCAATGGCCAAATAATATGCCCAATTGTGTATCGCATTCGGAGCCAACTTTGTTACTCATACCGACACAGCGCTGGTCGTACATCTTGAGGACCCTGCAGAAAGCTTTTTAACTTGAAACAAATTTTGATACTCTCTCTTTAATCTTATGATTTTTAATTTAGACCAAAATGAGGATTACAGCGTTCAATGTTGGTCGAATGATGACATGGCTCAGCAAGAGGAATCGGGTCCATGTATCACTCCTTCTGTAAGCCGACTAACGTAGGTATCTCTCCAAAACATACACGAATATCAATAATCTCATGTTTTCCTGAGTGTGAACTCAGAAAAATTCTAACCCTCTGATTTTGAGAGAAAAGGGGAGAAACTTGGAAAAAATGAAACATTGTAGTTGAAAATTATTATCTTTATTATAACAGATTTTTTCTTTTTCAACGGTAAAATGTAATTAATAGAATCCTGTATGCTTTCAGGTATAGTACTAGATAAGGACACAACTCAAAAAATACACACACACTGTCAATGAGTAGCGTCTTCCTCCTCATCTGTGTCCAGCAGTAATCCGCCAGCATCTTCCCATTCCATTTGCCAGTATATCTTTTTTCCATTCTGGATATGTGTTGGTGGAATCGTTCTCCATGTTCGTCCGAAACTGGACCCAAATTTGGGGCAAAAAATTCTTGGTGACTATGCAGGAAACGTATTTTTTTGCGTCCCAATGTTTTACATGAAGTAAGCAGTTCTTGGACTATTTTTCGGTGGTGTCTAGATTTTACGTTTCCCAAAAACTTAGCACATACCTCTCGAAAAGCAATCCAAGCCTTTTTCTCTGTAGTATTTTTGCTTCAAAAGTGAGGTCTTTGGGTAAATGTCGAATTTGGGTTCCATCAAGATCAAAAACTGAAAAAACACTGTTAGCCATATTTCTTCAACCACTTGTAATATTCCCATCAAATTTTTTTCGTTCAAATATGCTTCATTGCGCTCAAAATCCTCGGGTTTTTAAATTTTTTTCACTATGTTTTGATGCCAAAAAAAAATTTGTCAAATTTACAAAAAACTCACACGTTTGGATAAAAAACTAGAATTTTTCAAGAAACTGTGCGACAGAATTTGACTTCAAATTCGTGTTCATCACATTTGCAAACAGTAAGAAAGCATGTTTTGGTTAGAAGGAAGATTTTTGTGCAGAACAGTGTAATCACATATACCAGCAAATTATAGCGTTGTAAGATTCTCTCCAGCACGCGTCTGGCCCGTATCCGAACCACCTTCGCCTATGTCTGTTATAGTCCTGTTATGGGTTACGCGCACTTCCAATGAACTATGTTTTCTCCTGCAGGGTGGCTGGATTTTATCTGAAGTGTAAATATAACGAAGTTCGTAAGTATAAAAGTTCAGTGAGTAAATGTTACAGGAAATTCACGAAAATGTGCATTTCGATATCTCATTGCTGCAATCTGATCCATTTATGACTTCCTCTGTAACCGACTATCGTATCTCTGCACGGCTTAAGAATGCATACATGTCACACATTTGTACAAAGTCACATCAATCCTCACCAAACGGTAATGAAGGCTGCTTTGTCAAACTGTTTGTCAAATGGACAAATAATATGCCCAGGCCGATTTGGAGCTGATCTTCTTGTACATGCTGACGCAGCACATCCTGAGGATCTTTTAAAAATAGATTTAGTTTTGGCTTGGAAAACAAATTGTTCATATTTCATGTTAGGAGATGATGTTAGGAGCAATCACATAGTACAAGAATGTGAAACAAAACTCCACTTTTGAGAGGTGTCCGTTAGAGTCTCCGGAGTGAGAAGATTCACGTCGTTAAATGTGGGTCGAATGCCGACGACTGGCTAAACCGCCTGTGCCATCACCGACCCCCCCCCCCCCACCCAAAGTACCTCGTTGAACGGTCTTGAAAGCGAAATCAGCTCCGACTGTAATAAGATGAACAAGATGACGCTTTCTACACTGGTAACGAAGAGTTCTCCCTCCTTCAATTACTAACGCAACGTAACTCGAGAAAAAAAAGAAGAAAATAAACATCTTCACAACACTTTTCGAGGCCCGTGTTCAATTTACAGGGATACTTTCTCCAAAAACGTACGACGCGAGTCTTCACACTACCCGCACGGTTTGTATTGGCTTTCATCGGATTTCCAAATAAAAGAAGGCTATTTTACGGGGCTCCAAATATGTTCAAACTTTCTTAATGACTTCGTGAACTTCAATATTTTGGCATACAATTCTATGTTATGACTTTTTTTAATTGACCAATAAACAAAATTTAACTCCCCTCAAGTTTCAAGATGTATCCAATCAAACAGTTGACGAATTTCTTCCCTTTCAGAGCTATTCTTCGGAACTATCTGACCAAAGTTAGTGAAACAATGTACAAAAATAGCAAATAGGCTGCGGTTGGTCCTGAATCGTCACTACCAATCTTGAATAACCCAATCTAAGAATCAGGGGACCTAAGTTCAGGGCTAAGTCGCCTGTGAAGCATGAATAGGTTTCGAATAGGTATTATAGAGAATGCGAGTGAACTTGCTGAGCCGACTGGCCGAAAAACGCTGCAACTTCTTTCACTGGCTTATGCTCTTCCAGGAGATATGCATAGAACACGTAAATCTGTTCTCAACCAAAATACCTATTTGGATTGTTCAGTTGATCATATTTGTGTGCCTCCTGAAATTCAATAATCACTCTATCACCTGTGAAACACGCACACTCCAAAGCTTAGTAGAAATTCAAATCATATGAACGCAAGCCAATTGAGTAATAAACTTGTAAAAGAATTTGCAGCGTTTCACGCGTATCAGAATGCTTCAACCCGTGTATCGGCTACAAAGCCTTTTTGGAGTTCACTCCAGTATCCTCATTACTACATTACTACATCACTAGGTTACTGCTATGAAAACATAAACTATAATAAACCAAAAAAACGCAAATTTTGGCACCATAAATCGGGCCGTATATCGAGAATGGTTTGAGCTACGAACCTGGGGAGGGGCTCATTCGATTCCTCGTGGAGTGTTCTTCAAAAAGAGTCCAAATTAGGCCACCTTGACTTTTTTTGAGGTTTTTAGGAATTTTACAAAACTTTGATAACCCTTAAGGAGCACTTTAAATTAAGTGAGAGTGCTGGCTAGAGAATTGGGGCGTTGTCGGACCAATATTGATTTTTCCTGGAAATTTCAGATATTTTGCGTAGGGCTTACGGCGTACGACGTACGGCGTGCGAAGTACGGCGGACGGACGGACAAATTTTTATTGCAATTTTTTTTTCAAGAGCGATTACAATGATTTATTATTGAAAAATAAACCAAAATGAGGACGGACAAAATAATTTCAGTCTTTTTGACGAAGACTTTGAACGTCCTAAAAAAACCCCTCAAATTTCAAATTGTTGAGGGGGCTGGACAGTTAAAACAGTTTTTTCCAAGGTCATCATTTTAAATGAACCAAAATGATCATAAACTTGGATGACTGATTCAACTTTCGTGTTTTAAATTGGAATGGAGCACTTCTAATGAGAGGGTTCGTCTTTGGAAATTACCAGCGACTACGCACCCAACGCCTTTCTTTACCGGCAAACGTGTACCAAGAGAAAGCAAAGTAAAACAGTCAAAAGTCAAGCGACGAGAAATAACCGTCGACAGTCAGACGAAACACACAGGCTCTTTCATCTTTTGAAAAGCGGGAACAACGCCTGGAAAGAACAAACGGACTCAAGCCCAGCTGCCGGAGCCCTTCGACTTTAGAAATCCCCAAGTTTTCAACTTCCAATTTCAATGAGAAACGAAAGTGGACGGCGGTGGAGGAGGCGGAGATCCGCGGCGCGTTGGACTCCCTACAAGGGCGCTCGCGTGAGAAAGTTCTGCATTTCTTCTGGCACGCGCATCCTGTTATAGTCCGTTGCGTAAGCCTTGAACGACAAGAGAAAAAAACGGAACCCCCTCTTTTTTGGTAGGTTTTCGTCAGGTTTTCAGTCAACTAAACTTCCAGGAGGTCTGCAAGGTCATTCACACGAGATCCGCGAGGATGCCCTGCGAAGACACTCCTGCTCTTAGGGGATAATTTTTTGCAAACTTGAATGTTGAAAAAGGTAAAATATTTTTTCATCATACTATCCGACGTGTTCGCAAGGGTGTGAGTTGTACACAGGAGGAGTGGCTCCCTTGCTGCTTCAGAAGCCTTACCATTGGCAAAACCGTACACAAAAATTCTTGCATACAAGTCTGCAACGCATTAGGACATTTCATGTCTTTCCTCTCCCTCCTTCTTCCCTTCCATCTTCTAGCAATCTTGTCTTCCTCTGTGAATTACATTTTTTTCAATATAAAGAAAACAAAAATTAAACTCATATTTTTAGCTTCAGTAGCCACTCTGCTGATCAAGACCCTGTACACCTTATTGTTCATGTCCTAAGGAGGCTAGCAGCCAAATTTCAGCTTTCCACGGTTGATAGGAAAGAAGTTAGCTTCAGGAGCCACTCAGTTGATCAAAACCCTCTGCACCTTATTGTTCACGTCCTAAGGAGGCTACCAGCCAAATCATAATAATCATATAGCCAAATTTCAGCTATAATCATATAGGTACCTACCTACCTCACTTCTACGAATCATAATAATCATTGAGCATATTTCGTTACGTAACGTAACGTGACATAACGACAATTTGGTTGTGTGCCATAGCAAAGACATGAAATGTCAAAAAGGGAATTTAAGCGGTTTCAAAGTATTTGTACAGTCTAGCAGCGCGTTGCTCAAAAATGGACCCGAATTTACATGGAATATTTTTTATTGTACCGTCCTAAACTATGTAGTAAAATATGACTAATCATCTGGCAGCTTTATAACTCATACTACATGGCCATATAGTTGATTAAAGTTGTTAAACTGTCGTCGAAAAATTCTCATAATGCGTACTTTTGAATATGTTCCCACCTGTGTCTAAGAATATGTCCCAGCCTGCTTCTGTCCTCTGAGGCTGTGTCCTCCCTTCCCACCTTGCAAGCTAGGACGGAAATCCCTGATAGAACACCGTCTAAAGGCCGGGACACACCTGTCCAACACTCTTCCGATCCAGCTCCGATCTGATTTTGCCGCCGCCAGTCGCCTCTCGAATGTTAACAGTGTCCCGTGACTGTGAAGGAAAATGTTGAAGACTTTTAGCAACAGGGATTCCCGTCCATGGTGGCACAATTACACCCGATGAGGATCTAGGCGTTGAGAATGGAAGGTGTTTGGTGACGAAGAACCAAAATAAATTAATAAATAAAAGTAGATTCTGGGTGCCGTTTTGGAAGAGCAAACCTGAAGAATTAAATAACAACGTCTACCTCATCCTTTGGACGATGAAACCAAGTACTATCAATACTTTAGAATTTCAATGTCTATTTTCAACTTGTTGGAAGCAAAAGTTGAAAATAGAAACATTTTGGTCGTACAGTAGGCACTGGATATTCCCTCACACACTCAATTAGCCCCTTCGGTTTGATAGACGTTGTTATTTAATTTTAGTTTGGAAAAACCATCACAAAACGGCTCGAACAATTCACTAGAGCTTTGGAAAATGACAGCACGGCCGTCCTTCACCTTCCTCATCGCAAGCTGGACAACGAATAGATTCCGATTCCGTTGCAGTCATCGGAAGCGAAATCGGAGTCGGAGGGACTGGGATCGGTCGTGTGTCGGAAAAGTGTGAACCACAAGGTTTCAAGTTCGAATATATTGCCGATCCCGCACCCGATCCGATTTTGCAAAATCGGAGCTGGATCGGAAGAGTGTTGGACAGGTGTGTCCCGGCCTTAAGACGGTTACACCCACGTCAAGGGCCTTGCAACAGAGACACGAGTACCTGTTCGCTCGAGGCACTACAGGTAGAGCTCTAGCACTAGGAGTTCTAGCTCGCCCTACCAACTGAGCAGGTTGGTGCAATTCCAATCGGTTCAGCTTTTGAAAACAATCATAGTTGGTGAATAACGTTGATATGCACACTCCTTCTAAATCACTTAATAGCCTGAAAACACAGAACAGCAAATGCATCTTTTTCGCGTATCCTTAGTAAGTGCCTACATCGGAACAATTGAAAGTCCAAATCGACACAATTTAAATTGCCCATTACCTGGAGGATGCCGGGCGAACCCGCTTGTCTGAATTATATTTATGAAACTCCATGTTGAGTGACATAGTGGATGGCATGTATTAAGACACTCATTAAATAGCTTCTTTTCCTCTGATTTATTGTGGCGGTAAATATTTTTTTATGAGTATAGTAGGTAATATCGATATGTGTCAAACTAAAAAGAGCATTATTGGGAATGTTATGTTCTATTCTTTGTCATAAGTGTACCCATTTACCATTAAAACTACCTTTATCACTTTCTAAAACTGCAAAGCATTAATGAGCATTGAAACATAAAAATATATAATTTTTATAACAAATGAAAGTAAGAAGCTTAGTTTCCTTAACAGAAAAATACTAAGATATACTTCAAAAACAAGTCATGGAATTTTGAAAATGGTGAACCTACATTTATGAGGATGAAGAATCACGTATAGATACTATTACAAAAGTATTCAAAGTATTCCAATAGTATACAATCAACAAAGAATGCGCATACCTATACGGATATAGTTCGTCAACAAAACGAGCAAGAACCCAACGCACAAGCATTTAGTGGCTGCTGCGTGCACATTACAAATTACATTGTTACAAAGATTGCAATTTTGGTTTATTATTCAATAATAAACCATTGTAATTGCTCTTGAAAAAAATAAATAAAAAAATGCTACCCCCCCCCCCCCCCTGAAAATTTCATGGTTTACGTTCCAGAGAGTGTAGAATCCAAATCTGCAATAAAAATGTTTACGTCCGTCCACCGTACGCCGTACGACGTACGCACGATTTCTCCCAAACGGCTGGAACAAAAAATCAGAAATTTTCAGGAAAAATCCATGAGGAATCGAATGAGCCCCTCCCCAGGTCCGTAGCTCAAACCATCCCCGATGTATGGCCCGATTTATGGTGCCAACATTTGCATCCACATTCACTACATCACTAGGTTACTGCGATCAAAACAAACAACAGTGTTTTTTCGTTTTGATTGCAGTAACCTAGTGATGTAGTGAATGGGGATCCTGGAATGAACTCCTAAAAGGGTTTGTAGCCGATACACGGGTTGAAGTATTCTGATAACCATAAAAAAACGCTGAAAATTCTTTCATTGGGGGTTATTATTCATTTGGCTTGCATTCATGATCTGAGTTTTTACTGAGCTTTGGAGTGTGCGTGTTTCACAGGTGATGGAGCGATTATTGAATTTCAGGAGATATGCATATAGCACGTAAATCGGTTCTGAACCAAAATACCCATTTGGATTGATCAGTTGATCATATTTGGGTGCCTCCCGAAATTCAATAATCGCTCTATCACCTGTGAAACACGCTCACTCCAAAGCTTAGTAAAAATTCAAATCATGAAAGCAAGCCAAATGAATAATAAACCCCAGCGAAAGAATTTGCAGCGTTTTTAGGATGTAGCACTGGTTTCTACCATATTGGGAAATTCAACTTAGACCGGCAATACAGTGCATGGAGACAAGTGTTTTTGAAAACGCCACTGTTTACCAAGTACTATGCAATACTATAAGTATAAAAAGTACCTAAGTATCCATTCTAGCCCACTGTGCAATGGTGGTTACTACAATTTAACAGATTCATTTCCCCATTTTACGTATCCAACTAAAGGTTCGCCCCTCCTTGTTTTTTAAGATCCGCTAGGAAATGATCCAGATTGTTTTCAAAGTAATTATGTTTTGCAAGAGGCGAGACTCAGAACTTAGATCGCCGGTGATCCTGTGAAAATGCATGTTCTTGAAGTAGGTTAAGGTGTGACTCATAAAGAACTGGAGTCGGAAATCCTAACGGATCACTCTGCAGTGAAGGGTAATGTGGCGGTGATGTGACTGGTGATATTGTGTAGCGTTGATTTGAAGGTAATATGATCGCAAACAAACGGCTGCACAGTCACGGTAAGGTGCAGAATTCATTCACCTTGCTGACCGTTAGATAAACTGTATACCCATTCAACGTCTGTCAAGACAACGGCAACTCAATACCTACCAGAAATTTGAAAATGTAAAGACTTACATTTACTTTACATTACAGTTACACATTTGACTTACTAAGTGCCCTTTAAGGGTTGTCGAAGTTTTGTAAAATCCCTAAAAACCTCAAAAGTCAAGGCGGCCTAAATTGGACTTATTTTGAAGAACTTTCCATGAGGAATCGAACGAAACCCTCCCCAGGTCCGTAGCTCAAACCATTCCCGATGTATGGCCCGATTTATGCTGCCAACATTTGTATCCACATTCGCTACATCACTAGGTTACTGCAATTAAAACAAAAACAATACCTTTTTTTCATGTTTTGATTGCAGTAACCTACTGATGTAGTGAATGTGGATACTGGAGTGAACTCCTAAACGGGTTTATAGCCGATACACGGGTTTAAGCATTCTGATATGCACGAAACGCTGCTAATATATAGGTAAATATTATTATTATAAAATAATAATGTTAACTACAAAACGCTGCAAATTCTTTCACTGGGGTTTATTATTCAATTGGCTTGCGTTCATGATTTGAATTTCTACTACGCTTTGGAGAGTGCGTGTTTCACAGGCGCGATTATTGAATTTCAGGAGGCACACAAATATGATCAACTGATCAATCCAAATAGGTATTTTTGTTGAGAACAGATTTACGTGCTTTAAGCATATCTACCGAAATTCAATAATCGCTCTATCACCTGTGAAACACGCACACTCCAAAGCGTAGTAGAAATTCAAATCATGAATCATTGAATATTAAACCCCAGTGAAATAATTTGCAGCGTTTATAGGCACGAATACATGTTTTCTTCATGGATAATCTCCCTTTTATATTTGTTCCATGGCATCGAAACATCTGATACCAACTTATATGTACCGTTTACTTATGATATTGATAGTAATCGACTTTGAACTTTATTTTTGCTGTAAATAACCCAATAACCAAACTCATAGGTACTCAAAAATTTCCTTAACATTACATTTCTCGACTCAACTGCTTTCGGCTCTTCTGCATCTTCTGTATGTTAGAGCAAGGGCCATTGAGAATATATTTCCTCATGTTTTACAAACTGTAAAATATAGGTAGTTAAACACTGAGACTACTAAAAAAACGCAGCAAATTCTTTCACTGGGGTTCATTATTCAATGATTCATGATTTGAATTTCTACTAAGCTTTGGAGTGTGCGTATTTCACAGGTTATAGAGCGATTATTGAATTTCAGGAGGCACACAACTATGATCAACTGATCAATCCAAATAGGTATTTCGGTTGAGAACCGATTTAAGTGCTCGTTGCATATCTCCTGAAATTCAATAATGGCTCTATCACTTGTGAAACGTATTTACCGTCTTCTAGACCATGGAGTTGAATGCATAGACCAGATAGCGAATTCTCAGGGGGCATCTATGTTTGTACTTCGATGGGTGAGTTAAGTTCGTGGAGATCTGTTGAGCCTAAATGGTAGGAGACAGATTTGCAAAGATGGGGATGTATCCTGTATGTAAACTGTGAGCTTTGTAATACTTGGAGACATCATTAAGTTCTTGGCAGTCTGTACGGTTCTTGGGGAATTTAGGATGATACATTTTGGTTTAGCGAGGCTAACACATGATGATGTCATTGCAATACTGAATGGAGTTAATGGCTGCCTCTTGCAAATTTTTGTGAGCCACTTCAATTGGGAGTAGCAAATTGAATGTTATACTTAATTTAATCTGAATTTAATTCAATTATTGATTCTATATACCCATTTATTTTGTTATGATCTTATTCTTGTCTCGTGTTATTCGTTTTCATTCTTCTTCTAGTCTTACTAATTATACGCAGACTCTGACAGACGGGAATATTATAAAACTTTGTTTCTTTTCCTGTATCTGTCAAATATATGTATTTTCTTCTTCTACTTCTTCATCGTTAGAGTGAAATCGCCTGTATGTGCCAAAGAGTGGCATCATGACTGATAAGTTCATGTGAGGTGTCCAGGACATTGATATGCCTTATCGTGATGCTCTGCAGGTATTGCACCGCAAATTAGTGCAGTATTATGCACCTGAAGATGCGACCCCTTCCGATTCCTCAGGAGACGTGAAGATGTAGAGGGGCCGAACAGAAAACCCCCAGGTGGGAGACGGGAGCGTGGCAGGGAGACTATAAGACACGCCGACTGCCGCCGCATCCGATCCAGAGGTAGTACCTAAGTCAGTGAAGGAAGTGTGTCTGTGATATTTCGTCCGTCGTGAAGATTTTACACAAACAACAGTAAGTGTCATCATTTCTCCACAGTATTCATAAGCGAAATTCGTATTCATAAGGCCGTTCTCTCTTTGGGAAAGTACCTTTGTCTGGAAAGTGAGCTTAGTAAAAGTTGTCAACGCGCTGACGGGACTCGACGACCTAACTGGACGATCAAACCGCCAACTGCCCTGAAACCCGGTAGGATCTCGCAATAAATCCATTACAACTTCAAAAACATTTTCTGTTTAAAAAATAAAAAGTAATTTTACAACCTAAAAACCAACTAATACCACTAGATGAGTACTTCAAAAAACTTTCTCAATTCGATGAACCCCTCAATTTGAACAAAACTATATCTTCCGTGTTAAAAAAATAGTAAAAAAACCTACGTCACTAGTTGATCCGAAACAATCAACGTTCTCCATATTAAATAGTTGGCTGAACTGTCAAAAAGTTCCATTAATAAATAAAACCCGCATTTTTCGAAAGTATCACATTTCGCAGGCAATTCAAAATAATCATAATTGGCTAAACTTTTACATAAAATTAAAACTATTTCTAAATTATAGCACTCAGGGATCATTATAATTTAAGTTTATTATGTCGTGGAAAAGACTATGTTCAATAAGACTCAACAAAAATATTATCAAAGATGCTTAGAAAGTTGTCAAATTTCAAACTTTTTGAGACTAAATTAAACTAGTTAGTGCCATCGTCGGAGTGAAATCGTGCACAAAATCGTATTTCATTACCGTACTTAAGTATTGTTGCTTCAGATTGAAGAATTGCAAAGTATAAATTATAGAAAAATTTACTTGGGGGAAAATGTTGGTACCAGAGGCGTTTTAAGATTTAGAAATTATATCCTTTCGAATCTGAGTTCCGCAAGTTGATCCAGAACTAACTCCAATATAGAAATCTACAAATTTGAAAGAATAAGTCAACGGTTTTCTTCTAGAACTATCGCGATGTTCAATTTTTATTGATAAAACATGATTCAGTGATTTTGATCGTGTTCATGATCAGATATACATCAGACCCACCTGAGAACGATAAGCCAAGTTTATGATTTTCACAATCCGTTCATTAGTTGCTCGTATATTATTTAATACAATTCTACACTTCTGAGGTTAATCAAACTTGAAAAAATATACAGCTCGTGGAAAGTGGGAATGTAAGAACAAAATCAGCCTTTTATGGAGCAGCAATTGTAATGAAATAATCTTAGTTTTTATAAATTAAACATTGTACGGTAAAAAACGTCTGCCAAGTGGGTGTGGCACATAGCTTCCTCGTATCCATAACATGACTGTATAGATCATTGAAAATTATTATTGACTAAAGAACTTCGTTCAATTAGGCGAAGTAAATATTGAATTAGGGTAAAATTATTGTTATGCAGGAGCATAACTTGAGAAAATAAAGGTAGGCATGTTCAACTATTGAGCAAACTATAAAATATACCAAATCCGAACAAACCCTGAAAATTTCATCGAAATCGGTCAAGAACACCCGGAGTTATGCGCGTAACAAGGATTTCACGTTTGCGCATACGCAGAGGCTACTATTGATCCGGGGGTCATGAAACCTATAGGGGACCATTTACACCCCAACCCGCACAATCCCTGAAAATTTCATCAAAACGGACTATAACTTCGTAGTTTTGCCGGCAACAAGGATTTGCTTACAGACAGACAGACGCACAGACACACAGACAGACACGGAACCAAAATTGTTCAGAAAGGTCTAAAACGCAAAATGCGAGTGGAATTTTTGATTTTGGAGAATCGGAAGCAAAAAACGGTGAGTGGGTGTGGCATCCGAACATTGCAATGTATTTTTGGTTTTGTAACCCGTATAGTAGGTGAGTCCATTATTTGGAGTAGATTAGGTGCTAAGCAAAGCGTAAAATGAGGGGGGACAAAATAATGAATTAGAATGAACTGGGTTGACACACTTTTTGAATGCTTGGAATAAGAAAATCTGAACCGTTATCCTAATTGTATATCCATTTCTGATAATGATCTGAATGCATATACAACATTGATGTCAATTAAGACAATTATATTCATGGCTGGGTCAACAAATGGGCTAGCGTTACACACGCAGGGCGGTCACCTCTTTTCATTTCACGGGTATCCGTGTGCCGTCCGAGGTATCCGATAGAAACGAAGGTTGACAATTCGAATCGGACAGCGTCCAACTTCTCAATGGAGCGTCCAATTACGGACAATAAAATTATGGGATTCGCTGGTTCATTTAAATATCGCGTTTCCCAGAAGAATTTCGAATCCGACCTGGTTTTCTCGTGTGTGACCGCGATCGTGTGATGGGCAGGGTCGGCCGCTGACCTCAAGCTCTCTTGCAGCTTAGCGTGAAATGCAAGAATCCTTGGCACCGTGCAGATTTTGTGAAGATTTGCTCAAGATTGATGGGAACGTCGCGTGTAGATGCAAATCTAAGTTATAATCCGTGGGAACTCATATCATTATTTAGTATTTCTGTTGTTTAAGGCTTGAACCTCTGCCCTTATGAGGAAATGAAAAATTGAAAACAGAAGGCTAATTGGAATGTTTTCCCTGAGATTAATCAGATGAATCCAGGAATACCTACTCACAATCTAGTTTCCTGCCATCGTATATCGTATGGCAACTGAAGATTGACTAATTCAATGATGAAATTTGATTATTCTTATTTGTGCTCATACATGGTTTGTATGAGCACTAGCAAAAGTACATTTGTACCATCTACATTAGTACTCATGATCTGCCCAAGTGGGAATACTTTCGAAGGATTCAGCAGGTACTCGGGTTGTGCAACTGGATTCATGATTTGCTGTTATTACAATGTCAGAAATCGTAATGAGTCTGTCATTCTACAATTCTTCCGTGATTCTGTCAATATTGAGGTGAACTAACCACAGACTCTCTTACTTCATCACACATTTTGTTCCACCGCTTGGATCACATGTCAGATCTTTGGATCCTACAAATAATATTCATAAAACGGTATTACAGATCGATAATTCATGATGTGTCAGCTTGAACCCTTATCATTAGTGTTGAGTATCACTGCAAACGTTACCTAAATTTCTCATATCTCCGTTCAATTTTGTATCAGGAAATTGGACATCCAACTTAATGAAGCTCTTACCCTGCACAGCAGAAGAGTTTTGTAACGTAACTATTGTTCAGCAAACAACCTGTGGATATAGATAACTCATTTTTGTTATGTCTTAACCACTCTGTTTTCCAATACTCTGTTATGCATTCCTCACATACCACTTCACTTGTGAATCTTGCAACCTGAATCGATGATTTTGGAAAAACGTCTGCCAAGTGGGTGTGGCACATAGCTTCCTCGTATCCATAACATGACTGTATAGATCATTGAAAATTATTATTGACTAAAGCTACATCAATCCGAACAATCCCTGATAATTTCATCGAAATCAGTCAAGAACTCCCGGAGTTATGCTTGTGGCAAGATTTCACGTTTGCGCATGCGCAGAGGCTACTATTGATCCGGGGGTCATGAAACTCATAGGGGACCATCTACACATCAAACCGAACAATCCCTGAAAATTTCATTGGTCAAGAACTCCCGGAGTTATGCTTGTGGCAAGGATTTCACGTTTGCGCATGCGCGGAGACTACTACTGATCCGGGGGTCATGAAACTCATAGGGGACCATCTGCTTTTCAAACCGAACAATCCCTGAAAATTTCATCGAAATTGGTCCAGAACTCCCGGAGTTATGCGCGTAACAAGGATTTCATGTTTGCGCATGCGCAGAGGCTACTATTGATCCGGGGGTCATGAAACCTATAGGGGACCATCTACACCCCAACCCGCACAATCCCTGAAAATTTCATCAAAATCGGACTATAACTTCGTGTAGTTTTGCCCGTAACAAGGATTTGCTGACAGACAGACGACAGACACGGAACCAAAATTGTTCAGAAAGGTCTAAAACGCAAAATGCGAGTGGAATTTTTGATTTTGGAGACAAAAAAATTTTCACATTCCGAAAGTGAAAACAATGCTTCCGCTACCTTGGTAGACTCGGAAGCAAAAAGTACAGGTCAATCACATTTTTTACAAAAGTATATACGAAAGTGTATCCGTTTTTTCGTCCTTATCAAGAACTAATCCTGGTTTTTGTGAATGTCTCTTATTCAATCGAAACGGCTCTTTGGTTTTCTTGTTGACTCGGAACACCGAGAGCCGTTTACAGTGGAGTAAAGTGTTGGTAATTCATTGTAGATTGTCGGAGAAATTGCAGAGGAAAGTGTGACCAAGGGTTATACCGTCTGTAAGGATAGAGTAGCACCACTTGACCGGATAGAAAGCAAGACCAATCGGCCAATAAGTCAAGGCTTTCCTGTCACCTGGAAAGCAGCTGTCAGTGACATTGAACTCTATGGCACCTAAAGTATTGGATTTCCGTTTCATTGATCGGTGTGATCAGCAGGTGGTGTTTTCGAACCTTGGCGTGGGTCTTCTCTGTAAATAGTTTTAAAATCCAAAATAATCAGCAGTTTTGAATGAGTACTCACAATATGTACGTAATACGTAATTTAATTTAGCCGAAACAATCTCGGTAATGCCAAGATCACCTCTTCCTCAAGGATTTGGCAACAGGGTGGTGAAGAATTGTGATTTCTTCATGAAGCATCTATTCAACAAATGTAATTTCAAGAAGCTGTATTCTTTTGCCGTCCATGAAGTGTGACCAATTTAAGCAGCACTCAGTGTGGATGGTACATCTCAAGTACCATAGGCTCTCAACAATTCCACCTCTTTTAATTGCAGCTTTTAGTTTTGAGCTCACTGGTCCGTGGATAGTATGCCCTAAACTAACCGATTGACAACATCGTAACATTTTTGCTCCATTACCTATTTATTAATATACATGAAGATCCACAATGAACTAGGGATTCAGGGGCTTTCTTTCTTGACCATTGAGACTTAATTTAGCATTGCTTCGTGGATTTACAAGGAATACGAAGATTAAATTGCATTATATTGTGGTCGTAACCATGTGGAGTATTGAAGAATTTGAGAAAATGAGGAGCAGAAATGAAAATTTTGATTTTCTTCTTTTCCAAAAAAAAGCGTTAAAGCATTAATATAATTCCTTGCTGAAAAAGTATGTCGTGATACTGATTTAAACATGTTTTCAAGAACAGTTTTCCAAAGTCAGGAAGAATGAAGATATCGTACAACTTTAACGGATTTTCTTAACGAAATGAAATAATGTTAAAGATTTGTGAGTTCATTTATTCCGAGTTATTAGAGAATATTATTGGTGAATAGCTGTTATGTCAAGGTGTATATGAATTACGCCCCAGGATTTGCAACGAAGACACTAAGCTGATAGAGCTTAGGCAATTTTATATTGTCCAGGTACGACTAAACAAAGTTCTTATTTCTCATCGCTTCAAGCGCAGTGAACTTATCCGCCGTGAGCTTTCGTTCTTACGTATTATTGTTACGGGAAATTGTTTGAGCTCGGCTCGGAAATGTTTATCCTTTGTGTCTGGAACTCCTTGAACACCTGAATTCGTGCAGCTTGGAACACAGTTTACGTTCGCAGTCGGTTTTGCTCCTATCGAATTCTATGACTCCCCACGTTTGGTATAAAGGTACCAATTCCAATATGATTTTTCCCTGAATCGTACAGGTGATAATAGTGGTCCTGTCTAGCTTAGAATGCTGTCGTGAAAGTGATCTTCTCCGAATCTTGATGATTCCACGTCTCCGTCATAAGTCAGTAGACAAGATCTTCATACTCCTAACTATTCTACTGTACTCTTGGAAGTTGTTGCAACTATAGTCTGTAGCAACTACAGCAACTTGTTATAGGGCGTACCTAACTGTACACCAATAGTGTTCTACGCCAACAAATCTCCGCCTTGAGAGCTTGCTAAAACGGAGGACTTTACCGTTCATACGGTCGCTACACACCTGATCTCGATGCTCGAAAGGGTCGTACAACTGAAGATCCACATTGTCTTGTACATCAAGCCCGTTCCGCTTTCCAGGTGTCAAAACGGCGCCGCCCTAATGACTCTTGCCCTCAGGTGTTACGACGTTCTTTGTTCAACTCCTGGAACGAAAAAGCTGTGGTTTAAAAATAGATGTTGACAAGACCTAACAGCGGGACGAATCCCCATTCCAGAAGAATCGAATTATACTTTGCTTCTATCCCTGATTCCTAACATACCCCACGTTCCTGTAATTCCCAAAACATGCCCCCAATCGCTTTTTTTCTTGAAAAATCATCCAAAAACCAAATTTTCATCATATTTTCCCAATTTTTCTCTAGTAGGTGCTGTCTTGTCTTTACCTATTCAATCTCGAGCCTGAAGAGAGTTTCACAATCTTTCCAACCTTCAACCCGAGGATTTCTTATACAACATTCAATAAAGAACACATTTTCCCTTCTTGTAAGGGTGTTTCATTGCTGTAGGAATAAAAAATTTAAAATAACAGAAAAACAATTAGCGTGTATTTTTTGAAATGTCATCATATGATGTCATCGGGCCATGGGGAATTTCTTGGAGTGTACGTGACATCCGCTTTGTTTCCCTTCTTTTTTATTCGTTGGGTTGTTATTTAAAACTGGGCTTGATTGTACGCGAATCAACGAATATTGATTGAAATAGAACTTAATCATTGCTTAAAGACTGGTCGGACAAAACTCTGGCTGATATGAATGAAAAACAGGCAATTTCTACTATCCAACTTGCTGTCCAGGTCACCAGGTGTTGTCTTAGCACCTTCCCTGGACAGATAATACAGTTTCAAAGCGATGGAGTTGAGTTATAAGCCTGGACATCATATGATGCCATCAAACAACTAGAAACCATGTCTTGACATGTGATGTCACCTGTTTTGAATGGGCTAACTTTTAAAAACAACTCGCTCCATTTTAGTCTACAAAATGAACAAGGGATCATAAGTCTGTAACCATATAACGGGGCAAGATCATTGAAATGGGGAAAAAGCACTCTCCCTCACGCTACAGTTTGAAGAAAATGTGGTTATTCCCTCAAAACTAAATTCAAATCACTTATTTTTGTTATTTTTCCCGAGTGCGCTAATACGTGAGGTTCCCCTGGGCGATACGTTTTACGATTTTATCGGAGATTCAATATCAAATTACATTCTTCCAAATTGATAGATAGTGCTTGTTAATCTAGGAAACCCTGAAAAATCTTACGACATAAATCCTTAATACATATAATTCAAAACAGTGGTTCCACAGAAACGTTTTAGAGGCTTAACATCCTCTTCAACTCTCCATCAGAAAATGTATTCAATTCTAAAAAATGACGATTGATTTAAAATTCATTGAAATGATTGAAAAGAGGGTATTCCCAAGAAAACAATTACGATTATGTATGTATACTGGCATTGATCAGAAGCAGGATCTCTGAGCTGATGCCTTTCCTGAATGGACTGACATTTGAAATGGAACTTTTCGAACTCAAAGAGTACAAATACAAGTTTACGGAGGTGATTTCTTCAGCTAAGAAGCTCCTAAAGATCATTTTTTTCTAATAGAGTGTCTTTGGAGCTGCAATTCAAATTTATTCTGATTTTCTCTTAGTACTTAAATGGAAAAATGAGTTGGTTAAAATTGCTGCTAGGATAGCGCTTCAACGCTTCCACGCCATCACGCTCCTGGATTGTATAGAATATAATTTGAGCTCATCTAGAGATTAACTTAAGCGGATTTAGCCAAAATTCTTGTGGTAGTTCGTAAAGAGATCTACAAAACTCTAGCAGTTGATTTCTTTCACTTGTGAGCACGTGTGCCTCCTAACCGTAGTGGTGAGGGTATACTAGGCCCAACTCACAACCCAGTAAAGTTTGTGCAGTGCCTAAGTGTATGGGATATAATCCTCGTGAGAACTACAATTTAAAGCAGTTACTGCATATTTGAACGCTTACACTTGTTACACACTTACACTTGGGGAACCTTGTTACTTAGCTCTGTGCAGTTGAATTTGTTTGTTCCTTGGATAGCCCAATGATCTTGATGTCCAATGATTGTCCACAAAAGAAATAAATGCAGAGTCTTTTGGTTACCAAACAGCATGTCCGTGACAGTCCGGAAAATCATCTTGCAAAAATAGTCATGTTCAGAAGAAAAAATGTGTAATTTCCTTATCATAGCACTATCGCATATTCGTAGGTAATGTTTATCTTTGGCATGGTTCGCACATACACCCGTGAAATGCTATAAACTTGTTTTATAAGTTCTTAAATTTCAAAATTGCAAGTTGTGTTCTACAACATTCTTGATAAAATCTCAATACCTGAAATAATAATCACATCACATGAAGCAATAATAAATTAAAAATCGAAGCTTAAAGCAAAACGTAAAATTGTTGGCTGTTATTTTCAATAAATTTTGTAAGCATCCTTAACAAGCCAGTGCACTCTTATATAATAATTCGCTATTGTAATTGAAAGGTCAGTTTTACTGTTGAATTTGTTAACAATTTACCTTTCCTTTTCACATATTGGACACTTCTTAAATAGCAGTTGCAGATTCGTAGGTTGTTTGTAGGAAGGTTACCTGTCAATCTTGAGATCTAGTGGTACCTTATCTATATACTCATCTGATTAATGTTATTTCGGACAGTTTGTCAGTCATTAGAAACTCGTTTTCATGCAAATCGATGAAGATTTGGTGAAATATTCTTTTATCAATCCAGGGCAGCGGACAACGATAATCTTCGAATGGCAAATCAAACGTGCGAATTAAAGCTCAAGACTGTGTGAAAATCACAATTTAAAGTACCTACTTCGGAACAACCTCTTCTGAAATGAATACGGCTGAATAATTGTGATCGGGAACATCAAGAATCCCAAGTCCCCCTATTTGATGGTAAAACATCATCAAATGAGAGGGAATCTAACAGGACTTCTAACGGTGTACAAACTTGGAACTGTGATAGTGAAATAAACCCTTGAGGTAAAGCCCGGGAGTCAATTTATTTGACAAAATCCGATTAATAAGGAAGTTTAAATGCGGTTTTTACATTATTGGGTTTGACAATTTTTTCTTTAGAGGATTTGAAAATGGGTCCAGAAGCTGTTAATCACGACGGATCGATGAAAAGATCCTAATTGAGATTCTTGATTCCAGCCACACTTTCCTACCATAAAAATTATTTGCTTTTGAGACTATCTAAAGGTAGCAGAAGCATTGTTTTCATATTCGACAAATGAACATTTTTTCTCCCCAAAGTCAAAATTTCAACTTGCATTTTAAGTTCTAGACCATTCTGTACATCTTTCGTGCATAAGTTGTGTGTTTTATGAATTTTAAGACGTTAGTAGCACTAGAAGCTGCTGCTCATACACAAAAGTTAAAGCCTTGTAATAAAGCCTAATTTGGATACTTTTCACCCGATTTTTATAATATTTGCGGGTACGTGCATGTTAGGATGCACGTGGTCTCCCGCAAGTTCCATTGCTCAAAAATCAATATAACATTCTGCGCTTGCTCTACTCTGATCTTGCTCAAATTTGGAAGGTGGTTGTTGAGAGCCGATTTAATCACCTCATATCAATTTCAACTATATCCGATCGTACTCGCTACTAACAGACATGCAGTACATGTTCATTTATTCATCTATCTAATTGTACGGACAAGTCCAATATACCGAAAAGAACGACGTATATGAATACTAAGTCCAAAATAACAAAGTGAACTGTAACACAAGTGGTAGATAAAATAAATGCAATTGAAACTATTAATAGGCTCGGGGAGAAAATATTGTGGCAAGATGCAACTTTACATTCTACTAAGAAGGCAAGAGCGGATAGAATTAAAAGAGTCTATTGATGAGGATTGGTTAATTATAAGGTTAGCTTCTCTAGGTAATCTGCGCAGTGGGCGGTTGTACAAATAATTTGTGGACGAAAAAGGAGAGGTGAAGATGATTTGTGTATGGGAGCATGCTCTGGGAACAGTAAGATTCACCTTGCTCTGGAGCTAAGACCTCTACATTGCATTAGTTTGCAGAAGAAAGACATATCCGAGAGGCGTCTACGATCACCAGGGCCTGCTGATTCCACAGCCACGACCAAATGCATCATAATTCATAGAGTCTGGTGAATATGAAGCTTATATGTCACATATCTCAGAAACTTGCTGTGTATTCTCTCAATCTGATCAATGTGACAACATTCGTGTGTTGATTCTGTTCATCTTTAGAAGAGATTGACTTCTTTCGGAACATGTCCCGCCATAATTTTATCCCATGGATTGTTGACACAATGCTATATGCTACATCTGTAACGATTACGGAATATTTTAACATTTTTTCTTCAACCTCGCCGAATAAGTGGTCAAGTCGAATCGTGCCCGAAATTGAGGTAACTGTGCTGAAGGAAGGAAAATAGTTTCGTTGTGTGCGGAAGTGGCCATGTCAAACCTTGGCTTGGAACAGGGTGATTGAGATGTGCGTTTCTATCCATCTCATGATTTGAAACCCTTAGTTGGTTAGATCCTGTTCACTAAGCACAGACGGGTGCTGAAATTTAAGAACGAGTACCAACTATTTTCTCTCGGCGAAATGACTAACTAAAGGCAATCGGTTACGCCTTCAATACTGAACGTGGTTTAATCAAGATACTACTATGCTGGTAGACTACTTGTGGTCATGATGGGATATGCTGTAAGTGAGGAACTGAATAATTGGTTAACTATCTGTCAGTCGTAGATGGATATTTTTTGAACGGTATCAGATGATGAGATCAACGGTGAAATAGGCAAATTTGAGTCACCCAATGGGGGGGTACTGATTTACAACAATTTAATGGGTAAAATGGGTCTTCTCCTGAATAAAAATGCCCACTCGCTTTTCCCATTCTGAACAAATTTTTGTTCCGTGTCTGTCTGTCTATTTTGCGGTCGGCGTGTCTGTCGTCCATCCGCTGATCCTTGAAATAAGCTTAATTTCTTAAGGTTTCTTCGAGTCTCGATAACATTTTCGGGGAATGTGCGGGTTAGGATGTAGATGGTTCCCCATGAGTTTCATCGCTCACAAATAAATAATCCACTCGGCGCGTGCGCAAACGAAAATCCACCAATAATCATTTTCTCTTCTAGTACCTACCGATGTTAACGCTAACATTTTCAGGGCGGTCGGGCAGACACGACATGATAACGTCATATTAATTTCAAAGCTACAGTATCATTTGTAGCTGCTGCTCGTGCGATATAGTTAAATCTTGGTAACAATTTCCTAAATCTCACAATTCTCTTCGAATTTTGATTAAATCTTCAAGGAAAGTGCTTATTAGCTTTGTAAATATCCTACGTATGCTCAGAAAATGATACATCTGCAAATTCACAAAAGTAAAACCCATCAAGCATCATTTTCTCAGCTTACAATGGTCCGATCTAACTCCGATTTTGAAAGAAGAACGGTCTATCATTATTCTCAAATCAAAAGTCTAGAATTATCGCATTTTTTTAAGGTGTTAATGTCTGTCGGAACATGCCCCGCGGCATTTCTGTCGCACGAATCGTGATAACAAGCACATATTCTACATCTTTCGAGATTACTTAAAACATATCAATGATCTTTGCATTCATGTTACCTAGACGAGGAAGCTTGGTGCCACACCCAACTTGTCAGACGTTGACTTCTTGCACCATCAAAATTTTCTTACCTTATGATGAGAGGAAGCAAAATTTCATAATCATTGCTTACTATTTGAATTCCAAATCCCTGAAACCAGGGATTTGAACGTTGATTTAAAACAAACTACTTTCACCAATGCACTTAATGGTTACAGTGGTTTCTGCCAGTAAACGTCTGCAGCGTTTCCATGTTCTTAGATAAATAGGGTATTTGGAGGCATTTTCGGGCAAAATCTGGGTAATAACGAAATGACAGTGATAACTCAACCAAAACCGAATCTATTTCCGCTCTCTTCTCGGTTTGTTCGATTACTGCTTGCTTTACGTTACTACTTCACTTGCTTAACGCTCTGTTTTCTGTTTTCGACTACGGAGTTGTTTATAGAATAGAATATTAATTTATTGACAGAAAGAAAACACAAGTCAAAATATCTTAAAAATTCAAAATTAAGTTTTCTTCTCCCCACCAACCATTTAAATTCATATAAACTTGTGGCGGCTGGTGGAGCTGGTTTCAGTCATTCTTCTTGGAACAAACAAAAATCTTCATATAAAATAAAATAGTAAATAAAAAAACTCTTTACAGGTCAATTTCCTTGATTTTACTCAAAATATTCTTTCTAACATGGACAAAACTGTTGAAAGTGTCAGGGTTAACTCTATGAATGTGGAGGAACTGCAAAAACTTTATTGTAAGTCTTATTTTTTTGCAAGTTCAGTCCAAAATTTAGGCAACTGAATATTTTACGAGTACGGGTGAATCTGCTTCTGTGCTCGAGCTCAATACCAATTTTGTATTCGAGTATACACGATTGAAATTTAAAAAAATTGCCTCATATTGAGCACATCTAAGCGTTTATTGCATTCAGGTGCATTGTTCGTTAGTTAATATTGAGGAAGCGAGGGATTCGCGTAAGCGAAAACGTGAACCGAAATTCGAGTTTTGCGAAAAAGAAACCAAGTGCGTCTCGTGTGGTGAAGATTCTGCAACCCGTATATTTTGTGATATTACACTATAAGGAAACTAATATTTGAGGTAACTTACTTATATATTTAATTAAAACCAGAGAAAGTGACTGTTGGAATGGGGTTGTTCAACATTCTTTGTGTCATAAAATCAATATCGTGAAGCTTATAATCTGCAAAATTTTCGTCAAACTCATCCTCAAGTACCAACGCCAAGGCTTTGAATATTTTTGTTCAGCACAAATTAACTAAAATCTAATAAAACAAATAACCCAATGGGTAGGAAAAGACTAACAAAATGAATAACTAACGAAGAAGAAAATAGCAGAGTGCACAGTAACGCAGCAAAACAGAAGTTTGGAATGCAAACGAAGACGGCAAAAATAACTTATGTTAATCGTTATTCGAACGTAACCATCCAAATTTGGTTGGTTGGTGTCAATGGCGGTTCCAGGCCTGAAGCCCCTGGGCTGCACCGAGGCCTAAGGGCCAAAGGGAACGCGAGACAAAAATCTGCTTTTCTCAGCCAAATACAAATTTCAACAACCAAACAAAGGAGATTAATCTTGCCTGCTTTCTTAGCTTCAAATCGTGAAACAAACGGCTCAATCCTACCTTTTAAAGAGCTTCACTAGTAAGTACGTAAATGCCAGAAAAAATGAACATTTTGAAACAATTGTCGAATTTCAGAAAACCGTGTTTTGCAACAGTTGAAATTAATATCTGCCTAGCAAGAACCATTGTGGAGGTGAAAGCCTAATTCCACCTTTAGCCCAAGTTGCATTCCTATTATTGCAGCAAAGAAGACAAGAGAAGCAGAAAAGTTTATTATTTACCTCACATCCGCAGAGCCAATCTACCTTTTCGTAGTACTGTGGGTTGAACTTGCTAATCGTGGAACGATTTCTGCTTGCCTTTGAGATTTCCTGCAGTCGTGTCAATAGTGGCATTGGACACTCTGCATCGCGAATAATCACTCTTTTGTTCCACTGACAATTTGGAGAACTCTTGACTGACAATTTAGAGAACTGACAATTTAGAGAACTGTTTTGAATAATCACTCTGTTCCGCTGACAATTTAGAGAACTCATGTTGCAGATGCGCTTGTGCTCCTGTCAGTGGCTTCCCCTGGTGGGGTTTGATCTCGGTTTAGCGTGTTTGATCGTAGATTTGTCTGAACCGAACATCGTTGTTTAACAGCTAAGATCTCTCGTTTAGTGATTTGGTGATATTGGCCCTTAATATATCATTTGTTGTTTTGTTTCCAGGATAGAGATGAGGATAGGTTGGTTACTGCTAACCACCCTGTGCGTCTGGGCTGGTTCTTGTGCCGGGTCGCCTCTCCCCTCCGCCGCCGCTCCCGCCACGACAGTCGTCGAGACGTCGCGGCAAGCGGAACAGCCCGCTCAACCCGTCGTCTCCGCCGCCGATGATGATGATGATGACGATGACGACGACGACGACGATGATGACGACGACGACGATGATGACGACGACGACGACGACGACGACGACGACGACGACGATGATGATGATGATGATGATGACTACTTTGAACGATTCTTCGATGACATCCTTGGAGGTTAGTGAATCCTTAATACCCATAAAATTTAGAAATATATACGCAAATATAGGTAGCAACTTGAAAAAACACCATCAGAATCACAAAACCATGCGAATTCAGTAAATTCTACAAGAGATATGAAAGAGATTTCATTATTTTCTAAACTAGACACCTAGCCAGTAACTTTGAATAGCAATCATTATCACTGATGCTGAGCCTACTCCTGCATCAGAAAATGCTAACATAATTCCCAGCTGTTTTGTCAACTCTTATTACATTTCTGCTCTAAAGTTTCCCTAAAACAGGAATGGGCTTCATTTGCTCCTTGATCTGAATCAATCACACATCAGTGTCGATTCGGTCTTGTACCAAAGTTGCTAAACCATCTTTCTCTAATTCGTGTCGTTTAACATAAATTTCCGAAGTTTCGCCCATATTTCTGACTACTGAAGGTAGGAAAGCTTTGTATTCTTGCAGAAGCTAGGATGTTTTGTTGAATATTCTAGATAAATATTTCCAATTATTTTTTATGCTTGACATACTGGTTTTTAAAGTCTGTACGTTAGTAGCAGATCACTACCTTGTCCCCGGCGTATACGTTCTCGGTGTATTTCAATACAACTTTAAATTTTTTGTGATTACGTTGGCACGTAATCTTCATTATCTTGAGGAATTGTCTTCAAACACACATTTTTACGATCTACTGATTCAAATCCCTTCAAAATTTGAAGGAACCAAGTTAATGAAAGGTATCAAAAGTGATTTTAATTTAAAATGTCATCTTTTTGAATCATTAATACCTACCACAGTTTAAACACAGAAACTGTTCAGGGAATTATCATGAAATGATCATGAACTATAGACTAGAAGGTCCCCTGTGACTTTCATCTTGACCGTTTGCATTACAATTAGGCGTGAAATTGACTTAATAACTGTAAATCATTACTTCAAATAATTTCTTCCCTGAATAATACTCAAAACATGATAAAAAGTTCCAATCTTGCAGCAATCATATGAGCATTTTTGAAAATTTTTGAAAATTATCGTTATTATGTATTTAAGTTAATTTATTTTAAATGTCAATACATTCAGTGCACTGAAATTTATACCTTCCGATTTGACAACAAGAAATGTTTTCCGATCATCTGCTTTTGAACCTCTAGTTTCTATTTTTTTAGCACACATAAATTGTTTTACTTAATTTTATTTGCCGGGTCATACTCGGTAAAAACCGAGTATATATACCGTTATTATAAACGTTTTTTCCCCATTTTAGGATTTAAAAATAAAATATTAGTCCAATTTATTGTCCTCAAACAGTGTTGTCAAACGAACTCATTCCTTCCTAATTCTTGATTTTTTCGGCGAAAGAACAGATTCATTATCTCAATCCCAATTATTATTATTTGAATACCAATTCTCCATAAATTTTGGATGAAAAACTTTAAAAAAAAGTTACAATACCATAAACAAAATTCAATTAAGATCTTGAGGTAATTCTTCGCTATTTGTTTAAAAATGCCTCTTTTTTACTAAAATCCCATTGATTTGCTACTTTTTTTCACCCATTAATTGAAATTTTCCACATATCGTACTATAAAATAGTTTCCAAGAAGATATAGCTTAACTTAAAAAGGGGGAAAAACAATATTGGATGTATCCTAGCAGATTCTCTTATTCTAGACATATTTCGTATTATAATTCCCTCGGAAGGATTCAACGTGAAACCTGTGGATCTTTGTATTAATCATGTGCCTCAATGAATATACAAACTTACTGATAGAAAGGTAATCTCACACACTTCAACATATTTTGTTCATAAACGGGCTGAATTTGGGTCCAAAATTGCCAAATTTGATCTCGAAATTCGATTTGACAGCCTAAAAAGTTTGATAAAGAAGATTTGAGGCTACGTTTTGAAAATTAAGATCATTCTGAGTCCTCTAATTCAAAACGGATTAAAAGCACAGCAGCGGCCTCATGAATGGTTAAAATTTTACATTCGTGAGTGTTTCTCAAATAATTCACAAATCGTGGGATTTGGAGATATTTGTAATCAAACCAAATGAGCATAAAAAACAGAAACATGAACCACCTTTTTCTGAATTCAATCTGATTGCAACACAGAAAGAGCACGAAAATCTCTTCAAAGTGTAAATACCTCTTCCTAATCAATAATTTTCTTTTTCTAGAATGATCCGGAACTTTGGACGCTGAAGACTAATTATTTATTTAATTTATTATTAATTTATTACTTATTTTTAAGTACAAAATAACCAAAGACTTAAGGTTTCAGTTTAATATTTTCAAACAAGTACAAAGTGTCATGTAACTAGTTTCAGTAGTGAACTTTTTATTAATCTATTCTGAACATGGAGAATTGTTTTTTAGTCTATTGTATAATTTATTAGAAGCTCTCTAAAACTGAATCCAAAATGTGATTGTACTCATGACAATTGGTTTTGTACAAACTCGTACTGAATGCAACAAAAATCTAAAAAAAAACAAAAATTTTGTGACTGTAATTTTCTTATTACTGTTTTCGAACAGGATGTTTAATAAAGTTGTTTTGAGAATCAAATTTGTTTTGAGAATATTATTTGAAACCTTAAGTATCCGATCCCATCATATTTTCCTTTCTCTTCCTTTGATGTCCTCTACGGATGATTTTTAAGGCGAGTTGAAGGGTTTTTACGAATAAAGGGATGTAGAATGATTTGAACGTAGCAGCAGAGGAATGCATTGGTTTTTTTCTAACTGTTTGGAGTTTTAGATTCAAATTTATATAAAAAAGTTGGAATTTAAGCAAGTTGATGAGCTTGATTATCAACATGCGTTGTAACCACAAGAAATAGCCGTTTGCTACGTGAATGTTGACTCAATGAACAAGAAATTTACGATCATAAACTGCAGACGTGTATTCTGATCAATTAATCTAAGAAATTTGAATTCTATAGAGTCTCTTAGATTCACGTCAGTTGTTTTATACATATATCCAAACTGCCCCTGACATTCCAAAAGTTTCCGTGCGCAAATAGATTTTCCGTCCGTTCTTAGCAAACATTCGCCATTGGATGCTACTTTGATCGTAATCCTCAGCAAACATAATTTCAACTTCCTTTCCTGCACAATAACCCATCATATACTGTATTCAATGTGAACGAATGGTGGAATAAGTCGCATTTAATCGGAGATATACCCACAATTTGTTATGCCTTTTGAGAAATTTCATAAAATAAACAATAACAGCAAAAGTTTGTTAAGATACATAGTTAGATTCCAACATAAACGCCCACAGTTGTCTACATCATGCAAACCATCAAACCTTGAACACATTTCTGGACCCTTAATTCTTGCCAGCTGAACATTAGAAATTACATACAAAATAAAAATATTTTTCTAGGTTTTCCTAATAGGTGGGGAAGACAACATTAGAAATATTGCAATCTAGAAACTACATTGGATGTAGCATCGGGGACTTTACTGCTGATTCTGAATTTGATCGATTCGGTGCTGTTAATGAGAAATGCATTCAGTCAATAAAGCGTTCCCTACTTCGGTTTACGTTTGGTTACGTCAGCTGCGACTTTCAATGTGGTTGATACAGTAGATCCAGGCAGTCAATGTTTTGATGACTGCCTGATTCTCCTCAATCTTTTAATGAGACTGAAAGTTCAAGTTTGAAACTTGCAGAGATATTACTGCAGGCAAAAGATAACAGTTGTTTCTGTTGGTTTCCCAGATTCGATCAAATATCTAATCGGCTAACACATTTGTTGTGAACCCAACATATTCTACATAATACAACCGAATAAACGAGCTCGGAAACCAAGCGTGCAGACAAACGACCGTTGTGGTCAGGTGACATGGCGTCACTCACCCTGGCTGTATATAAGCCCTTGGGCCGCAGGCTTGAATCTCCACTCCTTCACACTCATTCAACGTGTTTACGTCTCTCGTCAAACCTACAAACTTTCCCAACAACTCTCTCTTTCCTTACCCAAGATATTCAAAAGTCACGGTTGTTTCATTACTTACCGGCTGGAGAATATCTTTCCTTCTTGCCCACGGGTGCTTGCAAAAGTTTCCGGACCAAGAACACTCCTACCTAACCGATTGGGAACTCACGGTTGTTTAATTACTTACCGTGTTCTCAATACACCTCACCGATTAAGGAACTCACGGTTGTTTAATTACTTACCGGGTTCTTAATATCTCCAAATATTAACTCACGGTTGTTTAATTACTTACCGGGTTAATATTATTCCTGCTACTGTTACTACGGGTTTCTTTGTATAAAGTTTTCCGGCTCCAGTAGTACAACCGTCTCCTTCACTTTCATCTCACGCCAACCTTTTCCTATATCTAAATTCCAAATTCTTTTTGTTTATGAACTTTTCCAATTTCACTATAAACTCAGTTCATAACAACATTAACTGCTGTCATTGCTACTTTCTTCTTGAGACTAGAGGAAAACCAAATGTAAGTTCCACTTCAAATGTTCTTACAGTATCTTGAACAATATTTGTTCTTTCCACCTGTAGTACGCACGTTGTTGTCAAGTTTACCAAATACAATGATTGGGGAATCTGCTGCTATGATGCTCTGATTTTGTAAAACATCACACGGCTTGATTCCCTCTTCTTTTTCTGAAACCCAGCTGGTAATGAGTGCTGCTCAAGCAAAGTTGCTGGAAACAGCATATGCTGCAAATACTCGCTGATATGTTAGTTCTCCGAAGTCACCTTCATCATCCACTCTGTAACAAGTTCTCAGCTTTGTTTGACTAACCTCTACAAGATGGTTCTTTAAGATGGGAGTAAGAAACTAAATTTTACAATATCTTCGCTTGAAAACTTTCTGGAAATACAAGCAACTGAGGATTAATCACAAACACTCCAGAATATACGAAATTTGAATAATTCCTCATTGACTACTTTTATATGTTTGTACTTGTTATTTCTATCGAATTGCAAAAGTCTAGAGGAGATCGTTGGAACAACGTATTGCGTCGAGCAGAGTATTGTGAAAATTGCAGCGGCTCTCCTCTCAGCAGAAATTTGAATGATTTTCTTTGAATGATGGGAAGCTTAAGATTTTAGAAAGAATGGGACAATCCAAATGGTAACACCTGACTGATCATTGGAAAATGTTTGAGTTTGACTTAGTTTGGGCCACATATTGTAAAAGCACGAGTTCTCGTCAGTTTGGTAATTTTAAAAGATGTTTATCAGCAAATTCGCATGTTCGTTCTTGTGAAGTCCTGAAAACTCTAAGAACTCCTTGCAGTTTTACTGGGGTAAGTTGCTTGAAAGGGCACATGGTTTGAAGTGTTTTGACACATCGCTGGCAACCAGAACTCAAGCGAATGTGACTGGGAATAATGAAGGAGAAATCTGTTGAAATTGTGGTTTTCCTGGAGCCTGTATCAAAATCCACATCTTGAGCTAGTTTTTTATTTTCTTCCTTAGACTTAAGCAAATGCTGAAAATAGATTATGGGAACAAAATCTGAGCAAGTGTTGCTGATTCCAGTCGGTGCCGATAACTTGAAGCACGTTTTTGTTCTTTGCAAAGCTTTCTGAAGCTATACATTTTCTAAGAATTTTCAAAGGTCCCAGTTTCGTATGAGTATTTTGGAACCCACGCATAAAATTACCATCTCTCAAGGAATCCTGCAGAAAATGACCACATATCGGGGGAAATGATTCATCAACACATTCGCATGATGGTTTTCGTGAAGTCCCAAAAACCATGGAACCCCTGTCAGTTTCACGGGGAAAGTTGATAGATATGTCAAGTTTTACTGGACACTACTACCTCCCAGAATGGCGAATGTCTTGAAGTCCTGTAGATATTTCAATATTCTTGGACCCTTCATCAATATCCTGTGTCTGAGCTCAATTTTCGCTTGTTTTCTTCAACTTGAGAATAGAATATGGGAAGAAAAATAAAAATTTGACCCAAAATTGCTGATTCCAATCGGTTTAGTAACATGAAGGTACACGTTTCTGTTCTTTGTAAAGCTTTCTGAGACTGCACATTTTTCAAGCATTTTCAAACGTACATGTTTGTTTGAGTGTTTTGGAACCCTTGCTGAAAATTACCATTTCTCAAGGAATGCTGCAGAAAATGATCACCTATCAGAACCACTTATGTGAACTAGTTCATATGATGGTTCACTTGAAGAGTTGCTTAATGGGGGCAAGTTTTACTGGACATCAACCTCTGAGAATGGCGAATGACTGGAAATCCTGTCGATATTTTAGTTTTCTTGGACTATTCATCAACATCCATTCAGTAAGATCAATTTTCGCTGCCTTGCTTCGACTTAAGCCAGGACTTAAGGGGGACTTGAAAATAGACAATGGGAGCAAAATTAGACAAAACGTTGGTGATTCTAGTCGGTTCCAATAACTTGTAGCTACATGTTTCTCTTCTTTGCAAAGCTTTCTGAACCTGCACATTCTGTAAGAATTTTCATAGATCACAGTTTTGTGTAAGAATTTTGGTATCGTTTCAAAAAATGGCCATCCATTTAGGAATGATACTGAAAATGACCACTTGTTAGGAGAAATTGCCATCCAAAATACCTGCTGTCATGCTAGTAACCCTCAAGGCCCCATCAACATCCTCACCATGAACACATTTCCAACTTTCTTTGACTGAACGGGTCCGCTCGGACCTTCAGAAAGGGCGCGTCTTAGCATCCGCTGCCCCACTTGCCCGCCTCACATCTCCTCCGGTGAAAGGCACAAAACCCTGTTTTACCTCTTTCACGCGGTCTTTCTAGTCTTATTTCGGATCGAGTTTTTTCTCTCTCTTATATCGACCTCATCCTAAAAGGAATCCTCCTTCAAGACAACTTTCTAAGTTCAGGGCCGACCATACGAAGGAGATCGCTCTGAAATGAAGAGCCCCAAATTATCTTATTTGTACAAGGGAGTTTTATTTTTAGATGGAGCGACCGTACCTTGTTTTTCAAAACCTCCTACAAGCTATAACCGGATCATTCATTGAAAAGACAATCACCGCTTTCTAAACTTGTCCCTGCCAAAATTGTATTCTACAAGTTGAGAGTTTTAAGACGCTCATTAGTGAATTTTCATTTAAAAAAAAAAACTGAGTCATTTCACTGCCATGAAAATTGTCTACATGAAAATCTAATTATTCCGCGGCTATTCCTACGTGCGGATATTATTATATTAAAATAGCAAGAATAAAACACCTACAGTACCGAAAAATGTCAATATCTTTAGTCAATTACAAATAAATTACTCACAGAGCTCGTACAGTTCATGATTATAGCCCAAATCGTAAGACGATCAATTTCATCACTGCGCATGTGCGAACCAAAATCCTTTTCACTAGACTTCTACAGTTTTCAAGGATTAAACAGTTTACGCTGCTGAGAAGGTAGTCAAATATAAGAATTATGAGAAATTTGGCTCAACAATAAAATATTGATCAAGAATGTGTCATTGATCTCGGTGTCTTGATTAATCAACTCTAATTGACGATACTTAAGGATTAAATTACTAAAGAACCGAAATCTCAAAAACCTTTGATCTAAGACGGTAGTTTTTTATTTGATTCAGATAGAAATTAGTTTGGTGAATCTTTACGATAGAAGAAAATCCGTTTGAAGAAATCTGGAGGATAGACTTCAAAATCGCTTCAAAATCCATTTCAGATGCATTCAATGGGTACCTATATAAATGGGACGTAAATGATTTTTAAATACAATGAAATAAGAAAATTAAGTCAATTTGAACGACAAACTCAAATTGTCAGTGGTTTATGGAAACAAAATTTGTCGCACCAACAAAGACTTGAAAATTTCCGTGATACTCCTAACATTCCAAGCTAGTAGAGGTGATTGGATGTGTTTTTAGTTTCTAAAAAAATGGAATCGCTTTTTATGGTTACTAGTTTTAGGAGAAAATACAGCCATGAAATCAGTTTTTCCTACATACTTTGGATCAGCAAAAGAAAGCTTTACGGATGTTTGGTCCATGAGTAGTTTTGAGTTGTTGTATGCATAAAGATGAAGCTACAATGAAATTTCAAGCTGCCTATATTTAGAAGTTCAATCACTTGAGTTTCACTGAGTATCATTCAAAACGATGTTGTTTCACAAGTGATAGAGCGTTTATTGAATTTCAGGAGATATGCATAGAGCACGTAATTCGGTTTTCAACCAAAATACCTATTTGGATTGATCTGTTGATCATATTTGTATGCCTCCTGAAATTCAATAATCGCTCTAACTTGTGAAACACGGACACTTTGTAGAAATTCAAATCATGAACGCAAGCCAATTGAATAATACAGTGTTTCATGCATATATTTCGGCTACAAAGCCTTTTAAGTTTCCAATCTACATACATTACGTCACTAGGTTACTGATATCAAAGAAAACAATAATAAACCAAAATAACGCGAATGTTATAAATCGGGCCGTAGATCGGGAATGGTTTGACCTACGGACCTGGGAGGGCTCATTCGATTCCTCGTGGAGTGTTCTTCAAAAAGAGTAATTTAGGCCGCCTTGACTTTTTTGAGGTATTTAGGTTACAAAACTTTAAATTAATGAGAGAGCTGGCTCAAGAATTTGGATTTTTCCTGAAAATCAGCTTTTTTGCTTCAGCCGTTTATCGTACGGCGTTCGGCGGACGGACGGAAACATTTTTATTGCAGATTGATTCTACACCCTTTGAAACGTAAACCATGAAATTTTCAGGGGGGTTAAAATTGTTTTTTTTCAAGGTCGACTACAAGGGTTTATTATTGAATAATAAACCAAAATGCACAGTTCATCGAGCTCATAGTAAACACTCATCGTTTGTTTTGCATCTTTGATTCTTTTCATTGACTGCCTGTAATATGAATAGCGTAGTTTTAAACTCTCAAATCGCTTCATATCTGATTTATTAACGCCTCGCGCTAGTCCCACCTTACAATCGGAGATCAGTGTTATTCTCACCGCTTGTAAGATGGGGTCCGTTTCTATAACACACGGTGTTTTGTGTAATTACTCGTAATAATGAAAAGAAGTTCTTCTGAACTATCATTTTATTCTTAAATTGAAGTTTTTTGTCTCCGTTTCCCGCGAATTTAATTGATTATTTCACACTTCATTAGAATTTGAAGAAATTAGGGAAAATAGAAAGAAATTAGATTAAAAAAACAGTTTATTCTAATGACTTTTTTCATCCTGAATCGATTGAAACCATTCCCAAGACGATATAGTAATTCGTTTTCATGAGTGTTTTTTTAAAAAGATTTTTGGTCTGTTTGCTCATTTGTGCGGCAGCTCAAATAGCACTGTTAGATTATACCGTTATACCGGGTATCCATAACATCGCGAAGATCCAATTCAGAAGAGGAGAACAGCTATAAGGGTTCTTCTCGCGTGCATTTTGGAAATTATCTCGTTAAAGTTCTACGTGTGTTTGCGAGTGTATCTGCAAGCATTGTGTCAATTTGTACAGTCCAGTTCTGGCAGACCGGAGATCAGAATTTTTACGGAGTTTCTCTTAAGTTTAGATTCGAGTATACCTGGCTCAGAGGGCCTTTGGAGGGGTGTTAATAATTTTCCCAGAAGTACACCTTGATCCCTCCATCCCGGTTTCAGTCTCTCGGGAGTCCCGGAGAAGGCCCGTAAAAACCTGTAGTCCTGTTGGGACCAAGACCTGTTAGGATTTGAGGTTCCGGATACAAACCAGTCTTGATTGAAATATCACAATGAACTTGTACCCATTTCATCTTGTTTATGATTGAACAAGAACAAGGTGGAGTTTCACATCAATTTATTCATCAACACAAAAAAGCGGGCGAAGTTGGGTGCGGCTTTAACCTTCTTCCTACCAATAACTATCAGTTTCGTTGAATTAGGTCCAGCACCATGTTTAGAAGAAAGATTTTGTTCAATTCAACCTGCAAGGCTAACAAATTTTGAATTCATATTGAATCTCATAATCCCTGATTAATCAATCGTTTTCTTGGTCGATTACAAAAGTTCATTACCAACAATAACAAACCAAAATGTGTTGATCGTTGGACGATATTCTTTATTACTTTGCGTGACCTACTTTTATTAATGAATTACCTAATCAAACATCAATTACACCATTTGTTTGGAGCACGAACGATTGTTTAACAATTCCGTAATAAAAATGGAAAATGTAGACAATTTGAGAGCACAATTGTCGACTTTTTCCACAAACCAAAAGATTTTAGGTTTTCTCAAGTTCTCATCTCATCTATTTTGCAGGAGAGATGAAATTCAAAGGTCATAGACTCTAAGAATCTAGAATTGTTCTGAATTGAATAATAATTATATTTAATTTTAATTACACTACCAGGCTGTGGGTGAGCAGGCCTTATACGATCCCTTGAACAGTTCGAGTGCGGAAGCATGAATTGTGTTTCTCACTACGTATTGGCCCGAATTTTACTTTGAGTAACGATAATTTTGTTGATCATGTTGAATAATTATTATTAATAATTCATATTATAAGGAGTTGTTTAAAGAATGACTTGGGGCACTGTATCAACTACATCCCTGTCAACTACACTGCCATTTGATTATTAACGTGTTGCAATATTTTGAATAAGGTTCGTACACTTGAAACTGGTTTGTTTGTTGAAAATGTAATGCTACAACATTACAATGCTATCTACAGTTGGCTGGTACATTAAGTTAACAATACTTATTGTAAAGTCATTTTCTTAATAATTGTTGACAAAACTGTATTTTTATTGGCTCATGATCACACTTTTACGCCGTATTGGGGAATACATTTTTCATTAAAACATATTTTTCTGATAATAACCAAATATTTTCATAGATAACAGTTGGATGTACTAAGGTATCTGTAAAGTTCTTCGTAGACCATTTGCTCTGCTGACGTCAGAATAAAATCTAAGTTGAACGGAGCTGGGTTTCATAAGCAGTACTCTTCCCCATCCACAGTTTTACTACGCTGATTGCATGTCCAATCCCAAATCGTTGAAAATAGGAATTACAAAGAATGTGTGCATTTCGTATTCGGGAAATTGTTTCTATGAAGTTTTTATCTTCAGATAGATGAAAGCAAACTAAGGTTTTGTTGAAAGTGTTGGAAAGAGAATTCTGCAGTTGGTGCCTGGCGGGTAGGAGTTTTGCCATGTTCTACGCATGTTCCGGTGGACACGTTGATAAAAATCCATGAGTTGTGCAGGATATGACCCCTAACTCCTCCATGCTTTGCTACCGAGTCTGCCATGCTGTTGCCAGATACTCCTTTATGCCCCACTTGGTGTCCACGGTCTTTAAAACTACTTCAAATTATATGCGATATTTTAGGGTTTGTGTCAATGTTTTTGAGTTTTATCAGTGCGCTATTATTATTGCGGTTATTAGAATGATGAAACTGTAATTTTATCGTCGATTATTGACGAATAGGACTGCGTGGTGCGAATTCACTGTTAGGGCTACTTAATTACTTGTTTGAACTCGTTAATCGGACAATATACATGTTTGGAATAAATCTGGACATTTGTGTTTCAATGTGTACCTACACGTTACCGCTGGGGTTTCTGCTCGAAAATTAAGAACAAGCCATCTTGAAGTACTGATTTTCTTTGCTAATGTCGAGGCTATTAGTACTTTGAAGCAGCAATTAGACTCCTCAGGACTTGTACCTGGCGTTGCATAGGCCCCAGATCAGCTGAGAGGCTAATAAAGCAAATTGGTTGTTGCTGAGCTAGGGTGCACACTCACAAAGATAAGTCGCCATGGTGATCTCGTCCATGACATCTAATACACTGAAACCCAAGGTCACTAGGTGTCTGGAGACTCCTACGAGTTGACCGCTACAACGCACACATCGTCTGCGTTGCGAGTTTTTACTAACCTCTGGGCACACAGAGATGAAGAAATCCCTCCATTTCAGTAAATAAACTAGTAGGAACTATCTTTCCTCATTTTTTTTATTTATTTGCCCCACCACTGGTTACCTCGGTTCCCCTGACAAAACAGCTCTGTTGTGTACATTATAGACTACCAAAACAACTGGTGTAAGCACTAACAAAAGATTTTTGATTGTTTAGTAAGCCAGTTCTTTAACTACAAGATTAATTAAATGTCCTTTTCTGGGTTTAGTAAATAGGTTTTTGATGTTCTCCTTCCATTTTATGATTTGATCCACAAAACCCTTCATATTTTAGAGTATAAGTAACCCTTGTTTTGATTATTTTAATTTTGTACTTTATCGTAACGACTGTGAATAACAGTCTGAATTAAAAACTGAGTAACAATTTGAATAATTTGTTGATGTTTAATGTTGCAGACGAGGATGATGACGATGACGAGGATGAGGATGACGAAGAAACGCCGACTGCGCCAGTTGTAGCTGCCGCCCCCGTCGTCGCTCCCGCCGCCCCCGCTAACATCCAAGGTCTCGCCGCCTCCAACGTCGATTACAACGGCGACTACGGCTCCGCTCCCGGCGAAGACGAGCCCCTCGAACCCGCCACCTCTCAACAACAGACCGTCGTCCTCAACACCAATCCGGAGCCTGCAGCCCCACAACCGTCGACCTCGGACACCGCCGCTGACGATGACGACGACGACGACGACGACGATGATGACGATGACGACGACGACGACGACGACGATGATGATGATGACATTGACCTCGGAGCCAAACGATCACGTGAGTCGACCCACCACAGTTAGCACCGCCTTACCAAACGACCAGTGACTACCAAAGAGACTTGACTACCCCCCTCTCTCCCCACCTCCCCCAAAAAAACCATTGTACAGTAATTTATTTAATTTATTTTATTTATTTAAGACGACGATCTGTTAAATATATTTATTTTACGTACATTTACTTTTTTACTACCTTGACGACCCTCACGGAACGACGACTCGACTACTCGCTTTTTTCCCTTTCAAGAACGGCTTTGTAGAAAATACCTTATTTTGCTATAATAACGTGATTTTTTGAAAACTGGTGGATTTTGGGTTTCCTCTACTAAAACCAATTGTTATATTTTCTTAGTGATTTTGGACATTTTTGATTCACTCTGCAGCCACTTGCACAGACTATTATAATCATCACAAACTCTTCATGAAAATGCAAATAAATTACACAGAGGATCATTATTTCTGTATTACATAGCCCATATCAGTACATCATCTTACTAAAACTTCGTAGGACAACCTGAAAAAAAGTGTAATTTCAATAGTACGTGGCTTGGCAGAGATGTGCATATTTGTATTCATAAATAGAAATACTAAAAAAAAATTCATAAATCGGGAAATATGAATTTAAATACACACCGTTTTGAATACAAATTTTTTTATTCACAAATTTCACCAAAATTCTCACTTTTAAAAACATTTTTGCAACATTTACTCTACTTTGTGCAAATGTAACCTGAATTTCTGTATTTTACAAAAGTTCAAATTTTAAACCAGAGTTACAAAAGAAAACATTTTTTCTTCATTTTTTCGAAATACAAATTTTTCTGTGGAATTTCCCAAATTCTTTGTTTCCGTGAATTTTCCAAATATTCAGTTCTTGAAATTTTCCTACAATTAACTTTTTTCTGTTAAACTATCATGAAAATTGTGTCTTTTATTAATATTTTTTACAAAAATCACCCTTTTTTATTTTAAATTTGACTAAAATTCAAAACATCTTGTTTCAAGGGTGCAAAAACTGATAAGGGTGCAAAAAAAATTCCATGTATTATTCATTAATCGCCACTCGATTAAAATTTTGTAAATTCGAAGGTTTAGAATTATACAGGTTCAGAATTTGATTGACAATTGAGGACTGCTTGTACCAAATTTTGTGATAAAATTTTTCTTCATAACATGAAAATGTATAAAGATTACCTAAGGGGCAGCCTCTGTACTGACCGACATCCTAAACATGAAGGAATGAGAGACAAGCCAAAAATAGTTTATCCTTCATCGATACGGGTAAACATGATGAAAAGTATTTTGTCGAGTTCACGATGATCCATCAGCTTCCAAAAACTCACCAGTGTAATTTAGTGTTTGGTTTCTAACATGACAGTAGCACAGCAGTTAACATGATGTACAGTGGGAAAGTGATGAACGATCTGCAAAGTTAAGTCGTCAAAATAGCACGATAAGGGTCAAAGATGATTGGAAAGGCCCTGATGAAATTTCACCAAACCAAAAGTGTGGTGATTCAGATTTCACTTCAATTTTGACCCTTCTCTTACTGTTTTGACTTCATAATGTACAGTAGTACTTGGTAGATGTAACCATATTTTCTGACCTCACACAACCAGACAGCTTCACTTCATGGGTGTGGATAAGGGTTTGTTAAGTATAATTATTTCATGATCATTGTTTCTACCAGTGTATAATGAAACAAGATTTAATTGGTTGGACACGTGTAGAAAACACTCATTTTCACTGTAATAATTTAGACTTTAATAGTGTATATAAGATTTTCCACAGTGTATTTACAATTCGTAAATCCATTCGCATGATTGCAATATTGCTGATTGCTGCACAACGAAGATAGTAATTCAGGTAAATAACACGCAAAACATTGTTACTCTAATCAAAACATAAAAAGCAAAATAATACAATATTACGAAACATGACCACCACTAAAAACAATCCCACGCAGTTAAACTAATCAATCAATAAAACTACCAAACACAACCTCAAGCATCCCACAATGCCAAGTACGTAACATACACTTTTTTTTTTTTTTGGAAGTTTGAAAAAGTTCTCTATTTGCGAATGCCGGTAGTTTGATAGTTTTTTAAGAAAATCTCCTTGATTTATCTACAAAATCGCATCACTCTCTAAAATAGGAAAATATTCCATTGTATCATCTCGATTTAGGTTATAACAGCAATGGCCAGAAGTTCACGAGATCGTTTCCATCATAAAGACCAAAGAGGTTCCACTGGATTGTTGTGGAAGGTGAGATCGGCAGATGTGCTCTCTTGGGCTTTTTGAATTATTGGAGGTTACTAGCTGGAATCTATCTCTATGGTGTTTCATATTCTGGCGAGTCCTTAACCCAATTTGATTCATACAGATCTTGGCTGCTCGCTCCATCTGTTCGTTTTTGGACTCCATGGAAATCTTTCTGTAATTTTGCATATCAACTAAGGGAATGTAGCAACCACAAGGTGATAGTAGAGCAGTATTCTCGATATTACCGTGTACTTATAGCCCCTGGGTTCCCTACAATTTTATTCAGAATGACTGAACTCGTGCTGCAGCTAGGGATTCACCAAGGCTGTCACACTTCGGTGACGAACGCGTTAAGACCATAAAGGTTTTTCTGTAGTTCATTGTTGAGTGCACAAATGTCAAGCAAATACCACCGAAGGACTTGTTTCCCCTAAGGAACAACTGAATTTCTCCAGAGCCTTCAGATTATGCTTCTACTCCTTCTTCTATTCTGTTTCGGAATTTTATCTGGACATTCGTATGTCCTTATGAATCCTTTCCAACGACAATCAGCCAATCTCTAGCAATGCCACTGCCACTGGTTGTATAAACATGAATGGATGAGGCAAAGAGCATCCCCTTGTGTTGGGCCAATTCCTCCAATCGGCTGAAGAATGCAATTTCCTCACGTTTCATGAATACCCCTGCTTCAACTTAACTTATTCAGCGCTCTAGTACTTTCAGCTTCAAGGTTTTGCAACCCAGAAAACCCTGAAGGAATCTACTGATTAAATGTTGATATTTAACTTGAAGGAGCTTTCTAATACATAATCTCCACATCTTGAACACGCAGAAGAATGGCATGAAAACTGGAATCATTTGTCGACATAAATCTCAATGCTGAAGAACACTATTAAAGAATATTTTGAAAAAATTGGGACATTTTACGCGTATGCAACAGTCCCTTTGTGTTTTTGAACTCCTAACATTCCCTGCCCCACACTCAGTTCATCCTTTGCACAAATTGTCGTTGTAGCTCCTACGTTTCATCACATGACTTGACAGACGAAAGCTAAAGATTAAGACAAACTCTCCCTCCAAATCGATAAAGTGAGTGATTAATGAATAAATTTGCCCGTTTCAAAGCAATAGCACGTATCACTTCCAGCAGTTTGTTGTTGAGTTGATCATCTGATACACCCTTCTGACCACATCAGACACCAGCATATTCTTCCCATTCGCTTTAGTTCAATTTAATAAACGTACAAACACATTGTTGACTGACGATAAAGTTAGTTTTCTCACATGTTTTGGAGAACGTAAGAACAAGCGTGTACATAATGCACTTTATCTAATAAGCACAAATCATACGTGAGGTATGTACATAATGGGAAGAAACTGTACTTTAATCTTGGCAACCGAACGTATTCTTAAGTGAACCGATCCATCGCATTCTTAAAGTAAGTACATTCAATATTAGATTGCATAAGAATATTTACATTAAGTCGATGCTAATTACGCACACAACGTAGCTATAGTAGTGAAATCACTTATTCAACGATTATCAAATTGATTTGATAGGAAACGGAAAAGAAAGTCCAACTTGGAGTTTGTAGACGTTAGATGTAGGTACATTCCATCATATTCTTCGAGGCCAATTCCCAGCGTTTCCCCAGTTTGCACTGCAAATTTTTGAGCAATGCTGGTGCTTCAACGTTCAATTCTCCCACAAAATAAGTCTTAAAGACATCCTAACAAATCCGATCCGTCAAAATTCAGCAGAAGAGTGAAATCTTGCAAATAGACCACAGATGGTGCTACTTTGCCTCTTTTTGGTATCAATAAGCTTAAAATTTGCGAGTGGGTGTTTTGTAGAAAGCTACCAAATCGATTGTACCCATCGATGCCATTGACTTTAGCTCTTCAACCAGATTCAAATCATTGCTGTGAACCAGCTTCCACAAACGAAGCCCCTTTTATGCTGCAAACCCAGGTATCATCATTCCACGATGCTGGCTGACCAGTAAGAATAACTTTTTATTCAAGAAGGAATTTCACATTGATGTCCACATTTCTGCTGGTTTCTTCAAATGCTGATACTGTTGCCAATTGGAAAATATCTGGCACCAATGACCAGCACTACAATCAGATTTAGCAATGGCAAGTTACATGTGGCAGCGTGTTCGCTCATTTGTTTCCATGAATGAAATTTCGTGCTGAATACCCAGTTATCATCTTTACACACGGCTGCGGGCGGGCAAGTACGAGTCGTAGAAATAATTCCTGATCCATGTAGGTAGTTCCTTTAGATATTGATCAGTTTTCGCAACTAATAAATACCCGATGCCACTGTCCTTAGCTCTGCACCCAGATTCAAAGATAACTGACACGGGACAGCTATTTCGATTCGTTAGTTTCCACCAACGAACCCCGGGTCGTTCTGTATACCCAGATCCCATCATTACATGATGTTGTGGGCTGTCCAGAACGAATAGCTTTTCATCCAGGGAGTTCACCTTGACTTTGCTCACTTTCACCTCATTGGGGTTCAATAGACGAAGCGTTGAGTCTGAGCAGAAGGGCGCGGCCTGCGGGCTAGTTCCGTTAGTTCCGATGCCGATGAGCCTTCTGTGTCATCGGGACGCGGGACCGCTACGCGGCGATTTACATTCCTGACGTTCGCTCCTTCTCAAGCCCCCATCACCGAAATATGAATAATTTTCTTTTTTTCACATTGAATAGAACATTTTACACAATATGATTTGGTCTATGATCTCAGATGAGAGGTTCACCCTTGAAAATAGTCTGCATTGTTGTTTTGATTGAGCCGGTTTTGATCAGATATCATTGGTCGCATGATGGCATTACTGACCCAGTCCTCAATATTGCTCAGGTTTTGTTTGCATTTGATACATCGTTGACTTCAACTCTAATTAGGCAATTCCCCTTTACAAAACTTGTTCGCTACTCATTGGCTAGCTATCATTCATCTTTCTCAACAAAAATCTCCCTTCTCAGCCTTTCTACTCCAAAAAACACTGCCATCAATCGACAAACAATCTGAGTTACCCCTCTTCTCTTTTACGTAGTAACCTTACCAGCCCCACCATCCACATCAAGGCACATACAACCAAGAAACTAATGCGATTACGATGCAAATCTAACGTTTTTTAATGATAGCCTTTTCTATTTTCGGTGATAAACATTCCCATAACAGTTGTCTGACGGACATTATCATCATACCTTACATACATACATCAACTTCAAAAATATCCGAAGCATTATTTTGACCTGCCATCACTAATTAATTCATTTTGAACATTTGACAAACTTCTAATCATATAAAGAGGGTGTCCACGAGTTATGCACAATCCGACTCCTACGTGTTCTACAACTCATTTCCGAACAAAAACGCCTCATAGTAATTTTTTGCCAGAGGCCTCGTTTCCGAGTTATTCGCGATTTAAGACTTTTTTTTCGTGTTTTCGATCTTATGTCATTAAAACTGTCATAACTCCTTCAATTTTGGAGATAGCTCAAATTTGATGACACCGTTGGAAAGCTTTCTTTTAAGGAAACGTTGTCTAACTGGAGAAAAACGTGTGTTTTCTGTTAAAATTAAGGTTTTTCCAAACGTCTCGACGAAAAAAGGTTGGAGGCCGGGTCAGGGGCTAGGTATGCAATGACCCGCATGACCCCCCGGTCTTGAAGGAGGGGTTGCTTTGTGCGCCGTGTATTATCAACCCGAATCTGATTAGGCCGTAGCATTGGATGTTTCAATGTTGATAATCTGTTGTTTCCGACAAAATTCAGTTTTAATAAAACGTTTGCTGTTTCCGACAAAATTCAGTTTTAGTAAAATGTTTGTTGACTCGAAGTTTTATTGTAAAAGGTTAAATATTTTTATTTGCGCCTTTTTTAAAAATACGTAGAGCAATCCAGTGGAATCGAAAGTTATAGGGCTAAAATGTCGGCTCGTGCTCTATTAATCAACGAATCAGATAATCGAGGTAGAATTGTTTTCCCCATCTACGTACATAAATTTGGCTGATGGTTACAGATAGGGTTCCATCTCGTATTCTCTACACCTTGTGTTACGATACTTCCTTTGAACGACGCAATTTGCCAAATGAAAGCAGTAAAACCTTCTTTTCCGTTTCAAAATTCTTTGAAACTTTCACATACCTAACGTCAGTTATAACGTATCATAAAAACTCATATTCTAGTTCAAATTTTGCAAGACCTTTATATAGGCTACAGAAAAGTTGCAGTGGTAAGTTTTGATATTTTGATATGATATGCTGGGGAGATATGGGTAGATGGACGGGCTTTCTTCTATTCATCTCCGAGTGAAACCTAATCCATCCAGCTTCATAAAATTTGTATACGACCCTCATAACTTCGGAATCTCAACTTTCACCAACGTTGGTACAGCCGACTCACAATACTATTGTACAGGGATATCTGAAGTCCTTTGCTCAATTCGATTGTGGGGTACTTTTTTTCCTGGTAAATGACAATAGCCCAAGAAGAACAAATTACAAGACGAAAATTATTAAATCGAATGCAGAATAGAGCAGTAATAAATAGACGATGATTTGATTCTTTGGTTGAAACATAAACTGGGTTGTCAGGGTTATTTTCACCTCGTTCCTCTTCTTTTTAATAATTTCCTGACAATCCAGGCTATTTGTTAAAATACTTAGCGAAAGAATATTTATTGGAACGAAATAGAATGTTTCCAAATAGATGACAGTGGTTTACTAGCTGGGTGTAACAGCTGCTGAGATAAAATTAAAACAATGCAGCTCAAACTGCGTTTTTTTAAACGAGAGTGAATTGTTGAACAGTAAGCTGTTGTACTGTTGTGTGTATTTAGTCTTACGTGCCACGCTATTCTGGCATCTTGAATGACACTCAAGTTCGTTCTCGCAACAAGCACAACTCTTCGTGGCAGCACTGTGTTTTTGATTGTTTGCAGAGGTATTTCCCTGATAACGGCCATCATGAACTCCAAAAATGTCCCATTAGAAACTAACTGGCGGAATATTCGTTATATTGATGTGACCCAAGCGGAAGGGGGAGGATCATGGACGAGCTGTCAAAAGCAAGACTTGCCAATTTCCCCTAAATGCGGATCAAATGGAATGTTTTTCGCTTGAAAACTGAACTGCACCTGCTTCTTTACAAAACACGCTACAAAATACCAGCCTCACAGTCATGTTGATGTTTTTATTACAAAAAGGTGGCATAATGTAAAAGTACCTACTAGGTAGGTTTTTTACAAACAGGCTGATTTCACAATAGGACGGAGACATGTAGGTATGTCTTGCCTCCTTCTATGCATTTAGTAATAAAGAATAATCACTCTTAGGAATTCAGATAATCAACTCCTTTCAAAAACAATATTGACTTTTCCTCTGAAATGATCGGTAAAACTGCCAACCACCGCATCATAATCGCTTCTTTCCATTTCTGTCAATCCCAACTGGTCCAAAAGATCATCCGCTTCTCCCCCTAATGCATACAATAGCATATTAACCTGATACGCTGCTGGTCGTTCAACTAAATTGGACGCTAACCTGTATCTCTCCCATCTTCGTAGCCAGTTAGGCCAATCCGGATTTTCCCAATTTAATCCTTCAGGTAAAGTCATCGCCGCATGGAACGAGACGTCTCCTTTTCCTTCCCTAGTTGATACCCCACACCTGACAATTATTATTCGAAATGGGGATATAATTCATGTGCACACGCAATCATAAATTCGATGTCATGCACCGTATAAAATGTAGTACATTGTGCAAATGTGTCTGTCTTTGTTCCAAAGTATATGACTTTCTTAGATTGAAACAGAAAGAGCTGTAGGACTCAGTTCCTTTAGAATAAGTGTCCACCTGAAAATATATATGAATGGACGTGTGACTGTCTCCAATGATGTGTGTCTTGGTATCACAAGCAGACAGAATAGTTTGTCCAGCCGAATTAGGTGAATTGCAGGTAGCGCCCGGCATTTCAATTGAGCCTGCGTGTCTGGCGGTCAGCGGCCGCCGTGCATCAATCCATCAAGAATAATGAAAAGGCGATCCGTTAGGTTGACAGATGGGAACGCCCCCTTCAGTTAGGGAGGACGGGAGTTGCCTTCGCTTCCTCGACGGGGGCCAACAGTGAAAATCCTTTGATGATCCCATTAGAGGCGGTCTTTTGGGCAGTAGGCCGAGAAATGGAGTCATATGACAGAACCAGAGCGAATCGCCGAGTTCCCTCCAGTCTAAGTCACACCTGTGATCGAGGAAATTAATCCAATATAAGATACGTAACGGGCAAGAAGCACAGAATTCCATATATTCGATCTTGGAAATTCATTATCCATTTTTCCCAAGGAAAACGTTGACTCCAAAGCACAACATCGAGACATTGGGTCAACATTCTTCAATCATGTGTAAAATCTGTTTCTTTTGCGTCTCCTCTACGTTTTGTCGCGATACTCAGGAAATTCTCAGAGAACGTGGAAATTTAACTCTTGATGGTACCCTTTGAATTTCAATGTAGTCAGAACAATGGTGTTCTCTTCAAATTCTCTAAAAATGCTGAAATGCTGCTATTTTAGAGGAAACTGTTGTTACTGCAATAACAGTGGTACTGTGAAGACTCTCTGGACAGTCCTATGTGATGTTTCACAGTTCTGGATCAAAACGTCGAGCTTTGTCTGTTGGGAAGCTTTGCATAAGACAGCCGAATCTGGCAGTTCAGGCTTGCAGTGCTAAAGGCAATTGAAAAGGTGTGTACATCCGATGTGTACAAGGTTCTTGCAACAATAGTATCTCATGCTGTCTTCGCTCTTGATTCGCTAAACATCTCCTAAGCATGACTGCTACAACGAACGATACAAGTCCAAAATCATGTTTGACAAAGGTGGTACACAAATTAATCATTTTCAACACATCTCATCTAATATTTCCTACTGACGTACATGGAAACCGCATCAATTTATAGTGAACTCCTCCTATCAACATTCTTACCGATCAACAAGTTGTTCATCTGCTCTCTGGCGACATCTTTCGAGCAGCAATAATTCTATTTTCCCGGACAACCGTATCCATATCACTTATAGTTTTGAGATTATCTAGTATCTCTTTCAGTTTTCAACAACATCGCTTTTTGAATTGCCACACCACGATTAATTATTGTTTTGTCATTAATTTTAGTTTACTAACTGCGCAGTTGATCAATTCTACAGCAATATAACGTTTTGTCGCCAAAAGTTGATTTTAAATCCCAACTGGACATTTTATCTGTGGAGGTTTCCAGTCATGAGTGTTTTACCTTTTGGCAATTCATTCCAGAAGCAAACGTTTTGGAAGGAGACTGCTGTCTCTTTTGACATTCGGGAACTCATACGTTGAAAAGCCCAGTCCGGATTCCAGCAAAATCGCCCTTAACATTCCATGAATTTTCCGTCTGGGATAGCGGAAACGACTCCTAATGGCTCCTCTCACGGTTGGTGATTCTTCAAGAGATCGCGTTACCGTTGGGAGCGGCTTGACTGGGCGAGAACAATGATGATGAGGCTGGTCGACACAGGAGAGCGAACTTCAGACCAGCGAAGAAGAGTTACTGCTTCACTGCAACACAATAACAGCCGTTAAGCTTTCATTTAGGCACGACAATTTTGTGTATTGAGCGACAAATGATAGCTATTAGAGCTTAAAATCATTATTGCCGGTCTGCAGATTTCCCGGTGGAAGTATCTTCAATAATGGGAAAACAAAATTGTCAAGTTGGGCAGCTTTCTCACTTATTGGTACTGGACGAAAAAAAAAAAATTGGTTTTACGTGAATTTTACTCTCGCAGATCATACGTTTGAAAAAACCTGATCTTATCTGATCCAAGCGTGAAGAACATGTCGAACACTTTAGAATGACCATTAGTTGAGGTAGGAGACCCTAAGAGCGAGAATGGTGGTACAACACAGCACATCTATCGAGATGTCCAACTCGAGTAGCCAAGGCCCAGTTTCCACTCCGCGCCATACCGTGGTTGCTTGACCATCTAGCTAAGATTCAGCTTGCTTCACTTCATTCCTACCATACTTACGTTTCTCAGCCAGACAAGTCTGCTTAATGTCTAAGCTCCCTCTGACAACTTGGACATTCAGGATTATGGCAAACTCATCAGTCTTGGCTTGCCCTTCCAATCGGCATGTGATAAAGTCACTCTCTTCCCACATCCCAACTTATGGATGATACATCCACGTGCTTTCTTTTTGACTAGCACACCAAGATGTACAATGCGATCAGGAGTCAAACACACTCTTTCATTTAGAATGAAAGCTACAAGAAACCCAGTGAAGTGCATGCAATCCCAGCAGGCAATGTTCGGAGCAGATTTCTGTCAGTAATTTTTTTCAAGCGTGGTCTGCATGTAAACATTCCTCAATGAAAGCTGATAAAAAATCATAGCTGACAGCTGGGAAACGAATCTACAATGCACCAACCCGGTGCTGTCTCCTGAACAAACTTAAACTTTTCTGGTTCGAGGTCATGGTGCCAGTGGGACGGATTTGCATACGGCGGTCTTCAAGTTTTCGCGACAACGTTTTTTTTACGACGTTGTCGATCTCAAAAGGGCATTTGGGGTGATCACATTCCTCGGGACAACTTACCTTGTGGTATAAAAAAGAAGTAGAGCGGTCGATGATCCTGGGGTTGTACAGCTAACTTGGCTGTCACACCTCCTGACATTTAAATGGAAATAACAAATTTGTATCTTTCCAAAGTGAGTGGATTCAATTGATAAGGATGCAATTGCTTAGCTGAAAACAGAAAATTAAGAAGTTACACCACCCATTTGTATAAAACCGGATCTTCCGTCACCTAGTTTTGCTTACAAAATAGTTGTGTCACTGTTTGGTTCCGTGTCCATAACCCTAGATGTCGACCTGTTACAAGAATTTAAGATTCGAGCATGGAAACAGCTCGCAATCAAAATTAAAACGTGGTTTACAAACTAAAGTCCATATTTGAGGGAGATCGGGCAAAACAAGTCATGAAAAAATTACTCTTGCTTTGAAGTGAAAACATATTCATTTTTTAATAAGATTTCTTTGAAATCGAAAAAAATGGGAAATTTTGATTTTCGTTTCATTTCTGTACCAAGAAAGTGACAGTAATGCTTCAAAATTAAAATGAAGAATCATTATAAAATGAATAAGTGCATAAAGTGAAAATTTGATTTATTAGTTATCACTATGAAGAAATAGTATTTAGACGGTTTTAAAATTGTGAATGAGCAAAGGATGTTGTTTATCTGACAATTTTCTGCATAGGTCGTAACTATTCTCAAAGTCAATCGAAATTGGAGCATTAGGATACGAGATGGATATCGATGAATCGGATGCAGTCATAGGCAGTCCTACTGATTTGTGAAAGCTGATTGTTGTTTAGATTCTAGACTAAATAACGCGTGATTCTAGAAAGTTTCATTAACATCAGAAGGAAATCAGTGCGACTCTGGTAATGATCTACTCACCGACAGATAAAAAGGATACACCGAATTTTAATGAAGATTCGAACGTAAGATAAAACGGAAATGCTCAGAGCAAGCAGCTATTGCATCGCACAAAATGAACACAATGCTTCCTCTACATGATAGAGTTAAATTTTCTTAAACACTCCAGCTTTCTGAACATTATATTTAAGTTACACGAGTGCTGCATAGAGATACCTAGCACCATACTAGAGTATCCTGCCTAAAACATACTATTCGAGTAGAAGACTAGTTTCCCAAGAATGTATTCTCTAAACGGTCATTGGAAAACTTTGAATAATGGGTTGTTTTTGGGCACAGAACCATATTATTATTCAGGATCATTTTTTAATAGTTAGAGAAAACCAGGAGTCAAAACATTAAAATATAGATTCACCGATAAGAACAAAGGAAGTACAGTGATTTCACAATCCATTCACAGAGCACAAATGAGGGACTTACTTTTAAAAAGGCACATATCCGAATCTGGGAGAAAACGTTTTTTTCTCAATTTTCTATCTCTGAATATGAGTTGAATCAGATCCCCCTATCATTTCCGAACAAAACAGAACACATCCACGTCAAATCCGGGGCTAAAGTTATGTGTTTGCATCAAAAGGTAACAAATCCGTCCGCTACATTGTTTCTCAGTGCCTTGCAATCGAAATGGCACATATCTTCCGAATTTCGTCAGGCGATAAGTCGTGGGTTTTCAAAAAGGCACATATCCAAAAAGAAGCATTGCGCCTTCGTCTTGACGTTGAATATTTACACGAGACTCGATAGATGGCAGGCATGACAAATGTAAATATGGAGTCAGGTAAAGTTTCCAATAAAACCTACAGAATGGAGAATGAATTCTTTCGTTTTCAAAAAGGCACAAATCAAAATGGCACAAAGGCACAAAGTGAAAATGGATATACAGCCTCGTGTTTTGGAGAAAATTGATTCATATTCTGAGGCATCTTTATCTGTGCCTTCTCACACATTACTCCGATGAGAAACTGCAGAAAAACATCTCCACTAATCTGCAAATCGTTTTTTTCACTTCCTGAACATTTTGTCGGAATGGATATGTGCCTGTTTGAAAGTAAGCTCCTCAAATGTAACCACTTAGAAAAAGTCTACCAAGTTGGGTGTGGCCCATGTATTTCTCTTACGGGTAACATGCATAATATGCATGTTATATATTATATAAATCATTAAAAGGTGGTAAACGAGCTTAAAAGATGTCAAATATAAGCTTCTTAGAATCGCGTGACGAAAATGCCTGGGACATGTTCCCGTACACCACAACTTCTTCAATTGGATGATTCTTCAAGTATTCCGGGTCTTTCGCGCCAATTCTGTAACGGATAAAATAACGATGAGGTCGAGTTAAAATGGATCCTCCACATTTTAGCAACGTCAAACCACTAAATTCAGGGAAAATGTTGCTTGACGAATTTCACGTTTGTGTAGCGCAGAGAGTAAGCATGATTGACTGAGCGAGCGAATTCATAGCCCGCTCATTCCCTGAAAATATAATTAAAATCGGGGATAAACTGAAAAGATGAGCTTTTTACAAGGATCCGCGAATATACGACAAACACACAAGTACAAACAACAAGGTCCCTGGCGTGAAAGTTGTTCAGAATACATTATAACGCAAAACGGGAGTGGAAATTTTGATTCTGAAGAGAACAATTTTTCCAGCTCCCAAAATTCAAAACAAACTACCTATGGCTGGACTCGGAAGCAACTCTAACGGTCCACAACGCTTTTACAAACAAGAATTAAGTGTCTAGGCACTAACCAATCAACTACGATGTAAGCCATTCATTACCAGCTTCACTTAGGTTCTCCACTTTCTTTCCTAGTTCCCTTCATTTCTAGTAATAACTCCAAATTGATTATCTTCTGTTTGGTCTTGAATAAAACGGCCAAGACATTTTTGCTCACACGTATTCATGTTAATTCTGAACAGTTTTAAAGAACAACTAACGTTTTTTATTATGGTTGACCCTCATCAATTAATTCTTTGAGTTAATTGCAAAAGTTTCACGAAAAGATACTTTCTTATTCAGACTGCAAAGTGGAAATCTCAAATGGGATCACCTATGGACTGTTTTTTTGCCGCGGCTATGTGGTGTAATGCCATGATTAAGCTTCGAAACACCCATATTCTCTGGGATTGAATCTGGAATTTCATTTTTGGATCCCACGTATCTTAAAATTGACTTTGATTATTGGCAAATTGTTCCCCAAAGAAGAAGTATTAGGAGAGAAGAACCCTGTCTGGCCAACCTCATAATCAATTCAGTCTCATTTGAATATCAATGACGGATTTGTGTTGCGAGAAAGTGGGTGACTTCAATTGGCATTGCCGCCAGAAATCGGATTGATAAGTGGAGATCAAACTTTCCCCAGAATATCTGAACGGGCACTTAAATTATCACTGCCTTAAAAACAATCGTACAATCTTTCGACTCATGTTGATGGTTAATGGAGAACCTAGCCCTAGTGACTCTCAACCTTTTGGCTTATTACATTCAGTAAAGTATCTTTGGTGGGTTCACGTTTTAAGAAACGTATATTACAAAAATTGAATTGGAAACGAAAAAAAAATCTTTCCGTCCAAAGCTTTTCTCTGAAACTACTGGACTCCAGCTTTCCTATAGTAAATCCATCAAGAGTACACGAATCCACCAAGGGTCTTTTCCTCAAGGCCTATCCGTCCAATCCCGCCCGCAATTCGATTTGATTATCCCATTTGAGTTGTATAACTATTGGATCAATATTATTTGCTGCGGATGAACGAAGCTCAAATCCCTGCAGCATAGATCGCTTCAAAAGTTCTCATCCTTTTCCGCTGAAATTTTGTTTTGTAGGTTGTAGACAGATGGTCCCCTATGAACTTCATCGCTCCCGAATCACTGATACGTTTAGCCCATGCTCTTAATCCATCAAGCCCCACTTTCTCCTTAATCAATTGACGGATTTTTATAACACATGTGCTCTTTCAGAATTGTACAGCATTTTTCAGTTGCATTAAACCTTTGCCCAAAAGAATTGAACCTTTTTCCGAGATAATTGAACCTCTCGAGGGAAAATAAGGAAAGGCGAATGTATGAATGGCGAAATAGTGTAATTATGAACTAGGTTGAATGAATTGAAGAAAAGTGACCAACAAAAGGCGTAAACGAATAATGAAGGGTCAATGAATAATGTCCATGATAAATGTAACATCCTCTGCAATAGGTATTCCCGTTGCAGCCATTCCGAGTTCCCGCAGAAAGTTAACGAAAATTTGGGCTATTGTTGTCCTAGAATCCACAATTTTTGAGTAAACAATGTCCTGATCGCTCAACGCTAAGATGTGTTTCGCTCTTCGGGATTCAACAGCGGTATCTACTTCATGCTCACTGATATTTTACTGGTTGTTACGTCGTTCATCTATGTTATATTACATCTCCTTCTTTTGAGAGGTCTAATTATTTCGGAGAAAGGTTTAATTCTTTTGAAGAAAGGTTTAATTCAACAATGCTATACATAACCGATACATGTATGTTGCTGATAATACGAAGCTTTATGCCTTTGCGACCTTGGTATACTTTCTTTTTCTATTCCAAGGAATATCCTGTACTTCCTGCACAATTATTGGCAAGAAAATCCTTTTAAACCATTGGGGCTAGAACTTTGACAGAAAGTACATTAATTCTGTTCATTCTAAGCTGAAAGATTTCTTCGTCTCTTGATGTCAAATCATAGACAAATGAATGGAGCCTTTTCTTCCATGATGTTGACAAATGCTTGCATACGAGTCTGCAACACATTGGGACATTTTCATGTGTGTTTTCTTATTTTATTTGTTACGAGGCAGATCTCACCCGTACGTTGCACAGCGGGGCGTACAGATAAATTAAATGGGCTATGAGAGAAGTTCACTGATCGTTTTGAAGTGGAAGAAGTACGGAAATGGTTGAAACTAATAAACCAAAACAAAATATCTTATTATTGGTATCGCGTGAGCAAGTTTTCGTGACGATTTTTCAGTTTATGTGCCAAAGACAAGACATGAAAATGTCAAAATGGATCAAATACTTACTAAATGTCTCTTCGTTGAAAATTGTCCACAATTGTTCTGGAAATGGTCCGTTTTGTAGAGAAACGAAAACAGCGTATTCACCTCTTTTTTTCTAGCTGTTCAGAATAAAGATGTAGTACATTTTCTTTTCCCTTCCCGACCCACATTGACAAAACGGTTCCGGTCAAAAAGTCGAAACGAAATCCGAGATTCGGCTCCCCGGCTAAAAATGGGCTGAACGTGAGGTGATTTGTAGGAGTTGGCGAGATGAGCGAAGCATTTCAATTGGTTTGTGGAGGATTTCGCAGTGGAGAGAGGTGAGTTGAGTATATGACGAGATAACTAATTTGGAGACACGCTGTCTGCTAAAAAGTTGTGGCACCACTGGAAATGAAAAGAAAGTGAAGGAGTAGATTTAGGTAGTCGAGGTAGATTTGCGAGAGGCTGAACATCAGATAATCTACATGGTTGCCATAAGATGATGAGTTGTAAAATAAGCTACGGATATCAATCACTTGGAAATTTAACACAATAATACAAATTCTTCTAGTAGCGCTCCACTGAAAAGTATGGGAGGGAATCAATCGTATGATTAATCTGATATAATGAACATCATTCAACTTGAAGTTATATGTTATCTGGGGCATGGGAAGATGAGATATAAATATAGCTAAAGAAATAACAGTAGTAAAGAAAAATGGGTTTGAAAAATTTGCATTTGTTAAGCACACAATAAGTAAGACTTTTCTTGGCTCGGTAGTGTTAGTAGAGCTGAACGTCAGTCTGTTAGTTCGACGGTCTTTTGAACGTTACGGCTAGCAGTTCCTACGACTAATCCACATAATCGGCCAAAAACTGTTAAAAACTAATGCTGTAATCCACGTGTGTAATTAGGTAAAATACCTTAATCTTACTGCCCATCTGTATGCAATGTGTGATCGTTCATCACCATCTAATCACATCTACACAGACCTACCAAAATGACAATTAATTAGGTGGAATGATTCACTATTCTTCACTTGTCAGTCAGTGCATCTATCTGGAAAAGAGCTTGTATCAGCTGATAAGATCTTGTTGTTTGTAAGGACGAAAAACGCCGATCGAAACAAAATGAATAGTTGGCTAAGGATGTGGGGGATTAGGACATTCCCCCAAGACGTCATCCAGCTTTCTATACGCCACTATTTTCGTAACTGTCAATCACCCGATACTCTTCATATTGCACCTTTCTGGAAAGCTCATTTCAAGATGTTACTAGTGATGGAATAAACTGAATTAGGTGAAATCTCTTTTACAGAATGGTTCAGCTACAAACACAACTGTCAGATTCGAGATATTTAAAGTCAAGTCCTTAATATGACATCCTTATTCCGAACAGGTATAAAAGAAAGCATTCAGGGTGAAAACGCTACACGGGTTTCTTTTCTCTAGATTCCACCTGCTCTCAGCCTCGTCCTCCTACTACTAAATTAAGCCAATCAAGAGGCAAAAAGGAATCACTTTCACTGGTGACCTCTTCTGAATTACGAGGAGGTTGTTAACCCTGGGACCGTGGGACGTCGCGACGCGTCCGTCAGACCGGATCAGCTTAGCTCTCGTGTTACAACGAGCCGAACCACACCCTGATTCCCGCCTGGTCACTTGCTTCGGGAAAAACAAAGTATCACCGCCTAACTACTTCTAAAGTAGCTCTGTTTTCCTGCATGAAGTCAAGAAGAAATTAAAATTTCGTATAAAGTCGACTTCTTATGATCCATCTCTCCCAGACATGGAGAATAGTTGAATATTAGTTTCAGAATGGCAACCCACGCATTTAGTAATAGCTACTGCACATGCGCAAAGCTAAAGATATTTTACAAATGGGAAACTCCGAGATTGTTTCAATCTACTGATTTTGTCATAACATTTTTAGGATATTCGGATTTCAATCCTGAATTGTCCTTTAAGCATTCCAAACAATTCTGAATTGTTCGCTCGGGCAAACGTGAATTTTCAATGATTTTTACGATCTATCCGGCCGATTAGGTTCAAATTCGAAAGGTAGTTGGGCGCAAAACCCAGATTGGTGTCCTGTCAACACCGTGGCGATTGGTTGTAATAATCATTCCATATGGGCAAGACTCGAGATTAGTTATTACAGACAAAACTTCAAGACTAATAAACCGATTTTGATGAAGTGGTCAGGGATTCATCCAACTACGTAGTTCGGTCAGTAGACCACGTTCTGTAAGGGTTCTGCTTTGTAGATCTCTTTGCATCACCTTCAGGCTGGTGGATCATTCATGCCCAGCTTTTATCTGAACGGCGTCCGCTGGGTTGTATAAGTCAGCAAAAGAAGATGAAATATTGCATTATAGAGATTAGTTCTCTTGGTTACAAATAAAACCAAATCTTGACACGACTGTCGTAAAGCCTATTCTTTAGGACGCGTTCGTTAACCGGAGGAGTGCAAATCGAGTGAATCCACATCTTTCCTCCAATACCTGGCTTACAAGCTCTCCATTTCTCGTGAGGATTTGGACTACGATGTGATTGACAGCCGCTTCAACATGTTGTCTCATTTCGACCGTCGTATGTATTCGGATGTATTCTTCCTTCAGGGTCTAATATCGGGGCAGATTGATCCTCCGGGTCTCTTGGCTCGTGTCAGGTTTCATGTGTCACCCTGTTTGCCGTCCTCTTTTTTCTACTAACTACCTGTAACACCGTCCATTCTGCAGTATTCCTCGTAAACGTAAACCCAGTAAACGAGTCACCACGTAAACGGATATTTAGCATATTAGTAAGTAGGTCACTACCACAAGGAGGTATGGACTAATTGCCCCTTCCAAGGACTGAGGCTACATGCCTGCAACACCCAGAGGATACCCCTGAATCTAAAAAGCTTCAGGTTTACAATCAGACTTAGCGGTTTCAAGAAACGAGAACTACCCATATCCATCACCATACAGTTACTCCTGATCTATTTTCCATATCATATGACAAAAATTAAGAGCTAGAACTCACTTCGCCAAATTCGGCATCAATAACGGTAAAGGAGTAAGTCAGCTCCGAGTAGCCTTTATAGTGAATTACGTACAGCTATCAGGGCTATCAGCTAGTCAATGATAAAATGTCATCACTGTCATCAAAAAGCGTAATTTCCCCTAAAATTATCAAATCAATCTGTTTAATTTTCCAGGTTCATTGAACGAGGCAGACATCGCACCTCCGGCTTACATCACCAAGTACAACAAATTTGTCGATAGCATTTTGGACCGAGTCAACAAGATCCTAAGGAGGAGCTACGACCCGGTCAACGTCCGCCTGCAAACTGGCTACGAAGCCAAAACAAACAAAGTCAAGAAAAACAAGAAAAAGAAGAAGAAGAACAGCAACAAAGAAAGGAAGAACGAAACGTAAGTGGGGAAAATTGCAACCCTTTATACTTACCAAATAGGTTTTCTAAGATACTGTATTCTATCTTGTATTGGCTTATAACAAGAGGATGACTTCCTTTGTCTCCCGAAAGCGATAACAAGGATGTATACATCATATCTTTTATGTATCCTGATGTTTTGTTCTTAGGAGGTCTCTCTGAAGCCTGGCTTCGTCAGTAGAGGGACCCTAATAAGGATTAATCCGAGGGTGTCTGATTTTCATGAACCTTCTTTGGTTCGGTCACAATTTTACTCCAATTATGCAAAAAAAACTCCGGGAATTTTGAATTTCATGATGGAAGAGAGGAATTGGAGAGGGGGAAGGGAATCGATTAAATGCGTAAAAAAGTGTTATTTTCATGATTCTTATTTTTTCAATCTCAATTATAGTCCATCTGTGCGACAAACCTTGGGAATTTTGTTTTTGGTGACAGGAGAGGGGTTGGATGGGGAAAATAGCCAACCCCTTCAATCGCTGCTCAAGGTAGAATTATCGATCGATTCGTGTCATCCTTTTATTCTTCAGTTAAGAATTTGACTGAGTACATTTTTGATTTAGTAGAAATAGGTTAAATGCGAGATATGTATTCAAATATATTTCGGAACATTGAATTTTCATTATAAAAAGAGTGAATGGATGAGGTAAAAGGAAAAAATCGTAATTTCGCCGCTATTTTCATCTGATTTTGTTGAATATTTTCAAATATTGGTCACTAATTTTAGTTTAAACGTGCAAAGAACCTCAGAAGTTGGTATTTTAACGTCAGAAGATGGAACGGAGAGGAGAATAGAATGGAATTCAATCCATTCTGGGGCTAGAATTCTCATACTTGCTAGAATTCTCAGCCGAATTTATTATTTTTTGTTCCATGAAGAATTCGGTGTTATTTTTAAAACTTTGTATAAGTGTTTATGATTGTGACCATACAAAAACAGACCTTATGGACTCATTACTTACCGAAATGTTCATTTCATGTACAACATGAATGTGAATAGCGCTACTTCTTTCTTTAAATTAATCGTTGAATTAGTCACCGAGGAAAATGAGATTGCGTGATGACAATAAAATGTTATGGAAGCCTTGTATGTACACTAAAAGAAAGACAAAGATTTCTGGTTTTAAACCATGATCATAGCATCTCTATTATCGACTAAAGATTGGGTTGTGAATGGTGCAGCACACAGCTCCACAAACGAGATTTATAAATTCTACCAAGATATGTTTAGTTTTCTGTTCATTTTGATGGTTTTTGGGCTCAAATATGTTTCCAGTTTCTTATCTTGAACAACTTTCAAAGAACAGCTTTGAACGGAGATACGAAGGTTTTGCCTTCGTTGCTTTCGTTTATTTTTATCAATCTATATAGAATTTTTTTAGACAAAACACAGGGTCCAGTAGGGAAGTACGGAAGATTTTAAAAAACTGTTACGTATCCATTTTTAACCAAATCCAAAATTTCATTTTTTGAATCTGTTCCTTATATATTGCGATTACAAGACCATCTCATACTAAGTGAATCTCTTGCGTTATTTTCTCGCTTAGGTCTTCGGGTGTACGCGGTTTGGCTGAAGATGGATTTGAATAGCCCGATAATAGGGGGCCATTCCACATAACCTTGCAATCAAATCAAACGTTCAGGGAGTATGTTCCTCAAAAAACCCATTGTTGCTCTTGATGTATGACAAGTCTATGGGTTGATATGTGGTAATTTTGTTGAAACCTCACAGTATTTACGTGGATGCATCACACATGTTCAGATACATACGTGACATGCATGGATGGAAACCTTTCAGCTGTGGAGAGGTCGCTCGCAGAGGAATTCAAGCAATTTCCCCGTGACATGCTTCGGAGGAATATGCAGAACTTCTAACAACGTGTTCAACAGTGTTTTGATGTAAATGAAAGGCACTCAACTGATGTAATTTTGTCACAACTTATTCTTAACTGGTTTTCTATTCCCGACATCTAAGGTATACATTCAAACAATAAAATTTGAGTTTTGGTACAAAATGAGTGTGTAGCAATGTTTCATATCTTCTTCACTTTCCTGCCGGACCCTGTATTTGCCTTATTACCCACACTGATCACCCTGTTTTAACATTTATTTCGACACTGTACTAACTTTACTGTATGTATGCCTACCTATTACGTATGTTCTGCTTTTACAGCTCCAACTCTACTGAATCTTCCACCCCGTCGCCAGTTGGTTTCGTCTCGTCGACATTCGGCACTACGCTAGAACCCGTGAGCTTAATGGCCAGCGACCAGGGGTCTGCCGAGCCCAGAAAGAAGAAGCCCGCCAAGGCCGCAACCACTCCGGCTCCTACCAAAGTAAGCAAACCCGAAAAAGTACGGCACTTTCCTCTTGCTGGTCACACACAGGGATTGTGCCCATGTTTTTTGTACTTATCTCATCCAATTCTTTCATGGCAAATGACTCTACTGATGAAAATTCGTGGTCCCAACTCTTAATGCTGTTCATCAGCCATCGGGTGAGAGAGGCACCGGTCTCACATCAAACAGGCTATCGCTGTGCGTGTTTTCACAAACAACGTGAAATTCTACAGAAACCGAGATTTTTCGAATTCTTAGGATAATGCTCCAACAACTATTTCCCCACTGTATCACAGACTTTGACTTACCAATTATAACATGTTTCAGAATCCTCCGGCTTTTCAGTTTGAAAGTAACGCTTAGTTTGTTATCTAACAAATCTTTTGGAGCTTCGTTTGAATTACTCGCCTACTAGAACATAACAAATAAATGAAGATATTATCACAATCTTGAATTGCGTTTTGTTTTGCTTCTAGATAAAATTTTGCGTTCATGGATTGATCAAATTACACTCTGGATAACTGTATATCACCATAATTAACGCATTATATGATTCAATTATCAGGTCAAGACGAAATCAAAAACTCCCATGAGAGCTAGAGCGACACTCTACGGCCTTTCGTCCATTCAGAGAGACGGTGACGTCACAGTAAACGTCATGAGCAGCCACACCACCGTCAAGACCAAATTTTTGGTTGGCCCTCTCGTTCTCAAAGTTGAGAAAGAAGTGAGTAAAACTCTTCATCAATGTGACTCATCGAGTACTTAGATACCAAAAATCTACAGTGAATTCCCAATTGGTGTAAATTTGTCGCTGGAAAATACGGAGAGGTGGCAGCTTCGAAAGTGCTTAGGCAGATGGGGAAATATTGTGAAGAATCCAGTGTTTCACCATCACCGGCATTTTTGAAAATGCCTAGGCCCATTGCAATATGCTTGAAGAGGTTCAGGCAGATGAAGAAATTGATCTTTTCAGGTTCTACGAAGGTTATTCAGTTAGTGTTTTGATTGTCATGTACAGAAATGAACTTGAATGTACAAGACTCGCATCATCTTTCGAACGATTGTTCACCCTAATAGGTAGCCCATATGTATGACAGATTTGGTCGAACCATCTCATCTGACAGATATCGCAAACGATCTGGAGTGACCGATGAGATCACACGAAAAACTTATCAGCCGATCTTTCTTCCCCAGGATCAGATATCGACGACAGATTTGGTCGGAACTAACAAACAGATCTCATCTGACAGATATCGCTAACGATCTGGAGGTGACCGATGAGATCGTGTCGTTGCGACCCGTAGTAACACGAAAAACTTATCAAAATATCCGATCTTTCAATATATCAGGATCTGTCACTTTGGATCAGTAGGCCCGATGTCATCTGTTCGTTGAGGCATTTCAAATTGGGGAATGTTAGCCGAAAACCCCCCAAGCAGGTGACTCTCTTTTATAACACGATGGTGAAATCGGATTGGAAATACTTCAATCCGTTCAAAATAGAGCAGTTTGGGATGATCTGACAGATTCAGGTCTGTCACCGACTTTCGTCTGGCAGACTCGAGTTATCGGTCGAATCAAAATTTTTCAAGATCGGTCACACATTCCGATAAGTTGATGCCATGGGGTTAGTGACTGTCCGTAGTAAAAAGATCTGTAAATTAGCAGCTTTGGGATGAGAAGTCTGACAGCAGGTCTGTCACCGACTTTCGTCTGACAGACTCGAGTTATCGGTCGAATCAGAAATTTTTGCAAGATAGGCCACACATTCCGTAAGTTGATGCCATGGGGTTAGTGACTGTCCGTAGTAAAAAGCGTAAATTAGCATATTTTGCGGCGGGTATTTTTTTATTGCCCATAAAACGGCTAAGCCAAAAAAAAAAAGACAAATTTGGGAGAAGTCATGGGTTTTGGAAAGGAGAAAGTTAGGGCACATGAAGTTGTTGAAGCACCTTAGGGAGAATAACCCAGGGGATTTCCACAACTACCTGCGGATGAACGAGGAAGACTTCGACGTACTTCTTGGTATACAAAGGATATCTATTCATCCGGTGACCAGAGGTACTCCTTTTGGGAGGGCAGGTACCAACTGAAGTTTGGGTCCTCACATATTTCTGAAAACTCGAAAAGGAAGAAATGGTAGGAAATGGTAGGTCGTACTTTTGGAAGTTACTGGTAGGTGCGGCATGGGCGGACTCAGGGGTGGGATAGATTCCCCTCCGAAAGTTTTTGAAAATTTCCATGAATAATAAACGGAAGTGGTACAAAACTTCTCAATTCAGTGGACAACTGAACATCTTAACGTTAAGGGACTCTGCCCGATCCAATCGAACAGTTCTGTGAACCACAGACATCGCTTCCGAGAAGTCTGCAGGTTAATTTGAACGTTTTAGGACAATTTTGGCGTGTCCGACTCACATCCTCTTTACGGGCAAAACCATATAGTCCGATTTTGATGAAATTTTCGGGGGTTGTTCTCCCCTATAAGCATGACCCCCGGATCAATAGTATCTCTGCAGATGCGCAAACGAAATCCTTGTTTTCGGGAGTTCTTGAAAAATTTTGATGAAAATTTCAGGCATTGTTCGGTTTGATTGTAGATGGTCCCCTATGGGTTCCATGACCCCCGGATCAGTAGTAACCTCTGCCCATCCGCAAACGTGAAATCCTTGTTACACGCATAACTCCGGGAGTTCATGACTGATTTCGATGAAATTTTCAGGGATTGTTCGGATTTGGTATATTTTATAGTTTGTTCAATAGTTGAACATGCCTACCTTTATTTTCTCAAGTTATGCTCCTGCATAACAATAAATTTACCCTAATTCAATATTTACTTCGCCTAACTGAACGAAGTTCTTTAGTCAATAATAATTTTCAATGACCTATACAGTCATGGTATGGATACGAGGAAGCTATGTGCCACACCCACTTGGCAGACGTTTTTAACTCCCACTATTGCACAAATCTTTCCCACAGATATCGTTTAAAAACGCGATATCTGTCGCAGATATATGCTCGTGTATGGCTACCTATTGTCCGGCGATTAGTTGGTTGAGAGTGAACGGCCTTTCTCATCATTTTGATTTTCCTGAGCTTGCGTTCAGTTTTTAAAGAAAGTTCGTTCAACGTCGGTAAGGCAGCTGGGGTTTTGAATAGCTGGTGTGGGAGAGATCAATTGGCGAAAGTCTCTGCCGAGTTGTCGGTCTGTGATGTGTCAACGGACAAAATCGTCTCAACCCTTGCATTCTCAGCGCTTGCATTTTTATCAATGTTCAAGAATCAGAGTTACAGCAAATGCAACTGCAAAAGCACTAACAAGTGCGAATCTGGCAAATGTATTTATTTCAAAAGAAAAAAGGTGAAATGCTCGTCCAAGCTCAACTGCTCGCTGCAACAAGTCAACGAACTGATGAGGTACGTGGTTGTATTTTACGTACAATACAATACAATACAACATCGTTCGTTAGTTCTCTGAACGCATCAATTCCTTCATCTGCCGGAACCTTGTCAGGCATATTGCAATGTCATTTTCATCTTCAAAATATTTCTCTATCTGCCTAGGCACTTTCAAAACTGCTGATTTCCCTCTGTGCCTGAGACAATTGCATTTCTAAGGCTCTACGCAAAAGAGTGTTGACAAAGATAAAAATTACTCCATTTTTCTTCACGTTTTACTGTATTTTAGTTTCTTGTTAAATTGCTATATTTAAGCAGTTGCAAGGTAAGTGCTTACTAAATTGTTGGTTTAATAGTTCGGCAGGGGTGCTAAAAAAGAGCTGAGAAGCGCCACAGCGACCACCGCGGAAATGATCGGAAAACTCAATTTGCGAGTTATGCACGAGGGAGCCGCCACTTTGCATTCCATCAAAGTTCTTCAACCACGTCAGGTGAGTTGTGATTTTTGTATTGGGTTTGTGATACGGGAAAGAGATGGAGTGGTATAGTTGCCCCTTCTATGAGCTGGATACCGGTAAATGCCCGCAACTCTCAGAGGATGTCTCAGATGCTGGAAGGCGTTTGGTAAATCTCCCGAGGCGGCGGATTCAAGAATCGGAATGGGCAAACTAACCATATCCATCACACTCACAGGCTCTGGGAAAAGCCCGGGGGGGGGGGATAACTAATTGAATAAAATAATTCAATGTGATTGCGGTGGCTTATTATTGAAATTAATGAACAAAAAATTGAAGTTTGGCGGTTTTCCATTACTTTGTGTTTGTTTCCAATTTGTAATACATATGTCTTGCGACATCCACCCTCTACCTTCCTGTGTACTATTTATTTCAACTCTGAAAAAATGCTCGTAGGTCCGAGTAGAAAGTCCGGATGACCACGACCGGACGAGGGAGTTCGTCTGGAAGAGGTCATCGACCATCGCTCACCTCGTGTCGCAGAAACTTTTGGCCGCCACGAAAAGCATGCTCCAACCTCCGCCCAACGCCACAGCTGTAGCGGGTGCCACAACGAACAAGCCTGTGGTCACCCTGCCTGCCACACCCGCCTGATCTCAAGAAGATTGACCGTAACTCGAAACATTCCTTTAACCCTTAGATGCCTGCTCTTCCTATAAGGCGATAGTTTGAGAACACACAACACAAAAAAAAATGCAAAAAAAAAAAAACACCTTTCAAGGCACACTACTTACTTAGAAATGAGGATGTTCAGGCGTTGCTTCCAAGCCAACTAAGTTGTTGGCTTTTCCAACCTCGTTATTCGGTTGCAAAAACATTGGTAACCAAAGGATGAAGATTGTCCCACGCTCTTCCTGCTTACAGCTTTCTATACAAATCTGATCTCTTGCTGTCTGTACATCAGTATACAGGCGAACCTGAAATTCTTGCATCATGCACTCATAAATAATGCCACAAGTCATAATCACAAATTAAGCAGTTAACTTCAGTTGCAAATCGTTCTTCCTCTAGGTATAATCAAGCACACCATCATCAAACCCGTAGGTCCCAGAAAGTTATCTTCGGCTTTTTGGGAGCGGTCCAGATAGATTTTATCTAAATTTCTGCTGATACGGTAGTTCTCAGGTTGATTTTGTACAACCATCAAAACACTTTTCACCCATCTATTTTCAAAGGTCCACTAACTCTAACCTTTGCAGAGATGGTTACAGCGGTACCACAACTTGAGCTGCATTTTCAGAATAATACTTCTAAAATCAGAGAGCACTTTCGTATTTCAAAGAGAAGCAAGTTGAAGCAACGTTCAATATGAAATCAATCAATTTTCTAAAGACACAAGTGTTCTTATTAAGTAAGGAGTACAATTTCCTTGCTCCTCAAGGTTTTGCAATGTCTGGTGCCTCATTTTCATGAGTTTTGTGGCCATTTCTTTTGGTATTTTCGTACATTTGTTTGTAACATAGAAGAATATTTGGCTTCAATAAATCGCAGTGTTCACGATACGATCAAATTCTATCGAGAATTTCATCCCCACTGGGAAAGAGTAGCATCACCGGCCAAATCGGGTTTTTTTATAATCAATTTCAAATTGTATTTCTTGTAAAAAAAAATAATGTTTGTTTTAGTCCTTGTTATTATTTATTACGTAATTAATTCATACTATTTATAGACAGTTTCATTGAGCTACGTGCAAAATCGAGCCCATGAAAGAACGGGAAATCGGGAAACATGTAGAATTTACGACTAACTTTTATTTAATGTTTAACGACATAAAATTCATATAGCTTTTCACTTTTAAAGTCACATGAACTGCTATACTTCTTAATTTATTGCTTTTGAGTTAATGAAAAAGGCCGTAGCCTTTTAAACTCTGATTCTTGAGTATGCCACATTGGCAATCAATTATACGCCTATTTAACAGTTCTTGTGATTCAGTAGATGATATTTTGGGTTTTCATAATTTATTTCTATTCTCTTATTTCTATTTATTATTTAAATGAATGTACAAACACTGGTACATTTTGAATTGGTTATTTTTCAATAATTCATATAGTTTGATTGAACGGTAATTCAACTATCATTCTACGTCCACGGTTTTAGTTGCAATCAAATGGAAAATCGTTAAAATTTTGAACATGAATTCATCTTCTAATAGGAGGTTGTTATATACAGCTAAGAATTGTCTAAATAACGATTTAAAATTTAAAAATTATCTAAAATACCGACCAGTGCCTTGAATTTCCCCGTTTCCTTTTACGGTAAATAAAGGGAGTAATTCCGTAGAAAGAAGATCTAGTAGATAACTAATGGAATTAATTTCATAAAAGATAGTTCACAATTCGTGCAAGTGGAAAATGGAAATCGTATTCCATGTTCTGTTTTTTCATACTAAGTGCAAAACCAACAAGACTCAAAGCATCTTTTCGTTTATGTTTTTGCTGTAATAACATCTAGAATGTAATATGAATAATATATGTGTTCAATTCTCAAGTTTGGTGCTATAAACGTCTCATATGTCTTAAACAATAAAAATATGAATAATTGATTTTTTATTTGCGATTCAGAACATACAAATTATTTTTGATTCAGCAATGGCGGTGCACGGTCCAAGTTTGTGATGAATTTCAATACAAAATCCAACTTGTGTTGGATTTTTGACGTTGCATCAAATAAGACACGTTAGCTTGCGACGTAAATCAAACTGGTTCTTAGAATTAGAGAATATTCGGGATTTCGAATCTTCACCACTGACAATATTGTCAGAATCTTGCTGCACAGTTCGGATTCGGAGAGCTTTTCGTTTTTTTTATCGTCTTGCGAGGCTTGTTTTCTTCTTCATTATGAACTATTTACACGTTTTCATAAATAATTCTTACGTAATTTTACAATTAATTATTAATTATCACTGTTGATTGTTTAGAAATATTTAAGCATATATTCTTACTTTAAGGGCTGCAGGTATAAGTACTAATTTTAGGCTGAGATTTTAATGATATTCATGAATAAATATTTATTGTATTCTTAAAAATATATAATTAAGCTTATCGCAAATGTAGATTAATTCAAATTAGTGACGTAGTTTTAAAACAATTCTCAGGGATTAGAGTAAAGGTAAGCGGCCACCTTATTTTGATTTCTTGAATCAGTTTTTAAGACGAAAGATATTTATTTTACAAACAAACTTATTAGATAGAGAGATCGATGACTGGGACTTAATGTGAAACATACTTGACAACACACGAATTTTGGCCAAAAATAGTCGGACTAAAATTATTTAAGAACAGGTACGGAAAAATAAACAAATATTTCCACGAAAGACAAACAAAAACACTGAACTGTACACAAAACATATACTGGACCACCTTCAGTTTTGGACATTTGATTATGTGCCCACAGAACAATGACATACTTCTTCTGAACAACAGTAGACCTTAGGGAACATGACCTACCCATAAAATGATTGTAGTAGTGTAATGACCCAGACCATAAACGTATTGGACGTGATGAACTAGTTGGCAGGGACGGTTGTCTAACAGCAATCACAGTTAGAAGAATAACAAATCTTGAATTGCGTTTGGAAACAGTTCAAGTTAGTTAGTTCCTCCACGTAACTAAATTCAACATGACTAAGGCCGATCTAAAACAACTCAACTGAAGACGAAATGACTTTACTGGATTCTAAAAACAGTACTGTAATTATGAAATGGTAACTTACGGAAGATGAAGATTGCAATGAAATTTGGAAAACTGGCTGCTATTCACAGAAAACATCATCATTTGAAATTGATGATTTAACGAATAGGTGACTACCAACTCTGACACAGATTTGAAGAAACTTCACAGTAGAATTGATATTTTGAGGCAATGACGAACTAACACTGCATTTGACAACTTGGTTATCAATGAAAACTATTATACCTAACGATTGGAACATTCGTTCCATGATTCATCTACCTTACATACCATAACTCAAACAAATAACTGACGCAACGTTTTTTTACAAAATTGCAAGGAAATAGTGGAGAAACGTATTATTAGTTAACTATTACTAACAGACAACTGATACTAATAACTGACTAACTGGCACTGCTACTAATTTAATTTAGCTAATTATAGTGAACTAATTTTAAAACATTTACGACTTCAAACATTATGAATTACTGAAGGAACCCGACTGAATACCATTGACTGCCATATACTGAAGCTTTTAATAAGTGATATAACAAAACGGCTGTTCGAATTTATTAAAAACGGGAGAACTTACAGTACCAACCAACATACATCGTACCAATGATACACTAAATACTGACAGACAATGGAAACAAACCACTGACAGTTTGAATAGAATAAACCAATCTGTTAGGATATTGTACTCTTATAACATCTTAAAAGATGTAAGTTTGGGAACCCGTTAACAGGTAAATAATTCACCAACTAGCCAAAAACTAAGAATCTATACTGAGGAGAAACGCTGGACAAACTGTAAGTACAAACTGACGTACCACCATTATACTGAAAGAGTGACTACTTACACAAGATTTGATCAACATCGCTTAGTTAGGCTATTACAGTGATGAGCTTGTTCTTCGTAATCATCACACCGAATGACATGACTACTAGCTGGTGATTATTCAGAGTGAGATATCGACCGATTCTTAGAAAACAACTGATTGATTAAAATTATCCACAACAACTCAAATTGCAGCACTAAATACTGCACACAAGTCCTATACAGTACTATTCATCAATCACTCATCTATGAATCTACTTCTCCAAGTAGCTGTTAAGAATTCATTACCAATGGACAATTTTTTCATTAGAATCAAGAATCTGCTGTCATGATGACCATGCATAGTAACGGAATTACTGATGACTGATGATTGACTGTAAACATACTGGCAATACGATTTAACACATCACTGCTCTGTCCGGGCTCCACTGACAACTGCATTAAGCTCCAGATTAAATTGGATTGACTTATAATTACAGACCCATCTACGAATTTTTACATCAACGCCTGGAGACGGGTTGTTACTATTTTATACTGACAGTAGTTGCGTCATTTGCCTTCAGACAAACAGAAATAATGTTTAATTGTAATAGAGGTGGGTAGTGACCTTGTCTCAAAGGACTTCTCTTTCAAGAGAACTTGTCTCAAATGACCTGCGGAAGGAAGACCTGCAGTTCATCGTTTGAGACGTTCGTTGTCGCGAACTTTTCGTGGCAGATCGAAAACGTCTCTTGCTGAGGAGTTGCTCAAGATAACCGTTCACTCTCCCCACCTAACAACCTGGGCAGGTCGCCGTTCCTTTACAGCAGATTCTACTATTCAAATAAAATAGATTCATGAGGACTCGGAAAATGACCTCGTTTTGATACCTATCATTGTTTTACTCAGAGGTATTCATGTAAGGAGTACAGTACTACCGAACCCTGATTGTTCACGAACTTAATAGAGGTCCCATTCATTCACAAAGTGAATGGCGGAGCAAACTGCAGGTTGCATTCATCCACAGAGTGAACTGTTGAACTTCTCCCACTGACCTTGTCTTTGCACTGAGTGACCTGCAGGGGTCTACTTCCTCAGGTGACCTGGGTTTACACACCTCTAAATTGTAACAGTTTACAGACTGTAATATTAAGGAACTAACTGACTTATTTCCGCACTACAATAGACAATACTCTTTTACTAACCATAAACGGAATATCATCACAACTACTTCTACCTGACTGTAAACATACTGACAATGCGATACTCACTGCTCTGACCGTGCTCAACTGACAACTGCATTAAGCTTTACATTAAATTGGATTGACTTACAATTACAGACCCACCTATGAATTGGTTCCTCTTCGACTGAATGGAAGGTGATGAAATAACAATTGACTGGTTGTCATTATTTTATACTGACAGTAGTTACGTCATTTTCCACATACAGACGTACAAAATATTATTCTATTATAATAGTTGACAGACTGTGATAATATTACATTCTTGATGTTATTAAGAATCTAACATTCAACTGACTTTACAAGACTCATTCTCTACTAAACATTCATGGAATTTCACCGCAACTATTACTAACTGACTGTTCAACTACCTCCAACCAATGATGATTTTCAATAGTGACTCTCTTTACAGTAAGATACGAATAATTCAAACGCACTTGCGACGTAAAATTACTGAACTAACTAACTATCACATTCGAAATATAGTTGCCCGACCTGTGTTAATTCGAGGTAGTGACTACCGTAGGAACACTCATGAATTTTACAACAACGGACTGACTTTGGTACCATACATCAACCAACTGTACAATATATTCATGATAATAGTGCATTGAACTGACTTAACTCTCTACTGATTGTCGAGTACATAATCGGCCATTTACTGTATGAACCGATGAATCTCACTACTGAGCGTAGTTTAACCTGAATCGTAGAATAACAATAACTTTATAAGGATTGGAAAACAGTGACAGGTAAGACTTCGCTTCTAAACCGTAGTTTCAGGAAGTTAGTAGGTAATTTCAGGAAGCGATTAAGTCAGAAATCCACTAAAACTTCACAAGATCGCAACTTTCACAAGAAAACAGGAGGAGTCTGTTAAACCGCTAACAGTTTTATCAAATTGATAACAATAAAGGTCACCGAACATTCTTAAATGGTAACTTTATTAGTAACTTACTGACCATTTAATTAGAAAGATCTCCATGCAATTACAAGACTCAATGACTTTGAATGCGGCATAGTTAGAGATGACAGCTACTAACAGTACTGAGAGATTCGACTGACAGTTAGAAATGTCAAATATTGACTCATCTGGTTGAAATTCCTCGTGTCGATTGCGATATTAGGCTGAACGTTTCTATAAAGTTAAATCTCCATTATTGCGACAGACCAAAGAAAGCGACCACCGACTCAACTTCAAACTGAATAACTGAAACGCTTAACTGAAATTATGTGTTACCCCAAACATAACCCCAACACTTAGAAATATGGTACAATGACATAACTACTCATGACTCATAATGACTCATGACAGTTGGACCATGTTACGGGTGAAGAGAGCTACTAACGTTCTAAAACACAAGAACTAACTGCAAACTATGTCAAGCCCATGAAAATTGCAAATATCTACTCTTTTCTCAGAGTCTGACGAGAGAACAACAATGTCTAGCAGTCCAGTTTTCACTAACGATTGCGATTATGACACAGAAATCTTTGACTTGTACTGAACGGTACTGCTAGAGACTAACGCAAAAACAACCACTAATGTAACTACAAGAAGAATGCAAATGATGACATTCATTGTCAACCATGTAGAACTTCATGACTTCTGCGATGACATACTAACTGACTGGCACAGAGATAAATGAACGTGAACACAATATTATTAATCTTTTAATACAATATACATGAAACGATAAACTGAAAATACGACTGACTTCACTACTTTACAAGCAGTTTTCAAATTGTGATATCCATCCATCACCACTGTAACTGTAGCACTTCATAATTATGATTTATGCAACGGCGCACTTACTGACAGGTACAGAGGTAAACGAACGTAAATAATCTGCTATTCGTCTTTTAATAGTATAACTGAAACGATAAATTGAAACTTTAGGACCGAACTTTAGGAAGGAACTTTAGGCACGAGAGGACATTACTGTACGAGCAATATGCAAATGATGATATTCATTCATTAGGTACCATTAAATCGGTAGTATTTCATGATTCATGCAACGGTGAACTAACTGACTGGTACAGAGGTAAAAGAAAGTAGAGAACCAATTATTCAATCTTTTAATCACGTAACTGAAACTTTACTTTACGCAAAGACACAATAACTTATTGGTACAGAGTTAAACGAACTGAAACAAACTACTATTCACTTCTTACTCGTACGAAACGATAAACCAAAACGATACTGAAAGTCAGGTGATGTTACTTGACGTAATTATGAGTGGTGGTGATGATGATATTCAGAATGATGACATTCATTGTCACCATTGTGACATTTACACTTCATTGAAACGGCAAACTAACTGACCATTATAGAGATAAACGAAAGTAGAGAATTAATTATTCATATTTTAATCATATACCTGAAACTATACTGAAAATGTGGTGACGTTAAATTTCATAACCACACGAGTAGTGTACAAATGATTTTGTAGCACTTCCTGATTTTAGCAGCACACTAACTGACTGGTACAGAGATAACCGAACCTAAACAACCTTCTATTCTTTTAATAGTATAACAGATACTTGACTTGAAAACGTGTGGGAATTACTATCTGATTAATATGCAAATTATGATATTCGTCCATTACCATAGTAACAGTGCCCCTTCATGATTTAGGCAATGGCAAACGAACTGACTTTTACAGAGATAAATGAACGTAAACAACCAATAATTCACCTTTTAATCATATAACCGAAACGATAAGCTAAAAATGACAGTTTGATGACGTTACATTAACATGACTTCACGAGTGGTAATGATAGTAATCAGTAAAGATGATAATCATTGTCAACCATTGTAACTGTAACATTTCAGATTTATACAACGATACACAAAGTGACTGGTACAGAGATAAACAAACGGAAACAACTATTCATCTTTTAATAATATAATTGAAACGATAAACTGAAAACATGAGGACCGTACCATACGATTTACATGCAAATGGTGATATTCATCGATTGCCATTGTAACCGTTCATGACTTACGCAACCCTAAACTAACGGACAAGTAAAGTCATATTTTAATCATATAAATGAAACGATAAACTGAACTTTACTGAAAATGTGGTGACGTTACGTTAACATAACTGTAGGAATTGTGATGGTATTATCAGTAATGATGAATTTATTGTCAACCATAATAGCCATAACACTTCATGATTATGCAATGGCGCACTAACTGACTGACACAGAGATAGACGAACGAAAACAACCTGTAATACTTCGTATAATTGATTGATCATTTATCGTATAATTCATATGATATACCGAAACCATCCCCTGATTTCAGCAACGGGACACTAACTGCCTGGTACAGAGATAAACGAACTTAATCATACATCTGAAACGACAAACTGAATCTTTACTGTAAATTTGATGACGTTACATTAACGTGACTATAGGTACGAGTAGTATCCAATTGATGACATCCATTATCAACCATTGTAACTATATCACTTCATTATTTAATCAACGGCACACTAACTGACCATTACAGAGATAAACGATCCTGCACACCCTGTTATTCATCTTTTAACCATATGACTGAAACTTTAATAAAAATATGATGACGTTACATTATCATATGTGGACGAATAGTATGGAAATTATTCTATTCATTCATTCAACAAAGATATCATAGAAACGGCTAACAAAACTGACATTTTGCAACTATTTACTGTGAATAAAGGATAATTCCTGATGACTACTAGTTGAAGACATGACAATCAATACAATTACTGAAATATGAAGCTTTCGAGTAGAAATCATGTTAAGCCCCTCAAAATTTGAATTAACGTTTCATTCAGCTGTACCGATACATAATACAACTTGTTGACCAAAACGTTGAACGATATAACTGAATTTACAATCAGACCGATGACCGACAGTGCGACAAACTGACGTGATGCTGTTTATACAGATAGGTCTTATAAATGCCACGGCTACATACAATAAACTGAAAGAGAATTTCTTACTAGGGAGACTGAAATATTCACCTTAAAAACTGACAACACTATAAGATAAGTGATAACTTAAAAGTTTTAACAACGAACAGCAAGGGAACTGAAAAACACGTACTGATCTGCAATAACTGTTGGTCGCCGACTACTTCACATTAAACTTTCGGTACAACACCCTGATGACTGACAGTGCAGAAGATTTGAACTAAGACAAGAATAACCATATTCCAATGATGATTGGAATTGACACCTGAACGATGTAAATTCCTACTGTCCATTTCGAAGCCCTGCCAACTCCAAATGGTGATTCACTTGGCAGTTCTGCAAACTCATGCAAACTATTGACATGTTCATACACATTCACAATAAACTGCCGATACAACAGTAAAAGACTTGCAGAAAGACAAGACTAACGATATTTCAATGCTGAATAAACTACCAACTGACAATAACATCAGGCTCTCCCCTGTTGGACAACTGTAAGCATCATTTGATAAACTGACGTTGTGACCTTTATACATAAAGATCTTAAATCATTCACTATTACCTTTACTACTGCTTGTAATAATAACTTGACTGTCGACTACTGATCAATAAACCTTAGATACTACTGCCTAATGACAAAGCTGCAAAATGATTGCAGCAAGACAACATGACTAACAATGCTTCAATGCTGGATTACATCACCTATCAACTGCCAATAAACCTTTCCCTATTCGACAACCATTACAACAATTTATATGATGTCCTGGCAGTTCTAAAACGTGTCCTAACTATTTTAACAATGTTACGGAATAGTTGCTTCAATGCTGAATTGTATTGCCTATCAACGGACCATTACACTAGTCACTCACATAGCTGAATAACTAAACTGAACTTCGAACGTAATAATAGTGACGCTTACCTACTGATGCACTTACTAATCTCACAAACTACATAATGATTTTAACTACAGGGCAAAGGGCTAAGAGAACCAGTAAAATACTGAAAAAATAAACTTTCTCAATTAGAAATACTGTTGTATTGGACAGCATTGATGTACAGGAAAGTACAGCATACAAATCTTAACTTGTGACAATACGTATTGACGTTCTATGCACATTACCGGACTACTACTACGCAATAAAACATTGACAGAAAGACGACAAGCTGACCCAACCCTGCTTCGATGTTGAATGAAATAAGTTTTAATTGACAGTGACACTGTATTCTCCATTGCTAGACGATAATGAATACTAATCGCTAAACCGACTTTATGACACGCATACGTAGCATGCATAACTATCACAGCTTCATAAATTTATGGAGAACAATAACATCAAAGCTAAATGATAAAACCTCCTACTGACGATTACGAAAAATCCATGACGATTCCAAATGACTACTCACCGTCACATGACAGTACCCACTGCTGACTCCAGAAAACTGTTGACAATACTTAGCAATACTACTTCAAACTGTGAATTATATGTTGATGTACCATATATACGCAGTATGACCTAATGACTTTATCACGGCAAGCAACTGTAAGTAACTCATGTACAGACTCCAACTGGAACGTTACACTGACGTAATACGAAGAAACAACATGACCGTAGGTTGACGACTAGCACACTTCACCAAAACTATGACTTTTACAGCTAAATAGATACCACTAGATATCAAGACAATTAATTTACAATTAGATTACTATACTATCAGGATTTTCCATCACATTTTTTTTTTTTTTTTTTTTTTTTTTTTTACAATAAAAATCAAGTTATCTAGTGTTTTCTTGAACGATCATTAACTAACTAGACGTCAGAATGACATTATGACTTCAGATTTAAGAATATTGTAAAATAATGACGGACACACTGCTGGCACAGAATATACATATCCTGAACAATTTGGCACGAAACTGCACACTGAACTATTCTGACTTCTTCACTGACTGGAACTATTACGATAATTCTTTTCATTACGAATTTATCTTTCCAATTCCTTTAATAACAATTGAGATCACACAAAACTGGAGACTTGTCTAATATGAATTCTATTAACTGACTGAAACGGCATACGACATTTACCGACAACTCGTAACCATACACGTCAGCTCGAAATTGAAGACTCGACTATTTCGATATCTGTTTAGTAGCAACGAATTTACAAAAACACATTTAGCACACTACTGGGGGCTGCATTATCGTACAACTGACAGACTAATGTATTAATGCATGGCCAACGCAGACGATCACCACATTAACTGAACAATTTGGCACAGAACTGGAGACTGAACTATTCTAACTTCTAATTACTGACACGCGACTCAGCAATTCACTATTAATAAAGAAGATGATGCGCAATTGGACTATTCTGATTTCTACCACTACTGTTTCTAGGGAAGTTTAGCGAGTACTACTCACTGACCAAACGATAAAATGAATGCACAAGTACTTTTTGTCCAATAGGCGACCACATATCCAAACAGCAAATTAATGTGGCTCGAGACTGGAGACTAGACTACTAGATGTTTTACTTCCTGACTAACAAACGGCAATCGACTGACCAAACAGGTGGCCGAAACATTGAAGTGGCTAACGGCGTAAACTGTAACAATATTACAAAAGAATGACGGACATAATCACATTTTATGACCAATTAACATAATCCTTCATTGTTAATGGTTGTGATTGTATAAGATGACACACGACTGGAGACTTGGCTATACTGACTTCCTGACTAACGAATGGGAAACATTTACCATAACAAGTGTTCCGAGTGTTACCAGCTGACCGGTAAAGGGCACGAATTTAGCAGCATTAAGATAACACAGAACTGGAGACTTCCCTAAACTGATTTTAATTACTGACTAGTACTTTGTAGGTATAAGACATGATCCACACCTCGTAGTAACCAAACAAGACTTTAGACAGGGCACGTTATAACTAAACAAAACCGAAACCTGGATACTGACTTATATTTTCTTACCAAAGAATGGTATCATAATATGATATAGAATATTATACTCATATTGCATTAATCCAAGCTAATTGGCACCAAACTGAAGACTATCCCACGACATCTACGTACTGGCCGACATTAGATGTACGATTTTACTATCATCGCACGTTTCTCCAATTGACATAAAACTGGACATCAAACTAACTGATATTGACATACTAATGTGTGACTTACAACATCAACGATCACCACTAAACTACATTATTTTGACCTTTATTTATTGATTTTGGTACTTATGGCACTCGCTACATACCATCAAGCCACTACTGGTAACTGACCAAACTACACTGACTGCATATCGACTTTACTGAGATCTACTTCCTGACTAACAGAAACATACAATATTTACCATCCAATTAATTATTATGAGTTTCATTAACTTACCAGGAACTCAAATTAATGCTGATTGTTACAAAGATTAAGACACGAGACTGGAGATTAGACTAATATGACTTCTATTTACTGATTACTATTTAGGACTAATCAACACCCTGCTAATACTGTGAACAAGAATGCTCATACTTGAGACTGAAAAATGGTAACTTTTATTTACATACGAAATCATGATATACAGTTAACATCACCTCAATAATGATCATCTGAATGACTCGATTATTTCGACGTGTATTACTGGCCAATAATCGGTATACGACTTTGCAAAAACACATTTGACACCAAACTGACGACTGAGATATTGACAGCCTATATGACATTTATGATCATCATATGATCTAAACAAATTGGTACAAACCGACTAGACTGTTCTGACTTGTAACTGCAGACCGATATTTAGCATACAGTAACAATCGTCGCCTTAGCATCAAACATCTACGGACCGACCAACAAATTCGAATTCCTCACCATGCCTTATTCCTCAACAAGTTGGCAAGAAATTGTAAATTGTACAACTGACTATTGACAGACTTCATGAAATTTACAATGAATTGGAACATGAGTTGGAACAAAACTAGAAACTGAACGATTCTGACGTTTTTACTGGGACCCATGCCAAACAAACTACCACATCTTTGTTGGTAAACTAGTACATACAAAACTGACGTCATATATAATCGGACTTTTATCGTGCAGTAAAACCTTGATCACCTGTCCAAATTACACCTTCAATGCACGAATCGTGGATACTGAACGATCCTGATTACTAATTACTGATCAATAGACTTGACGTACTACTCACACGAAATCAAATAGCTAATGAAATTGTCTTGAACCTGGAGATACGGCTCCTTGCTGACTTATGGGTACCTATGTTATAGTTACAAATATGCATTACTGTTCAATAGGTTTCTATTATACGACACACATTTTATATTTACTGAACTTTGCTTTAGTTCTCCTGCGATATAAATTAGGAAAGACAAAGCGCCCATCTATACTTCACTAACTTCGCAATTAAACTGACCATTTAGATGACTACAAGAGTACAAATCATATTTGACGCGTGAGAAATGCATATATTGACTTACATGTTTGACATTTGCATTTCGTCTTAAATTTTTGACTAGTGAAGCACCTAGCACAGATCCCCAAAACATATTTACCAAATTTTAAAGGAGAGTTGTACATGATTTTCATTTACACGGACAATCAAACAGTAACAGAACGTAGACAAAGGCATGATAATGATGATACATATTTCACAAAGTGATAAATTACTCTCCATCGAAACAGACTTGCTAGACCGACTAAATTATACTTTTGATCTTCCTTTCCTGTACAGAATGCCCTGCCATACATTCTTACTAATTCTAGCGTAATTCTTTACCTGACGCATATCACTTGAATGTAAGTAGAAAATATGTAATACTGACTTTGAACGTTATACAGACTACAAAATCATCTTTAGGTGTCTGGAGGTAGATTTGTGATGTTCAACGACTTACATTTAAGAATTCGGTCATTTTATTACTTGTTTTGACAAAATAAGGTTACTTTTAATTTTACATCTGCGACAATCTGCTTTTCTTAGAATTATCCAACTACTCTTCTAAATCTTGCGGTAGTCGCTTCTGAACAGACCTTGACGGTACTGACCACCACAACGCGGTGTATTACTACAGATTTATATTCATTTACGCAAATCGCATCATACAAGAAATGGTCTACATGATCATTTTAAACCAAACCTACTTACTGACTTACAATATTGACCTTCACGAACGTAGTGTGACAACCAGAAAATTAACTATATCAGCATTACATAAAAAGCAACTGCATTGGCTCCCGCTACATAGAAAGCACCGATGTATTTGATACTGTGACTTACTGACTTGTAAAACGGACCTGACATGCTATAATAACTTCATACTACACTTACCTACATGATACGTTCCACGACTATATGACGCTATGCTATCTGAAAACTATACGTGATGCGCGTCATGAGGGTTCCAATTTCTGTCATACGTTAACTGAAATACCGAAGTGTTCAGAGATTGCTGATTTACTTTGGTTCCGTGTTTGTCAGTTTGTGGTAATTCCTTGTCACGTCCAGGACTATAGTGCCCGATTTTATAACAACTCGTACAGATTGATCTAGATCAGTGGTTCCCAACCTGGAGGCGATCCCCCCCAAGTGAGCGATTTGGGTTATCAGGGGGGTGATAAATAAGTTGGGGGCGATTGGGGGCGATTGGGGGGCGATGTATTCAAAGTGTGAAAAATGATAATAGTTGAAGTTGCCGGGCAGCCATTGAAAAGTTTTCAACACAAAGTTTTCAAACTATCATTTTTTTTCACCTCTTATCTGTAAATTTTCTCAATTTATCTTGTTGTTTTTATTTTCTATTTTATTTAGGAGTGACCGGATAACACTGCTTTGGTTGTGTTTATATACAGTAATAAAATTGTTTAAAATAATAAAATTGCTTTATTATTACATTTTACTTCAAATTAAAATTAGGCATACAAGGACAAATTAAGAGGGGGGGATAGGGGTTAGTCAACCTCCAGAAAGGGGCAATGGGCCACAAAAGGTTGGGAACCACTGATCTAGAGGATCAACGAATCCGTAGTAGCAGCTGCCAAGCGCAAACATTTTTATTATAACATCTTAAGATGTTTTCAAAACTCTTGGTATCTATTGATCCGATTTCTTATAAGACCAGTGGCAATTTTGATTTTGGAGAAACACATTGTTTCATCTCCCGAAAGTGAAAACAAAGCTTTTGCTACCTATAGGTAGATTCAGAAGCAATAAAACTTGAAACTGATTTAACTGTGCTACGTTTGACAACTTTACTTTCCTACCAAATTCCGTACCGCTGAGGCACATACCAGTACACATTTTGGTACACACGGACTAATACTGCTGACTAAGCCCACCTCATTCCATGACATTTCAAAATGCTGAAAATACACATTACTGAATCAGATGGCCCCATAATTTGATCAGAATCACTCATTAACTAACATAGATTCTCGGAGAACAACCATAACAGTTATGGTTGTTACATTTCGCAGTTACTGCGAAATGTAAGATGTCAGAGTAAAACATTTTACCGCTTGCCTTTAACTCGAATTAGTTTATATGCATACATTTGAATAAGGTTAGTTACGTAATGGTTTTGATATATATATTTACATATCTATGTGTAAAATGTTCTTGATAATAATGTTTGTGGATATTTCGTTATACATACTGTAATTCTTTAGTTTGTTATAGTAATGAAATTTCACGAGGCTGTGATTATGGAAATATTTTACGAACCGCCCCACCGATTAGTTTTAAGTGTTCCGCTCGCACTATTCCACTTATATCATCAACTTCCAGAAAATTTGATCAGTATCAATTTTATTCGATACATATGAACCAATTCATACTTAATCGTACATATTATTACTACTGAACTAACAGATCTGTTTATTCGTAATTCACTCCTAACATTATTTCTGAACGTTCTGTAATTCACTCAATGTTTCGTGAAATACCTGCTCCATTTGAAACCCAAATAGATAAATAAATACATCTTAAGTACTAGCTAATCGTATTTTATATGTAATATTAGCTAAAAGCCAAATGTAGAGTATGATTAATTATAATTATTTTATCTGAGATAACACAAAATACGAAACACATCACTAAACGAAACAGACGTGAACGGACAGCCAACTATGACTTAGCAACTGTTACGAAATAATTTAAACTAGGTTACTGTAAGATAGATTTAAACCCACCGATTAGTTTAAAATTAAATATAATAATTTATTCATGAAGCAGATAATTTATTGATAATAACAATGAGTGCGATCTAGGCTCATATTATTTAAGTTAGAAATAAGACTGTTATGCAGGTTATCGATTAATGCGCACACAAGTAACATAAAATTCTGTCTCGTAGTGACAGATCGTGATTGGTTCTAATGAAATCATTCGAGATGGCTACCGATAGGTATCACCGTTAATTTTCAAAATTCAAATATAAGGATTACTATTTTGGCTAACCATATCCATACATCCCAATCAATGACATTTCAAACGATCAATCAGAGACAAAAGTTAATTAGATTTCATTTCATTGTAGGTAAGTTCATTCAATAGTACGGTCGAAGATCCCTCTTGACTTTAGTGATTAAGGTAATGATTAAACATTGTATCATCAAATAATATTAGGTGAATAAATTTTGTACAACAATTTTCTCAGGACCAACAAAAAGATCGACCCATCACAAAAGAACATCCTTTTAAATTTAGGCGGTAATTCTGGATTAGAGCTAACTAATAGATTAATCTTGAACGGATTAATGTTATAAGTTTCTTAAATTTTCACAATCAAATTCATATTATACTTCCTATAAAAACAAAATACACATACACTATGCTGTGAAGAGTTAAAATCCGTTTTTTAAATACCTACATCAAAACAGAGAAAATTCGTCCCCCGAAATTAAAACATCAGAAAAGACATTCCATTTTCTTTTTTTTTTTCGAGGAGCGGATATCCACATCAAAGGATTAAAATTGTATTATTCATGCAAATCAGAGCTTATGAAAGAATCTAATGTTTTTAGATGTTAATTACATATCATTTCAAGGTTTAGTTATAAGGTGTGAGTTAATAATTACATTACTTTAAATTTTTAATAATTTTTAGAAGATAAGGAAACATGCCAAAGATTAAATTAATTAAATTTTTAGGTTAGGATTTAAATTAAATTTTAGGGTAACTTTATTTGTATTCAATTATAAATTTAAGATCATATTCAACATAAGCGTATCATATTGAACAGAAATGAGTCGAATATGTCCACAACTTCCAATTTTATGACAGTTATAAGATTTGTTCAATTTTTATAGATAGTCCCAATAAAATCTCTGCATAATGAAACGTATTATCACCAAAGTATGGTAAATTACATTTTTCCAGAAATGTTTATCTGTCACAACCCACAGTTCATATGAATATTAATAATTTTCGAGTTAGAACTTTCTTGATGAGGTGAAAAGAAAGCGAATGATTAGGTGCTGACATTTTAATGTACGAATAATTTTACACTAAGTATACGGTTAGTTGTCCAACTTTTAGACAGTAAGATCGAACCAAATATAGAATTAAATAGAGTTCGTATGTACCGTAATTTTATAGCATATGCTCTAGCCTGGGTTTTATAAAAAAATCTGGGAATCGAAACCAAAAATTAAGTTAAGTTAATTGTACTTTTTTTAACAATCATAATGTGATTAACCATTCATGTTGACATCTACAAAATAGACAGACTTCAACTATCAACACATAATAATAATATAAACTTTCTAAACATTAACATCTGAAATAACTTGATTCTGTTATCATTTACTAGCCACTTCTAAATATCGCTTCTGATATCTGACCTTATGAAATTTGTATAGTTGTTGTAAAATTGATTGCTAAACTTGGAACGTATATTAATAAGTAAATAAGTAACCTTGTTAATTCTTTTAAAGGCCGACAATATTCGCAATAAAATAAAAATTAACCTAGATTTAAATAGGAATAAACTAACCAAGGGTTGGAACAATGGTACATTCTAGGTAAATGTTATGTAAGCATATCGTTATTTCTAGATTAAGTGGAAACGGGTAATGGGATGGCCTATCCAGACAACACTGCCAATTAGTGATAAGTTGAAACTTTTTTATAATAATTATTATAGGGTAATTAATTTATTGGTTAACTTCATTTTATAATAATGTGTTATGTTATGGTTCATAATAGTGGGAATATCATTAATTTAGAAATAATCTTTCTAAGTAGAAATGTATATTTCTGTTTGTACCAGTAAGATAATTTATATTCGTATTTATGTAGGTACTTACTGAATAACATTTACATATCTAAATTGTTTTTAGTTTATTTTCAATGATTCCTTAACCGAAACATAAGTTGCACGAGCTTCATAATTGTTGCATAAGCTGCAATAATTTGTTTTACTTAGTAGTTGCTTACCAAAGATATGTTTAAATTAACTAATTTAAGATATGTTTATTTTTATTCAAATATAATAAATCCAAAATTTCAGGTTAAATCATGTGCATAATATGCACTATTGTATATCATGATAAGTAGGTGTTTTATTGTAGTTCATTTGAAGAGGAAAACAGAGCCCCCATGTGACCGTGAAGGGGCAGTGTAGATTAAAAAAACGCAACACCGCTCGGTCGTGCGGAACTGTATAACCGACTCCTGAGTGCAGTCCGGTGCACTCATGAACTTTCCCACCCGGCGCGCCGCGGCGAGTATACATTGAGGAGTGCACGTACCCGTTTACGCAAAACTCTTTTTCTCTCTTGAAATCCGCCAACGCCGTGGTTTGTTTTTCTTGATTTTATTAATTACATGATTAATGAAAATGTACGCGGCTGCTGCCACGTTCGAGAACAAACTGAAAAGAACACTCCTCGTGGACCGATCGCCCTCCCATTACAAATTTGTTACGGAACGATGTTACAGAACGCCGAAATGTTCGGATGGCATTTGTTCGGAACGGTGGTACGGTACGCCAGTTTGTTACATGTGTGGACGACGCCTTAAGAATGGTTAAGAATGGTTCGTAGGTTCAAATCAAGTTGTTTGAATAATTTTTTAGTATTGAGTCGTATTAAAAACCTATACACCTCCCGTATAATCCTAAAACCTTAAAACTACAAATGCGAATAAGGCTAATCACACCAAGGTAAAATCATTATCAATGCACTTGGACTATGCACCGCAGAGTATAACTTTTGTGTTACTATTGCATTCCGTAGCATGTTCCGGTTACAATTAAGTACAGTATTTTGTAACAGGCCAAAATAATTAAATTTGTATCAGAACTGACTTTTTATTTAATTTTATTACATTTTTTAATAGTCGTACGTTTCAAGCCAAGATATGATTGCATAATAAAATAGGAGTACTTGAAAGTAGCGGATCCTACAGTGTTCGGCACGGTATGGTCAATCATTTTCATTCTAAAGGGTGCCAAATATTCATCATTTAAGAAACATCAATCATTTAGAATAAGAAAATTAATTGAAAATAAATAACAATTAGAGGACATTTCCTTTTTTAGATGGAGTAATATTTCAATATTAATTTCCTGTTTCTTTTCATGTGGTTTTTCATAAAGAGTTAACACTTGAAGATTACATAATACAACGAATCAATTGATCATTTTGAAATGATATTATATTTATAAATTGATGGCTTTATGAATGCTAATATATTCGTTGTGATGTAATCCACTTTTTGGTGACTTCGTTCTTAATAAACTGAAAACTGTGCCAGAATGTGACAGTCGTCTGCACCGAGTAGCTCAGCTCAACCTTAGTCCAACTTTATGTGATTTATTTGTTGTAACGTAACTTTATTATTTATTTCTTGCATAACTTTTAATATTTTGAAAGTAGTAATTTATTTAGAATTTTAAATTGAATTATTTATTTATTTACAATTTGCCTTAATATTTCTCATTTAGGGTTGTACATGTATTTTTGTTAGTCGTTAATGTTTTATCAACCTCACGATTATTCATTGCAGACAATCAGCCATTTCAAGTCGAGAAAGTGAAAATTGCTCATCCACTTTTTCAAATCTCAAAAGCTTTTATTATGATATTTTATAGTTAATCGTAACCTTCATCTACGTAAAATGTATTTAATACGATGGTTTACATATAAAATTAGATCATTTTCAAAATAAACAGAAATATATTACAAATATTCAGACGGCTACAAATTAAAACTAACTGGATACAAATCGTATCCCCAGAATGTATGTGTTTTTTTAAATATTTGTATCTCCACTTCTCTTCTTGAATAAAAATTGTCAAAATACCCATGTTTCTGAAGATAATGAATAAAAAAAAGTTGTAATAGGCTGAATGCATTCTATACAGCTATATTTTCGGTAACAGATGTGCATATGTAATTCTGTAATAATGATTCTGTTTATCTGTAGTCCAATCACAGTTTGTTAAAAATATGACAAATTAAATTTTCAAATTATTGTTGTTTATTCTTGTGGTTTAATTTCCTCCTCGGAATCGTCATTTACCCACCGAAATGTAGAAAACTTGACGAATTTCAGGAAATAATTATTCTACAGAAACCAGAGATTTCACAGGTTTAAAAATCAGAAAATGGAATCAGATCAGAGCTTCAGCCGGCTACAGTGTGCGAAAGTCGCTTTGTAATTCACAGGCCTATTGACTCCGTATTTCTTATTTGTATCCTAAAAATTCTCAAAATATCCCAAAAATGAAAATGAATGAATTGGAGACAGCCAAAAAATCATTGAAATATCGCCTTTTTTCTTAAAATTATACTGCCATCCTGAAAACAGAATTAACGAAGAATTACAAAGAAAATACATCTCATACGGTGAGAAGAAAAAAAAAATTTTTGCTTCGGTCCTAAATTTTTGCTTACAGCCTTGACCCATAAAAGATTATTTTTGGTAGCTTTTTCCTTCCTCCTGCAACTTTTCTTCAATTTTCTTTTTGCAGCTCTCCTTTTTTGCCTGGCTTCTGTTGGGGCTGATTTTGACGATAATTTGCATTATCTAAATCGTGTCACACAAAAATGTCATGAAATTTTGAAATAGGTACTTCAAAACGTGGCATTTCCGTTGGTCACAAGATTTTAAAGACCATCAAGATTTCAAGATTCAACTTTTTTGTTTTGTTTTGTAAACTCTATTTGTAGTCAGTATTGTTAAAAAAATGCCAGAATGAAAAGGAAAAACATGGAAAATAAGTTGAAAAACGGTGTCATACTGTTTTTCAACTTTTCCGTATAAATCCTCACTGAAGAGCAGAAGAGTTTAAAATTCAAACTTAACCAAACACGATGGGCAAGAGGATGGTGGAGTCGTGAGTTTGATGAGGGGGGTAAGGGGGTCGTTGTCGGGGAGCTAAACCCCATCTGTGCTCCAAATGGAAGGGGAACACAGCGTTGATTGGATCTGGGTCCAAAGAATGAACCAGTGAAAGCGCAGCGAAACAAATCGCGCAAAATTCCAGAGAGCTCACACAGGAGCACCTATAGTTGTCCGCTCACCCGCTGGAGTGTACTAGAATCACCAAAACACAATCGTATCCTATCATCAGTTGATTGTCCCCAACCCTTGTGACTAAACTGTGCTAGCTGTAAATATGTGATTAATACAGTAAGTGCTATAAAACGTGAGTTCGCGAAATTGTTGGTGGAGCAAAGAGTGAATTTGCGATGCAGGGCACCCAATGCCACTATTGACAGGACTGCAACAAACCTCAAAGGCAAGCGTGACTCGTTTCACGATTCGCAAGTTCAAATCTCAACACTACGAATACTTATGTAGATTGGCTTTGTGAATGTGAGGTAATTAATAAACTTTTCAGCTTCCCTTGTCTTCGTTGCTGCAAAATAGGAATGAAGCTTGTGTTAAAGATGGAATTGGTCTTTCACCTCCTCTATGATTCTTGCTGGACAGGTATGAACTTCAAATGTAGCAAAACACTGTTTCCTAAAGTTCGACAATCATTTCAACTTTTTTTTTTTTTTTTGGTATTTACATCCCTATTAGTGAACTTTTTTCAAAGGCAGGATTGTGTCGATTTTTCACGATTTGTGTTGGTACGTCTGCTTGCGTAACATTGGATATCAGTAGCTCTCTCGATTTATTCAAGTTGTGAATGGCTTATGGAACTATAGGTGGAAAATTGTGTTTTGGTCTTGACTATATAGCTTCTCCCAGTCAAATTAATACTTTTCCCAACCAAATTAATACTTTTCCCAACCAAATTAATACTTTTCCCAACCAAATTAATACTTTCCCTACCAAATTGATCTTAAAAAATTAAGGAAATATAACAACGCAAAGCTTGCAACCCAACGAATAATGAATGTATATATTATGTTATAATACAAATTATTGGCAGAAAAAATATTAATAGTTTATCATCTTAGTTGAAGTTTATTTTGAGTGTAGTTATATTAATTGTACCAACATATATTCAGTGAAGGGGTTGCCCAGCCACTGCTGCGGGTATTTTGAGCAAAACTTCTAACACGAAATTTGAACAATCTGTGCGGGACAATGTACCTACGGCTCTTGAAACTGTTTCTCCGAGGCCTTGATCTCGGGTAGCCTGAGAGAGATATCCTCTAACTGCCGTCTTAATCTTGGCAAAAGCGTACTCAGCCGGATGATAAACTACCAATATTTTTTCTGCCAATAATTTATATTATAAAATAATATATACCTACATTTATTATTCGTTGGATTGCAAGCTTTGCGGCGTTCTATTTTCTTAATTTTTTAAGATCAATTTGGTAGGGAAAGTATTAATTTGGTTGGGAAAAGTGTTAATTTGGTTGGGAAAAGTATTAATTTGAAAAGTATTTATTTGGTTGGGAAAATTATTAATTTGACTGGGAAAAGTATTAATTTGACTGGGAGAACCTAGAAGTGCGTACGGCCACGTGTGATAATCCCGTGTTTCGAGTTTCGGCGTTTTGTGATTAACTGAATTGTTTTTTTCGGGCATATAACGGCGATCTCAGTTCGGCTCCGTGCGATAAGTGGCTCGATAACGCTCCGTCGTAATCAATTTCACCCCAGGCTCACCATCACGTGTGAAAAGATTCGTAGAAAGGTCACGGAGACTCAGGAGGAGAGCTCATTGCTCCTGCGCGTTTTTGTAAGGCAACACCGCAATGCACTACTGTTACTCGGGTCTGCTCTATAGTAAAATTGAAGGCGCACTGAGTTTGTGACCGTCTGTTGAGGGGCAGAGAAATTTTACATATACTTTGCCACTATTCCCTGGTCCATCTTCGTGCAGTGCCCAATTATTGTTTCGTTGAGCTGGCCACAGTTACTTTAACTCATTTATGATCATGCCACCTTCACAGGAATCGTTCAACAGTGCTCTAAGAGAAGGCTTTTTCCCCTGCCATGGCTACTTTGGTAACTTTATTAATATGATATTAATTTTGTTGTTGATAATGAATATGATATAATATGTGTTTGTGAGTCTTGGCTTGATTTGGATACCCAGTACCCACCGGGTAGAGGTTTGTGCTGCCGAAAGGCAGGTAATGATTGGTAGGGCTAGTAGGGGACTTATAAAGACTAACTCGTTAATCCAAACCGTTGTTGGACAAAAAAAGTGTATTATTTCCGAGGGGCGCGATTTTTGAGTTCTTAATGAGAAATATATCAATTAAATATATGAAAGTGAATTTATTAGTTTGCAAACTGTGGTTTTTGTTGAAGGTATATGTATTTTTGTATCAATGTTTTTTTTCTTATAATCATTTATCAAAGATGTGTAATGATTTTGTACAATAGTGAGCATACCAACCTTTGTTTGTCTGTACAAACAAAAACTTGAATTGAAATTGAATTGAATTTTCACGATTTGAAGCTGAGAAAGCGGACAAGATTGATCTCCTTTGCATATTGGTAGTTAAAATTTGTATTTGGGTGAGAAGAGCATATTGCTTCCGAGTCTACTAAGGTAGCGGAAGAATTGTTTTCACTTTCGGAATGTGAAAATTTTTTTTCTCCAAAATCAAAAATTCCACTCGCATTTTGCGTTTTAGATCTTTCTGAACAATTTTGGTTCCGTGTCTGTCTGTCAGCAAATCCTTGTTACGGGCAAAACTACACGAAGTTATAGTCTAATTTTGATGAAATTTTCAGGGATTGTGCGGGTTGGGGTGTAGATGGTGCCCTATAAATTTCATGACCCCCGGATCAATAGTGGTCTCTGCGCATGCGCAAACGAAATGCTTGTTACGCGCATAACTCCGGGAGTTCTTGACCAATTTCGATGACATTTTCAGGGATTGTTCGGTTTGATGTGTAGATAGTCCCCTATAAGTTTCATGACCCCCTGATCAATAGTAGTCTCTGCGCATGCGCAAACGAAATGCTTGTTACGCGCATAACTCCGGGAGTTCTTGATCAATTTCGATGACATTTTCAGGGATTGTTCGGTTTGATGTGTAGATGGTCCCCTATAAGTTTCATGACCCCCGGATCAATAGTAGCCTCTGCGCATGCGCAAACGTGAAATCCTTGCCACAAGCATAACTCCGGGAGTTCTTGACCGATTTCGATGAAATTTTCAGGGATTGTTCGGACTTATTAGGTATATTTTATAGTTTGTTCAATAGTTGAACATGCCTACCTTTATTTTCTCAAGTTATACTCCTGCATAACAATAAATTTACACTAATTCTATATTTACTTCGCCTAATTGAACGAAGTTCTTTAGTCAATAATAATTTCCAATGATCTATACAGTCATGTTATGGATACGAGGAAGCTATGTGCCACACCCACTTGGCAGACGTTTTATTGTATCACGTTCCCTTTGCGGTTGTCCATTTAGGTCTCGGTTCAGGCGCTTCGACCAAAAAGAAGCATTCAAAAAAGTGAAATAACCACAAACAAGGAGTAGGGTGCGAGGGGCAAATGGTTTGGAAAGCACCTCTACAAAAACAGACTCTCGTAACCAACGATAAAATAGTCATTCCTCACCAGTCAATCACGTAGATATTCTCTCTTCCACGAACTCGTCAATATTAGTGTCCGACTCCGATGTCACACCAGGTAGAAAAAAAGTAAACAACAACCTCAATGATAAGTCGATAAGTTCGGTGTTGATTAGTCGATTCCTTCCCTTCTCCAGTGACTCGGATCTTTCCCACCTTCTGTTTTCTTCGAAAAACTCAATTTCCTCTCAATGCAGGTGAAGTGAACTCAGTCAAAATACGATGGAGAGACACAAGGTACTGGAAGACAGTTTGCGTAAAGCTGCATGCGAAGGCGACCTTGATTTAGTGATTGAGTTGATTTTGAAAGGCACCAATGTAAATGCGAGGCAAATCATAAATGGTTGGTGAGTATCGCTTCAAATTTGCTTTAAATAAGCGTTAAGTAAAAAAACAATCTATGTTCGTAGTGATTTCAATTTATAGCCTATGGGTACGATATTATACCATTAATTTTGTGTGCCAGCGCCTCTCGCTTGCCGCGTGTTTGTTACCTAGTACTAGCTAGTATTATTAATTTAGCCCTAATTTTTGCTCAATATCTTCTTCTAAATGCCGTTCGCTTGGTCTAATGAGTCATTTACCATCTTAGTTATAAAAACCATTTGAGAAGTAAGTGGATTGTAATGATTTTTTGTGTGCCTTTCCTGCTTCCATTTCGTTGGAGCTAGTGATATTTTTGCTGCGATTGAATGAAAGCTTATTTTGTCTTGAATTTATTCGGTAAGTAACGATATTGTTTAATGATGCTGGGTTCAGGTTCAACAGATTATTCCTTTACTTCTTATTTCAAATTCCAATGTTGGGATGAACTGTAATGTGGAAAATACTTCTTTTTAAAAACGGTGCACTCTAGAGGCTAATTAGGGATGTACTGAAGGGATTTCATCGATGGCCGACCCCATTCAATTGTTTCCCGCGAAAAACTGGATGTCCGAAAACAACAGTTGTACACTAGGGTCCAACATTAATGTCATAACGGTATTAGGTACTGAACGTGTTGAAGAATTTTAGCGTTTTTTCTCATTCTTGGCACGAATATTTTACCTAAATTCCGGCAACATGTTTGTGCATACATATTTGCTCGCTATGCTCTCACCTCAAAAAAAAAAGAAACATCTTACATTAATCCCTTAACTGAGCTGGCACTGCCGCACTTGGAGTTTGTCCGCCTGGCCTTGGATTGGTGGTCTCGATTGTGCGATATGGAAGACTCCAGATCGCCGAGGCTCTGTTTCTCCCGTCTCCTTGCCCTCCACGCTATTAAGCCAGAAGCACAATACAACTGGGTCTCCCAAATGGATGCTATATTTTCGAAGTACGGAGAAAACCCATCATGGTATGCTCAGGATCCCCACAATTTTAACAAAAGGGCATTCTTGGAGCGGGTTCGAGCATTTTGGAGGGAATCGGATGGGGAGCGTTTGGCCTCATCGTCTTTCAGCCCTAAATACAGTTCATATTGTCCCCCCTGGAGATGCGCTCCCCTTCTATTTGAATTCCGGCCTGGGCATCCAAACTAAGAAATTGCTCGCCCTGGTTCGGCTGTCTGGAGCCCGGTTTTCCAAGTTAAGCATACCGGGATTTAAAGTCAGATTTGATATTACCAGGTACACTACCCATTGTGCAACCTTGCTGAACCGGATACCATCTTTCATTTTTTATGTATGTGTTCTATTCTCCGTGGTGAGCGTTTTTCCTTTTTTCTTTATAATGAGCTGTCTAATTTTGAAATGTCTTCTCTGTTATGTTTGAAAGATATGATGGTACGATATGACATGCCAAAGAGTGTCTAATTTTATAAATAATTGTACCAGAACTAGAGTCTTATTTTTGAATGAAGGTTTTCTGTATTAATTTACTTATATCTATTATTTTACTATTATTTGTCTTTTGCAGCAATTTTTTTTTTAGTTCATTCTTTCTTCTTAAGTTGTCTTTGTAAATTTTTTTTTTTCGCCAACCTTGTAACGCCGGAAGGCTTTTACAAATGAACAATTTCATTTCATTCATTCATTTTCACACCAATCTCTTAGTAAATAGTAAATGTCGCCTAGGTCTGTTGGACAAATTGTTCGCCTTTGACAGAAAGTTGAAAAGTTAATTTTTGAGTAGGTAGGTAGTTGAAACTAACATGTACTGACTGGTTGCGCGGCGAGAGCAGGGGATCCCCACCGAGGTCCAGGAGATAACACCTACCAGAAGTTCAGCGATGATAACTCGAGCCTCTGGCACCAATCTACTCCAATATGTGATTCCAAACGTTCCGACAGCCGTCATACCTTTTCCCAAAAGTCATTTCTTTCTACTACTATTACTATTCTTTCTATTACTTTTCTCTCTCGAATAACAAACTACAAAGCACTACAGGCCGATGTGGCCCTTGGCTTCCCGCTTATGTTTTTGGGTTTTGTAATGAATTTTTAAGGGACAGGTTGTTAGTCCGTTAGTTGTTAGTCTATCGCCCAACCTGTTAGAGGGGCTGCCTCCTCGCAGTTCACAGGATACTGGATTTCCTGTCGAGGTTCACTCTCGTAGGATATTGCCTTCACCACGGCTAAAGAGCGTCTCCCGCCCTCTACAGAGTCGAAACCATTTCTGGATCACGCAGGAGCCTTCGACTATTCCTTCAGACATGAATCACGTTGGGCGATTGTATCGCACTATGCCTCATGGTGATGGTTACTCCAGCCCTCCACCACGGTCGCAGTTTAACGTCTTGCCCTGGACAGATGTAGTTATTGCAATATTACCGCATCTTAACCACCGTTTCTAATTGCCTTCTGATTGCTGATCTGATACATAGTGGGGAACATGGATAAAGAACATCCATAATCACTTTTCATGTTAATTTCTGGTTCAACCTCACTTTTCAACTTTTGGTCGAAGAACAAAACTGCGAATTAAACACTTTTTCTATCACCGTTCCTTATCTATTTGTCCAACTAATCCGTTTTACTAGAAGGATTGATTGGGGATATTTTCTGTTTTTGAGATCTGAGCATTCAGCCCATCAAACTAAACAGAAAATCAGTTCTATCTGGCATTTAATAGATAGTGGAGGGCACTAGTGGAGTATTCACTAGGAGAAAACTTGTTATGCTCTGTTGTTGTGTTTTTGAATACTTTGATAACCAGTGCGTGAATGTATTTTTCTATTTTTATTTTTATGAAATAAGAAAGATAGGAGGGCTCAAGGTCTCAAATCGTATTTTTACTAAAACAGGATGGTTTGAAGTGGAGAAGTCTTATTTTGATAATGAGGGGCAGTTCAAACGAACACACCACCGTATATTTTAGCTAGGTCAATTTTTTAAACTCATTTTTATGTATGCTCTTGTTTAGAGTTTGTTTTCTTGTTCTCTCTATTTCAAGCAGAGTATTTGGAGTAAAATAGATATTTGTAATATTAAAACTCGAAAATAATTTTGTTACGTGATTGTTTCTTCCTAAAATTATCTGTGAAACTGGTTAAATTGCCCGCTCTAGGACACCTCTTCATTGGGCTGCCAAACGAGGACGAGCTGAGATCGTGAGGTATCTCCTGGAAAAAGGTGCCGATCCCAACATTTTGACTGAAAACGGCGAGACTGCAGCGAACTTGGCGACGACTTCCGAAATCAGGAAGATCCTGGGAGCGGACATGAACGGCATCCCGACGGAGAGTAACCTCCCAATCACGCCCAACTACATTAAAAATCCTCCGCTTAATTCTAAAGACGATTTCGGATCGCACTGGACCAACGGTTCCATTCATCGGAGACAGCCGCAACCTTCAGCTGAACCGATTGATGGTAATTGATAATACTTATAACGAGGAGGTGATGGGATGGATTAGTTTCCCCTTCCAAGGGCTGAGGGATAAGCCTGCAAAACTTGGAGGATACTCGCAAAGCCAAAAAGCTTCTAGTTTTTGTCCACCCTTATTGGTTTCAAGACGCAGGAAGGGGGAACTATCCACATCCATCACACACCACATATTGTAAAAAGAGGTTAGGGTAGGGTTGGGCAGGATAGGGGTAAATGTTTAAAGGGAAATGGTACAGTACAATATTAGAGGTTAAGTGATTCGTTACTAGGATCTGCTGACATATAACGAGGAGGAGATGGAATGGATTGTTGCCCCTTAGCGCCTGCAAAACCTGGACCATACTCGAGAAGCTTGAAAGCTTCAGGGCTATGCTCAGGCTTAGCGGTTTCAAAAAACTGGAAAGGGGCAACTATCCACATCCATGACATACTAACCACATGAGAATTCCATGAACAGTATAAATATTGTGTGGGTGGTATGGGTTTGTTAAGTCTCTAATATGATGATGATAACTTGCTGGATTAAGTATGTATAGAGAAATGTTAACGTGGGGGTGAACCCAAGGAAGATTTAACCGGTTGTGCTGTTATCTGATGGAGGCTGTATTTCAAATGAATGCGTACATGCTCAATGAACGAGTTTGGAAATATATCATTCAATTCGTATTCGTCGATATAGTGAATCAATCAAATAAATAAAGGTGTTGTAGAATAAAATCTTAAGGCGCTTCTGCAGAAGTTGAGGTTTCGTGGGTAGTCAACAATATCACAAAATATGCTGCTTTGCCACTACTTAGTTAGGAAAGTGAAGTAACTATGATATGAAGTCAGTCAAGTTAACAAGGGTGTAAGAGCAAGCTAAAAAACGAAGGAGAGAACTGACTCCAGACTCTGTTTACCAAAAACGGGAAAATTTTGTTTGGAGGGGAAGTGTAGACAATTTAGAGTGGGGAATCGTGGGGAGCACAGAGAGGGGGATAGTAGAAACCAATCAGGGACACCCCAGGGTGCTAGGGGAAGACTACGTGTGACTGACCATTTGCCAGAAAAAAAGGGTGGCTTGGGAAAAGACAACGGCACAAATCAGCTTGGGGAGTTTGGAGTCCATAAAAGGCTTTAAATATTTTTACATAGGAACGGGTTTCACCGACAAAGAGGTACCAACAGTGGCGAGTATGGTCCCGTTAGCTGTGAGCGTTGAATACGAGTCAAGTGTGGTTTTCAAGAGGTAATGACCAAACACCGAAAAACTCTTCATGATCCAAAACCATTTCAGATACATCTGAACAGTTCACAATTTTCCACGCATTCCAAATTGTTATTTGTATATACGGTACAATTACTATTTACAGTGAAAATATTGCAAAGAAAGGTGAAGTTGCCTCAAACACACAGAAGAACAGTAAAAAATATAAATTATTACACAAATGATGTATACAAAAGAAGATCTAGAAGTTCAGGTACTAAACATGGGATACTCGCATTTATATCACTGGGGTAGGGATGCCAAAGTTTGTTTTTCAGTATGAGCAAAAAAGTCAATGTTCGGTCATCGATCAAGGAGCACATTAACGTCATAGGCTCGTAGGTTGATAGTGCAAATAATTGAGTGGTGGGAATTTCGTGTAAAACAGAATTTGATGAGTCTTCGCGAGGGTACCAACATGTGGATATTTGCTAGGAGAGTGAGAGAGAGTGTGCTAGGGCTAGCAAACTATTGATTAGTTTATCTGTCATGTAATGGCCATTCGCAAGGCTGGTGAGCCTACACCCTCTTCCAAGCTGACCATTTTCAAGATTTTCCGTTGGCACTTTGATCTTGAATGTCATAAATCTCAGAAATCTGTGTTGGGCACTCTATAGGTCTCGTAGTAAGGCGTCCAGATCACGTAACCAAATTCCAAAAGTGGTCATACCCATTTATACAGTGGGGAGAGAGCATTGACATTGTTTAAGTCCCTGGTGCTACGCTTCAAGAAGATCTGATCCTTCTGTCTTGCCCAAGTGAAAACTGAGTCGATATTCTCAGAGAATTTCAGCTGAGCGTCAATGAGGGCGCCTAGGTTGCGGATGCCAGGGAGTCGCAGAAGATTATGGCCACTAATGAAATAGCGAAACTCATTTGCGTTCTGTATCCTGCAAAAGGATGATGCTGAGCATTTCGCAGGATTCAAAGTTGAGGAGCAATCCACCTGTTGAATTTGAAGGCAGTAAGCTGATGACCCCTTAGTGCTGAAAATTTTAAGGTCATCGACAAGAAGTAAATATTTCGTACCAGAAAACGCGTCCCTCACTCCGTTTATCAATAGGAGGAAAAGCAAAGGCTCAATAAAGTATATTCATGTTTTAATTAGTACGAGCATGTGGGTACCAATTTTGTGCTGTGCCATGACATTTTGTCCGTTATTTCTTCCAACAGGCACAGTAATTGTTTGAAGGATTGATGTAGCATGCATGTTGCTCCCATCGTAATTGAAAAGTTCAAACCGAGTTCTTGCCGAATACTATTTCCAGAATAGATTTTAAGTAAGTAATTCATGTCTATCCTTTGCAGAACTGGTATTGAAAGTGAGGGTTGCTAACGGAGGCGATCCAGACTTCATCGAGATCGAGCTGCCACGCAACGAGCTGACTTACTATTCTTTGCTCCGGGTTTGCTGCGAGGAGCTGGGTCTTAACGCATCACAAGTTGTTCGCATTCGAAAACTTCCCAACACGATGCTCCGGTAAGCTGGAAGACGTTTGCCACGAAGCAAGTCCTCTTGAGCGAATTTTAGCATTAATCCTAATAAATCTTAATAGATTGCATTTGCCTCGTATCCTATTGCTTTCGAGCATTGCTCCTCCAAACATAAGTTTAATGTTGAACAGAACAGTGTCTTGTTTGGGTATTTAGTCATCGCCAAACATGTCTTTTATTGTTTAGTTATTGCTAAGTAAGAAGTCTTCTTCCATAGCTAGTAGTTGTGATGTAGCCACAGTAGCGGTGTTTTCAGTTTTAGTTGGTTTCACGAAGGTATGAAGTAGTTTTTTTAATAAAATATTCTCGTTACGTCGTCAATATCTTTCAGACAGTTTCTGTTTATAATTCTATGGGTTTGAGGTAGCATACTATTCACATTATTGATGCAAGTAATCACTGCTGGTCCACGTAAATAATTAAAAATTTACAAAAAAAACCTGAGAAAAGACCTAAAGAGAATCTGACTATATTCTCAAATTTTTAGGCCAAAACCATTCAAAAACAGTAAAATGTTATTAGTAACAGCGTTTTCATTGCTAACTTTGTGATATTCTTAATTTTCCAAAACCGCTGAGGGTTTTGGCTATTTTCTGTAAAGTTGAAAGAACTGGCATTAAAACTGTTCCTTAGTTCTCCTAATTCTTGAGTATTGTCTAGAAAAATTTACTTCATCTTTTTGAAAGGCAGCCAAGGGTCTATTAAGTATTGATGGTCATATGGTGGATGGAAATATTTGAAAATAAATGCTGCTCCTGAAGTTATTTCTAGAGCCTTTTAGCTTTTAGGGAATCGTCTGGGTGTTGAAGGCCTCAACCCTTGGTCTATTCCATTACATTACCTCCTTGCCATATGTCTAAGGCGCCTTGACTTGAATCTTTAACTTTGAACGGTTGAATGTTCTAAAACAGTAGCAGCAAATTCTCACTCAGCCAAAGACCAGTGGGGTGTCCGTAGTGTTCATTGGAGGGCCTTATTTTCTTAACAACGATATCAAGAGAAAGCCAGAACACTTGTTCCAGACAACTTCGCACCTTCAAACAACTAAATCTGAAAAATAGTAGAGAGTTCCTAGGAGATTCGGACACCGTGGTATCGTATCTAGTCGGTGGTGGTCTCTAGGGCGAGCACAGCTCTGGTTAGCATAAATGGTGGCGTTACCACCAACTCAGCTGAACTAGTGGTATCTCTGATCCGTATCTAAGAGTCACGTACATTTTGCTTTCACGTCACTATAGAAAACGAGCAATCTTCTTGATGCTTTACAAGATCATTCGCATCACTCGTTCTTTCGGTTTTTTAACCAAAAATGGCGGGGGTGGAAGACTTTTTTTTTAATATTATGTTAAAGGATTGATTTCAACTGAGGAGTTGCTGTTGATTTTTCGAACGTATTTGGAGCAGGAGAGTGTAATGGAAGCACCTCGGCGATTAAGCCTGCTCTATGGGAGATTTTCCCTGGACGACATGAGCGAGGATGATGTACTATTTTCGTTCCGATTTAATAGAGAACATGTAACGGCGGGTGGATGCGAAGCAGTTTACAACTATGTTACCCCAATAGCGGGTTACTTTGCGATAAGGACGAAAGATACGTTCGTTCGAATCGCATCGGTGGTATCGTAACTTCCGTAAAGATACCACCGTCGTATTGTAATACGACCGATCTTATTGGCGGCGCATGCGCAGTCACGCGTTCGTATCACGATACGGATTTGTATCGGTGTTGGTGGATCTCCTAGGAACTCTCTAATTTGTTTTCTGGTCTTCCACCGTAGTATTTAACTCTCTGTTGAATGATGTTGCATTTCATAAAAATAACAATAATGTTCATATTAAGTATTTATTATTCCAGGAAAGACAAGGACGTACAAAGACTTTGTCAGATGCAAGAGATAGAAGTAGTGGTCACCCCTTCCTCTGCCAAGCATCAACCGAATGGCTACAAGTCCATTCAGCTGTACAAAAACCAGACCATCCTCTACTGAATTCCACGCTAGCCATAGTACGCCTTTCTAGTCATCCTTCCCTCGACAAACGTTTTTGTTACTCTCCTCCAATTTTTCTATTAGTACATAAGCTATTTACCGAAAGAATCACTTCATATTCAGAGTCTTAAATGTGTCGGAAAGGACCAAGTTCAATATTCGTGATGGAGAGCTGTGAATCTTTATATTTAGTTTCAAGTTATCGAAAAAGCCTTTGGATGATAAACGGTGTCATGATATTGTTTAGTCATTCCTCGGATTGATCGTTTATATACCAAATCGTGGAATGGAATGGAATCTTCGCCTAAGAAAGTCTGCGCAATACGGATTTTCTTACCCTCACTGTGGAAGGATGGAAGGTTGGTCAGGTTCAATTGAATGGATGTTACTTTTATGACTTGTCGCTTTGAGAATGAGTTAATTACACAGTTATTTGTTCTGAGTTGATAGTCAAGATCATTCACCCTAAAACAGGTTTGCTGCACGGTGCAAAATCAGACGCTAATGGCTGACTTGTATTTCTCGAATTAGGGTTGCGATTTCTGGTCTCTTGGTAGCAGGAAACACTTCTGCAGCAACGGAATTCATGCGGGATATTTTTATCATTCACTAACTCAACTGACACCATTTTTATCCTTGGAAGTTCAATCAGAACACCCCTAACTCCTGAAATCGTCGATTTAGTCCCTGGAAGGTTGTAATTCTCTTACCATCCTGCTGCCATATACTTATTACTGGACTATTATGATAGATGTAGATATTCCTAATTCTTGTAACTACTTCCAGCTGGACAACAGATTTGAAGCCAGAAGGTTGTTGGATATCGAAGCAACTCGCCTCAGTTTTTCCAATTCATCATCTCTACCACACAGCTGGAAAATAAATTACACATTCATTACGTGCTTCTTAGTTGAAAAGATGGACTGGTACTTTTTTCAAGCATGAAATCTTTCTATACCAAAATGTATTGCTACATGAAAATTGATATTTTGTGCTCACATTCAAAGGACATAAATTAATATTAAAGTTTGCAAATCAATGTTTTGCTGTCCATGAACTTGGACGGCTTTTCTGTGCATAGTATTCGTTCAATACCCAGGAAAGTCTTTGAACTCCGTACGCAACTCTATCTTATGAAATTACCAGATGAAAGCAATCTAAAGGTTTCTGCAGCATTTATGATATGCTCAGGAAGAGTTTTGGGCAAAATGGCAATCCAGGTTTGGAAGCAATAAGTGGAGGCGTCAGCATTAGTGGTGCAAATGTCGAAGTTTGCCTCCCTTACAGTATTTCAAACATCATTTATTTCGGAAATCGGAGCTATTTCGTGGTCTCCTTCTGAGGCACTAGTTCTGTGGCAACTTCTAACCATATCAGATATGCAATAAGAGCACATCCACTCTGAATATGGTAGTGTCCATGTTTGACTAGACCTGTCTTGGCAAGGCAGCTTGCACAAAACTAAATTTGGCATCAATAAGTGAACGACGAATTAATCAGCTGCTTCAACCTCAAGAGCATCAAAATTAAGCACCCCATGCACTTCAGTTTAACTGAAGATAATTGTAAGACCGTCTATTGGGGTTGCCCACACAATCATCAGTTGATCTGAGGATAATGGACTGTAGTTCCCCGGACTGAAGGTGTGTGGTTGTCAGGCAGGTGGGGATCAATTGAGAGATCCACGACCTGTCGGATGGTGATCTCAAGTGTCCTCCACCACACTCTGTTATTTGGAATGCAGGTGTGCGATCTGCTGTCTCCGAGTTTCCATCAGTTTTGTGCTTTCATTCACCAGCCGAAATTGAATTAAAGGCCTTGACCAACAGTCCGCCTGCAGGTACCAGACTCTAGTGTGTGCTTTCTTCAGGCTATCATCTGCAGTTCTGTACGGCTGCCTGCAGATAGTTGACTGCTAATGTATGGCACTCGGCGATATTGGTCTTACGATTGCTTGCTGAGGCAACGGCCTGCAGGCAATCACATGGTGTACGGCCCCCTTTAGATGCTCAGTTTTGAGTTGTTCGTTGGTTTCACTATTTGAGACCACCATTTTTTCCTCTCTTCCGAGCTGCTGTATTCGTTGCATCTTTCGATTGGAATCTCACTTCCTTTTCCCTCCTTCCATGGCTGTGTGCTTAACTTTTTCACTGTGGGGTAATCATCCATAATAATTATCGTAATCGAGAGTGTTCATTCCAAAATAACATATGCACAAAAGTCAAAAATTATTGCAAGTCTGCGACGTAATTGTATGTAAATTGATTTACATTTTATTTTATTCCAACCAATAAACTACTAATGTCTAGTATACATCGGTTCAGAACTAAGTAGTTTGGCGTTTTCCATCCATAACTACTGACATAATATTGCGTTAAAATAAGATGTTCACTGACTTAGGATCAAATAATTGGTGTGATATTTTATTAAGTGAATGCCGAATCTCATTTATTCGAACAAGCGTTACACCAACTTTTGGAATGAAGTTGTTTATTATTGATATTATTGTTAACACACATCAACTATGGGTCTTCTTTGTGTTGTGTTGTTTTTCCTCCTTAGCAATGTCCCTTATTACTTATTTTGCATTCAGAAACGTTCAAGGTCAACCGTTTTGAATTTGCGTCATCGTTCGGTGAACTTGAAATTTGTTTCATTACCCTGACTTATGTAAGGTAGCAGGGTGAAAAAGGATTTTTGTATGTAGTAGCAGTCTATGCTATTTGACAGCTGCAGTGTTGATATATTAGAGACTTTTTGGTGTGGTTCATGCGACAACGTTGACGGTACTGTGTGGAGAAAAATGCAGACAGCGCATGCGTCTGAAATCGGTTCTCCTATACGTCTTTCCTTGACAAGTTGGCAGTAACATAACCTTCCATATTTATAACCTATTTTACCTATTTCTGATATTCCGTTTTTGGCATTATACAAGTTTTTTGCACGCGATAGCAATAACGAACGTCCGTGTTGTTTGTCAACAATCCACAAAATACAACTTCAACTCAATAACACAAACTTCAATCCACAATAACGACAGTATACAACTTCCAATGAATGTTGACGTCACGTTAAACGTGACTTCAACAGCCGGTAGTCTTGATGCTATTCGTCATGGAAATGTTAGCATCCAACTGCTCGCCTCAACTCGGCGACCACGGTTTCCTAGTCGTCGTCCACCAAAAAGTCTCTAATGTTTCTAGGTTTCACCGCTTGCCTGGCTCATTCATAAAGATTATCTGTAACCTCCCTCAGCTCAAACCCTCACTGCCAAACTAGGAAGGTGCCATAGAGGATGTATCCCAAGTAAATTTTAGACAACAAGATCACCATTTCACATCTTTTTTCGTATGTTACGTTATTATTATTTGCCTTCTATCAATATTCCCTCACTTCCTTAGGATGTTACTACGGGGCGATGAAAGTCTGGAAGATAAATTAAATTGCTTATAGCCACCTGTAACAAAATGTTTACTACAGCTTTTTGCTATCTTTGAAGTCACATCAGGCAGTGAGTCCTACCCAATTCGTGTGTGTTCGTATTACTTTTTCAAATGTCATCAATGATTTCAAATTAACCAAATGATTGTCTTTCCTTTAATACCATATGCACAAATTTATGAGTTTTAACCACGATGTTTCTCAACAAAAGTTGATCCTAAATTTGAAATTCAATGAACAGATCATTCTAACGCTAAATTAATTTGTAATTAATTTATAAACGAGTTTTACTACTTTTTTCAGTTTTAATTTGGTTGTTCATATTATTTGATAATCGAGGAATGCTTATTTTTGTGTTTGATCTTCATCATTATGAAAACTTAAACTTGAGCATTTTCAACGGCTTTAAAAACAAAATCAAAGTATTCTTGTCTGCATCGCTATTTTTGATGAATTAGTCACAAAACTTTTGCACAATGTCGCACGTACAACTTGATAATAGTGTCGCTTAGTTTTTGACAAAAAAGTATATTGTTTATCAGTTTTATTACATGTCTCCACTATACTTTCCAAATCGTGCTCATTTTACGTGGATGCTGACAGATGTTTTCCTACCAAATGTGAGTATGGATGACCAATTCCTCCGCTTCCACTTTCTCTTGAAATGAACTCCAGTTATGTCATCATGAATGACAGGGTGAAGTCAATAATTTCAGCAGAAGATAGTGTAGTACCTATAAAACCCTAACTTTACTAGTATTTTTGATGTTGAAATTGGTGAATACCCTCTGAAAAGCAAATTCTATTCATTAAAAGAACCTTATACCAGAAGACTTCACCAGCCAAACAATAATAAATCATAGTTTCAAAATAAACAGATATAGATAAGGGGATTACATACTTGCCTCTTTTTTCTCATTAGCTCTTGTATGTAACCATATGTTGAAAATAGTTTTGAATATCAGCTCATCTATTTGAACCAATCAACTATCAAACCTCATTTATGGACCACTGATCTGTCCTTTAAAAAATGGAATATGGTGAATGCTATTAACATTGTATGACGTGTCCATAACCTACTGTTCTAATCATGAACAATTAGCTCATGAACTGTTCATGTCAATCTTAGATTAGTTCTGCCCATACAACCAGGTCGCTGAATGACTCATGCCACTGTCTGTCACAGAATATTCTTTATAGGTTTATCCCAAATTTGTTATAACTGGTGGGAGGCTGGAATATTCATTTGAAACCAGGCGAAATATGTGCTTTGTTGGTACTCTCTGGGGCTTCTTTACATTGGTACTACCATTCTTCATTCCTCTTGAGAATATTCACAATCAACAATCATATATAAAATGTCACTCTGAACATACGCATTCTTGTTTGAGTTCTTTGGGACAACCGATATTGTTTCTACCTCCAAGGGTTCAGTTTATGTGCAGAACGTCAATTAGTACATGCCTTAGAAGGAATGGGATGACTTTTCCTATCACTCATATCTTCTGAAAAGACATAATAAGAACTAACGTACACATACATTACAATAAAATCTTGTATAAATTTATGGTGTGTTTGTGATTTCCAAACCATCCAATCATCAGTATTGGTTCATCTTTTCAACCGATCAATTTCAATTCAATTCATTAGTTTAAATGAAGTATACCGCCATTCCTCAGGTTGAATTTGTCAATAGGTTTGCTCCAACAAGAGGTACAGTTAGCAAATGTTCAGTTTTCAGCTAGTGCATGTAGGGTAATGGTAACTGCTGTTCCAGCAAGTCAAACCATCCATCAGCTATTCTCACAGAAAGTCATTGACAGAGGTTAATTGCTATTGAATGAAAACGAATGGCGCCTGTGGGCCCCATCTCTTGCTGTTAACAAGGGAAACTTTTGACGATTGTTAACTAGTTGACTCTTGTGATCCAACAAACGTTTGGACTACAGTAATCTAGAAGGCTGAGAACTGCCAGGATGACACCTTTGTGGTTGGAACAAACCTAATACAATTGGAATTGTTTGTTGCAGCAGAATGAAACTGGTAGTGAGAGTTTCACTAAACACTTGCATTTGGTACGTTATTCGTACCAGCAACCTTTAATTCATCAGGCATTCGCATGTACGAGGTCCTGATTTTTCTCTCAATTCTGGGGAAATTCCAGAAAATGTTTGGTGGGTGGTTACCACAACTTTTCTATATGCTACTTCTGCACTTGAAGGTTAAATTATCCTTAAGGCTGTTTGGAAAGTAAACAAATTGTAATCAAAACTGTTTTAAAGCTAATTTGATTTTTTTAGAAACTACGTTATATTTCATACTTTGTCTCATGATCTGAGCAAAGGTTTTTCCTTCCTATTCAGTTGGTATACCTGTATTAGAAATGACCATGCTGTATCCCTAAGCTTTGATTTAGGTCACGTCTTCGTTAAATCACGCTACCCCTAGTGGTATCCACTGAAACAATGTTCCAAATTTATCACAATAACGAGTTCACAATTACTTGGAACCTACATTATAGTCTAGCCTAGTAACTTTTTTTATTGTATTTAAATATTATTAGCCAGGCCTCTTCTAGCAAAGGACTCTTTCTAGTTTGAATAAATCTGATTTAACTGGATTCGTTTGTTTTATATCCTTGAATAAATATCATCCGGCTATTGAAGGAACGAACATGGCTTGACTTGGACTGCAAGACTGTGTGCTGTCTATGATCTTGCTTTGTATGCGAAAACTGGTTCATATGAGCCCAAGAGAAAATCGTCTACCCAGTTTGCACTCAACTCATTCGTATTTGTAGATGAGGCCAAAAAACCCCACCCTGAGAGTTTTAGTCACCATCTGCGGAAGCCTGTTGGTTTATTGTACTTTTCCGAGATTTTTGCATTTAATCAAGGAGATTCAGCCCCTTGGTAAGGGGTTTGAGGCCCTTGGTTAGTTGTTCGCTTTGAATAGACCTCATTGCACTCAAATATTACGTAGGATGCTGTTTCGTCAGTCTCCTCGCATAACCTGCATAGGGTTGAACTGTTTTACCCCAATAAGGTGTAGGACTCATTCGTATATGTACAGATCATTGAAAATGTTTTGAATTATCTTTGTGGCATTCCCTTGTATGAGAAGGGGGGAAATAGTAAACCAAGAAGAAACAATGATTCGGTGCAATGTTAGGCTCACTCCAGGTAAAGTTCTTCTTTAAACAATTTTATTGTTGACGACTCTATTTTTTCTGGGAAATCACAATTCCATACTATAAAATTCTGATCTACTTTGGTTTCGTATCTATGTCCGCAAACTCTTGTAAAAACTTAATTTCAAATAGTTCCTTTATAAATTAATGTTCATACAGAAAGAACCTCATGCATTCAAGAAATAGCCCGTTAGATATATCAGATACTGCACAGAGTTGAATTTTTTCTTTATTGTCTTCCTGAATTAAAATGTATATTTTGGACGTTTGGCCCAGACAACGTGGGCTTCTTCAGCATGTATTTTCTTAAAAGAATTTTTGTCAATAATTCGGATTCATTAGAATCGTCGTCTACTCATCGATATCATGTTTTACAATGCTGAAGGCTTTTGCGTATGTTTTCTATTAAAGTTCAGGTTTGACTTGAATGCCAATTTTGAGAAAATGTTTGTTAATGGGAGGCGAACAACGATCCTCATAAGAATTTATGATAAATCTCTTACAATGTCATTGACAAAAAACTCTTGTAAGAAAATACATGCTGAAGCCCACGTTGTCTGGGCGAAACGTCCAAAATATACATTTCCAAGACAATAAAGAAAAAATTTTTGAAGAGCTCCAACAACCCGTCCAATAAAATAGTTCTTTATAAATGAATGTTCATACAGAAAGAACCTCATGCATTCAAGAAATAGCCTGTTGGATATATCAAATACTGTACAGAGTTGAATTTATTGTTTACTTTATAAAACTGTCTCTCGTGTTGTGACGATTAGGACTTACAATGGCGCCGCTTTAACATGCAAGGCAGTGAAATGCGACGTTGCCACGCCAAAAACCGTCTAGCGCCTACGTTGTACCGGCGTTGGTGTTTTTATCCGTCTATTTGATTATCCGTCACGTTCCAGTCCCGAGGATGACGGTTAATCGAGGTTATACTGTATTAAATTGAATCCATTATGACTTTGAATATTAATTTCTCTTGTTTTCTTCAATTAGTTAGGTGATCACCCAAGATTGAGAGATAGAAGGGACTGTAACATTGAGAGTACTCGATTCAATACATAACTATATTTACAATTATTTACAGAGCAGACTATACAGTTGTGTGAAGTTGACCACGTGAATTCCTCATCAATCGACAGCACCTATCATTAATGCTTTAAAATAGTTTAAAATTCACGTTTCTGGAACATGAGCGTCTGGATCGTGTTTCAACGCTTCTTTGAAAAGCGAGGTCATCTTGATTTCACCCAACCGAAAGCTAATTTTGTAGTTCGTCGGGTCGTTGCGGATGTTGAGGTTGTCCCACGGCAGTGAAGAAGTCTTGGTGATTCCGATGACGTCGTCGGAGTCAACAATTTTATCGAGGCGGTTTCCCCAGAAATCGAGGTAGGAGATTTTAACGCGGGAGCGATCTTTCGATATGTAGGCCATTCCCACGAGGTTAGTGAATAGTTGTCCCATCGTGAATACAGCGATAGTGGAAGCTACACCTGAAACACGATATTAAACAGTTTAACATTATCCTACAATCCCAAGAAATTGAGATGAATTCGTTCCATTATAGATGGGAACTAGTGGATTAGCCCTATCGAAATGTCTCTCTGCAGACACTGTTCATTCCTCTTAAGGCTTGGTTACATAGGAGGCGTTACTTTAAGAAAGCAAAATCTTGTGATGTTCGTCCAGCTTGTGATCCATCAGCCCCTCATTTCACCCTTAAGATTTCTTTAAAACATTTGTACGCTTCTTTTGAACTTCCATAATCCCCAGTATCCAATAATGCCAAATCATTTCAGTAGCACACAAAGCAGGGCAGTTATATGTATCTAAATGAAATCTGTAATATCTGCAGACGGACCAATCGTAACTACATAAGACTGGCCGTCAGCAGTATATCGCATTCTGTCTGACAGAAATTGTGCAAGTTTAGTAGAAAAATAAAATTAGTACGACATCATTCAGGTACCCTTGCAGAAAACCTGGGGGACAGGTTGTCCGAGCGAGCTGGGGCGTCAGTCCTCTAGCTGTTTACTTTCAGTGGGAGTACTGATTGCCCTGGTTCGAATCCGGCTGGCACCAATGATTATCAAGTGTTGTATACCTGTCCTGTCGTTAGACAGTTCACCTCTGATCTCGATATCACGTGAATCCAAAACGCTCCCAACCCAGGGGCGTGAGGCAATGGGAAGCCACGAGCGAAATCGTCAGACCTAGTTCCGATCCTCTCTGGAGGACGGCTGACGACGTCCGCGACACCTCCGGGTAGTCGGACGAAAATCCAAGGTGAAATTCCTTGTTTACTTTACTTTACTTACTACTTACTTACTCATTCAGGTACCCTTGCAGAAAACCTTTAATTTGGCCAGGCCTTTCGTACCTCCATGTTTAGGTGAATCAAGTAAGAGTAAGGATAAAAAATCAAATGGGTAGCTTGAAGAGGGAATTGAGATTGAAATTTGTATTTGAACATTAATGTACAGTACACGAGATCACAAATCTATTCTATTTTGAAATGCATTTGCTCTGCAATTCAGAACCCTTATGATATCAATTTCTTCTTGCGTATCATTTGAACTCGGCATAGTGGTGCACAATAAGACGAACTTCATGATGCAATACTGTTCTCAATATTATAAGGTGAATTTGATTTTAGTAGGTAGGTGCCAACATGATAAAACCAAATTCATCTCTGCAATAAGCTACTGCCACTCTCAAGTCGATAGGAAGTGTTAGCGGTGCCCCCAGGGGTTGTTCATGCCTCTTTAATTTCTGATATCGATTAATGGACAATTTTTGAGATTAACAAACCCATAATGCCAGATAATAGTTCCTTCCAGGATTACTTCTAGTATGCAACCCTTCCAGGAATGTTGGAGGTCTCTTGAAGGATTCCTCTAGGCAAAGACAATCCAGCTAGGAGAAGAAACAACACTCCTAGAGCTCACCAAGAACAGAACTTCATCAAGCACTCCCCATGTGAGGGGAAGTATGGCAGACTAACTGGCTGCTTTGCCTTGAGAAAGCTGCGGGATTTTACATCCAGTACCCTCATTTAAACATGGATATCATCTCTTTTCATACAACTAGGGCCTTGACTCTGAAAAGAGTTAAGTGCATGAATTTTGCTGAATTATCGACTTTTAATTTTTGGCAGGATATTTGGTTACATACACTGAAAGAGAACATTCTAATTTTGAGCTGTCGTATTAACTTGCAATAAGAATCATCAAATCTACAATATAAATCTTTAAAAGAGACAGATTTAATGTTACATACCTACCGAGGCATATTAATCACATCCCTTCTACTATAAGAGTTGATTTACGGATGAATTGCATTACGTTGCATCATCTAATAGTTAAACATCTAATAGTTTGTAAAACATTCGTAAAGGATTGTAAACGTGTATGTATTGAGCATTTAAGAGAAATGATTTACAAAGGAGCTTTTGTTCAGGAAAAGAAAACGTTTACAAATCATTTCCACAGATTTTAAATCTGATCTTTAAATTAAAGCCTACCATGGTATCATGTAATTATATTTAGTATGTTTAGGAGTAATGGTCGTAGAGTGAAATACCTGGTTTGACTATCTGATTTCCACCAATACCTGAATATGTCATACTAGGTGCGAACTTTGGCAAATACCGAAATCTGCTAGGAGAAACACAAATAACTCACCCACACACGCGAAAGATACTGAAACGGATTGATCGCAGAGCCCAAGGGCGTTGAGTCCGAACATTGCGGGTGTCCCAGCGGTGAATGCAACTAATTGGTACTTTTTGAATTTGTTGACGAGCGAGCATATCGAGATTTGCGGTAAACTGTAACGAACGAATTATACGAATTAATTATGCATCTAAACCACTGATATACTACATCCAGGGTTATCCGTTCTTCAATTCATCTCCAAAAACAATAAACTTACATTCCAGAATATTCATAAATATCCAACAAATAATCATGGTTCATCAGTTCTACACTAGAAAGCCGGGGTTCTTGAGACCACCAGTGGCATAATCACCATCTCGATGTTCAAACGAGCCACTGGTGCTTGAGGTTGGTTACTTCGTCCGTCACAAATGGGAGACTTACGTAGAGGATTTACAAGAAAGGCATGGGGCCCTAAGCCAGAAGCAATACTAATACTACCCCAGGTGCGTATAGTTTTCGGAGTGTGATAACACATATCACTGACAGGCAGGAAGCAACCCTTATAGGTCAGGACTAATAAGGGTTTCTAAGGAGAAGTAACCCCAGGTTGAATTCTCCCTCGGACAATAATAGATTATTTGGATACCAATCTGTCTGTTTATCTGGTCCATATTTTACTCAAAGGATTTTTTTTTTAAATATAAGTTTCATTGTTACAACTGCAGAGTATACAGTTATTACACATCTACAGTGTAGGTTCACATCTAGTACCTTCATTTGATCACTTTATTAGCGTTTTGTGGCAAATAGATCACCACCTGGTAATCGGACAAAAAATCCCCAAGGGCGGACAAAAAAATCTTCAGAAAACTAGGGCTGAATCACAGAATAGGTGACGCATCTATTTTTCCAACTGATCTATACTCTACTAAAAGGATTGATATAGGATATTTTTTTGTTTTTGAGATGCGAGCGTAGTGAGCATCCAGACCAGCAAACTATATAGGTAACGCATCTATTTTTAACTGATCTATCTATTTTTCCAACATGATCTATACATCTATTTTTTACTAAACTAAAAGGATTGATATAGGATATTTTTTTGTTTTTGAGATGCGAGTGTAGTGAGCATCCAGACCAGCAAACTATATAGGTAACGCATCTATTTTTCCAACTGATCTATACTCTACTAAAAGGATTGATATCGGATATTTTTTTGTTTTTGAGATGCGAGCGCAGCGAGCAGCCAGACCAGCAAACTAGACGATAGGATATTTCTGTCATTTTTCTGTTATTTCTGGGATTTTTTACCCGGGGTGGGCTAAACGCGAGGATTTTTTGTCCGTGATTCATCACTACCTACTACCATTCATCACATCACTTCACTGAGCTGTAACTAGGTCCATGGGTTTGGTCCTTTTCACCGCTGTTGTCCAGAAGGCTCAATACTTCGACGTTTACGTGTTTGTGGAGACGGTTTTCATGGTCCGTTGCTCGACTTTTAACAACATCGCCTACCATCTTGACTTTGAGGTCTCGTATAGGTCGTTCGTTCGAACATACCATGTGTGCATTGACAATGCTCCTGAGTATTTTGTTTTGCGTTGTTTGGATGATTTTGAGGTTACTTTTCTTAGTGCAGCCCCATAAAGGCAATTATAGGCCCAAATGGGCTTTATCACTTGCTCGTAAAGAAGCACTTTGGTGTGTATAGGCAACTGCGATTTTCTCCCGATGAGCCAATACATCTTTCTGAATCGTAGGTCTATTTCTTTCTGTTTTTTACCCAGCGGAGTTTGGCATCCAAGGTCATGCCAAGATACTTAGCAGTGTTGGCATATGGGACAATTTAAGAGTTTATTATAAGAGGTATTGTGTCAATCTCCCTATAGGTGAAGTTAATGTGTGTCGACTTAGTCTCGTTGAATACTCTAAGGATTGATTAAGATTTTTAGCAGTTCTATTCATTCGTTCACTAATTTTTACGAGCATCCAGACCATCAAACTATTCAAATCGTGAATAAATTAATACAATTCAGGCAACTGATCTACCTACATTAAATTACTAGGATTTATTCAGTTTAGTTTATTTGATAGATTTGAAATAAATTAGTTCCCCTCCACCTACTTACTAACATCAGATTGACAGATCATAAAACATGTATTTGTAAGAACTATAAAAGAATCAACTCACCTGTAAACATTGGAAAAGTTGCTACCAACTAGAACAACTTTTTCAGCCTTTTTTCTATGAACATGACGAGATATCACGAAAGGAAATAACTTGGCAGTTTCCTTCACTGCGCATCGAGCTAATGAAATCGAAGGTGGCAGCATCTCTGCACCCTGCACATTTTATAAAAATACAAATCATTGCAGTTGGATCATATTACGTACATGAGAACTCTGATGAAATTGTGACAATAAATTCACTTACGTAGTTGAACTACCCCTACAACCAGTTTAAAGACAGCCAACACCCTAAAACTGTACGTTTAAAATGAAATCACTAGCTAAAAACATTCAAATTGTAACTAAGTACTGTACATCGATATGTCACTTTCGATATTCGGCTTCTGACAATATCGATATATTTTCCTCATAATTTGAGACAAATGATCCTGTGGTTTGAAAAATAGGACAGTTTTCACATAAAGCAAAATTTGTATTGTATTTAATACAATCTCAGTGATATACCTACTGGCGAATGTGTTGCGATATTGTCTACGGGTAAAGTTAAGAACAAAGTATAATGTATTGAAGAAAACAAGGGCCAAATGGCTCCATTTAAACTTAGAAAACCCTTATCGAACCTTATTTTGAAAATCAACATTTTGGAAAACCTTTTCTTCTTTGATGCTGTAGATGAAGTAACGTCCAAATGAAACGCAGAGCGAATGTAGTTTATTATACGAATGATTCGTTCGGATAGTCTTTTAATCAATCAGACAACCTCTGCCAATATTGGTATCGATATCGTCTACCTGGATACATTGCGATATTCAACTTTCAGAAGACCCTTTAGGTCTTTGAGTAATATGAGGGTACCTACCAGCTATTTATACTTCAATACTCAACGCTTAAGTCACAGACAATCGAAGAGGTTATGATGAGGTTATACCTACAATCATATCGGGTTGTTGTTGTTTAGTCTGAATTTCTTCAGTTCAAATTACTGAACCTAGATCAGTAATAGAACCTACCACGATTTGGCAGTAAAAAAAAATTGTATGTGGGTGTCAAAAATGATAAACCTTTTTGAAATAATTTGTATTTTTTCTGAATAAGTATGAGTAGGCATATTAAATTGGACTATACTCAATCACGCGTAGCAAACCTTCAAGATGAAGAAGACGACACAAGGTATAACAGGGTTTTGAGCGTTACTTTAGATTTCAATACAATTTCCGTGATTCTACCGAACGCTGGATATGTATTTATGATTTGTCAACTCTTTTTTCGTATATAAGTTTGTTGGTTTACATACTTGATAGTGAATGTACCAAGAAGAACTGAATTTGTCGTTTAGAAGATTATATAAAAGTGTGTGATGTAATTCATCCGTAACAGTGAACGTCTGGATACTCATATTTCGGTATTGTGGTTGACATCCTTCCTGAATGCGACCGCTGCACAATGGAACTGTTAATAAGAATCATGCGAATAGTAACTCTCTGATTCTTATGCTGTAAGTTTTAGTTGTATGGGTTTTTGAATTCTACATTGTTGAACACATTGCATCGAATTCAACATGAAGCTAGACGTAGATGGACTTGAGGTGTTGTTCCCGTATGAATACATCTATCCAGAACAGTATTCTTACATGTGTGAGTTAAAGAAAGGCCTCGATGCGAAGGGGCACTGCCTCCTAGAAATGCCTTCAGGTACCGGCAAAACCGTCACACTGTTATCGTTGATCGTAGCTTACATGGTTGAAAATCCTCTAGAGCTCACTAAACTTATATATTGTTCCCGAACAATTCCGGAAATTGAGAAAGTCATTGAGGAGCTGAGGAAGCTGTTTGAATATTACGAATCGCACGATAGGAGATTGGATTTTCTTGGGTTGGTTTTGAGCTCCAGAAAGAACCTTTGTATACATCCTCAAGTCAGCAAAGAAAGGGAAGGTAAGATTGTTGATGGGCGTTGCCATAGTTTGACAGCTTCGTATATCAGGGAGCGGGCTGCGGCTAACAGAGACGTTCCAGTATGTACATACTACGAACATTTTGACGCTAACGGTAGAGAGGTTCCTCTACCTAAAGGTGTCTTTAGCCTCGACGATCTCAAAGAGTTCGGCCATAAAAACAATTACTGCCCTTACTTCTACGCTAGACACGCCGTCGGATTTGCTCAAATCGTGGTCTACAGCTACCATTATCTCCTTGACCCAAAGATAGCTGAAGTGGTTTCGAAAGAAATTTCCAAATCTTCCGTAGTGATATTTGACGAGGCCCACAACATCGATAACGTCTGTATCGATTCAATGAGCGTCAAATTGAACAGAAAAATCATCGATAAAAGTGCCAGTAATATTCAAATCCTCGAGAACACCATTTCTCGAGCTAAAGAAGCGAACGCATCCAAGCTGAGAGACGAGTACAACAAACTCGTGCAAGGTTTGCGAGAAGCTCACAGAGCTCGAGAAACCGACGTAGTCCTCTCGAATCCAGTGCTTCCTGATCAAATCTTGAAAGAAGTCGTACCTGGAAATATAAGAACGGCCGACCATTTTGTCGGGTTCTTGAAAAGATTTTTGGAGTACATCAAAACCCGGTTGAGAACTCAACATGTGGTACATGAATCACCTGCCGCATTTCTCAAAGACATCTCACATAAAGTGTGCATTGAAAGAAAACCTTTAAGATTTTGTGCAGAGAGGCTGGCTTCTCTGTTAAGAACCCTTGAAATCGCCGATCAAACTGATTTTTCTCCGTTAATTTTGATAACACACTTAGCAACTCTTGTTTCAACGTACACTAAGGGCTTCACTATTATCATCGAGCCTTTTGAAGACAATAAACCTACTGTGCCGAATCCAATTTTTCATTTTAGTTGCCTCGATGCTTCAATTGCGGTGAAGCCAATTTTCGACCGTTTTCAAACGGTTGTGATCACATCAGGCACATTGTCTCCTTTGGATATGTTTCCTAAGATTTTGAATTTTCATCCTGCTGTGAGTCAGTCTTTTACTATGACCCTCGCTCGGCCTTGCTTGCTGCCGATGATTGTTGCCAAAGGAAGCGACCAAGTAGCTATGACGTCCAGGTTTGAATCCAGAGAGGATGTTGCAGTTGTGAGAAACTACGGACAACTTTTGGTCGAAATCTGCACCGTGGTCCCGGATGGCGTTGTGTGCTTTTTCACTTCTTACTTGTATTTGGAGAGTGTAGTCGCCAGCTGGTATGATCAAGGGGTGATTGACAATCTTCAAAGAAAAAAACTCCTGTTCATCGAGACTCAGGATGCTGCAGAAACGTCGTTGGCTCTGTTCAACTATATCAAAGCTTGCGAAAGCGGTAGGGGGGCTGTGCTATTGTCAGTCGCCCGTGGCAAAGTATCTGAAGGAGTTGACTTCGATCATCATTTGGGAAGAGCAGTGTTGATGTTTGGGATTCCTTACGTTTACACTCAATCCAGAATCCTCCGAGCCCGCCTCGACTACCTCAGAGACCAATTCCAAATACGCGAAGCTGATTTTCTCACCTTTGATGCTATGCGCCATGCGGCTCAATGTGTCGGGCGTGCCATCCGAGGTAAAACCGATTACGGCATCATGGTGTTTGCAGATAAAAGGTTCGGACGGATCGACAAGAGAAGCAAGCTGCCCAAATGGATTCAAGAGCATCTTTCCGATTACCTCTGTAACTTGTCAACGGAAGAAGCTATTCAAATCACCAAAAAATGGTTGCGGCAAATGGCTCAACCTTTCAGCCGGGAAGATCAGCTTGGCAGAAGTCTACTAACTTTGGAGCAACTCGAAGCGAAAAAAGACATCATGGATTCAATGGCACATCAAAAATAGTCAGTTTAAAAATGTATATTTTGATAAATCAGTTAGGTTAAGAATTTTTAGTGTTTTTTCTTTTTTGTACAATAAAATGGGTAAGTGAACTTTCTGACTGTGATGATTTCAAGTACCTATTTGAATTTACCTTTTCCAGCTGAACTTTGCATTCATATTTCTAAAAAGTAGGAACCAATGCTATTTGAAAAAGTATAAATACATACTACTTGATAAATAGTTGGTATTGACAAATGTAGCTTTTTCAACAACCTTCCTGTTTGGGTGATTAAATTACAGCTAATCATGGATTAAATGAAGGGTTTTAGAAATAAAATTTAGAGCTAAGGAATTTGGCTAGATGGCAGTTACATTTTACTTTCCCAACACTCTGATGTCATGGGTGAAGTTAGGTAAATTATCAAATTTGGTTCTTAGAGCTCCAAGGATGCTTGGGTTTTGAACTAAATTGAAAATACATCGTTACGAAGCACAGAAATGTGCCAGGGAATCTCAGAATTGTTGATGTTTCTGTAAAGAAAAACACTGTAAAAAATGACCTCCTGGGAATACGTGATCAATAATGATTCTTGTGTCTGAAAAATTATAATTGCCGACAAATTATATTTTACATTTTAAGAGAGACACCGTTTATAATTTCTGCAACATTTGAGAATTCAAGAATGAATTTACCTCTCAGCTGATGAGGATGGATTCTCGTAGGTTCTGCCTGTTTCTGATAGACTCCACGCGTCCTTGGTCGATTAGGAATGACGCATTAACTCAAGTTATTTATTTTTAAAAGTTGCTTTTTTACCTGTTAAAACCACCAGACATGAAATGTACCAAAAATGAAACAATTACCGCATTGGGAGTGGGACGTAGATTCTTATTAGGTACCTACATTGGTTTAAATTATTTAAAAAAAGTAAAAGAGACAATTTAGACTGAATTAATTGGAGTCACTCTAAAGCTTTAGAAGAATAAAGTTGGAATTATTAATTTTATTTAAATATTACTACTCCAAGCAAACGCAAGTGTTCGTCGTTCATCTTATTTTTTTAACAAGCCTTTTTCAAATGATCTTTCCAATAATACTTTTTTTTTTTTTTAAATGATTTTTACCTAATAAAAAAAAAAAAAATAACTTTCTTCGTCTAATTTTGTTTTTAATAATTTATAACATACCTAATTGATTAAAGATAGTTGCCCCTACCGTCACCACAGTATTGAATTACCTTTCAAAAAAATATTTTAAATAAAAATTGTTTAATATTTTGAGGATAGGACTCCTGAAACCTTGTTAAGCTATTTGAGATGTTTTACCTGGCTTCAAATATCTTAAGGTTTATGGTTTCTGTTTTGAACTCTCTATGAGCCTTGTAGCATAAATTAACCTTTTGTTTAAGAAAGCACTAGCAGACCTCGAAACCTTGCTATCATACACATTTTCTGTGGTTTAAAAAAAAAATTTAAATCCTGGACCTAACAACTTTTAGACACTAAGGTCTCTCTTTCTCTTCCTTGGTACATTCGAAAATGCCACAACTCAATCATTCCTGTCTGAATCGTTTCATTTGAACTCCTGTCAATGAATTGTCCTTGAACTATTTAGGAGCCTAATTTATTATCTAACATTTACATATTTTAATTTGGAACAGTGTTTGACCAGCAGGCTATTTCTTGAACAGGGTTCTTTTTTGCTATGCAATTGATAGTAACTATTTCTTTCAACTGGACGTGATCAAATTTCTTTGAAGGTAAATGGACATGTAGAAGTGAACCAAATTATGTGCATCAGGGAATGGAACCAGGGAAGGTAAATAGGTTGGCATGCATTGGTTCAGGAAAGCTTCTTGACAATCACACCAAAATATGAAATACGAAATTTTCTATTGACAGGAATATAGTGCAGTGAGTAATGAGTTTTATTGTTAACAATACCAGCCAATATAGGCTTCTAATGTGTAATGTTAAGTATGTGTAATTTAATAAATCAAAAGTTTAAATAATTTGGTACATAATAAGGTGTGGAAGAAAATAACACATAAAACCTCACGTCTTGATTTTTAATTAAAAGCTAACTCAAAACTTAGGGGGATATTTTAAGGATATTCATACGCTATTTACATGCTCGAATTTATTATATATTTGCATTAATCAACATTCTTTCCACATTTACATTAATCATCATTCATTCCGCAACTCATCTAGACCATCAACGGGGTTTGACAGAATTCTGTGTGGAGTTTAGGAGCGGGTTTTCGTGTAAAAACAGTGTGGATTGGAGTTAGTCGGCCAATCTTTGGATGTGGAGTGGTTCGTTTTGGAAGTTGGAGTAGAGGGTTTCAAGATTGGAGCGGATACATTAAATTTGTGTGATTTGTGAAGGTTTGTTTGAGGCGTATGTCATGATAGGCAGATGATGGCTATGTTAAAAAGAGTTCCATGTCTCATGTCTTTTGAGAAGTGTGTTATATCTACCAAGTTTGAGAAGGGCTTCGGTGTTCATTTCGGGTTATGTGGTCTATCACACCAAAAGCAGTACGTTTTGAAACGTGAACTAACAATATAAGAAGGGACATTGGTTCAGCTTTGAATTACAAAGGTTAATTTTTAACAAAATAAAATAAGGATATGAGCTGATGAAGTTTAAATAACTCTGGGATGTCATAAAGCCGTTCGTTGTACTGTTGGCTGCATTGGCTATCCCCTCGAAAACTCGGCTGATGTTTTCTGGATGAGCCGTTCCGTCCGGGAAAATACAGAGGAATAAGGGCTGCTTTCTGTTTCTTTATCCCTGTGAAGAATGCCCACTGCATCTCTAGCAAGGTTGGAGAAACAGGCGTCTCTCGACGCCAACGACCCTCTCAAACAGGGTATCGTCATCATCGAACATAAGATCCGCAACTTGGAAAAACGAAAGGTAAATTATTTTTCATAATTCCGCCTGTTGAGACTCGAAAAACCCCGCAGTCCGGATGCCGGCCTAACCACCCAAGCGTCGCCATGTTGCCCATGTGCTTGAATCGCAACTTTACTTCCTCATTTGTACAACTCTAATCTCTTCTGTAACCCTTATTTTGTTGGTATTTAGACCAAATTTAGGGTGAAATATTAGAAAACTCCATAATCTTATATCAAACATGATTCTGCGCTTGGTTCTAATGTCTTGAATGACCCTCCCTACCCATCCCTTCCTACCCACACTTTATCCCTATTATTTTTATTGATTCGGGTCGTACAACTCTCACTATACCTCTTGAATTCACATTTTATCAATACCATTCCATTCAGACAATACTACAGTTCGAATATTAGTAATAATATTTCGGAATTCATTGTCCAGTGACCACCCGGTGTTGAGTTGCGCAGTTCCGCGACCCTGGCATTCATAATCGCATTGCATTTGCACGCCTATCGGGTCCTCCATTTATCCTTTTAACTCCCCTCTCAATTACCCTTCTGATCTTTGAATTCAGTTTCAGTCTGAATTCGAATTTAATTTCAAAACAATCAGTTCCTCCGGTGCGGGGCACCCATACGTCGATTCCCGAGGTCATGGGAAGCTAAGATGGCGATTTCCTCACTTCCAAGGATCGCCTCCGTGAATATTCAATCCGATTATAAACCTACCTTGCTAATTGGATATTTGTCTATTCTATCTCAATTCCTGTATTTTTTGAAGTGCACCACTGACAAAGAGCACATCTCGTTGTTTTAAGTTGCAGTTATGAACCAATAACTAGGTATATGAGCATGGGCTTTGATGTCTTGGTTTCCTTGACCTTATTCATACAATTGAAAAACTGTACTTAATGAAATGAACATTTGATTAACCCCCGAGATCGATTAAATCTTATTCACGTTGAAGTACGTGATTAATTTTAATAAGTGCAATCATACTTGGTTGCCAGGCACCAGGTCCTGACTGTGTAGATAAAAATTGTCTCGTTGTTAAATAGGTAATAAATAAATTGTATCATCAGGAATTAGAATTACCCATTCGGCATGACATGAGCAACATCGGTAGTTCATTATGAGGGATTGATGTTAATCATTAATTGTTATGATAAAAGTGGAAGTTTTCGTATATCGAATGGTAGATAGATTTTTCATTAATGGGAGCTACCTAGCTAGCTAACAAGCTTACTTCAAATATCTAAATAGGCCATTGGCGAATACACCGTTGCATTAGATGTTGGATCCCTAAATGACTCATCCAACGTTTTATTGACATTCCTGATTCCCCATGATCATATCCCAGCCACTGTCTTAGATGCTGCTTGTGTGTACTGCCATTATGTGGCTTTGTTCTGTCTGAATTGTGGGCTGGTTCACTGGGAGTGGAGAAGGATAGGGCAAGACCATGTGCTCTGGCTTTAAACTGAAAACTTCACGATAGGTAGATGTTTTGTATTTCTGAGCAAGGAATTCAAGAAGACATCTGGAAAAACTTACCAGTTTATAGGAAATTCGAAAGACACCAGTGATGGAGTCCTTGTTCTGTGCTCAACTAGAAAAATTGAAACTTTTCATATTAAAAATCCATTTTGAAGCATTTTTGAAATGATTCCTGGAGTTTAACAGTTTTTCATGTAAAATGCCTAAGTGTCAACCCATTACAAATCGCCTTCAGAAAATGCGGGCCCTCGGAAGATTTTTATTCAAGTTTCCATCATTATCTACGTTCAAACAAATTTATGACGGAAATAATTCAAACGGATTCCATACTATGATTAAATAGGTAAGTACCTATAACAGACAATAATACTATCGTTTTTCTTGAAATTCGAAGTCACCACTATTTGTTATTGCTAGTCAAGTTTATTTTGATGATAATTCGGGAATGAGATTATAACTGTTGAAAAAAAGCGAACGTTTCCTCAATTTCATAACGTTGCAATAGCACCAGGGTGAATATGAGCAGGAAAACTATGCTTTCCTGAACGAGTTCAATAATATTGCAATATCAAAAATCCAAAAATATACTCCAGTTTTAAAAAATTACAAGCTATCCGGTAATTACAATTTTTGAGTGGGAAATTATAATTTTTCTTTATCTCAAGAAAATCGCGATTACCCGAAATCAACAGAATGTTGGATTCGTTTTGCCTCCAAGCCGACAATATTGTAGGAGTGAATTTTCATCTTCCTTGATATGGTGGATTCGTTTATGGAAGTGTGTGTCGAAATTCAGTCATTCCCCAGTTCGGAGCATAACAGAAAACAGTTGTTTAGGGGCATGCATAGATTCATGCATAATTGGGACGTTTTGCGGTAAACAGGTATAATTGTGTTAGTGAGTTGTACTGGGGAGCACTTGAATTGGAAATCCATCGTTGAAGCCAGGAAAATTTAATTTTTTCGTATTTGGATCTATCTGTTTACCTGCTCTCCCATGTCCTTTATGACATGAATAAAAAAACCACGATAATGTATTGTAGAATTGCAAAACTAAAAGATTTTCAAGTTCAACAGTAAAACGACAAGTCATCAGTCAATATCCGCAGCAGGGCAAAACAACCCGTCCATCTTTTCTCCTATAAACCGGTTTCTGTTTTTACACCATCGTCAGTACATGATAGAAATCTATGTTCATATCAGATAATCGAGTGAAGCCCAGAAAAAAACAACACATTTCATGGACAAATTTTTCAAACCTAATCGACAATGGGCGCTCTAAATTTCCCTGGATTCTAATGAAAAGCCGTCTTTGGCTAAACTTTGTACAGCACCTATGAAACTGTTTATAAAAACATTTCCTAGTCTAACAGGAAAAACACTGAAAATTTGATCAACAATTGCGACCAAAAATAACAGCAACAATAATCTGCATTATGAATTTAAACTGATCTTAATGTTCTAAAATGTTTTAAACATCTTGAAATATATACCATCAATCTGAAAATGTCATTGAAATCACTTGAATTCATGTTTGTTATTAGAATTTGAGGTTCAGACGGGGCTATTTAACCCTCCGGTTATGTAACCCTTTGGCAACTAAATCTGAAGTGATCACTTTCAAATGTTATTCGGTGTACAATTTGCTGGCTAGTTTTACAAACCTACTCGTGTACCAGACGATGGAAAGTATGTTTGTATTACAAAACTGGTTGTCCATTTCATCAAAATCGAACAGCTGTTTTTGAAGGGTTTCACACTGATGATTCGAAATCCTTTCGAAAATGAAGCCTAAGAGATCGATCTTGTAGCAAAACTGAGATGTTTAGAATTGAGCAGGGTACACATCCATCTGGAACGTCTGGAAATACGAATAGGGGAAGGTAGTAAAAAGCAGTGGAGGGGATGGAGGGGAATCGGCCGAGCACAAGCTAACAACTCTTCCCGCGCTTCCTCCCACAGCTGTTTCAGTCCCCGGCGCCATTCCGCATGCGCAGTAGTAAACTGCGCAGATGCGGAGAGAAAAATATCTGAAAAATCTCATGCGTACAGTTTGCTTCAAAAGTGCTTGCCCGGAAAAAATATTCCCCCTCCCCAGCTGATGCCCAACCAATCAGCTGCTTGGATGCACTGCCCGGATAGCTTGCTGGATGGATGTGAACCCTGCTTTATATCACTAAATACTAGGTTTGTTACAAGAACAAACGCTGTCTAACAGCTCTCGACAACAGTTCACAGTTTTATAGATTACTGTTTGCAACTGTGTATTGGTACACTTGAACCTTCCTACATCCACTCAACCATGGCAATCACAATCGCCTAAGGTTCCCTTTGTTAACAGCAAGGGAAAGAGTCCCTCGGTGCCGTCCATTTCCACCCAACAGTAGTTAACATTCTGTTAATAACACCTCTCGTTGGTACGAACCTATCGCACCAAATGTGGCCGAGCCATTACCCAAAAAGGATTTCACCTATCATTTGCTTTAAACCTCTTACTCTCTGACTTTATCTGTTTCAGAGTTTCAAATGTTGGTAGAAATGATCGTTAGATAAGACCATTAAATGGCTCACTAAAGCTCCTGCATCTAAATTATTAGTCACAAACAATCACCTATCCAATTGTGGGGCATCTGACAGGAATTTTGAAAGAACCTGCCAACAGCATATTAGTAATAGTTTGCTTGAAGCTCAGTTTATAAACTATTTTAGCTCATCAAGTTCAGTTGCAAAGCTCGTTATGCCTTCTGGTTTTAAATTTGATTAAATCCAAATGTTTCAATTTCATTTGCCCTATAGGAAGTGTTTTTAGGTTAACTATCCATTGTTTTGACGCGGTAGGGGACCCTATGTGAGGTCCACTAGCATCTTCGTCCAAAAATCGACCTCTACGTTTTCTAATGTTTTCTCAAAAAGTGGGAAAAATTGACATATGTAGCTAGTTTTGCAACTCTTCTTCTCATTTGAAGATGAAAGGATTTTCAAAAGCTATCTATGTTGCTTTACTTGGGCTCTTGATCCATGCATGACAGCTATTGCATTGTTGTAGCTGTTCATTCATGGGCAAACTCCTTGCCCACGTCAAAAACTTGATCAGCCAGCTTTGTTATCAAAGGAAAATGGGTTGAGGTTTAAGAAATACAGTCTCTTAATTGCCACGCCTTTCACACGTTTTAATTTTCTTCCAGCTCAAACTCGATGGCTATCGTGAACTCCAGGAAAGTGGGAAGGTTTTGAACTCGGACCAGCTCGAGGCGATAGCCAAGTACGATGCGGTCCTCGCTCATCTGGACTTCGCCAAGGAGCTGTCCAAACAGCTTGTGGCCCTGGCAGCGGACTCGGCGAAAACCATCAAAAAGCAAGCGAGGAAGGAGGCGGCTGAGAGGGCTCAGCAAGAACTGGCGCGGACTAAGGAACTTCTGATCATTAATGTAAATCTCTCTTTTATTTTGTTGCCTTGCAGATTGAATCGTTCTGAAATTCTGGAAAATTAGAAAAAACGCTGCCAATTGTGTCGCATGGGTTTATTTTTTGTAATTCATGATTGCTCGTCGCCAATTTTAGTTTCAAAATGTAGATTATTTGCTATGGGAAAATTGGTACTGATCTGAAACATAAACCAGTCGATTTTGAGTCCAAAATTACTTGGGAAATGATTCCTCACTTGTCTAAGTCAGCATAGTCAGCAAACAAGAAAAAACCGGTTTATTTTGTAATTTTTGATCAGTTTTGGCCCAAAGCATCTATGCTTGTGAGACGATCGAGCTAGTTGGATGTTAATACCAGCCCCTTTTGTAGTCCATGTGTGGAAATGAGGATTTTTTACAGTATGTCTGAGGCTCTCTATGGCCTTTATGAAGGAACGTCATTCCAGATTTGGAGTTTACTGACGTTGAAACATTGAATGAAATTTGAGAGAGGTGCTAAGGAAAAGCTTAGCTGTACAACTAACAAACTGAGACTACTTCATTCCATGTGATTTGAAAATGAAAATATTCTAAATTGTATGAGAATGGGCAATCCAGTTTGATTTCGATTCGTTTTCCGTTGAAAATACACATTTGATCTCATTCAGATATGCAGCAGTTATTTTACAAACTCATGTTACCGTTAAGTACATTTTTCTGTTTCACGATTCTGCGAATCAAAAGAGGATAATGGGACTGGAGTGCGTGTGGGAGGATGGGGCTGTTCTTTACATGAAGTGCTCTAGTCGTGGGTGCTGAGTGCAAAAACGGTGAACTCTGTGTTGGACCAATTTTAGATTGTTTGTTATTGCTTTTGAATAATGCATATGATGATTATATGATGAGATCATACATATTGTGTGATCCGATAACCTTGAACTGATAATAACGAATTACTTCGTTTCTTCAATCATCAGGACGTATTGGCAAGTATGGGACAGCAGACTGTGAGGGATGACCTTCTTGGTGGTAAAGCTAAGGTGACTTTGACTGAAGAGGAACTCCAATCCATCGATGATCTCTACGAAGAATTGACTCCCAAAAAAGAAGAACCTATGGCATTCCTGGTAAGGTGTTCGCTTGTGATTCTGGTTATTACACACTTCAATGAATAGAGTAGTTCATTTCCAAAAAAAATCGAGTGCATTTTTCAAAAATTGAGTTGGATATATATTAACAAAACGAAACAAAGTAGAGATTTTAGTACGATGATGAAGTCAGCTTCTTCCTAATTACGAGACAACTATTACTTTGAAGCTTTCAAAGAATTATCTGATGCCAGCTAATCATCAGTATTCTAGGATTCTAAGTGATCGCATACTCAGTGCCAACTAACGATTCGTAGTTTATCCCTTCTTGTACTGTGGAATTAAGTATGCACAATCATGTTTCATGTTTTCTGGTCTTCCTTTATATTTGGGAGGAAACGTCCAGTGAAGATTTGATCCTGATAATGGTTTCGTTGTGCAGGATATGTTTCAAACACCGGCCGAAACTATGCACCATCTAATGGAAGGTAAGAACAAGGAAGCGTTCGGATCCACCTACTCGGCCTTAAAGACCAAACTCATGGAAATCGCTACCTCAGGATATTTTGATACTGCCGCTCCAGTGCCTGAAGTCGAGGAAATCCCAGAGGTCATCCAGCCTGAACCAGTACCTGTAAGTATTGAATTGACTGAGCTATACAGTTGTTGGTGGTTGGAATAGATTAAGTTCTTCATTGTGATTTATCTCGTATTCACTGAATTGTCCAAAGAGAGATTATCTGGGTAGATCCATCTGATGGGCCCCCAGGATCCTGGATGTAGGAAGACAAAATTGTGGCTACGCCTATTGTACTATCCTAAGCAATGTGTACCCAAATTACTCCAGTTTCAAATAGAGAAGTGCATTGGTAAAGCCTCAAAAAGTCATATGCGGCCCCTACTCGTTCAATAATAATGTCATTACTGAAAATGACATTACTACTTCATTCCTTTTCTTCTTTTCACTCTAACCTTAGACCATCAGAAAAATGTCATTATTTCTTTCAGTAACGTGTCTCAAGCTAAACATTTTGTCTGTATTTAATCATGAATCGTCGCATAGTAACTTGTGCGGCAAGCATTATCGCGTTAGTTGCTAAACGAAGAGTAAATCGTGACAGTGGATGAAGAAATGGCTAAGGAAACGTCATCTTGTCTTGCTGAAGACAAGCATCTTGTCAAAAGAGGCTGAAGATTTCTGCAACCATTTTCGAATGGATGGATGTTGTTTCGACAAGCTACTAGAATTGGTAACTCCTGAGTTATTGAGAAAAAACTATCATGAAGCAGAGTGTAACCGTCAAGGGAGTCCAGCTGTCACGTTAAGATACCTGGCAACTAGGAGGAACTTCGAAGATTTAAAATTTTCTGCAATTATGTCGCCATCATCAATTAGCATTGCTGTAACAGAAACATGAGAAGCGCTTATCCACGTGCTGCAGAACTACATGGAAATAAGCCAAGCCTACTGCTTCGAGTGAACGGGTACGAGATGTAATCGTTGTCCTGAGGAATCCCTTCGTAGGTTTCAATAAAAGACCGTAGAAGATCTTCATTTTCACAGGTTACTCCCTCGTTCTCTTCTGATATTACATCATCGCCCTTCATCGTTCGCAGGTGATCACTGTGAAGCACTTGTTCAGCTGAGTAATGACAGTGAACTGACGTCAACCACCCTGCACTATCAGTAATAATGACAGCATCCCCTCCCCTCCCAAGTCATGAAGCCTCAATATCAAAAAATCCGGATCTCCATCAGTTCAGCCTGTCATTCCGTCTTTACCAACCCTAGACGATCTGTATTACTGTCATTCTGGTACGGTATTGACATTATTATTGGTTTTGTAGGGGCCGCTATAGTTGGATACTTACAATCATTAGTTAACCCGACAAGTAAGCACTCGCATACAGTTGTCAGCCATTTTGATTTTCGATTGGAATATGACTTCTTGAACTTTTCACAATAAAACAGCACCACTTTCTCAATTATTTGGGAATCTGACTAGGTGGTGATGGAATTGGTTATTAAAAAATTAGTAAATCTAAAAGAATTGTGCGTTTTTTCTAGGCCCCAGATCTTGAAGAACCTCTACCTCCTCGGGAACCTGTCGTCGAACCCCAAGTACAACTGAACCAAGTCATCCCACCACAAATGCAACCACAGACTATCTCTCCTCATACGTTCCAACCAAGTAAGTCTTCTAGGTTGGTTTACTGTTGAATTTACTTGGGCACGTGTTATCCAAAACCAGTTTTCATCCAGTACAACTATATTCTGTACAGTATATGGTTTATATTCTATGGTGGTCGTTATATAACAAATATTGAATAGACGAGCTTTTTATTGATACTATTTTATTATTGCTTCGAAATATCAGCAATAATGAAGTATCGGATCAATATTCTATTTCTAGTCAAGTCCCCAAGCACTTCAAGTTTTGACTGGTTTTGGTTGACACGAAATCCTGTTGCTTAGTTGGGATATTTCTTATTTTCTTGGAGGTTATGGTGCTATCACAACTATCATATTTCAATAATTACTGATTGTAATCAGGGTATGTAATGAAAAAGTTCTACCCTTTGAGTTTGGTTCCACCTACACCCGCTGAATTACGGATTAGATGCACTGATACAAAAATTGTTCACCAATCGAGTATATGGTTATATCCTCTTTTTCCCCAATTTTTAAATCAAACCAAATCAATTTATGTGTGCGCATCTTGGAAATGGAGTTAGAACCTGTGAACCCTAATCTTTCGATCTATGGTAATCCCCAAAATTGGGTTGTTAAGTATTCAAGGTACCTGCCTTCTGATCCTCATTTACCTACCGATCTCAATCGAACCGTTAAATCCAAGATTACAATCAATATATTACAATTTGCACTGCTTAACCGCTTTCGTGGGTCCAACTAATGTCAACTTGCATGATAAGCTTTTTCTTGATTCCCTTTCATTTGCTTATTAACGATCGATTGAAAATCTAAACAGGTTGTCATTGTTTAATTCTTAGTTCTTAGCGAGTCTTGTTGCAAATAAAGATTATTTAAAAAATGAATACATTTGGTGGTCGATCGAATTTAATTAAGTCGTAATTTATGTTGAGAATTTTATTTTTTCAAAAGTGATTGGTTTGAGTTGACTGTCATATGAGCCTTAATATGCCTATAATCATGATCTAAACAACTTGACAGATCACTCTTGCTGTGACCAACATTGGCGGTTCACTAGGACTTGGAGTTAAAATGAACACTTTATTATTATTGTATCTTTGTTTGGGAATTATATCTATGTTAGAACTTGAGAATAGAGTTGAACCCCTGGATCAGTCGGAAAATGTTCTTCTGACCTCAGAAAGTTGTTTTGCGATTCACGTCGTGTTCACGATCTTCTATAACGTCATGCAAAGCCCGAACTACCTACAATGTTCCGGTTGCTCTCATTCAATTCATCATTATAAAGAAAAACCCTTATATTTCGGAAGTATGGTACCTACTTTTGGTAGTTGATTTTGTAAAAATTTCGACGTTCAATCCTTTTAGAGGAATTGATTAACGGCGAAGCTGAGGTTTCTTGTTGTGGCCTGACCCCCCCCCCCCCCCTTATGTCCTTAACTTCTTGTTATTTTGTAGAAAAACTGCGGATTGCTCTTTCGGACAACTGTCAGCTCTACTTAACATCCGTAATGTGATGAGAACGCATTGAAACACTTTTAGGGTTAAGTACAAATTAAAAGATGCACCCCATGCAGCAACTTCATTTTTGTTTCATAGGCGTTTCTCCATTCAGTCATGAACCAATTGTGAATCACATGTTGATCCACATGGGTCTGTGATAACGTTTATTTTTCAAGAACAACTTTCTGTTTTTTGACTGTTCTACATAATTTATCTTCAATATCAATTTGACTAATATTGGGTATTTCACGACGTAACAATAATATTCGGTGTATAATTGTTGGTGTTTGTAAGCGGTTTGCATGAGCTTATTGGATTCCCCTCACTTTGCTTCATAAATGAATGATTACACTTCTGACTGTCGCTTCGCACAAGATCGTCTTCTTGCACGGAAATCAATGAACGAAATGGGTAAACAACATCACTGAAACACAGTTAAAATGAGCTACTGCGCTTCAAGATTTCCAAATAGGTTTCAGCATTTTTCAATTGCATTTAGACATTTCCCGTATTGATTTGAACGTTTTCCAAAATGAATTGAGCATTTGGTCTTTACGTGAATCCGGAAAGAGACTAAGAGACAAACATGCTTCGTCTTGACAAAAAAAATGTTTTGAGAAGTCATGGATTTGAAAGGAAAGCTCGACAGAGCTCAATTGTCACATTCATATAAGGAATAGAAGATTGTTCTTTGTGCACCATACCAGCACATCCACGTCACGTTCGTTTGTATAACTCGTGTCTTCGCTCAGTTGTTCAGTAATCTGAACTGAACAGGTGAACGTGATGGTAGGTACTTGGTTTAGCAGAAAGAAAAGATTTCTCTCCCTAAACTTGGAGCTAATTGATTCGGAAAATGTCTAGACCCACTTGGAAAATGTTAGAATCAGTTTGGAAATCTTGCATATTAATTATGATTTGCCATTCAGTGGTATTGCATTAAACCAGTGATATGCACTGCCTCTTCTAATTAAATAGGTTCTGTTATGGGGATGGAACTAAAATGGAAGATTAAGGCGATTTGCATGATGAGCTTGGATTCCCCTTCATTTGCATTGTAAATGAATTATCTACCGCTGAAGGTCGCTTACGCTTCTACTCATTCATTAAAGTATAAGATAAAACTTACGTTCTCGAGTTGTGTTTTATAATAATTTGTTTTGCTGCCTCCGTGGGCTCAGACAAAGGACAGCCCCCGATGGCCCAGGTGCACCCTGCGGACGTGGACTCGAGCATAGTGGCCGCCGGACAACCAATCACCAATCAGACTGCACAACAAATTGAAACTGCTTACTTCACTCCGTCCCATCTCAGGGTCTTCCAGTCGGGGACTATTGACTTCATGCAGGTTGGTCACTTGGTTTCAGATTTTAAGTTGACTGGAGAGCAATTTATACGGATTCCTGGTTTAATCTCATAAATAACTTGAATACTTACTGGATTTTGCGAACAGCTGCATTAGACCTAGTCTATTTTGGGATAAGACGTAATCAGTGGCGAGGGGTGAAATTGTTGCTAGGTCATCGCCAGTGGCGGCTACAAACCCCGCCTTAAGGTTGAAAATCGCTTGCTACGGTAACCCTGTCGTTGTGACTCTGAACCAAAATTCCACGGACGTCACCGAGAAGTCACGAGAGCTCCTGAATGTTGCCAGACTCGCTCGAAGTTGCGTGTTTGAGCACGAGCCTTAAAGCGATTTGATTGTTCGATGTTTTGGAGGGAGTAAGAGGAGGGGCCCTCTGCGGTTTGGGGGGGGGGGGTTGCATGAGATACGCAGATTGACAGCGCTTCCACACAAGCGCTAATGTCGCCAATGAGGCGGTAATTGCGCCAACTGCGAGCATGAAAATTTCTTTTTTTATAAAGAGTAAATTGTATGTTTAACATTAGTATTAACTAATTCTTTAAATTTATTAAATCGTCTGGTCATCGCCGAATTCAGAGATGACCACAAGCTTCGCCACTGGACCTAATACAATGTATGGAATCGATTACGGTGAAAATTGTTTAAAAAGGACATTGAGAACCAAGCTAAAAATGAGTTATAATCAGATAACTCAGTGTTCGTTAGAGCCGTATGCAGGGTCGAATGGTTACTAAAAACTGGGAGGGAAAATTAATTGAAAAAAGAGGTAATGATAGCAAAGCTACGCAAAAGGTTTTCTTTGAATCAAAAGGAGGTTTAGATAGTACCACAGATACCACTAGTAAACAACATATTCTAGACAGAAATAACGACATAATCGGGCGGGAAAGGTTGATTTTCCAAATTTTCCTCTCCAATAAATAAACGGCGAGTACTTTTTTTCGTTGAAGAAATACCTTTTTGTCGGTCCCCAATCAATAGAAAAATAATGAAATTTTAACCAGTCGTGCTTCACCTACTGGTACCCATTTAGGTGTTTAAACATTTATAGCGGATCTGAAAAAATTTCAATTTTTGCGGAATAATGACCGAAATTTGTTTATTTTGCGTGAAAAATCATCAAAACCGGTTAAGCGCAACCTAAAAAATTGGTTGAGGGGTCAAATTTTCATGAAATTTGGCGTAGAATTTGAATCCGGAATAAAAAAATAGGGATTTTCATTTGAAATGAGGAAGTTAGTGTATACTTCGCACGTGCACAAATGCGCACACATACTTAATTTGTTGAATCCTTGTCAAAAATCATTGGACACGTATTTTTTGGATTTTCAAATATATTGTTAGCGTTGAAATTAAAGGGGTGTTTATGTTAGGTGGGCCAACCTGTATATAAAACCTTGAAATTTCAAAGCTCCACCTAGACGTCTCGAAAAAACTTGTTTTTTATTGCGAAAATTTCGATGTTAAATGTAGAATAAATGTTTGAAAAACGCTTTTTGACATGGGGCAAGTTTTCAGCTTGTGATAGGCTTCTTTGAATTCCTCGCTTATGACCAAAACGGATATAATAACTTTTGGTAACAACCTCCTCCATTGTAGATCAAAAACTGGGGTCGCACGCGAAGCATCCCCAAAGGAAATACCCTCAAAATTAATATCTGGAAAAATTTCGGCTTTATGAAAACTTCATGAACATCAACATCGTGATGTGTTAATAACTAAGGATGCAGAATTAGAAATGTAACACATATTTCTGTACATAAAAGATCGTGACAATTTTGTTCTTGTGTTAATAGTTCAGTTGAGTTAGTTATTAAGTTTACTAAAGTCATCTGTAGATGGGATGCTAAGAATCCGTATATAAGCTCTGCAGTCATAATACTGTTTTTGTTAGGTAACCTAGCTTACCTAATTTACTTATGAAGTTTCTAATGATTAATGAAATATATGGCTTTCTGGGTATTATTAAGGTGGCAGCATGCATGATGATAACACGGATTCCCCATCATTTATCTATAAATGACACTAATATTCTGAATGTTGCCTTTGGGTCGTCGATTTCATCTGAATGAAGATGAACTATAACTCCTTACTCTAATTTTCATTTCGGTTTCACATTTTGTTCCCTTACAGGTGCACGTATATTATGGTTTATTTCTGGGTTTACCTACCTTTTAAAATGAATGCCTTGTGGGATTTACCTATATTTGACACATTATTCTATTTACGATACATTTAATTTTGGTGCTCTGGTGAGTAGCTTTCGAAATGATTCATTACATTTACATGATTGTGGTACCTAATTCTATTTGGTGAAACGGTGGCGGCATGCATGATGATATCTCGGATTCCCCTACATTTGATAATAAATGACACAAATAATCTGAATGTTGCCTCATGGGAATTATGGTACTGTAGTTAATTTACTCTCTGTCAATTCTTTTTTAAATAAACAGGTTTTTCATGCATTTTATTGGTAATTATTTAGGTTTATCTGCACTAGTTCTGATAAAATGGTGCTGTTGTCATGTTTTATGGGATTTCATCTCAACTCGGTAGCATCTTTTCTTGATCAAATTGAGATGAAGTTGTTGAGACACATTTCTTCAAACACATTCTGCTTCTACTTAAAAATGATGAATATTCATTATGGAAAATAATATACCAAAAGAGTCTTTAACTTGACAACTTCAAGCTGGTCGACGTGTGAAGAGCTTTTTTACAAAACTTCATAAATCCACTTCAGGCGGAAAATCAGGTTTTTATGAATTCTAGTAGTTTGGCTCGACTTGCACCTTGTGTAAAAGTTTCGTGTATCAAAACTCAATATTTCTGTTGAAACTGGCCCTCCAAAACCCTCTTCTTGTCACAAAACTCGATAAATGCATTCGCAAATCGTTCACTATTATCCCCAGTTTTGTTTTGTCAAAACTTGACATATCCTACTTCTCGTACACCTCAAAATTTCCTTAATTTTACAAAAGTTGATAAATCCATCCTCAAAACTTTGAATCCCCGCGTCGCGTCTGATAACGAGTAATCAGTTTTTCATCATGTTCCTGTGTCTCCCTGAACGACTTTCTTGTGATGCCTTCCCCAAGTGCATTTAATAAATACTCTGACTCGGGAGAATACGGAAAACCCACTTTGGAAAAAATTGGCAGGACAACCACGATTTTCGATGGCACATCGGCGTTCTCCAAGATGCTAATTCATCCACGGCCATTCTGACGACGCATGCCACCCAACTTTTTTTTTTCCTGTGGGAAGATCCTCTGTATGTATGCTGCAACCTAGTCCTCCAAGCTATTTAGCCCCTCAGCTGCCCGCCTCGCCAGGTCCTGCAGGTAGGCACTCTCATAACCTACAATATTGCCTACCTGCTCCCCAAGCTTCAACACCTCAGTCTTCAACTCTAGAAGGAGACCGGAGGTCATGGGGGAGGATTGCTGAATGGCGGGCTGCTGGCACACGTCTGCCGGAGTTGCAGGGGAGGCCCCAATGCTATTTGCCAGGATTGCATCCTGGACAAGCTGCTTATAGTGGGGCCTCAGGCGAAGAGATTGAATGGCAGAGAGCGTGCGCATGGGAAAACGTTGGTGCAAAAAAATCATTAATATGACGTACCCCATTGCGCACAGCCTCTGCTTCCTCTGCTGCCATTCTCCGCAAATCCTCAGAAGCATACCTGGGCCGCTCTCGCTCTATATTAATTGCAGCGTTGGCCTCTACAGGATGCTTCTGCCAGACGTGGGCTCCAAGGCCTCGCTTGGAGCTGAAAGCTCTTTCACAGTGGACACATTGGTGGGCATTCATCGGGGCAGTGGAAGAGGAAGAAGGATAGGATGAGGAGGAAGAAGAAGATGGAGAGGATGGCCGACGAACATTGCGATTGCTTAGATGACGATCCACATTTGATTTACGAAAATTTACCAATTTTTTACTGCTTACAAATTTTTCATTTCGAAGTTAGCTTTTACAAGTTTTTGTGACTTCCACAAAAATTAATACATCCCTCTTTGGATCATACCCAACAGTGTAAAAAACTTGAAGAATTTCGGAATAAACATTTATATCTTGAAAACCCGGTTGGTTTTTACCATTTATTCGATTTTGTAAAAACATTGAGTTGAAAACCTACAGCGGTTTTTTGAGTTTTCTGAAAAATTATTGGAAATGGAATTATGAAGTTTTGTTTAAAACCTCCTCATGTGTTCTGCACTAAGCTTGTTTCTATACTTATTTCGTGGAAACAGTTTTGGTTGGGAACGCTTGGGGAAGTGATCAATAAGGGCTGGGTATTATTCATAGGAATATCTATGGAAGCTGATGTTTAAATTTATTTCTTCGTCGATGTACTTTTAGTGAAGATCATTCTGGTTCTTATGTTCCACGCACTTGATGTCAGGATAACGAAATTGACCCGCCTGAAAATATTGAACCCGCACCTTCGGCGATCCCGACGATGACGTTTGCCAATCAGAGCTTCTCCTCCAGTGAACCTCAAGTCCCTCACATTCAGCCTGCAACCCATCACATCGACATACAGCAACCTTATCAAAACGTAAGTTTTCATCGAATGTTATTCTACGATTTTGTGGTAGGTGTGGAAAGTTCTTCCTAGGGATGCAAAATCGGTAGCCAACAATCGATTTTGGCAATCGATTTTCAATCGAAAATCGATGTTTAGACAAATAATCAAAAACAAAATATCCTTGGTTAAAACAGCCTGCTGTTTCAAGTAACCATTTACGAAAATATTGGATCTGTAACTGAAATAATGCTATGACATCTTTTGCTTGGCAAATATAAGAAGGTAGGTAATGGGTAACGAGGAAATTGAATTGAGCATAGTATCGATAGTGGTGGTGATGCTCTTAGTTTGTCCGCAGAGAAACTTGTGGACATCGATGCTATGCTGTGGTCTTCTGCTGGTTGGTTCTTTTTTCTTGGATCTCGTGGAACTGTAGCGTAGGTACCTACTGAAAAAAGCGTAGGCGCAAAATAAAAACGAGAAAATAAAATAAAAATACCCCAATCAAAATCGATTCCGCAAAAACAATCGATTTCAGGATAAAAATCTGTACAATCAATCGATTGAAAATCGAAAATCGGAGCTAAAAATCGATTTTTCGATTCGAAGAACTTCTTCCTAATTGTTTCCTGAAACTGCTAACCCTGAGCGTAAACCTGATGCTTCTTCAGGGTGCTGCAGGCATATCGTCTCTAGGGGTAACAAAAAGTCAATTTCATCACCTCGTTATTGTACTTACTATTATAACCATAATAGTACTTGTAAATAACCATAATATTACCTGCTAAGTTGGATGTTCCGCATTGCATCATGTTCTTAGTGGAATTAATTGATCCCAAGAAACAAAATGATCGAAAGAACCTTATGTGGTTTTTGCATCATTCTCTAAATCATGATTTTCCCGTTGTCAGTACCCTACGTCGCACAGCGGTACAGAATCGCAAAACAGCGCTCAAAACTTGGTATTTTTTATCTATTTTATCTTGAGTTGCTGGCCGCAAGTATGTTTTTGTTACCTTCTGGGGAGATCATCTCTTGAGTTTCAAGAGAGCTAACTTCGCTTAAAGGCCCGTAAGCAATGTATATGAATAATTGCCAATTTCTCTGCCAAAAATGAAGGCACTCTCTTGCAGTTTGTTCTTTTGACTCAACAATCACAAACATGTAATTTTTGGAAAAAGTGCGTACTTTTCCCAAAAAAACGTTCACAAACATGTACATTTAGGAAGAAAACGAAACATAGGTACTAGAAAAAAAAACTACTTAGGTACCTAATGGAAGTTTACATTTAAACCAATATAAACTTCTGTTTGTCCTAAAACTTTTTTGATTCATTTTGAGTCTTCGATTCGAAGTTTAGATGATTTGTTAGCATCTATAGAAAGATCTCCGATCATAATTAGCTGCCACCATCATCCCCTTTGAATAACACAGGTGAACGATCTGGGAAAACATGAACTTACCTGTCTTTTCGAGCATTCCAGTCAGTTTTGTCAGCCCAATGCCGGATCAAAATGTTATAGGTTAGAAATCGGTTACTCGCGGCTGTTTTACTGCATTCTGTCGTCAAATGCGTCGATGCTGTTATGAAGTACATTACCAGCCGGATTTCCGTTTCTGAGAGGGGTTATAGGTCACTCGAACTACAGTTGATTAACGTGGAATTTTCTATAATAAAAGGGTATTTAGTCTGAACTGTACGATCATGGAAAATTCAGTAATGAATGAATAATTGTGCATTTTGGAAACTGCATTTCCTGACGAATCCAGTGGTATATAATAATGTGTCTTAGTAGTACCTCAACTGGTCTAATCGTGAATCGTGTAGCAAAGACCAAAAAAAGCTGAGGGGTATCTTTCCTAATCCCCTTAGATGCAGCATAATTTACACAGTTCAAGTGGTTTTTAAAGTTGTTATTATTCAAAACTTCTTTAAGTTGCACCTAATTTTATCCAGTTACTCGGGGAAACCTCTTTCATGTCTTTTAACCTTCAGGTCGATTCCTCTTTGCTCCAGCAAACTGACGAAGAGAAAGGCTGGAGCACGACCGGCGGCAACTCGATTGAACTGGAGCAGCAGCCGGCCCCCATTCAGCAGCAGCCGTCCAACGCCTGGACGTCTCTCCCCTCAGAACCCGCGCCGCCTCAAAACTTGGGCGGCAGCGGCGACGACGACTGGGCCTCTCAGACGGAACAGTGGTCCCAGAACCAGGTCAACCCTGCAATGTCTAACGATGGGTAAGCTCAGCGATTAAATCAATACTGGGAGAGTCAATTGAAGGGTTTCCGGCAAGAACAAGATACATCCAAAGTTAGAATGCGAGAAGTTGATTAGTTTTTGTTTGGGCCGTTTCGCGCATAATTCCCCCACTACTTCGAAAAGTGAATTATTTGGTTCTTGCTGATTTCTCATTGTAGCTGAGAATGATGTGGCGAGAGTCCTGCCGCATGCAGGGCCCAGCACTGTTTCGTGCAGATGCCAAAATTGTTGCGCAAACATTCGAATGCCTCCTTCAGAAATGTGTGTTTCTTGCCCAAATACACTTGGCTCTAGATGTAGCCCAAAATGAAGTACCAAATCTGGATTTGGTACCAGCACTGTTTTGTGCAGCCATGCCGAACTTGTTGCGCGAACATTTGGATGCCTCCTTCAGACCTCGAAATATGTGTTTCTTGCCCAAATACACGTGGCAGTAGATGTAACCCAAAATGAAGTACCAAATCTGGATTTTTCAAATCTTGGACTTAGCTTGTTCTTGCGGAAGACCCCTCAATTAGTATAAAATGTTAGAAACAGAGGTAAAAAGGCCAAAAGTTAACCCTCTTTATTCCCAAAACCCTGTTTATGATTCGTATGTCATTCGGCTTTCCCGTTCCGTAATATTTCACCGTAGGTAAAAGCTTATAAGACAGGAACAGGCTCCATAAATGACAGCAATAGAGATTTATGATTTATTACCAACTCGGTTTGCCACAGCAGAAAATAGGATTTGCAGAATCAGCTTGAATCAAGCTTGTTTGGCTCCTTTAGACATAAGCTAAGTTGTTCAAAAGAAAATCTTGAAATACACAGATGTAGAGCTTGGCTATGATGAATCAATCCAGTCTCGTTCGGATGACATTCCTGATTAGACCCATTTCACGGTTGCTGAGCCAGCTCTAGATTAACTTATGAATTTTTCATTTGGTATGCATAGTTCTAGGTATTTGAATTAAGCTAGATCCTGATAAAAGTGTTTTAGTTAGACACATCGAACTCGGATACATCGTTACTAAGCAAACAGCTTTTTAAAGGACTAATCATTGGGTTCTTAGTCTTTCATTGGCCATTTGAATGAACAGCCATTTGAATGTCAGCTTTATTAGATCGTGGGTCGGCTGTGTAGGCGAATGGGGAAAAGGAACTCCAATAAAACCAATTAGCATCTTAGAGCAAACGTCCACTTTCTTGAGAATACTCAGTGATCCTCCAATCTTACTTCAATTTTTCATCGAAGGGCTCGAGTGCAATCGACGCATCATTTATTGGTGAATTTAGCCAGCAGAAATAGGGTGGCAATAGAGTCCCTGGTGTATTTGGTCAGCTAGAAGCGATTTGTGGGATGTTTGGCCACCACCAGTGTGCTATTCTTGAATTTGAGGACATAAATTACGAAGTTCCAACTGACCAAAATACTCAATTTCAAGATGCCTTTCAAGATTCTTAGTTATGCCATAGAAATTACGAATGGTACTCACACATTGATGACATTATCATGTCGGACTATTGATAGTTGAAACAATGTTGTAATGTGGGGTTCTTTTTGCGCAGTTTCATCACGGCCGGATCTGGAAGAGGTAGAGGTGGCCGTGGCCGAGGAGGCGGCGGTGGTGGTGACAGAAACAACAAAGGAGGTTACAATGGCAGCCGAGGGGCCGGACCTAGGAACAACACTGGTGGACGAGGTGCGTATTTCATGTATTTTCAAAGTATGCTGCCGAATTGTTTGTTATAGCATTTCCAAATCTAATTCAACATTTTCCAAACCAAATTCAACATTTTCAAAACCAAAATCAACATTTTACAAAACAAATTCAACATTTTACTAACCAAATTCAACATTCATTACATTTTTAACGAATAATTCGTTAAAATTATTTATTACGAATAATAAAACGAATTATTCGTAGTGGTGATGGATAATGGGCAAATTCACCGCTCTACCAGGATTCGACAACTGGTTGATTCAAGTGCATTCAAAGGAATAAGTCAAATGTTTCTTCCACCTTATTCTCCCATGTTGAATCCAGCTGAGAGTGCATTTTCTAAAATTAAGACCGTGGTGAGGAATATTCTCAGCGAAGAACGATACCATGTCTTACCACGTGCAACTGAACGGGGAGTTGCGGCTATAACTGCTCTGGCCTACGACTGGTCGAATTATGTTTATTTATTTATAATCATACGGGCAAGCCCAATTTACATTCAGTAATTATAAAAAGCATAATGTCAAAATAAAGTATATATATATATTGATAAGTGGGGGGGGGGGGTGAGATATAATTTAGATGAAAGCTATGGGGGAAGATGATATGAGGGACTTCAAACTTGATAAGGGGGTGGAAAAAAAATCAAAATGAGGGTACATAGATAGAAATAAATTTGCACTGCGTGGCATTCGGTGAAGAGGACGATGACGGTCGTAGTTAGTGGCTGAGAACGGGACGAAAAACAGTTGAGGAGATCGAGTGGACGAACGGGAGGCGGCTAGATGGATCCTCGAGAGCAGTGGGGGGCAGTCCAGGATGTTATTTAGTATTTTATAAAGGAGCACGAGGTCTGCGGAGCTCCGTCTTCGCTCGAGGGTCTCCAGACGACATCTCTCCAATAGCAGCTCGTAACGAATGTTATCCGAGGGGATCCCCATTTTGAAAGCAACATATCGCAGGAAGTTCCTTTGGAAACGGAACCCTTTGGAAATGTTATGAACCCTTTGCTTCTTCTACCAACGGTGGCAGCCGGCCAACCTCTACGCTAGTACCAAATTTCGTTAAAAATGTAATGAATGTTGAAGTTGTTTTGTAAAACGTTGAATTTGTTTTGTAAAATGTTGAATTGGTTTGGAAAATGTTGAATTAGATTTGGAAATGCTATATATGGGTGATCCTCAAACTACGGGCAAATTCGTGTAACGCTGTGCCGTTCAAAATCGTCAGACTTCAAACTTTTCCCCCTTATCTGCATACATTTATTGAGTACTGCATTGACCCATAGAAAAACCTCGGAAGCTAATGCAATTTCCATGTTTGTTAGGGTTGAGAAACCCTGATTTGTCATTGCCATGACCTGCAACTGTATCGAGGTTCCCAATTTCATTCATTCATACATTCACATACATTTAAATATTCATTTTGCGTTCAAGGGTTCACCTTGAATTCAAATGATGCCCCTAACTTTCTTTGTAAACTCTCACTATAAGTTCGGCTGTGGTTCTAGGGATGGGACATCGAAATCGATGTTATATCGATTTTTGCCTTCGATACTACGATGTTTTGCCATCGATGCAACACATTCGATAATATCGATATATCGATGTTTTGGCTCCGATAACATCGGTTTGGTTCACTCTTCACTCACTGAGAAAATTCCATCTGGTGTGCTTGCTACCTAACGTGAAAAAAAAAGAAATATTAAAAATTCTTTCAACTGCTGTAGTATTAGCGAATTTTCGAAGAAAAAAAACTATTGTTCTCGGTCGAGAATATTTTCAAAAAATGTTGGCACCAAAATCCGTCTCAAAGCATTCTAAATCCACTGTCAAAAGGCACCAAACTCTTTCTCGACGATAACTCTCGATAGAATTGAGAGAGAAAGCTCAAATTTGCACAAAAAATCTATCTAAGCGTTCAAAAGGCTGAGTTTGAAGATGGGCACAATCGCCTCACTCGAAGGGGAGATTTGGGGCATTTCAAATGGGGAAAAATTACCCGAAAACCCCCATGTATGTGACTCTCTTTTAGATAGGTTTTGTGAACTATCACACGATGGTGAAATCGGATTGGAGATATCTCAATCCGTTCTAACTAGAGCAATTTGAAGATTATAAAACAAGGTAGATGGGCAAAATTGTAAACAAAATTATGAGATTCCTCATGCAAAACTAGTTTGAAAATTTGCTCATTTCGTGACTGGAACTTTTCACCATCTTCTTCAGCGTTGAAATACCTTTAAAATGAGATATCATTTGTCACAAAATAAAACTGTTGATTTTGCATCAATGTTCCTCATAAAAACCGTGTGATAAGGATGCTGTTAACTGATAAGGACACCGATATCGAAAATATGGATAATATCGATGTTTTCACTCAATATTGGACGACATATCGATGCCAACACTCAAACATCGATATCCATATCGATGTTTTGTCTCGATGTCCCATCCCTATGTGGTTCTGTCATTTTTGTATTTGTTAGATATTGTGAACCTCCCTCAACAATCTCTACTCGTCCGTACATTCCGGTTCTGCTTATAATCGCTCATCGCTTATTCTAATTCTGGAGGATGGCAACATATTTATGATGATGTACCTAATGTTTATTTCCTGTTTGCAGGGGGATACCGAGGTGGTGAACGAGACGGCGGTTACAACAGAGAAGGCGGTTACAAGGACAGGGAAGGTGGTTACAACAGGGACCGAGAAGGCGGCGGTGGCGGAGGATACTACAAAGACCAGAACAACTCCGGTGGCTATCAGAACGGCTACCAGAGTGGAAGGAGTAATAGGGGAGGAGGCGGTGCTCCCAGGCAATCCCAGGATAGGCAAGGTGCGTAGGACTTGAACCAATACTAGAGATACAATATGGTGTAGTTACCATAAGAATTGAGTATTTTTTAATCTTCCCTTATAATCCGGTGAGCAAATTCTAATAACAGAAAACTCTTTGTTCCGCGCCACTCCAGTACCCTGGATGCTTTGGCTTAGAGCCTATGACTTGAGCTCAAGAAACATGGAACATGCTTCAGCCGTGTTATCCATACATATAATGAAATAACCTGGATAAGTGAAATCAATTTGTTGATAAGTGGTGCAACCTGGATAAGGGTGTAACATGGGGAGGTCATGGATTGGTGTAGTTGCCCCTTCCATCAGCTGATTGCGGATAATGTCCGCAACTCTCAGAGTAAGTCCCAGGCGCTGGATGGCATCTGGTATATCTTCTGAGGCGGCGGATTCAAGAATCGAGGAGGGCAAACTAACCATATCTATCACAAGTGGAATAACCTGGATAGGTGGAGTAATTTCGTGACAAATTTCTTAACCTTTTTGTGCAGTTAGATCATAGTTGAAGCTGTTCCATGCTGAAAATGCATCGATTTTGATTTGATAATTCTTCTACTGCTATATCACGTTCAGAGAATAGTTTTGCAGTTGGAATTTGATATGAATTTCCACGTATCTGAAACCTATCCCAGTCGATTTCCAAAATTACTTTATTAATTTGAGTCCATGATTACCCCACTTGTCTTTCAGTTACTACCTCGAAAGAACATGTTTTTGAGCCATAAGCATTTGTGCTTGTGGCGCGATCTGGCTGGCTTTTTTGCAGCAATTCAAAGGCCTTTTTCGCTCTTTACGGCGGACGCACATGACAGATCCACGCGCCTTGAAACGTCAAATAACAAAAGTTTAAAGTGGTTTATAAAAAATGTTGCTATACAATGACAAAGGTTTATTATTAGAAGTAATATACTAAAAGAGGAGTTTTAAGCGCTTTTTCGCGTTTTTGCTTCATTATGGGTCGTGTTGATTTGAAAGTTTGAATGGTATAGTTGCCCCTTCCGAGGAGGAGGATGCATTTTTATGCTCTGCCTCGCTCAGACGCTTGCAGGCGTCCGATTCATCTCCCAAGGCGACAGATTCTAAAATCGGGAAGGGACCAACTAACCATATCCATCACACTCCCTGGGCTCTGAGAAAAGCCGGGGGGGGGGGGAAGAGGGGGCATGAATGGAATATTGATTCTCATTCGGGGGGGGGGGGGGGGGGGTCGCGGTGAGTTGGGCAGGGGAATGTCAATTTCAAAATTGATCATATTAAAAGGCATACATCCACAGGGGGGAATTGCGAGTGAATAGGGGCAGCAGGATAATCAGGAAAATCAACAATAAAAGGGCCAATGGACGTAACCACGCTCTGCTACCATGTGAGGTGATGGAATGGTATAGTTGCCCCTTCCGAGGACGTGGATGCATTGATTATGCTCCGCCACGCTCCGGTTCATCTCCCAAGGCTACAGATTCTAAAATCGGGAAGGGGCCAACTAACTATATCCATCACAAGTTGCAACTTGCTCTCCTCGAAATTGGCAAAATATGGTCAGTTTATAGCAGAAACTGTTTCGCCTTTTGGTCCTAAGTTTCTCATTGTTTGTGGACATTGTTAGTAATTTGTGAAAACCAATTCGGTATCTTCAAACAGTTGTCAAAATGAATGATGTGCTTGTTCGCAGGAGGCGGTGGCGGCGGTCGAGGAGGCGGAGGTCGGGGACGGGGCGGCTACAGGGGCGGAAGTGGCGGCAACCCCGGCGGAAACTACCGGCAGTAGTGGCCCGTCGTGTCACCGCTCTCAAAAACACCCCCGCCATCTTTTTTTTTTCAAATATATAAAACGTAACTCGCGTAACGAATTTCCATTCAACACATTTTGGTTGAAGTTGACCGTACATTTCCTCTTATTTGGGGTCCTCTCATCCCGAAACCTAAACGGGGAACGGGTCCCGATTATAACAACAAAAGAAACATTTACTCATAGAAAGGCAGATACGCTTTTTTCACAGGGATGAAACCTCTAATTGGGCCGATCAACATGAAGTTTTTTGCAACAATCTACGGCCTTTTCCCCCTCCCATTTTTTTGTTTTTTTGTCCTTTTTTAATGAAGGAAAAAAGTTGAAAAAAGTAAAAAAAAAAAAAATCGAAAAAACAATATTTATTACGTAAAAAAAGTGTCTCATGTCTTCGTTAACTATAATTTACTTTTGGAGATATGATTCCAAGCGAAATGTAAAACCGCATCTTTGTGTAATATACCCAATTTTTAATTACATGAATACATCATTTATTGTATAAATATTAAAAATTGAGGAGAGAAAAAAAAACCCCAGGCATATTCCCTGTTTTTCTACGGGGGAACTTGTGGTACCCAAAAAAATCGTATAATCGTATTTTGAAATAATAAAAAAAATATACAAAAAAATGGAAAAAACTTAAAAAAAATTGAAAAAAAGAAAAAACTTTGAAAAAGGGGATACAACCTTTGTACAATTTTCTCGTTGAGCGTTATTAATGATTTACAATGGAGTGGGGGAAATTACGTCATACTTTGCTGTTTTCTTTCTTGTTTTCTGAGTGGTTTTGTATGACGCTTTACAAATCTCGTTTAGTCAAAGATCAAAGAGTTCCTTTTTTTAATTAATATATTTCTTGTCGTCTTTAATTTCATCTTGTTTAGTCAAAATAATCGTGGTTTGCGTCTTTTCCCTTGAAAATTAAAAAAAAACCACCCTTCCCTATTAAAGTGTACATATCAGTATTTTTAAATTAATTCTTCAATATTCCACTTGGTGATTTTGATCCGAACATGATTCTCATAACTGCATACTGTTCGTTTCGTTTTCCATAATTTTAGATCAATTTAATTTGATTTTAATATAATTTTCTTTTTCTTGATATACACATTGATGTAAATAGGTATTCGAAATTGTCAGATTTGCCTCCAAATTTTGGGCCTTTCTCCCCCATTTCGTTCCGTCATCACTTTGAAAAATTTTTAATATGCAATGCTTGTATTTGCATACGATTTAGAATATTGTACAAATCTTGTTGAATTGTCTCATTACTCATATATTTATTACTGTTTTTAATCTGTTGTCAAAATATTCTCAACGTAACTTGATCATTTCTCAACTTTGGATTCGAAGAAACATGTTTCGTCTACTTTTTGAGTTTCCATAACGAAGTAGATTCAAGTCTGAATTTTCAGAAAATTATGTTGTTCTTTGTCTAGAAAAAACAAATTACTTCCGTTTCTGCCTTGGTTTAGTAGCCAGAGATCCTCTCACCACGGATTTGATTACTTACTTAATTTTTTTTTGTCCGTTCATTGCAACTACAAGGCATTTGATTCCATGTAGCAGTTCGGAACTAAGACTGCTATTTTTCTGCGTTGAAAAGTTGTACATAGTCAAGGAATGACATCTCAAAAGAAAAGAAGTTGCTAATTACTCGGTAATTATTAGTTTGATCACATTAAATTGACAATAAAAAAAATGAAATGAGACGTTGTGTGTGTTTCATTGAAATCCTTGAACGTCCGAGCTTCATATATGCAATAGATGGATGTACAATTTAATGCAAAAAACTTGCATGCAGTTCAGGAATGAAATGAATTTTCAAGAATTTCTAGATTTTTTACCATTTTACCGTAAGGTAAAATTGGTTGATCATGGACTTTGGAGGGATTCGAAGCAAGTATGTATCTTTTATATAATGGAAAAACTTATGCTTTTTGTTTACCAAGGAAATGGTCATATAGATGAAATTAAATTTATCTCTCCCTCTGTTCGAAGGTAAATATATTAATGTGTCTAACTGAGTTTTAGTTGAGAGAGGGAGGAGTTTATTCTTGAAACATCAATGGCAAAGTTGCAAATGCAATCTTGAATAATATTACCCAACTGTAGGCGATGCCATGTGGCGTTGGACAACGGCTGTTTGTTTAAAGAAAGCTAAATTTAAATGTCTCATGCCAATTTTTAATGTCATCACAGTCATATTGGACGGACGATAACAAGGGAAGCTTGCAGAATTGGGTATAGATAGTAATTACTCGTGAAGTACTCATCAAACGAAACGTTTTCACGAAACTGGCAGCAGCGGGGAATCTAAGTTGAGGGCTAAGGTGGTTATGAAGCATGAATAAAAGGTATTGAGGCTTCTGGTTGACATGGTTAGGCAGTGCTTTAGGATTAACATTTCCTTCCAAGGCAAATCTGGTGTTATAGGGCGTTAATCTCTCGGATCGCAGCATTGTGGAAGAATAGAAAGACACTTAGTTCCAGTCCATAGAATTATGTCGTCTACGTATCTATTTCATTATCATAAATTATTTGAGTCTTATAATTTAAAAAAATAAAAGTAAGAAAATATTCGTTGAAGATGATCCACATATGGAGGGTGTTCACACTTATGATTGCCAACCTCCTGGTCGATTCTGAAACTATTTTCCAACAGAAAAGCCTACTAGAATTGGTTTTTAGTGGCCTCGTTTCTGAATTACTGAGTTATTTAAATTTTAAGATTTTTGTCCGTTTTCTCAATTTTACATCACTAAAATGGCCATGAGTCCCTTACCAAATCAAACAAGCTCAAATTAGAGATCGGAGAAAAGATCGATCTCTGGAGATCGATTAATCGAAAATTTTCGATTCTCAAGATCGATTAATTGGACGTAAAAGATCGATCATTAGTCAGATCGATTCATCTAAACTGAATTTCCCCCTTACGGATAGTACCGTAGTTTCTATTGTATCCTATAAGTAGCTTACTAAAATATAATGCTTACTTATTTCATCAACAGTAAGAGACTCCAGCTTTACAGGCAAGTGAGGCAGGGAGGAACGAAGGTATGGAGTGGCAAGGGAAAATGCGCCTCCGACTTTCAACTATTTCTCCTGTAATATTATATTTATTCCTAAAAGACTAATCATACAATTCACGAATTTACATTTTCCAATCATTTGAAGCTTTGTAATGAAAATACTAATAAGATTAGGTGATCAACGACAATAAGGCATATCCGCTGGTTAGGTTAAGCGAACACAGTGAACACGAGCTCAGGAAAACGCCGCTAAAACACAAGGCAGTAAGAATTTGCTGCTAACAGCTCTACGGTTGATCGGCCCCCTTGCCACTCCATACCTTTGTCCCTGAGTGAGGTTTCTTTAAGTGATGTGAGAAGGGAGACCAAAAATAAGATTATTTAATTCTACTTAAATATTGCAATATTGTTGTTCAGAAGGAGGAAATTCAAAAATGTCGCCGGCGGCTGGTCGACAGACGGAGATGGACGGGGCCGCAGCCGCCCGAACAGTCGTCTTGCGCCAAACGGTATAGATCGAAATCGGAGGTCGAGGAGAAAGGATCGATCTTCTACAGAAATCGACCTCCATCAGATCGATGCAAAAATCGATTAATCGGAACAAAGAGATCGATCTTTTCTTAGATCGATATATTTTGCCCATCTCTAGCTCAAATTTGATTTTACCGTTGGAAAGAACGTTGATAGGTACTTTTTGGATAGGATAAGTTATCCAACCTGTGATAATATGCAGATTTAATAGTCGCAAATCCACGCCCAAGTTCGAAATTGTCGAAACAAAAACCATGCATTTAACTAAACCGCAGGGCTGCCTACATAATCCCGATCAAATTCCGCGCTTGTTACGGTTAAAACTTTGTCCAAACCTCACCTTTTCAACGGTATACCCGATTTTATTTTTAAAATTTGAATAAGAGAAGAAAATTAAAAACCGTAGAATTTTCAGTGAAATATAAGGGTTTTAACGAAAAAAAAAAGTCTGCCAAGCGGGTGTGGCACATAGCTTCCTCGTATCCATAACATGACTGTATAGATCATTGAAAATTATAATTGACTAAAGAACTTCGTTCAATTAGGCGAAGTAAATATTGAATTAGGGTAAATTTATTGTTATGCAGGAGCATAACTTGAGAAAATAAAGGTAGGTATGTTCAACTATTGAACAAACTGTATTTATATATTTATATATTTTTACGTAAATAAAATAAAATATATGCATCGTTCAGTGATGGTTCGATATGGTTCGTTCCAAGCTCGAGGCTAAAACTTTATTTTCTCTTTATTACTCACGAGGACCATCTTTACATCAATCCGAACAATCCCTGAAAATTTCATCGAAATCAGTCACGAACTCCCGGAGTTATGCGTGTAACAAGGATTTACGGATGCGCAGAGAGTACTATTGATCCGGGGGTCATGAAACTTATAGGGGACCATCTACACATCAAACCGAACAATCCCTGAAAATGTCATCAAAATTGGTCAAGAACTCCCGAAGTTATGCGCGTAAAAAGGATTTCACGTTTTGCGCATGCGCAGAGGCCACTATTGATCCGGGGGTCATGAAACCTATAGGGGACCATTTACACATCAAACCAAACAATCTCTGAAAATTTCATCGAAATTGGTCAAGAACTCTCGGAGTTATGAGCGTAACAAGGATTTCACGTTTGCGCATGCGCAGAGGCTACTATTGATCCCTGAAAATTTCGTCAGAATCGGACTATAACTTTGTGTAGTTTTGCCGGTAACAAGGATTTGCTGACAGACACACAGACACGGAACCAAAATTGTGCAGAAAGGTCTAAAACGCAAAATGCGAGTGGAATTTTTGATTTTGGAGACAAAAAAATTTTCACATGCCGAAAGTGAAAACAATGCTTCCGCTACCTTGGTAGACTCGGAAGCAATACTTTCTCAAGACTTGAGAAGTTGAAGGTTTCCTTAATATTAGGTTTGTATGCTGAATCAAATAATTGAGCAAGTTTTCGAACAAAGAATTAACTAGGGACACATGCAAGTATGATTATAACGATCATGAACCGAAATAGAAGATTTACGTTATTGCTGTTTTCATTTTCTCATACCTGGTTCAAGTTGAAGATCAATTTATTAAAATCCCATTTTAATCATTATTGCTCTGGTCTTTTCATGATGATTAGCAGAATACTTAGGTGTTTTCAGAATTTATTGTTAATTCTAAATATTTGATAGTTGCTATTCGATCGGCTGCAATATTATGAATTCATGTGGTAGCTGGTTGTCATTTACTGATTGTAGTTGATGAGAAAGTGGGTGGATGTGAAGTGATAATGAAATATTCGTGGCAGGGACCATTCCCATCAGCTCAAGATGAACGTAATCTGTCTTGTCGAAGGGAGTACAACAATTATGCACTAAATACACCACCGACTAGTCAGGTTGATGTTTTATTTAAAGATCGGCTCCTCAGAACGTAGTATTGTAGCATGCGAAGTCACTGAGCTTTTGTGTCCTGAATTATGAAACTGTAAGCAATGTCGACATCATCTGATATAGCATGACAGGCTGAGATTGTCGAATAATCGGTGTCAATAAGTTAGTAGAAGCAGGGTAGCTAATTTTCTAGGTTGTCCTACATACTCTAGTTCGCTAGCCAACATGGACTCAGAAGGAGACAAAATCGTCCAGCCTCTGATCGACGCTTTGAAAGTTGGAGGCCTTTGGTTCGATTTCAACGATCACAAACACGGCCAGGCTCTGAGATGGTTTAACATTACTCGCAACGCCGTCGCATTTTTGGTGTGGGGCATCATGACAGGGTATTTCTTCATCGGTGGTCTATCTTTCCTTCTGACGGAAAGCGGCGTGTTCATGCCCATCAGCTTTGACGAAGGGTGCATGGCCATTATTGTTATCTCCAACCAGGGTAGGGTGCGAGACATAATTCAGATCTACAGAAAGCGGTTTGATTCCTTCAGCGATTCACCTTGGGCCAAAAGCATTATTGATACGGAAATGAACAAATTTAACAAGATCTTCCAGCTCCCTAAAACCGCACTGACCGTGTTCTATTGTCTTTACTCAATCGTTCCTTTGATGTACGATGGTTACAGAGCTTGTATTGGAGAAGAAGACCCCTACGTTGTTCCTTTGCCTTTGAATTTTCTGTTGGACACCCCAACGAAGAGAACGCCCATGTTTTTCTTTTCAGTTTACCTTGCCAACATTTACTTCTTAATAATTGTACCACGTTTCATAGCTTTTGAGGCTCTTGTTCTATATATGGTAGCTTTTATCGTCATCGACGTCAAAATTTTCGTTCGAAAGATGGGAAACTTGTCGAAAAATGACGACGGTTCGCTGTTCCTTCAGGAGGCGTGGGAGTTGCAAGACGTCACACGGCACCACTCAACGATAGTTCGGTGAGTATGCGAGGTACGTGTGACCCTAAAAAATATTCTATCACCAAAAGTTTTGAAATATCCATAATGGCGCAGGTTCTGTACTTTCCTTATGAAAATGATGACTATTTCCCGTACAACTCGAAAAACTAATATTCCTGAGTTTCAAGAGTGATTGGTTGTGATGTACAATAGTTATACCAATCCGCTAAATGGTTTGATATGAAGCTAAATTTTGAAAACAGAAACACTGTTAATGTCTCAACAATTTATAATCAAATGTTCCAAACTTCCATTTTTAAATGTCCATTTTGAGTCATTCTTGAACGGTTCCCAAATTTTATAAGTTTCTATGTAAAGAGGATGTGCAATTCCCCCTCCTAAATACGTAATTTCTGGGGTAAAAAAAAGTTTTTGAATCTGTATGTTTTTGCCAAGGATCTCCAATATGAGCATATTGCGCATCGAGCATGTGTCCAGCGCACACGAAGTTCGTCTTTTCAATTTCAATCTTTCAATTTTTAATTTCAGATTCTGATTCTACGCTCGGTTTCATGAAAATTTGACCCGTCAACCGGTTTGTTTGATTGCGCTAAGCGAGCCTGAAAAGTAGCCATCTCATTAGCGAACCCAAAGTTATTCAGGTGTAAAAGCCTTCAAATGAAAAAACGCTGCAAATTCTTTCACTGGGGTTTATTATTCAATTGGCTTGCGTTCATGATTTGAATTTCTACTAAGCTTTGGAGTGTGCGTGTTTCACAGGTGATAGAGCGATTATTGAATTTCAGGAGATATGCATAGAGCACGTAAATCTGTTCTCAACCAAAATACCTATTTGGATTGTTCAGTTGATCATATTTGTGTGCCTCCTGAAATTCAATAATCACTCTATCACCTGTGAAACACGCACACTCCAAAGCTTAGTAGAAATTCAAATCATGAACGCAAGCCAATTGAATAATAAATCCCAGTGAAAGAATTTGCAGCGTTTTATGCGTATCAGAATGCTTCAACCCTTGTATCGGCTACAAAGCCTTTTAGGAGTCCACTCCAGTATCCACATTACTACATCACTACATCACTAGGTTACTGCGATGTAAACATAAACAATAATAAACCAAAAAAAACGCAAATGTTGGCACCATAAATCGGGCCGTATATCAGGAATGGTTTGAGCTACGAACCTGGGGAAGGGCTCATTCGATTCCTCATGGAAAGTTCTTCAAAAAGAGTCAAAATTTAGGCCGCTTCGACTTTTTTAAAGGTTTTTAGGGATTTTACAAAACTTCGACAACCCTTAAAGGGCACTTTAAATCAAGTGAGAGTACTGGCTAAAGAATTGGGGCGTTGTCGGACCAACATGGATTTTTCCTCAAAATTTCAGCTTTTTTGCTTCAGCCGTTTGGGAGAAATCGTGCGTACGGCGTACGGACGGAAAAATTGTTATTGCAGATTCGGATTCTACACCCTTTGAAACGTAAACCATGAAATTTTCAGGGGGGGGGGGGTTAGCATTTTTTTTTCCAGAGCGATTACAATGGTTTATTATTGAATAATAAACCGAAACGCAAATGTTGGCACCATATATCGGGAATGGTTTGAGCTACGAACCTGGGGAAGGGCTCATTCGATTCCTTATGGAGAGTTCTTCAAAAATAGTCCAAATTTAAGCCGCCTCGACTTGTTTTGAGGTTTTTAGGGATTTTACAAAACTTGTGTAAACATGACTGATTCACTCCTTTACTATTTGTTTCTAAACACGGTATGGCGGGAAATATTGGTATTAAGAGTGTCACTAACTAATGATAAAAAATTTGAAGCACTCAGAAATTCCAAACTTTTGACTTGACTTTTGTGCACCTAAATTGGTAATTTCGCCCACTGTGGGCCGCCAGCCTGTCTAGATCTGAACTCCCGTTGAACGGCGCCGCAGCCCCGCTCTCCAGCACTACCGTTTACCTCATTCACACGACCGATTTCCATTACCCAAAGATGAGGTTTTCTAAATGTTAAGCAAACGAATGATCGTACAGCAATCCGAGTGATCTAAATCGATTCAGGGAACTAATTTCCATCTTACTCCAACAAAAAGCTGTATACCCTCTTACATCGAAAGTTTTTGAGATTTCGAATTTTTTTTAATAGATTCATCTTCAAATATAATCCCTTAGGATTGATTGATCAACATGCCATGATTACTGGCACACTCCGGAGCAATATCGGATTTTCGAGCCAAATTTAGTCAAATAATTCGGGGATGGCCGATTTATTTGGTTTATTTTATTATTTATTTGTTATTTGATTTTCGAAATCTACTTATCTTGAAATGAAACCCAACCAACAATTTTTGAGGGGAGTTGAAAAATTGTTTTCTTGGTCTTACAAACACTGGTATTACAAAATTGGACTCGGTATTACAAACGTTCATTATTGAAATAAAAGTTACAGATATTAACCTTTTTTTTGGGTCCGGTTTGGAGCAGGAACTCATCTATAACCAAGTTTTATCTGCGCAGAAAGATGATAAACCGTTGACTATGTAATAAGTGGTTTCAAAATTTGAACACGTAAATTGATACAAATTTACATTACAGCGTCGTACACGACCACTTTCCATTGTTGGGATTCGCAGTAATGCTGCAGAACGTGTCAATTTCAATTTCTTCCTGTCTGGTGCTTTTCCTCATGAAAACAGTAAGTTATGAGAAACTAAGATATTGTATACACATGTGTCTAAAATATTATTCAGCACTTCATGTTTAGTATTGAAACCCTGCCCCGTAAACGTTTGTGGAGATTTTGATACGGAATGACCCGTGAAGTGCCAAAAAGTCTTGTAAGATCCTACAAACGTGGAAAATTGTATTCACACCTGATGATGTAATGATTTTTTCTGTATAACCTGTAATGTTTCAGTCTTTTAACAACGACGACTTCATTTTGGCCATATTCTGCGCCAATTTCGTCTTAATACTCATGGTCTTGAATCTCATGTTTAACGGAGCTGGGGTCGTGATAGAAAATCAGGTATGTAAGCGTGCACACGAAATACGGAGGAATGGGCTCAAATTAATAACTTCTGAGCATTAAAAATAAAAACGTATAGATATGTTTTTATGCATTATACAGGGTGGAAACGGATAAGAGACCAAACATTTTTTCTGTTAATCTGCATGAAAAATGTAGTAAAACGAGTGTCCTATCACTTTCTGTTTGTAAGTTTGATTTTATTAATCATTTTTCGACTGAACCCGACCTTACGTCATAAAACCACTATTTCTCACTTGTGAGTCCACTTATTTCCATTGTTTACCTCGTTTTCGGATTCAGCATTAAATTTTCTGTAGGAATGGATCATTTTCGGAGTTATTCGACTTGATTTAGACTCAATTATTACAATACAAACGTTGATTTTTTCGGGACTCTAGAATTAATATCACGAATTTTCAAAAATTAGCCTCCCCGACGAAATTGGCCCTAGAGGTAGTCAAATTTCATAAAAACTGCTTCATCCAATACTCTTTCCAATGGTATAATCAGTTTCAATAATAGCTGTTTTCTTTGGTCTATTATTACTGAGCTAGAGATGAAAAACACGATATTAGTGAAGGAAGCGAAGGTGATAAGTTGAAGCGTACTCGTTTAATTAAATTTCCGCTTACGTCGGGAGGAAGATTGTGAAGGAGAATAGGCAAATAGTGTTCGAGAAACTGTAAATAAGTCTCCCCATTCAAATTGGCTGGAAGAAAATGTGGCCCTATCAACTGGTCGACTATCCCTGCCCAAACATTTACTTTGAACTGGCGTTGGAATGATGACTGTCGGAAACTTGGTCGGCGAGCACATTCCGATATTTCATGAGTGTGTTAATCATGTCCCGATGATTGTGTAGCTCTGCATTTAACGGGAGTCTGTCACGCTCGTAGGTAAGTACGCAAGGCATAGCTGAATAAGCGATAACATTCAGCAGATAGATAGATAGTCTATTTACATAATTTTGCAAGTTACAATCTTCAATCGAAAAATAGCGTATGTCCGAGCTGGATAGTGTAACACTGTGTCCCAGCCCGGAGTTCGTTCTTACTTATAATTTTCATAGGCCGAACTACAATACTCGGGCTTTTGGGAGGCAATCTTTGACGACCCTCATCCCTACGAGATAACACACTTTTTTTTTTTTTTCGAAAAATTTCTTTATTAGAAACATAACATAACAACTGAGCATAGCCCATCAAGTTAATTTACATTAATACAATAACTACAGTTTGTAGAGGTAATAGCCCAATGGCAACTACTCTATATGATCACTTCAGGCACTTGTCACATTGTCACGCCACAAGGTCGAGAGGTTTTGTTCTATCCAGACGTCGGATGACGTTGCTGTTGTCTAATAATCGTAGAGCTTCTGGGTTCATATGTTGATGAAGCCTCTGCTCGTGTTTAGCGGCAAATAGTTTGATCACCTCACTGACTGGTTCTATCTTGAGGTCCCGATGGAGGTCGTCGTTACGTACGTACCAAGGAGCGTTGACGATACTCCTTAGCACCTTGTTTTGAAATGTTTGAATTATTTTGATGTTGGTCTTTTTTGTACAGCCCCAGAGTTGAATTCCATATGTAAAAACTGGTCGTAGAATTTGCTTGTAGAGAAGCAATTTGTTATGTAGGGATAGTTTGGAGTATCTTCTAAGCAACAATACATTTTTCGGAACTTGATGTTTAATTCTTTTTTTTTTTTAATGACATGCTCTTTCCATCTTAATTTTGCATCAAGAGTCATCCCAAGATACTTTGCTGTATTGGCAAAAGGAATTTCTCTTCCGTTTAGTGTAACTGGTATTTTAGTTATATGCTTGTTCGTGAAATTGATGTGAGCCGATTTCTGCTCATTGAGCTTGAGGCGCCACTTCTTTGTCCAAGTACTGACGTTATTAATAGTCTCCTGTAGTTTCCTAGTTGCATCCTCTACTGTATCTCCTACTGCTAGAAGTGCTGTATCATCGGCAAAAGTTGCCACTATTGTGTCGTTATTGGTAGGTATATCACGTGTATACAGAAGATAGAGCAAAGGGCCAAGCACGCTACCTTGCGGGACACCTGCCCTTATCTTCCTGAGACTGGAATACTCTCCCTCATGTTTCACCCTGAAATGTCTTTCAGCTAGGTAAGATTTCAATATTAAGTAAAATTCTTTTGGTAAGTCTCTTTCGAGTTTGTGCTCAAGTCCTTGATGCCAGACTTTATCAAAAGCTTGGGAAACATCAAGGAAGGTGGCTGCGCAGACTTGTTTCATTTCCAGGCTATTTTCAATAATTTCAGTTATACGATGAACTTGATCAATGGTGGAGTGTTTTTCTCTAAATCCAAACTGGTGATATCTCTGCTACCTGTAATATCAAAGCTTTTCGAGGGACTACTTATTCGAAGACTGAAAGATATTGTTCAAAAGAAAGAATTAATCCCGGATAACACACTTGAAGGCGTGGAGAGTCGCCGGGAATTGGTCCTTATTACTTGGTTTCGAACGTAGGAGTACCTATTCGCGCTTCACTAAGAGTAATTTTACAGGGAGAGTAATTAGATGAACATAACTAAGAAGTATAAGTACTTTCGGAGAGAAAAGGTAATATCGGTTCTAAGCGAAGGGTTGGAATGCCGAATTCGCTCCAGAATTATCTTATTTATAGGAGTGAAAATCCATTCCCTAGTGGCTTTCCCCGCCGTTCCACCCTTCCAGGAATTCAGACAGAACAGTACAAATTGACAACAGGCTACGTATAAATACAAAAAGTGTTAGATCGCTCAGACTCCAATTGGTGCGACTGATCAAATTCGTAGAGGACTAAACAGATGGTGGTGCAGATTTGGTGAAAACTGACTCACATCAGTAGGCACACAAGTAGTCACTTTGACAAAAACGAAATAAAAACGCTGCAAATTCTTTCACTGGGGTTTATTATTCAATTGGCTTGCGTTCATGATTTGAATTTATACTAAGCTTTGGAGTGTGCATGTTTCACAGGTGATAGAGCGATTATTGAATTTCAGGAGGCACACAAATATGATCAACTGATCAATCCAAATAGGTATTTTGGTTGAGAACAAATTTACGTGCTCTATGCACATCTCCTGAAATTCAATAATCACTCTATCACCTGTGAAACACGCACACTCCAAAGCTTACGTAAATCTGTTCTCAACCAAAATACCTATTTGGATTGGTCAATTGATCATATTTGTGTGCCTCCTGAAATTCAATAATCGCTCTGTCACCTGTGGAACATGCACACTCCAAATCTTAGTATAAATTCAAATCATGAGCGCAAGCCAATTTAATAATAAACCCCAGTGAAGAATTTGCAGCTTTTTATGCGTTATCAGAATGCTTCAACCCGTGTATCGGCAACAAAAAATTTTAGGAGTTCACTCCAGTATCTACATTACTACATCACTACGTCACTAGGTTACTGATATCAACACAAAAACAATAATAAACCAAAATAACGCGAATGTTGGCACCATAAATCGGGCCATAGATCGGGAATGGTTTGACCTACGGACCTGGGAGGGGCTTATTCGATTCCTCGTGGAGTGTTCTTCAAAAAGAGTACAAATTTAGGCCGCCTTGACTTTTTTTTGAGGTTTTTGGGGATTTTAGAAAACTTTGACAACCCTTAAAGGGCACTTTAAATTAAGTGAGAGAGCTGGCTCAAGAATTGGGGCCTCGTCGGACCAACATGGATTTTTCCTGAAAATTTCAGATCTTTTGCTCCAGCCGTTTGGGAGAAATCGTGCGTACGGCGGACGGACGGAAATTTTTTTTATTGCAGATTCGGATTCTACACCCTTTGAAACGTAAACCATGAAATTTTCAGGGGGGTTAGAATTTTTTTTTTCAAGAGCGATTACAATGGTTTATTATTGAATAATAAACCAAAATGTTTGTTTAGTATACCACACAAAACCAAGGCGCTTACCTTCCTTGTATCAAGAATCTGCTAACGGCAGAATCGAGCTGAAATTTTTTTGGTAAATTTTACTATTGCACGCGGTCAAACTGAAGATTTATGAGTAAACTCAATAATTTTTTAGTACAATTAATCCGATTGTAAGGTTGTTAAAAGTCCTGAATTATCCAGAAAAAGAGTAGAATTTGCAAGAGAAAGAAATACTTCATATAAATGTTTGACAATAAGTTATATTTAATTTGAATGCTTTCCAGGGTGAATTGCTGTTGGCATCAATTTACAACACGGGCTGGTACAAACAACCCCCAAGCGTTCGTAAAGAGGTGAACTTCATGTTGATGCAAGGGCTCAAACTGTTGAAGATATCCTATAAATTGAACCCTGTCAATCTTGAGGCAGCTATGCTTGTGAGTTGAAACAAATAGGTAGCATACATAACAATATTTGATATATAGTGCAGTACTATATATCAAACCAGGATGATAGGTTGAATAATGATTTTTATTTTGTGTTTGTATTGAGAAAGATTTTCTTGTAGGAAAAACAGGATCATGAATGTGTTGTTATGATGGATATGGATTTTTCCCATCTCGTTTCTTGAAAAGGCTAAGCTTGAGCTTTGTAACTTCATGAGTGTTCTATGGGTGTTGCAGGCGTATCGCATCAGCCCTTAGAAGGGGCAACTAGTCCATTTCATCACCTTGTTGTTTCGAACCACTAACCTCTAATATTGACTGTCTTTTCCTACCTCTGATAAATTACAAATTTATGCCTGCCTTGTCCATTGCGAATCTCTTCCATGTTACCTTTCTTAAACACCTAGGAATTTAAAAGGTGTATGTATAAACATTAGTGATTGGTGTATTACTGTTTGTTTAAGTGTTGCATAACTGTTTGCATTCCTTCAGGTCATGAACAGAGCGTATTCGTTTTTCACCTTAATCAACACCGGAGAATAAGACATCCTCTGATCGGAAAAATGCAGAACTTTGGAGGTTGGACGACGAATTAGAATACCGTTGTTAGCTGCAATACTTAGAAATCTATATTGGCAATAAACATACTGTTAAACGGCGAGGGCTTGGGTCTTTATGTACCTTTTATGAATTCGTTTCTAGTAATTTTATTGTTCATTGTTTATTCGTAGGTACCAACATATCCGTTTATAAAAGTTTACACGTGAAAACCCTTGAGGCGGTTCAACATAATTTTTGGTACGAGTGCTACGTTCAATCAAATCATAGAGAATTTGAGTCGAATTTTCGACATTAGGTAAAAATGGCAGAGGGTAGGTGACTCGTAGGTAAATAGCTCATAAAGGTACCAATATGAAATACTCTTGAAAGATGTAGAATGTAAGCTTGTTACGATTAACCTGACAAAAATGCCTTGGGAGTTGTTCTTGCTGACATCAACGCCTTCTAAACATGAGTCGACACGTATTGTGGGTCTATCGCGGTAATTCGATAGCGGATAGATCAATGATACAATTGAGTAGAAGTTGATATGAGATGATTAACGATTTTACCTGCTTTCCCAACTACCCTCCAAATTAGAGCGAGATCGGAACCCTAGAACCGGTTTCATCATCTCATGTAATTTTCAACCCAATCTTATTATTAGTAGCTAGGGTACATGAGCGAACGTGGAATCCTTGTAGTAATCTTAATTCCTTCGTCCAATTTTGATGAAATGTTCAGGGAATGGAAGTATTAGGCTGTGGGTAGCCCGTCACAACGAGCGAAAATTCCCAGTACATCAAATCACAACACCCAAATACATTATATCACTCACAAATTAATTCTTCATCCCATCATAACGTTCTGCACCCAATTTACGTCAAAACTATTTGGAATTGTAGTGTGAAAATTTCTGGTAAACGGTTTCGAAAAGAAATGAAAAAGAAAAATGTTCAAAATGTCGACCAACCGGAGGGTAATACAACTTGAAAGCAACTCGGACATGGAATCGACAGGCGAAGCGAACAGGCTGATGAATAGTTCCTTATATTTATTATTGGATATTTTCTACAAAGTATAATTAGCCTAAAGAATTAGCCTAAAGAATAGGCAGATCTACTTGGGTCTGATGGTGATTTCACCTCACCAGTTAAAGATCGGATCAAAATTAAGAAAAGAGTATGTGCCTCCAATGCACTCCAAAAACGAGTTCTTGAGGTGCGCATTCCTTGGGAGTTGAGGCGGAATAAACAGTTTATATCTGTTAAAAAGTTGAATAATTCGGAATGTTCAGGTAAAAATGAGAGAGCCAACTAATATATATGCACGAGAGAAGGGTTTTCACCTTCTTCCAGGCAATCTGAACTGGATGATGTGGGCGTAAAACGATTCATCACTCTTTCACTTAACTACGAGTACATATAATAAGAAACTTTAAAAGAGACAAATTCAATTTTTATAATAAAATGAATTCAAATGAACAAGAAAAATGATGCCTAGCTCCCACTGTGTGACATTGCCTTCATAATATCTTTTCGTATTCAAGTATTAAGTAGTATATGCGTTGAGCGTGCCTCGCTGCCTGACTGAGGCCTTAGGGAAAAAGGCATGAACATCTCGGGGGTGCAAGGCTGTGGTGTGGAAGTCCGATTTCTGGTCGTTCGCATGGCCACTAGGTTTCATCAGTTGTGTCTCCGTCATATAATTGTTAAATGGAAAATACGCGTGTGAAGAAAATGAAGAAAATCTTGGGGTTTTTTAAAACTGTTTGAAGACAGCGTTATCAAAATGGAATTTTGAATTACAATGAGTGGATTAATGACTGTAGGGACAGCTCCACCCATACCACGCTTCCAAAACAAATTGTACTTTGCACTAACGTCTTGTAAACGGTTTTCAATTTTCCTTCATTTTCATTTGTAAAATAGTGTTTACATTTTGTAATTATCTGACTAAGTCACCTAAGGAGAGTTTTCTTCGGGGAGAGCTTTCCAAATGGGAGAGTAAGAAGGGTACTGCCTGCTGGCTCCGAGTTAGGGGACAGAGGCAGGCAAAACAATTTATTGATTTCTCCAGGAAGAGAGCGAATGAGCTGCTCAGCCTAGGAAGAAAGGAGATACGTATAGTAACAGGGCTCTTAACGGGGCACTGTCCACTCAATTACCATATCCACAAAATGGGCAAATCTGACACAACCCTCTGCCGGTTTTGTGGGGCTGAGGACGAGACTGCGTGTCATGTGATCTGCCACTGCCCTGTGCTGGCAAGACAGCGTTTTCTAACCTGGGGGCAAGCTTACGTTGATCCCCAGGTTATTAAAACGGGAGAGGTAAAGGATCTCCTCTCATTCGCCAAAACGTGGTGGGGAAGGGTGGACCTTCCAGCTTTATCTGGGGTTGACGACAATAGGTCGCCACAACAGACTGGGATGGTAATACCCATCCAGTAATTACCAGGCAGTTAGTGCTTGGGTCCGAGGCAGCTCCTCGGAGGTGCCGTCCACTGGGCATTCAGTGCTCGGTTAGGCAGGGTGCTCAGGTCGGGTAGACAAATGTGCCTGGGAAGGAGTTGGAGGTCACGACCTCCTACTCCAGCCACAATAGGTCCACCAGGGCCTCAGTGGTTAAAAAAAAAAGAAAAAAGTCACCTAAGGTCTTCGTCTATTGTTATTCTCAAATCCTTTATGGATTTTAGTATTTACAGTTCAAGACAGGTTCAGACTCGTCGTTTGACTTGCACACGTGTTATTTGATTAGGGTGATCAGATACTTTTCTAATGTGGTTTAGCGAATAGCACGTACTGTGTTACTTAACTATTCAAACTTGAATCTATCAATAATGGATTCTCTTAGTAATTATGTCTGAAGATAACGCTGCCCAAAAACTTTTCAAGCATCCGCCAATTCTGCAATAAAGAACTATTGAGCTTGAGAAAACTGAGCCTCCAAGGTTTACAATGAGTTGGGCGGTTACCCTCCGACGAAAGCGACACACTTTCAAATTTCCGATTACAAATTTCTACAGTACGTCCGATTCCGATGGCGTTTGCCAAACGAGACGCCGGCAACGGAGACGAGAGAAAGCCATTTTGGTCAGGTCGCAAGTCCGCGGCGAGGGAACAGCTCGAGCGCGCCGGCACCGCAAATTGAGGGGTTTCTATCAAACAATATCAACTTGCGTGGGTTGCAAGCAGTCCCCGGCGATCTTAAACTTTCTTAAGCCCCCTCGAGAGTAAATTAAATTATAATCACCGATTAAAACTTTAAATAAACAGACATACCGAAGGCAAACTGTTAGGGGTGATTCTCAAACTACGGGGAATTTTCAGGTCCTGACATTTAAAAAAACGCTGCAAATTCTTTCACTGGGGTTTTTATTATTCAATTGGCTGCGTCATTTTGATATCCTAATTTTCTCCGTGTTTCAAATGGAGCGATTATTGAATCAATCAGGAGATATGCACATGGAACAATTTTGGTATGTTTTCACCTAACAATACTATTTGGATTGATCAGTTGATTATTTGTCCAATCATATTCAATATTTTTGTGAAACACGTACGTCCAAGATTAGTAGATTCAAATCATACAACAATTGAATAATAAACCCCAGTGAAAATTTTGGACAATGACCTGAAAATCACATTAGTTTGAACATACTAACCTGATTTCAGATTTCGATTAATACATAAACGTTAACACAATTTAAACGATGTAGCCAAAGGTAGACAGATGTAGAGGTGGCACACAAATATCATCAACTGATCAATCCAAATAGGTTTTTTGGTTGAGAACCGATTTACGTTCTATGCATATCTCCTGCAGTAAAACACACCCTACGAACTTTAGTAAGATTCAAATCATGAACGCAAAAATTGAATAATAAACCCCAGTGAAAGAATACTTATTTACCCCAGTAATAATATTGAATAATAAACCCCAGTGATAATATTGAATAATATTTACCTATATATTATCAGATCATGCTTCAACCCGTTTTGTATCAGTACTATAAACTACAAGTATCCACATCGGCTATCACTCCATATCCAGATTCAGCAACTCGACGCTATCGACCAGACATCACTAGGTTACAACCAAACAATAATAAACCAAAAAACGCAAATGTTGGCACCTTAAACGGGCCATAGACATAGTTTGACCTACGGAGCTTGATAGGGCTCATTCGATTCCTCGAGGTATGGACATTTAGGCCGCCTTGACTTGTTTTGAGGTTTTTAGGGATTTTGCAAAATTTACAGCCCTTAAAGGGCACGTTAAATAGAAAGAGCTGGCTCAAGATATTGGGGCGTCTAGGACCAGAGATGGATTTAACCATGAAAATTTCAGATCTTGATTGAATCCACCGATTCGGGAAAATCGTGCGTACGGCGGACGGACGGATAATATAAATTGCAGACAGATTCTGACCCTTTGAAACGTAAATGAAATTTGATAAATTTTTTTTTCAAAGTGATTACAATGGTTTATTATTGCAATAATAAACCAAAATTTAAGATTTCTTTTGCTGGGTTTTTGTAATCACTTAATTGGCCTGCCCAGTCATTCAAGATATCCCATTATTCTCTGTGAAATTCAAATTTGATAGAAGTCATAACAATGGCGTGGCGGTTTTGGTCACGACAATGACAATTTTGGTATGTTTTCACCTACATGACAATGACGATTCGGACTTTCAACAGAGATTCTTCCAATACTATTGGTATTTTTGTGGGTACGTCCAAGAGAATAAGTGGGTAGCAAAAATGGACAATGAAAAATTACATTGAATAAACATACTAACCTGATTTCAGATGTTCTTGCTCGATCAGAAAAACACAATACCTACCAATTAGGGCAACCCAAAGGTGTCCCCGCATGCTTGTGAGTCACTGCTATTGCCAAAACAAGAACTTCCTCGAAAACGTGTCATTTACACGAGTTTGCCCGTAATGTGAGAATCACCCTACGAACGTTGGTAGAAGTCATACCAAAAACCGTGCCAAGATTACTCAAGAGATTTAAAGGATATTATAAAGCCTAATCAAGAGATTCGTGGCGGATAGCTTGGTTTTACTGAGGTTTGGGCAACATCTAGTCTTGTCTAGTCTAGATGTAGATATCTAGTCTGAAAACAAGTTTGCTACCATGGTAGAATCAATGGACCTTGGTAGACTCGGAAAAACGTGCCAAGATTACTCAAGAATTTTCGAAGGCAATTAAAAATCCTAATTAAGTGATTCGTAGTGAATACCTGACACTGGAGGTTCGTGCTTGCTATGCAGGCAGCAAGAACAGCCCTGCAGAACGAGCACCGCAGAAACCTTTAGGTTTGGCAATGCACCAAAAGCAGCTGTGGACCTATCTCGCCCTAACAGGCGATGCTCACCCCATTTCACGGTAATCCTGAAACGTAAACGAACAAATTTTAAGGGCGATTGTTGCACACAAAAGATTAACGTTGAAAATAATAAATCTGAATCCTTGTCAGGAATATGAATCTTCTCACCGGTTCTCATTTAGGTCCTTCCAAAACCTCCCACGGCCTTATAATTTCAAACGCATTACAGCCGCATGGGAGGGGGTTCAGCCATCTCTACTCGGAAATAGTTATACATCACATGCTCCAAAAGGGAACCTACTAACCTTGAAGGGCAGACTAAAGAATTCAGGTAGGTAGTGATCTCTTCTGTCGTTTTTTTCTTCACGGCTTCCACCATCATTCTCGTGTTGGAGCGCAAAGGGGTTCGTCTCCTCGGTGTACAAAAAAGTTATAAAAAGAAAACTGTAGACGACAAAAAAATAACCTTTTTTTTTTCGAAGTACAAAAAAATGTTCCTAGGTCCGGAGTGGGCCCAGGTAGAGTTCCTATCTTCCTGAAGTCAAGTTCCCTTAATTGGTCTCACTCCGTGGAGCCTCACAATGACTGTTCTATCTCGTATCAGTTGGAGGTACTTTGTCCTATCTAAAACATACGTATACCTAAAACATCCTATTTGAAAATAATATTAATCACAGGTAGTAGTTGTATCGTTTGGATGTGGCAGCGTCGTTCTTTGGACATTGTTTCTTTGGAACAATCCAAGACTACCCAAAACCATTCTTGAGTGACTGTAATGCCCTATGAAGTGTCTTATTGGTAGCGCTTGAATGAATTGGCCACTACTTCCTCATCCTTCCTTTCCAACATGGAATTCAAACTTCCAGTGGTTTATTGCACGAGACAGGTTTGTTGAACAAAATTTGAGATCAAACAAAATAGAAAATATGAATACAAATAGTTGAAAATAGTGAAGATATAAGGATGAATGGGGGAGAGTACTAGAGGGGAGTAGTCTTTCAAAAGTGAACTTGTTCACTTTGGGAGATTTAGTAGGGGGGCTAAAAATCGTGTTCTGGCTATCTCCCAAATTGGTTTGTGGACTAATTGGGCGTTGTTGCAAACAGCTATTAAAACGGTACAAATTACTATGGATGAAACAGATCGTGGGGTTTATGGAGCTCATCTTTCTGAACGAAAATGTGCAAGAAACGGAATTTCAGCCAAAGATGGACATACTCCTTTTTGAAAGAACCTTCCTTATATTATTATTACCCCTCCATTTACCCGTTCCATGAAGAGCTTTGAAAGATATGAAATATGATTCAAAACTAAACCATAGTTCTCAATCGAACGAAAAATATGCAAGAAAATAGGCACTATAAGACAAAGATTGTGGAGAAATTCTGGAAATTCAAACATGTGTAGCTTGGGTCCATTGATGCTGACCAGTTAATTATGTTTGCGTAACAGGCATAAAGTGTTCCTGTGAACTCCTTGACTCTGCCTCGTTTCTCACTAATCTTTGGCATAATCAGAAGGTGCGTGTTTTTTCACCATTCGCTACCTTTCTAAAACTTGACCAATTAGAAGGCACCTTTCTCTTTTTTGTCGGTACCTATATAAGGAACATGTTCACTCCCATCTTCTTCATTCTGTGGTGGATTGACGATGATGTAAAAACTGATACTGGTACAAGTGTTGAACTTCTTTGTGGATATATCAGCAATTTCGCAAATCTGGTCTGATTTGGTTTTAGATAGGGATCTCCATTTTTCTGTGTGCAAATTAAATATACCTACCTAGCTCAAGTTACTCAGTAAACATGTGGCTTGCAAATGACGAAATACTTTTTCTAATCGGTCTATTATTTTTTGAGTCGAATCGTCGCAATCAAGCCATCCAAAATCAAATGTTTTTCCCTGTATAATATTAGTTTAGACCAGGGTGTCCAACTTGTACGGCCTCAAGGGTCAAGGTCAAAATCTTTGATGAGGTTGTGGGCCATATAGTATTTTCTAAGTAACAATAAGAAATGTGAGGTGTAGCAATGATTAGAACCAAGCACCATTATTTAGTTTATTGTTCAACAACCACAGCCGTATGGATGGATGAACTAGATACACCTAAGTCCTAAAGATTTTATCAAGAACCAAGGCAATCATTACATGAATACTGAACAATCTTATCTAATGTGAGAAATGTGGTCGATGGGCTTCCTCCGCCAATGACAAAATGTCCACAGCCAGTCCCGTTGTAGAAGACGCAAGGAAGAATCTGTAAGGTTCTTCTGCAAGGTTCTGTAAAGTATCTGTTGTGGTTCTTTATGTGTTTCATGGAGGAAAAGGCGCTTTCACACATATTTGAGCTCCCAAACATTGACATTTTCAGTCCAAAATGTGGCAGGTTTGGGTATTTTTCATTAGATAGCAATTTGAAAAATTCTGGTCCCCTTCCCTGTCTGGTGATGAGGAACATGTGTAATTGAAGGTCACATAACTCAAGTTGTAATTCTGCTACTTGATCTTAACGGATGCTCCAAGAGGATTATTGTACTGCATTGCATTTCAGACTTTCAATATCGTCGAATCTACGGTTGAATTCATCAATAATTTGTTGGATCTGTGAACTCTATCCTATCTCAGTGGTAGTTTAGTGCGTGCTAAAGGAAGGAAGTTTTACAAATCCGCTGTGCGTTACTCTGCACTTGTGGTGTAAAAACGATGATATAACAAAAATAAAAAATATTTCTTCATTATAGCTTCTCTTAAGAAGATCTTGGTAAAACCTACGCGGGTCACAAATAATAGCATCGCAGGCTGCCAGTAAGAAAACCCTGGTTTAGACAAACAACATATAAACAAAACCATATTTTTGAGTGTAGGTGGTATTTTATTGAATGAAAACTCATTTTAATCCTTCCACTGTGAGATATTCTTAATCAGCGACAAGTTTTTTTGTATAGGAGGTCATCAAGAATAGAATTTTCCAGAACAACGTTATCATAGATGCACTATGTGTCGTCCAAAGCTTTTCTGCCAAGCTATCGAACCAAAGTTACGAAAATCAGCAAAAACATTGCACTTAGGCTGGGATCGTCCCTCTCACTTTTACTAAAAAATTGGTTAGCTCCAGGATTTTTGACAATTATCTACATAAAAGATACATAAAAAAAGCCCACGTCCGCATCCTCTCAGACAGCCAAGCCTCGATAAAAGCATTAATGGCACCAACCATCTCTTCACGATTGGTTTGGGACTGCATGCAAACCCTTAATAACCTGGCAAAACACAACCGTGTTCGCCTGGAATGGGTGCCAGGGCATAAAGGAATACCTGGTAACGAGAAGGCTGACGAGCTTGCAAGAAGGGGCTCTCGAACCCCATTTGTAGGCCCTGAGCCGGCAGTCGGTATACCAAAAACCGCCTTCAGAGGGAACACCAAAACTACTGATTGGCTACTAGGCAAAAACCGTGAGGAACTAAAAACAATGGTCGGCCTCATAACCGGCTTTGTACCCCTAAGGTTCCACCTACACCGCATTGGGGTCACACAAAGTACAACACTGTGCAGGCTATGTGAGGAGACTGACGAAACGGCATCCCACAACAAATTTGAGTGCCCAGCACTCGCATCTCGCAGATTTGAACTCTTTGGGGCACAAACCCCAGTGAGGTCCATTCAGAGCGAACAACTAATCAAGGGTCTCAAACCCCTCACCAAGGAGCTGAATCTCCTTGATTAGAAGCAAAACTCCCAGGAAAGTACAATAAGCCAACAGGCTTCCGTGCTGGGGGCTCCCAAACCCCCACCCTGAGAGTTTTAGTTATCATCTACATCTACATCTCTACATAAAAGATTTCATGGATTTTATTACTGAGTTTCCGCAACCTAGGGGCTAATTGATTCAATTTTTACTCGATTTAAGCTTTTCCTAACGCTCGCTTTGTATTTGAATGAAAGTCATGATTGTTAATGAAAAATCTCGTGAGTCATTCGGAATTCCAACTATTTTCGTCGATCTCTATCTCTTTTGAAGTGCCCGACTTCACACTCCTGGGAACCTTTTCCTTCGGCTGGACAAGAGGTTAAAAAAAGGCAGTTATAACTCATGAAGAGCCCTACAGGTACCCGACTATTTAAAAAAAAAGTCTCTCGCGAGTCAATGGACTACTAATGTATTCAAGCTGAAGGGTTATTGACTCAGACGTAACCCATGCCCCGAAGGTAAGTACAGACATAAAAGAGTCTGCCAGTTGTTTTCTTTTTCTTTAGTGAAGTGGATAATTCATCTTACAAGTTGAACAAATAGGCTCAAAAAGTAATGCTGTACCGCCTGTAGCGCTGTACAAGAGTCCTATCCATGTAGGTCGAAATATTTTATTGGAAGATGGCTCGATACAGCAACCATACAGGGTTCCAAAATGTGGCAAAAGGTTCCATTCCTGAACTTTGGCTTTCTTCAGGAGTCTTAGTACCTAGTACGTCCTAAATTCCTGAACACAAGCTTGTAATATAATCCAAACAACTTTCTTAACTTCTATAAAAGGATAGCAATTTCACCAAAAATTAAATTGATCAATTTCGGATGTTTCTAAGAAAAACAACTCAATTTTAGGAACAATAAAACGAATCACTCGTGTAGTCATTATTTAAATCTCCTATCCCACCTGGTAAGTGTGTCAACTGCAAATTGTAGCGCAACAATGAAAATTGCGAGAAAAAAATACCTACTAGAAGAACGAAATTCGAAAGGCTGAACTTTGATTTCAACATTAGGGGGGCTTTGGCGATGCTCACGGGTTCCCGAAATTTTAGGTCATGTTCAAGAGAGCAACGAACCTTCTGAAATCCTGCGGATGCAAACGTATTTTCATCAGACACGGGGGAGGCACTTGCGCTGAACAAAAGGTATGATGTTCTTTATTATTGAAAACAATTGGAAGCAGATAGTATTTTGACAGTAAGGGATGGGTGCGTACCTTGCATACTTTTCAGTCCATTCAAATCTATCATGGTGTTAACAGCAGAACTTTTTTCTCTAAACTATAAATTCAAAAAGCTGCATCTATCATCTCTTCCTATGATTACATAATTTTTGAATGACTTGGGAAAGTGCTGCAAATGTATTAGCGAAACGCTGCAAATTATTACAATAAGGTTTGATCCTGCACGAGGAGACCTTCCTACAAGGATTACAGGACTGTCAGAACTGGACTGAACAGAATGAGACAGTACTTCCCAGGTACATTCAGAAACGCAAGAAGAAAACAACTTGAAATTTACGAGATAAAACTTAAATGCAGCCAAATTAAGTAAAGTATCAAACCGTGTATCAAACCGGTGGTATCATTCAATCTATAGATCTAATTTCCATCTGAATCAGCAGAACTATCCTCTGATGTCGAAAGTATCAGAGATTTAGACTTTTATATAGTTCAACCCTCAGGGTTGTTTGAGAGTGATGCCATTGTAGTAGGATCATCGTTGGCCTATAGGTGATTTTTACCCAAGTTCAACTGGGATAGGTTTTTGATCCGTAAAAATTCGCCCATAGCAAACAATCGCCATGTCTAAACGTAAAAGCAAGGGCGGTCCTAGGCTTACATTTTGGGGGGGGGGGGGGGGGGTCATTGTTAGAAAATGTAATAAATTTTTTTATCAAATCAAAGCCAAGTCCTTACCTAAAGACTCAGTTTAGTTCATGTTTAATCACTTCACTTGACGGTTTTTAATCCAGGTTAAAATTAATACCGACCCGATTAATTCCCGTACAATAATTATCAGAGGAAGAAAAAAGTGTGTTTGCAAAATAAGCTTATTATAAACCATAAAATTAAAAATTTTTTTTGGGGGGGTCATGACCCGAGAAATCATGTATTATTGAACAAATAAACCCATGTGTTAAAATTGTCGTAGTTTTCTTCTATTATAAAAATAACTATAACTGTATGCATCCAAGTTACAAGTTTCACAGATTGCAGGGTTGCTAACCAATTGATCACCCACGGTATGATGGAATCAAGGAAGGGAGGGCAAAAACATAATGCGGGGAACCATGTTAAATGTTTAGGAATGTTCAAGCATGATTATAGTTTTCAAGATAGTTTTATCGAATTTTCGGAGAAATAAGGCTATTACAATAGGTCTAAGATAGTGTTCAAATATGCAAATGTTCAAAAATGTAGTCCTCGAAAACCTGTTTTGGACCATTATGAATTTATTCGTAATGTTTAACTCCAAATGATTTACTTAAATCCAAGTAATAGCAAAAGCGAGGATGAGTTCGATTATTAGGGGTTGAATTTTGAAAATTCAGAGTCAAAATCGCAGTTTGGGAATTTTAGGTTCATCATTTCCAATATTGAATGCTTTAGAAGTTCTCATTACCCTATAAAGAAGTATTTTCTGTGTGCATGGTCGCTTTTAAAATCTTGGGATCCTTTATTCTGGGCCCCTCCCTTGGTAGTTTTTGTATATCATTTTCTTCAATCTTATTGAATAATAAACCATTGTAATCGCTCTTGGAAAAAAAAAAATTCTAACCCCCCCCTGAAAATTTCATGGTTTACGTTTCAAAGGGTGTAGAATCCGAATCTGCAATAAAAAAATTTCCGTCCGTACGCCGTACGCACGATTTCTCCCAAACGGATGAAGCAAAAAAGCTGAAATTTTCAGGAAAAATCCATGTTGGTCCGACGACGCCCCGATTCTTGAGCCAGCTCTCTCACTTGATTTAAAGTGCCCTTTAAGGGTTGTCAAAGTTTTGTAAAATCAATAAAGACCTCAAAAAAGTCAAGGCGGACTAAATTTGGACTCTTTTTGAAGAACACTCCACGAGGAATCGAAAAGCCCCTCCCCAGCTCAAACCATTCCCGATCTATGGACCGAATTATGGTGACAACATTTGTGTTTTTGGTTTATTATTGTTTATGTTTTCATCGCAGTAACCTAGTGATGTAGTAATGTGGATACTGGAGTGAACCCCTAAAAGGCTTTGTAGCCGATACACGGGTTGAAGCATTCTGATACGCATGAAACGCTGCAAATTATTTCATTCATTATTATTCAATTGGCTTCCGTTCATGATTTGAATTTCTACTAAGCACTGGAGTGGGCTTGTTTCACAGGTGATAGACCGATTATTGAATTTCGGGATGCACACAAATATGATCAACTGAACAATCCAAAGAGGTATTTTGGTTGAGAACAGATTTACGTGCTCTATGCATATCTCCTGAAATTCAATAATCGCTCTATCACCTGTGAAACACTCACACTCCAAAGCTTAGTAGAAATTCCAATCATGAACGCAAGCCAATTGAATAATAAACCCCAGTGAACGAATTCGCAGCGTTTTTTGAAAGAAGTCCAAATGAAACTCATATTTAATAAGGTTTAAAAATTAGTATATCCCTACCATACTCTTCGATGGTATTTTACTGTTATTGGTACACTATTCGTACGTCTATGTACACTACTGGTACACACTAAATTGGTATACCTATGTATTTTTCTCCTGTTGCCAGACGAAAGGACTGGTTTTAGGAGTTTACGAAGGATGTTGCCCCGGCGAGTTCAGATTAACGCCTGCGGCCGCAAAGTTCGACAAATGTGTGGAAGGGAAAATCACTGCATTGCTGCAAGGGTAAGCGATAGTTTATTGAATTGTGGTTAAACGAGAGTATCAAATGCCTCAACTATCAACGAAATTTGAGTGAGAGCGGAGGAGTAGGACGTGTGAAATGATGATTGATGAATTCAAAGTTTGCGCATGTTTATATTGATGTATTGATTTGTGAGCAATGAAACTCGCAGGAAACCACCCATCCTCCTACTACAAGGATGTGCAAATTCATGAACACACATGTAACACAGACTCAAAACAAAGTTGTTCAGGATGATCTGAATTAATTTTGGAGAAAACAAAGCTTCCGCTACCTACAAATAGATTTTAGATAGATTCAGTAGTGAAACTGTCCGTACATCATTTGGAGCTTTTAGACAGTGATTGTTACGTGATTGAAGGAAAAACAAAGCTTGTAGAGTTTAAAGAGTTTAGAGGGTTAAAGAGAGAGTTATTTAAAGGGTTAAAATTAAAAGTGTTACAACTTCAAATCGATTTCGACGATCACATCATCGTCAGTAATAGAACATTAACTTCAGCAGGTACATCGCGATCCTCCACGTTTTGTGCATAGCGTACGATGTCTCAATGTGCCCCTATAAATTGTTCATAATTGCGGATTTACAGATCATGTCTAATTAACATTGAGTTTCAAATTAACAGCGTCAAACTGAGAAGAAACAAAGCCTATGTTTTCGGCAACGTCGGGGACGACTTCAATCACGTGGCAATCGCGAACTTGGGACCTGAGTCAGTTGGTGAGAACGAGTCTGAAGGGCTGGAGCAATGCCGGGAGAACATACGAACTGCCGTGGGCTATGGTGTAACTGCCTTACAGGATCAGGTGAGTTAAGTTTCATAATATGATACGTGCACCATTGTACTTTGTTACTTCTGATACAATGGTTTCTACTGTGGTGATTCACTGCTTAGGGGCTTTCACCAAAGTTTTTAATCAGCGTTTACTCATTAAACCGGAGATCTCAGATGTTGAACAACGTTCTACGGTTTCACCAACTCCTGTTAAGATAGACCAATGATCGAAACAAACAAGAAACAACTGATAATAGGATAAGGGTGTGTTTTGGTGATTAGATGCACACATTATAGTGGGTGAGCGGATGACTTCGTGTGCTCCTTGGAACTTTGGGTGCTCTCATTGGTTTATTCTTTGGAGCCAGATAGAATCAAAAGCTGTGTTCTCCGTGCGAGCTCCTCCCGTTAGGAGCACGAGTCAGCCGTCCCACCCAATCAAGCCCCCAACCCCTCCTCATATATAATTTATAATATAATTTATACTTATAGGGGATGGCGACTATATATGTAGAAGAGTTCACGAACGCTGAGGCTGCTGCTGAGAGTGCTGCTTTAGCCGTATGGACCTACCAGGACTGGAAGAACCAGGACGACCGCCTGACGGAATCTAAAATCGAACCTTTCGGAGTTCAGGACGAGTAGGTTTTCATCACTGTTCAAATCGCTACATCGAAATCCAATGAATTATCTATTTTATCTCTTGTGAATTTCCGAGATGTTTACGACTGTTTTAGTCAAGGTTGGAAGCTCGGGTTGCTGAAAGCGAACGCTCAGAACATCGCTAGAAGGATACAGGAATCGCCGTCCGATTTGATGACTCCGATACTCATTTGCCGGGTATGTGTTTGGATAATATAAATCATCATTGAAGTGATGGTGGTCATAATGAAAATGAAAGTATGTAGTAAAACATCAATACCTAATTTGTATTACATTTACAATATCATGTAGATCCATATATCCATGTCCATGTAGTTTCTTAGGCTCGTAAAAAAATTACAGTTTTCCTAGTGCCTAGACTAGTAGGACCAAATCTACGGAGTTTTTCGAAAACATTTGTACTCAGCGAATCTGACGTACTCAGTAGGGAGTGAATTTAGGGAAGTTTTTGTTTTTTGTTAACCTTCATGTCGAGACGGATCTGACGTATTTCGTTAAAGGAGTGGTTGACATTAGTAACAAGTTGTAGTTGACAATAAAGGAGTTTTTGTATGTGTTTGAGCGAAACCAATAGCCAGGCTTCACCGGAAGGTGTTGGGAGAACGATTAGCGCCCTTGGCTTAGTGCTCAGAGATTAAATAGGGTTCCCCCCTCGTCCCGGGACTTTCTCGTTCAATGAACCTGAACCCTTTGTTTTCCTAGCTGTTGATTGATTTTATTATGTGATTCGTAACATTATTTAATACCTGGCAATGACGAAAATCGTTACACCCGGTACTTAACCAACACGTACAACCTTACTACAAGTGTAGTTGAACGAGGGGTAATACCGTGCACTTAACTTTGGAACCATACAGTTGAGGGACAGAACGTCATAAAAATGTTTTTCTTGTACGAATGGCTCTAGAATTTATTCTATTTTCGATATCTGAGCATTTCCCTTACATGAAAGGATTTTTAAAGGAAAAACAGCCGTGAATGTTAATTAAGTGCTTTGGGCGGCATTACCCCGATGTTTACGTTTTTCGTGATTCATTCACGCTGACTTCATTTACAATCAAAACTTAAATTTGGTTAGTGCTTCAGAAAGACGATGCAATTCTGCGTATGTACATGAAAACTGATCTGAAAAAGAGTTGAAAATGGGACTTACATTGCTTATTTCCGATGCACAAGAAATAACATCAAACGATTCGGAAAAATTCACTGCACTCTTGTCAAGAAGACTGGCTTTGCGGGTAGGGTAACGAACGCTAGAACCTAGTTGGCTGGACATTTCTCTAGGATCGGCGCTCATTCCCACGTTTCTGGTGTCGATTCAAACATCCGAAACAGCCATGGGTGGCATTGTATTTCCACTCGATCCGCTAATTGTCGTAGTAGTACCAACATTGGAAATCATGGTTTCCTCTAGAAATCCTAATATCTAGTGGGCCCATGTTCGGAGAGTCATATCAAATGAAGCTCTTCTTTCATGGGCTACCAGTTGGCAATAGCGCCTAAATGCTCAAACGAAAAAGAAAATTAATGGCTGGCATTTAATTATGAATTTACTTGATAGATCTTTGATTTAAAAACCTGATCCTGATATATAACTAGCTGAATTAGCTCCTGTGGCTGAAAGTTTGAACTCTCCTTCAACACTGTGATGGATTCCCGATTCTTGAATCGTCGAATTGGGAGATGAATCAGACGCCTTCAAGCGTCTGGGTCATCCTTTGAGCGTGGCGGAGCATTAAACTGCATTCAGCTTAGTGAATGGGCAACTATACCACTCCATTACCTCACAATACATGAGCTAAAACATGAGTTAAGGACATAGTTATTTGGCGAAATTGCTGTTATCATCAGAAAAAAATGGAGTTTAACCAATAAGGAGACGTAAGGGTGGAGATTGGATCTGATCATTTCCTCATGCTGCCTTCATCTGAACTCTGATACTAGGTTCATTCCAACATTAGGTGCTGTGAACAGAATATCAACGTTCAAAAACGTTCAGAATATCAACTGCTGTTTCTTAACGGCATGCCATCCAACAAGCTGTTGGAACAAGGAAGAGCGGTTAGATAGCTGTTCCAACATTGGTTAATAAAAAACGGACGGTATTAAGGGGCTCTGCTCATGGCTGAGTATAAAGGGGAACATTGAAACCTCTCACCTAAGGTGAACACAACAAAAATCACTTTAACAGTGCTGTGAGGTAACGTTACGTGAATTTTGGATGGTTCAAGCGTTCCAACAAACGTTTATCGACAGTCAACAGTTGTGATCAGTCATCTAGAAGCCCGTGCACTATTGCCGATAGCTGTTGGGCGGCATCGTTTTTGGAACAAACCTTTTTATTATCAAGTTTTTCTCAGAAGTGAACATTTTTTATATTGAATTTGACTTATCTTCGTTCCGCAGTATGCCGCAGAACTGCTATGTCCGTGCGGAGTGAAAGTGGATTTGTGGGACAAAAATTGGCTGGAAGCCAACAGATTTTCAGCGTTTTTGTCGATGGCCAAAGGATCGTGCGAGCCGCCGGCACTCCTCCAGCTGTCCTACTGCGGCGGAAGCCATGAAGAGAAACCCATTCTTTTGGCTGGTGAGTTGATATAATTTTAATCTTACAACTGCACCGCATGAAGTTGTCTTTTTAACTGATATACATATGTTTTCAATTAGAGTGATAGAAGACTAATCTTTCAAGTTTGATGAACGATAGAGCTACAAAGGATCTGCGACTTGATGTCATTGAAATGTTTGCTTCCTGGTGAACGTGAGGGTGGAGCTCAAGTGTTTTATATATAATTTTTAGGGGGAGGGGAGGAGGATATAGCAATCATATTTCACATGGCTTTAGCAGGATCAGAGACTTTTAGAATCTCCCAGGCACTTACATTTCTACCACTGCATGGTGTCATGCGAGGTATGGAAGTGTGAAGTGTCCCAGGTCAACTTCATTACAATATCCGGGTTGTACCTTTACGCGGGGCGATAAAAAATCCAAAATTTCGGGTTTCAATGGTACATACGCATATTCTTTTATGAATACAGTATATTCTTACACGTATAATAATAATTAATTATGGACCAGTAGCAATCGCCAATGAAATGTACTACAAAATGCAAAAATCTTGCCCAATCACTCATTGTCCTTATTGGTAAAAACCAAAAGCTTTTCAGGCTTTCAAAGTTAAGGTTCTGGATGAAATTATGTTGAACATACGTGATTGATAAATCCCGGAAAAATATTCCGTTTCTTGAAACTACTAACTTGAGCATGAACCTGAAGGTTTTTAGCTTGAGGGGTATCGTCTGAGTGTTGCAGGCTTATTGTTTCGGCCTTGGAAAGGGCAACCAGTCCATTAAATCACCACCTCAGTATGATTACGAACCACTCATTCTCTAATATTGATTGTTCTATTGCCATTTTCTCTCGCACTACCCCAAGGTAAAATGGGCAAGTCCTTTTGAATATGGACCTTAATAACGACTTATTTACCAATATTATTGAGCAGTTTTTCTGTTTTTTATGTTGAATCGAGATTGGGATTAGACGTAGAGCATTCTGATTAGTTTCACGTTCATATCAGGTTACGAGAACATTCTGGAGCTCATAACTCCAATATCCTTTCCTGCAACACCGTTTATGCAAAGTTTTGTAGTCCATGGATCAGTGGTATTTGGAGGCTTTTCGCCTCATCACGCGGGAAGTGTAACTAGTCCATTCCATCATATCCTAGTTCTACATTGCAATGCGTTAAATGCAATTTTTCTTTTGACAGGGAAGAACGCTACATTTGACTCCGGAGGGCTAAATTTGAGAAAACGTAAAGGGATGTCATTGGAAAGAGCTGACATCGCTTCGGCTGCCGTCACTATCGGGGTCATCAAGGCTGTTGCTCAAATGCAACTGCCCATTAATTTGATCAGTGAGTTAATCCGAAGTTTTCTTCAAATGAGAATTTTTACATGCATAGGCTCAAAAGAAATTTATATAGAATTTCCAAATCAAATGAAACCTATTGAGAAAATGAGTGAAATGAATGAGGTACATAGATATTTAGGTACCTTGCAATTGCAGGTTGATGGAATTGTACCTATCGTAGAAAGCAATCATTTTCAAATTATTGACAAAATGAAAATTCTATGAATTTAATGCATAGGTTTATCCAAGTAGATCTCACCATTGTAGAATAGCAAACAAGTAGTTGAGTTTGAGAAATTTCGAACTGTTGAATGTGAATGGATACCCCCCTGTCTAGGTACCTCATTTCCCTCATTTTCTCAATAGGTTTCATTTGGTCTGGAAAAAGTTTCATTTGGTTTGGAAAAGGTTTAATTTAGTTTCGAAGTGCTATGTGAAATAAAATGTCTTATTTGATTAGGTATGCAGTAATGTTGATACACTTTACAGTATCAAGTCCAGACAAATCCTTTCATTTTTTGGTTAAAAAGCCATCCAACTACCGTTTTTGGTCAAATGGCAGGCCTTTTTGAAATTTTCTCAACTTTAGTTAGATTGCATTTAGCTGGTTTCGGAAAATAGCAAACTCAGTCGTTCAGAATGTTTCGAATTGCCCAATCCGAGCTGGAAATTTGATTTTGGTAACAAAAAATTGTTCATCTCCCGAAAGTGAAAAGAACGCTATCTAAACGGAGGCTTGTAAGTTGAAGAAAATACAAATTGGTACCTTCCTAGTATTTAATTTGTTGCAGCAATGATCGCGCTTTACGAAAACATGCCGAGTGGCATGGCATTGAAGCCAGGAGACGTGTTAATGGCTCGAAACGGGAAAACCATACTCATGGAGGACGTTTCTCTGTCTGGGCGGATCGTGGCGGCGGACCTCTTGACGTATCTGGAAGGGTTCCAACCGTGCTTGGTAATGCATATGGGCACATCGGACAGTAAGTGGTAGTGGTGGTTTTACCTTTCACTTAAAAAAAAAAGTCTTCCACGCAGCGTGCCAAATAACTTTCCCGTCTACATAACAAGGTGCTGTTGATCAACAGGGGATTTTGAACACTGAATTTTCGGTTCTTTACACCCGAAATGGGGTAATCTTAATTTCAACCGACAGTCTCTGAAGTGCCATGTTTTTTTAATGTTGATGGACACTGATGGATGCATTGGCATCAAAACGCTTCGGTCATACGGCCTTCAGCAGGAGTGGCATCTGGAAAATTCAGTGATTCTACGTACATTTTAACACAATATTACATGATGCATATCCTACAAAACAACGATGATCGTACTTTCCTTTTAAATACGGCGGATTATTGTTTAAATCTTGAACTAATCACAATTTGATCAGATGTACCTATCCATAATAATTTCATTTCAATATAATACTTTGTTATTGGGCCTTTAGGGTAGTTTTTTTGTATCATAACCTCAGTTAATTCGTTATAAATATTTCAATCAGCGTACATGATTACAACTTGAAGAGCAACCGAAGTACATTACGATACATAAATGCACTGGACAAGCTTAGCCTAAAATGTGTGTCGAAATACCTATGCTTTTATGAAAATAAAACGAAAATGTTAAAAACTCAAAAAAAGATTACAGGTTGAATCAAAAGCAAACAACTCCGCATAGGGTCTGATCAAAAACAAACATGTCACTAGCGATCTGGTCAAAACCAAACATCGCCTCCTTCCAAAGCCGATTTTCAAAGTTTTAAAATAGTTTCTGATTTGAATGATCTAATTTGGTGGATTAAGTAGCCAAAAAGGATTTGAAAAAAAAAAAAAAAAAAAAAACCTCGACCGTGCAGTAATCTTTTGGTTTATTATTCAATAATAAACCATTGTAATCGCTCTGGAAAAAAAAAATTCTAACCCCCCCCCCCCCCCCCTGAAAATTTCATGGCTTACGTTTCAAAGGGTGTATAATCCGAATCTGCAATAAAAATTTTCCGTCTGTACGCACGATTTCTCCCAAACGGCTGAAGCAAAAAAGCTGAAATTTTCAAATCTTGAAAATCCATCTTGATCCAGCGTTGAGCTTGAGTGAGCTCTCTCACTTAATTTAAAGTGCCCTTTAAGGGTTGTCAAAGTTTTGTAAAATCCCTAAAAACCTCAAAAAAAAAGTTTGGACTCTTTTTGAAGAACTTTCCACGAGGAATCGAATGAGCCCCTCCCCAGTGACTCCGTAGGTCAAACCATTCCCGATGTATGCCCGATTTATGGTGCCAACATTTGCGTTATTTTGGTTTATTATTGGTTTTGTTTTGATATCAGTAACCTAGTGATGTGTTGATGTAGTAATGTGGATACTGGAGTGAACTCCTAAAAGGCTTTGTAGCCGATACACGGGTTAAAGCATTCTGATATGCAGGAAACGCTGCAAATTCATTCACTGGGGTTTTGGTTTATAATTTTTTTAATATTTTTTTTATAGCAGTAACCTAGTGATGTAGTGATGTGGATACTGGAGAGAACTCCTAAAAGGCTTTGTAGCCGATACACGGGTTAAAGCATTCTGATATGCATGAAACGATGCAACTTCTTTCACTGGGGTTTATTATTCAATCGGCTTGCGTTCATGATTTGAATTTCTACTAAGCTTTGGAGTGTGCGTGTTTCACAAGTGATAGAGCGATTATTGAATTACAAGGAGGCACACAAATATGATCAACTGATCAATCCAAATAGGTATTTTGGTTGACAAACAGATTTACGTGCTCTATGCATATCTCCTGAAATTCAATAATCGCTCTATCACCTGTGAAACACCCACACTCCAAAGTTTAGTAGAAATTCAAATCATGAACGCAAGCCAATTGAATAATAAACCCCAGTGAAACTCGAATTTTCAGCGTTTTTAGATCATGTTCTAAGTGTTTTTACGTTCTGATGAAAAGCTACATCTGAGCGACATATTTGCTTTTGACTGGACGCTCCTCAATTTATAAGCATTAGTATATTTTCTGTCTATTATAACATTGTTAAAGTAGTGGGCTGTATAGTGACTGCAGTGTTCGTCTTTAGTTACGTCCACATGTCCAGTTAATCTTGAGTTTTCTCTCATTGGTAGTGGTAAATCGGTAGTTTACTAGAGCGCTCGCATCTTTACTTGAAATTCGATCCATCACAGAAAACTGTCGTAAGCAGTGGAGCTTGTTTATTAACCCAATATTCCTCAGTAAGCACCAAGACATTCAACAGTTTCAAAATAGATTCAACATCAAATCTAAAGGCCTCCGTATACAATAAAATCTGCTTGCAAACATGATTTGCCAAATGCACTTGACATTTTTTGTTTGACGTAGTGCCACACGTTCTTAAAAATTGTAGTAATCTATCCATCAAGCTTCAGTTCATTCAGTTATTAAAATGGATTTCAACCAACTCTACTACTTTTACTTTCTGGCAAGCTGGAAAGACGGAGTCCAGAGAGATCGGCGTAAAAAACGGCGTTCCATCAAAATAGTGGCTCTTGATGAGAGGAGTGTACGTACATACAAATCTCTTGAATGAGGTTTGCATCCCTAAACTGGCTGAACTGGTTCATGAGAGTGGACGATTGGATTATCGGTCTTCCATTTTGATTTGCTTTAGCGATGGTAAACATAAATGTTTACCAGACATCGATCACCAGACAAACCCTCCATGTTTCCACTAAAAAGCGGATGTTTGAGGTTTGACGCTTTGACGTTGTCACTGACGATCAAACTTGGCTGTCAAACCTCTTGTTGTCAAACACGTTAACGGTCCGAGTCTGCAAACCTTCAAACACGCTGTCAAAGCTGTCACGCCGACAACTACGAAACACAATACGAATTTTCAGCGACTGAGCTAAACTTATAATTCATTTTCAAATACCTACACAGAGAAAACAATCTTTCAGTCGGAGAATCAGAAAACGAACATTTTCATGAAAACAATGAACTGCTGTTGTTAAAATGTCATGCGTTACAAATGAAGGGTTCATTTTTTTTTCTTTAAGACTTTATTTTTTTTATTACAATCTAGTTTTTTACATAACTAATAAGTGATATTATTTTGACATGATGTTAACTTGGTCCAAACATGCAAACGTGAGCAATTTTGTATATATACTGATATAGTGTTCTTACATAATCACTGGACGCTGTTAATTTATAACTATTTTGTTCAACACTAATTCCTGTGGTTTTTTTATATTCAATTCTAACAAGGTGTTCAACGTCGAGAAGACGGACGGCCTCTTCGTTGACATGCCCCTGTAACCTCTGTTGATGGGCTGCAGCAAAACGGTGTATTTCGGTTTGAACCAAATCCAATAAGATCACGATGGAGGTTCTCATTTTTCACGTACCATGGGTTAGCATTAGCTATTGAATGAGTACTTTATTTTGGAATTTTTGTATTATTGAAATATTCCTCTTGTCACAGACCAATGTTGGCTTGCATAAGTGGACATCCAGGTTCTTGCAAAAACTTGTTTGTAGAGCATAAGTTTGCTCTCTATTGGCAAGACTGAGCGTCGTCCCATGAGCCAGTAAAGTTTCTTGTACTTCAGGCATAGTTCGTTTTTCTTTTTCTAATGGAGGGTTCATAAAATTAATAGTTGATCTCAATTTGAACTTTGAGTTCGTTAAGCAAACAATACTTTCAAGCATGGCCTCCCAGAGATCAAATTTGTTTGACACGCGCGTTTTTATTTGCTCGTGAATTTTCAATTCGGTTTATATTATTGGTGCTAATTCAACTTGTTTCTAGCCAGTGCCGGCCCGGTCATCGGTTACCCGGCCACGGGCGTCTGGAGCACGTCGGACATCCTCTGGAAGGAACTCTTCAGAGCCGGGATGATTACGGGCGATCGGTTTTGGAGGTTCCCGATATGGAAATACTTCAGGACCCGCATAAAAGGTTTGCGATTCTTATGTATCGGCCTATGAAATCATGAGATGAACTTGTAAAAACCAGAATAGAATGGTTTCTCGTTTCATGAAACCTCGATTGCTAAATGGACAAGGCATTTCATTAAATTAATACATTTTTTGTAGGGCGTTGGTTTTGTTCTCTTCTGTTTTTAATTGAATATTCTTTGGTGTCCCTCCCCAATTTTATTCCAGCTATGCAACAAACCTCGAAAACTTGTATGTCACGTGGAGTATAATACCAGATCCAGCCTGGCGCTGTTCAAGCATGGTTTCTCAGCCGATTTGTGTAACTCTTGGTTTTTAAATTTTGAACTCGGCCTAATTTTTGCCGGCATTAACCCCCCCCCCCCCCCCTCGGCCTGACATCCAGTCAAATTTAATTAAGAAAGGGAGTGCGGATGTACCTCCTAAGGTTTGAAAATATTTGGTTTAGATCTGCAAAAAATCTAGGTTATAATTTTAACGATGAAATGTTTACAAAGACGAGTGATTAAGAAGAAAAATGAACTGGCTATTAACATTTAGTCTATTCTCAATCGATTTCTGTGATTCTTTTTGTTTTGCTTTCTTGTTAGACGAAATAGGTATCTTTGCTCTGTTTCATTCTTAGTAAACTCATAAGGCTTTCAACTTTTGATTTTACGTTCTAAAATCAAATCATATTTCGTGATGCTAGTGAGGGAAGGAGCGGTAACAGATTACTTATTCTTTATTAATAAATTTGTGCGTCCAGCAAAATCATGATCTATTCTCTAATCTTACCAAAATCATAGAAAAACCTGACCTGGGAATTACTTACCACTATGTTTCAGCTTAAGTGTAATTACCTTTTGGTCGCTGAATCAGCTAGACGGAGTTTATTACGTTGACGGTTGTTATATTTTTTAGATCATGGCGGAACGGATACGACTAACCGGGGTAGAGGAGAAGGAAAGCCTCAAATGCTGACCCCATTTCTTATGGTAAGCTCAGTTTAAGAAAGCCTAAAACATTTGCTACTGTTTACAAGCATTTTTAGTGAACATGTGTGCTGGTACTTTTTTAATTTTTATCTTACAGAAACCAGAACCTGAAGTGTTAATTAACTTTCATTTGACATCCTCTCCGTTAATGTAACAGATGGACTTTTATTTAAAATTTCATTTCATTCATGTAGACAGATTATTGTCCCATTGGTGTTGGGGTGCTGCAGAAGAATAGTTTCCAGCCGATTGCATGACTTTCTTTGGGGTCGCCAGCTATGGGGCAAACCTCCAATAACCAAACAGACAAAGCATGCAAACATCAAAAATTTTTACCGTGAAAAGCTGAAGGACAATCAGGGAAATCATAGCTGTGGCAGCGATTATTATGATAGTTCATGCCGATGATGTCCATCATTCCTCTTTCTACTCTAGGCTTTATCAACCTGTCCCCATTCTACACTAGGCTTTATCAACACTGTCCTAATCCCATGCCGAAATCTCACTGGGAAGCTTGTCATAAATCTCCAGGGATCAGCAGGCCTTAACTTTCATTGCCTGCAATCATCCAGTCAGTCAGTATCAAAGTGTAAAGGTAATGTTTAATTCTCTCTTGATGCCTTCAAAGCCCTTCTAAAAGTTGATTTACATCCCTTGCCGCCCTTTCTAAGGCTCTTGTGTAACAGAAAGATCACAACTAGCCTGCTCTGCCTGGAGTTGAATCTTATTAGTTCTAAAGAAGCTGAGTGTATCATACCAGTGGGATAGGTGGCTGCAGACATCTGATTCAGCAAAACCTCTTCAAGCTAGTGAACGTGCAGTTCCTGCTCTCCCTGTGAGTGCACATGTGATTCCTACTCTACAAGCCGGTGGACACATTGACCTAATTGGGGTGATAGTGAGTGAACATGTATTTGTTGATACCTCCGACCCATAGCTGCAAACCTAACTGTGATGTTTAACACACTCTCGTGACACTACGATATTGGAGCAATCAAAGCCTTCTTGCCAGCTCCTGGCTGTTTCTACATCATACGAGATAAGAGCCTGTTCAACCCGACCCTTTCCTGTAGATGCTGATTGCACTACATTAGAAAAGTAAAATATCACATATGACATTGTATGATTTTGTAATTTACAGCGATTTGTAGGTCCAATCTGATCGTTACTGATCACAATTCGGTTGTTGTTATAGGAGTTTTCACCGCCTTGTGTCGACCTTGTTCACTTCGATCTGACTGAGACTGGTCGGAAAGCGCGCGGTTTGATCATGCCCTATCTGAGGAAAGGGCTCATGACCGGACGACCCACTAGACCCCTCATCCAGTTCCTCTACCGGGTCGCGTGCCCCCACGATCCCTTCAGCGTATGTTGCTGATCAGCAGCCGATCAGCCATCCGTCAGCAAACGACTGCCCTCCCGGCTGTGCCAATTTGTAATAAATTTGAAAACCTCTGAGGCAAAGTTCTTGATTGGTCATTTAAAACATGTTACAGGTTTCCAGGATAGTGTCATGACAACAAGAAAATCCAAAATCGCTGTCGTAATTTTATTACTTACAACCTATCGGCAGTGAAGAAATGTAATTTATTCAGTTTTATTGCTCTCTTCTGACTTCTCAACATTATATTTTGCATTTGTAGACTCTTCACCATTTGTATGAGCCGATTTGTACTAGCACGAACTTCTCTTAGAGCATTAAGAAAACGAAATTACTACCACACATTTTCTAGTTCTTTCTAAAAGGGATTCCCAGGTACCTAATGTTTATAAGTATCGTTGAATCGAATGATCACGTTTTATAAGATGGATTTCACGTCGTACTTCAGTAGATAAGGACTTCAATCAAATGAAATGAAATTGTTCATTTGTTAAAGCCTTCAGGCATTATAGGTTGACAACCAATGCACAAAGATAAATGAATATAAATGAACAATGAATAAAAATGGGTGCGAAAAAAATAAAAAAGTAAATAGGGCAATTAATATATTAATAGGTCAATCCTATACATAGGAAACCTTCGTTCAAAAAACAATTCGTTGCTTTTACAATTATTTATGAAGAAAGAGTTTTTTTTGACATGTGAATATTTCTTCAAAACACAACAGAGAAGAAAGTTCATAATGCGACTATTCATTGCATAGAAAAAAGGAAAACCGCTCACCGCGGAAGACGGAACCTACTCGTACACAAAGAAAATTAAGGATAGAGTCTGGTTCAGAAATTTGAGCAGGTCCAAAATGCCTGAACCCGTTCTAAGAATGGATTTATGTTCAAATTTTGGGGATCTGAACAGACCTTGATATATAGAAAGTATGACATCCGTTTGAGACACCCAGTTGTACTGGCTTAACGGGATTCCAATGTATGTTTATTAAGTCGTTGTTTAACTTGGCAAACCTTGTACGGTTCTTACAATAATGTAATCTCTAGATCAGCAAGCACTTACACTTGTGTAAATATAAGTGCTTGAAGTGCTACATCAACAGAACTTGCTACGCTATCGTCGAATAATTGAAAAATCAAATTAAAAAGTAAATTTTGCTCCCATCCTCTTGATAACCTCTTAAAAGTGAAATAACTGAAAATGAAGTCTTCAGTAAAAAAAAAAAAAAAAATGTATGAGGAACTTTGTTGCTAATGAGCTGTACGGTTGATTCCTTGAGTTTGTCCCATAATTAACCTAAACACCCTGTATAGCGTACATGATGAAAGCTGTCCTAAAATCACCTTTTCAGATTGTTTGAAATCGTCATTTTTGAGAGCATGATGCGGTCTTCCAAAACAATGCGAGACATCCAGAATTCAATTTCTCCCATCTGTAGGGATTCATTTCAATATCTATTAATGTGTTTCAAGATTTTCGTTTTTTCATTTTCCTTCCCCTAAATCGCTCAAACGGTGCACTGTACGCCGAAGACCTTGGGCTTGGTTTGAATAATGCAGTCTTTTGCACATAGACTACACTAGGGGTCTAACGAGTCCGATCGTATAGCATGCAAAGATGCTATAACTGGTCAAATACGTGGTTTTTCGAGGTTGTGGCTGACCTAAACAAATAGGGTGTTACGTTCGAAGTTACGCAAAATCGACTGGGGCAGGCTTCATGTCCGTAGAAGTTTACTCGTAGCGAATAATCTCAATTTCAGAATCTAAAAACCCCAAATAAACACTCCAACCTCAACGCCCCAAGCCTCAAAATCACTCGTTTTTATTACGATAATAAGCCTATGTGTTAGAATTTTCAGTGTCTTTCTATTGCGTTAATTATACGAGAAAACGTCCCTCAACCTAACGTGAATCCACAAGTGATTTCTAATGTCTTTAATTGTTCTGTCGGAACACCTGTTGATGTACCGACATTGTATTCTGCTTTTTGTTTTCATGCGGAATATTGATAATGACTGTCAAGTGGTAGTGAAGAAACCGACCGAAATTGATTACCAACGAATTTCATAGTGGGGTAGGTATAAAATAGATAGAAAGATAAGTAGTCAATTCTAAACAGAATAATGAGAAATGATTAGCTCCTCCGAGAAGTGAAGTTATTACGGGTGAAGCTCAGGTGCCTTGAGGTTGGATTCGTCTTTTTACTATCCCGCCTTCATTCTCATCTTGTCCGTCATCTTGTCAAATTAGGCTTGGACTTTCCATTTACGATGCTCAGGAAACAATTAACCCTCTCGAAACTATGCTGTGTCGCCTCTGGTGAAGGGTTCTGTTCACCTCTAGAAAAAAACGACCTTCTAAGTGGGTGGGAAGTCGAGGCTGCTCTGGTAGTGCATCGAACGCAGGGGTTCACAATTAAATGTTGGTTTATTACTTTCAATAATGAATCTTTGTGATCTAAAAAGATGGACACATTTTTTGGCTCATTCTTAATTTGCTACGTTTCAGACACCGATCTGTTTATTAATATATACCTGTTCAGTAGTAATTCTAATTGTGCTTTTGATAGTTTGTGTTTTTGAAATATTGGTTTTGTGCAAACCGTAAGCCATTAGAGTACGATTTGTACTTATGATATGCACCCGTCGGACCTGCTCTACTAGGGTAGTGAATACACCAGGGTTCATCATTGGATATTGAATTATAGCGTTCGACAATGAATTTTTGTAATCAACCAAGATGGACACATTTTGGTTTATTATTCAATAATAAACCATTGTAATCGCTCTTGAAAAGAAAAATTTTCAACCCCCCCTGAAAATGTCATGGTTTACGTTTCAAAGGGGGTAGAATCCGAATCTGCAATACAAATTTTTCCGTCCGATTTCTCCCAAACGGCTGGAGCAAAATATCTGAAATTTTCAGGAAAAATCCATGTTGGTCCGACATCGCCCCAATTCTTTAGCCAGCACTCTCACTTAATTTAAAGTGCCCTTTAAGGGTTATCAAAATTTGGTAAAATCCCAAAAACCATAAAAAAAAGTCGAAGCGGCCTAAATTTGGACTCTTTTTGAAGAACTTACCATGAGGAATCGAATGAGCCCCTCCCCAGGTCCGCAGGTCAAACCATTCCCGATGTATGGCCCGATTTATGGTGCCAACATTTGCGTTATTTTGGTTTATTGTTTTTATTTTGATATCAGTAATATAGTGATGTAATGTGGATACTGGATTGAACTCCTAAAAGGCTTTTTAGCCGATACACGGGTTAAAACATTCTGATTTGCATGAAACGCTGCAAATTCTTTCACTGGAGTTTTGGTTTATAATTGTTTTTGTTTTGATAGCAGTAACCTAGTGACGTAGTGATGTAGTGATGTAGTAATGTGGATACTGGAGTGAACTCCTAAAAGACTTTGTAGCCGATACACGGGTTCAAGCATTCTGATAACCATAAAAAAACGCTGCAAATTCTTTCACTCTGGTTTATTATTCAATTGGCTTGCGTTCATGATTTGAATTTCTACTAAGCTTTGGAGTGTGCGTGTTTCACAAGTGATAGAGCGATTATTGAATTTCAGGAGATATGCATGTAGCACGTAAATCTGTTCTCAACCAAAATTGAACAGTTGATCATATTTGTGTGCCTCCTGAAATTCAAAAATCGCTCTATCACTTGTGAAACACGCACACTCCATAGCTTAGTAGAAATTCAAATCATGATGAGCCAATTGAATAATAGACCCCAGTGAAAGAATTTGCAGCGTTTTTAAGTGGTCTAACGCAATTCTGTATTGATGAGTTGTTGACAGGTGGCATTGTCTCACCTGAAATATGTAGGTATGACATTCTCAAGTACAACGGTACAAACAACATGGTAATGATGAATCGATAACTAACATAATGACCCTATTTATTCCCTCAATGTGTGGATTCTTCTTAGCTGCACCGCAGACCTCGTTTTACAGACCCAGACCCCGTTTTTTTTCGTGGGAAGCTCCGCATAATCCGGCACCTTCTCCCGGCTCCCTCGACATCTCACACAATTAACTCATAATTTTCTCATCGCCTCCAATTAAAAGAGGGGCAGCCGCCCCCGTCCATTACCTTCCCACCTGCGAACGGAAAGAAAGTTATTTTTCTTTTCGGGATCACCTTAATACGTATGGAAATCGAAAACTGATCATTTTCACCTTCGGAATTTGCTTTATAGGATAATTCGCAGATAGTGCGAAGGTAGTTCTTGGTAGAAAACAGTGAGTAGGTTTCTGCCTTGACACCAATAACTGAGATTTCTCAAAAAACTTCGTCCACGTGAAGTGAGTTCAGAAGCTATTTTCTTTCAAATTAACTTAGATGCCGAAATTTGAAACTGGCGACAGCCCAATTCTCCAAAGAAACACCAGCGAGGTCCAACAGTCCTTTGACATGGTATACCTCACAATAATGGACACAAATTGGCCCTTCAGGTCTTTGAGTTGTCTCAAAACTAATACATTTATCCCTTGCTCATTAAAATTAACATTTTTACATATATACAATATTGTAATTATAGTTGGGGGAAATACCACCGCGTGTGGCAATCCCGAAACCGGTAAATGCAGCCGGTCCAAGATCTGTCAAGTCACACAAAACTCCTTCATTTCGTAACCTTTCTAACGGCCATTCAACTTTCACTTAAACTTTAGTTCATTGCGAAATCTCAAGTGATGAGTCAAAAAAAATACAACCTCAGCGAATTATTTTTTTGATTATTGTTATTTTAATATTAGTGGAGAATAATTAATTTGATGTACACCCCTATCAGACAATTTTTTGTTCAAGACAACAATCGCGGATAAATTGTACTGAAGTAGAGAAATATAAGAATCATAAAAAAAATAAATAAAAAAAATAAATAAAATAAACAAAAATAATAACAGAAAGGAAATTTAAAAAAATACATTTTTTGAAAAATGGTACGTTTGGTGGCATTTTGCACTTAGTTTCGTATGCATTCTACCTAACTATTCTTTCATGCTAGATCTTAATTATAGTGAAAAATAATTACATGTATAGATAGAAACTCAAAAATTAAAAAGCCGACTACATTATAAATTTAAACAAATGAACAGAAACAGGTATTTAGTGATTGAGAAGGGCATTATAGGCGGTTCTCAGTTTTAAGGGCCGTTCTAAATTGCAAAAAATAATAATTTTGATAAAAATCTGATAGGTTTCTTAGTAAGGGATTTACGATGAAAATATATCGTACTGAAATCAAACTGAAACTAAATACCATTACTGAATAACATTCTCAATGTAGGACAGAGCGTAACATTTACTCTAAATTAGATAAGACATCTGATTTACATTTTGGTTTATTATTCAAAAATAAACCATTTTAATCGCTCTTGAAAAAAAAATTATAACCCCCCTGAAAATTTCATGGTTTACGTTTCAAAGAGTGTAGAATCCAAATCTACAATAAAAATTTTTCCGTCTGTCCGCCGTACGCCGTACGCACAATTTCTCCCAAACGGCTGGAGCAAAAAATCTGACATTTTCAGGAAAAATCAATATTGGTCCGACAACGGCCCAATTCTTGAGCCAGCTCTCTCACTCAATTTAAAGTGCCCTTTAAGGGTTGTCAAAATTTTGTAAAATACCTAAAAACCTCAAAAAAAGTCGAAGCGGCCTAAATTTGGACTCTTTTTGAACAACTTTCCATGAGGAATCGAATGAGCCCCTCCCCAGGTCTGTAGGTCAAACCATTCCCGATGTATGGCCCGATTTATGGTGCCAACATTTGCGTCATTTTGGTTTATTATTGTTTTTGTTTTGATTGCAGTAACCTAGTGATGTAGTGAACGTGGATACTGGAAAAAACTCCTTAAAGGGTTTATATCCGATACACGGTATTGAAGTATTCCGATAACCAAAAAAAAAAAAAAAAAAAAAAAAAAAAAAAAAACGCTAAAAAAAAATTCTTTCGCTGGGGTTTATTATTCAATTGGCTTGCGTTCATGATTTGAATCTGTACTAAGCTTTGGAGTGTGCGTGTTTCACAGGTGATAGAGCGATTATTGAATTTCAGGAGATATGCATAGAGCACGTAAATCTGTTCTCAACCAAAATACCTATTTGGATTGATCAGTTGATCATATTTGTGTGCCTCCTGAAATTCAATAATCGCTCTATCACCTGTGAAACACGCACACTCCAAAGCTTAGTAGAAATTCAAATCATGAACGCAAGCCAATTGAACCCCAGTGAAAGAATTTGCAGCGTTTTTTCACAGTTCATTCAATGACAGCATTCAAGTCGAGTATCAAACGTAACGTAGGATAGGTGCTCTTAAATAAGGTAGGAACAAAGATCGGAGTTGAAACATCACGAGTCACAAACAATTCCAGGCCGATGATTTTCAGGCTTAATTTGGTAAGTTTACTAAGCCTATTATGTTTATTATTGAAAGTGAAAAACAGGAATTGGGACACCTAAACTTGAAACTTTAAGAACGAAATTCGAAAGTCGTGACTTAAGTAAACATTTGTCCTTACTTCACGTATCAAGTAAAGAAATGTGATTAAAGAAATGCTTAAGGTCCCTGGATCTACATTTACTTTCACGTATTTGCTTGAGTATTTCCTTAGTTATTGACTCTGAACAGAGCAAGTAGTCACAACGCCTCAGAGCTTCACTTGAGCATTTTCTTTCGACGGAGTAAGGATTATGAATTCCAATCAGCCCCATAATAGACCACACCAGTGTGTAAACTCAATAGTTGCATGGAATCCCAAAAATGAATTGCCTGAAGCTCTGGAAAGAATGTTCAAGCGTAATTCTCACTTGAATGTATGTGAACAACCATCTCATTCCGTTTTAAGGTTTTGAATGTCTCAGGTACATTGCAATGTCAGCCTCATCAATTATGCTACTAGAAATAACAAATTATGCTATAGTAACATCAGGAAGGCGGCTACATTTCTTTTATTAAGAGAGAATACAAAGTTACAGGTTGAATGTATTGAAGTTCGTCAGTTTGCAAGAAGTCAGTGTGCCGACCAGATGGAAGTAGCTGTAAAAGGTATGCACAAATTATCTTTTTAATTGTAGATCAGGTCATTCTAAGCACAATGACACAATTTGTCAAAAACGTGCATCATGGTACACAACATAACGCGAGCGGACACAACTAGCTACCCATAATTGTACATAATCTATTGTTGCAGATTCATAAAAGGTGTAACAACCTGTTGTAATATAATAACGTTGTCTTGGATTTTTGATCCTATACCTATTCACTTGTCACAATTTCTAGGGACTATAATTACCTAACTGTTGATAATGTCAACAGCATGCATCGATATTAGTCGTGCCGTGCGTGACTGTACGCCGTATTGACACAATCTGGGGGGAAGATAAATTTCTCCGGCTATTTAAAAATGCATGGGCCCTTTTCCAAGTTGTGAATAATCTATAATGCCCTCTGTTTGTAACAGACATCGTGGTGTGAATTTTACATAGAGGTCATACGGAATGAGTGTTAGCAAGTAGTCGCGGTCTGTTGCGAGGTACCGCGAGTGTTGCTGCGTTGAGAATTACGACTCAACTCGTGTTTTTGCCTGTTACGGATTCAGACAAATACCACAAAACGATTGCAGTAACGTGAATGTTGTCCGAACATGGTAAACACATTCCGGGCAATAGGTGGAAGAGGTGCGCGGATTTAGTGCTGTCAAATTTCAAGAAATTCACGGGAAATTCAAACACATGGAAGCCCTCAATCGTCAGCCCAAAACCGGCGCAAACAATAAGTGGACTTTCTACGATTACTACTTAAGGCCCAACAGATGGCTTATTTCAGTCGGGGTGTACATATTGTTTCTGACGACTTTTGCTTACGTTTCAACCATACTGGGGACAACCGTGGTCGTGGCTACTGGTCATTACATTGGGATCAACGTTGATCCGAGCCATTTCTTCTACTTATTCGTGGCAACTCTCTTCAGTCTACTGGTTCTACGCTTCTTGGAGTTCTTTTGAATCTGTCGAATGCGACGTGTTGGGTGACAAATTTGAAGCGCTGAAACCCAACCAATATTTTCTTTGTACTGATTCCAATTTCAACCTACATTTTCGTATCTAAGATGTTGAAATTCCACCGGCATTCCACTTATCTGATTTTCCACGTGCATCATTCCAACCTCGTTTCCTTCACACGTTCCAGCCAACTGAAGGATTTCCTTAAGTACCTTCTAACATTTTTGAAGACAGTTTCCAAAAACACCCTAGTATTTCGATTAAAAGAACAATTTGATAGAGGTTGATCACGAAAAAGAAATGACCTTCAACCAATCGAATGAGTGATCTCTATTGTAACTTTACACAAAACCACAAACGATTCAACGATTTGCTATTGAGCATATTGTTGAAACAACGAAATTTATTCGAGAGTACTGTAAAGTACTGTCTCAGGAAAAACAGCTATATCTAGCTTGCAATAAGCAAAACTCTTGCTAAAAGCCAATCAACAAAGCCCATGATAACTTGCTTCAACTAAAGAAGAAAAAATGGAACGCATTGATAAAGTATTACAACAACATTCTACAGCTTGCAAGTTAGTCAGTTCATTGTGTGAACCCTTCGATCGTCCATGTCTATGATTCTTGATCGTTTTGGCTCAAAAGTAATTGGATTACAACCGATGACGACTAGCCCGAGGACATGAAAAGACTGATTCTTCATCAACCAACACTAAACTGTTTTAGCTATGTAGGTAATATCTTACAATATTTTATCTTAGTAAGATTTTATTTAAAACGTTTAAATTGTCAAAAAAAGGTAGGTATAGATGAATACGTGAAATGAATGAAAGAGAATAATGTGTCAAGTTCTTGATCGTTGTATGAATGGCTTTTTTCATTTCTCATTTAGGCATTTGAAAGTATTCTACGTTTTGAGATCTCTTTTAAACAATACAATTTTACTAATGTGAGTTTTGTAACAATTATTTAATTACCGTAAAATATATTTACTGTTAATTAACACATTCCCCACCCTTTACCTTTTAACATTTTTGAAGGTACTTTCCGAAAACGTCCTAGTATTTTGATAAAAGAGCAATGCGATATGGATTTATCACGACAAAGAAATATCTTCACCACATCGAATGAGTGATCTCTACTGTAACTTCAAAGAAAACCTCAAACGGTTCAACTGTTTGCTATTAAGCATTCTGTTGAAACAATGAAATTTATGACAGCACTGCAAAGTACTGTCTCAGGAAAAACAGCTATATCTAGCTTGTGTTGAGCAAAATTCTTGCAAACAGCCAATCAACAAAAACCCATGATAACTTGCTTCAACTAAAGAAGAAATAATGGAACGTACTGATGAATTATTTGAATTATCACCACAACATTCTACAGCTTTCAAGTTAGTCAGTTCATTGTGTGAACCCTTCAATTGTCCATGATTTTTGATCGTTTTGCCTCTGAAGTAATTGGACTACAGCTGATTCGATGACGACTAGCCTAAGGACATGAAAAGACTGATTCTTCATCAACCAACATTACACTGTTCTAGCTAGGTACTCTCTTACAATATTTTTGCTTAGTATGGTTTTGTTGTGATTACTTTTATGTCAAAAATTTAATTGGCAGTGCAATAGCCAATCATTTAAATTGTCAAAAATAGGTAGATCAATACGTGAAATGACTGAAGAATAATATTAAGTTCTTAATGATTGTGTGAATGGATTTTTCATTTCTTTTTAGGCAATTGAAAATATTCTACATTTTGAGATCTCTTTTAAACAATAAAATTTTACTAATTTGAGTTTTGTAACAATTATTTAATTTCCGTCAAAACTATTAACCATTAATTATAATTTATAAATTAATTTGGTTTGAACGGGACTGGAGCAGTGGTCGATGCAAATATGCTAAGTAGTTGTGGACATGCTGGATCCTATTCGTGAGCCACTGTTACAAAAATTCCCAAAGAGTATTTTGGTTTATCATTTTCAATAAAATACCTTTGTAATAAAAGAAGAAAAATAAAATTTCCACCCCCTCCCCCTCAAAATTTGTTGACTTACTTACATTTCAAGATGTGTAAAATCCGAACTACTGAAACAAAGTTAATGAAACATGGGTCAGAAATCACATTTGAGGTTCAGTTAATATTGAATTCTCGACGTCGATCTCAATCAACCCTTAAAAGTGAAATCGAAGGGTTGAAATTTTCAAAATCGAAAACTTTAGAAATGACACGAAATGTAGATGTTGGTACCGTAGAGCTCATCAATTTTCCAATAGATGGGATGGTGGTGAATCAACATTGAAAATTGTTTTAAAAACGCTGCAAATTCTTTCATTGGATTGCGTTCATGATTTGAATTTCTACTAAACTTTGGAGTGTGCGTGTTTCACAGGTGATAGAGCGATTATTGAATTTCAGGAGATATGCATAGAGCGTGTAAATCTGTTCTCAACCAAAATACCTATTTGGATTGATCAATTGATCATATTTGTGTGCCTCATGAAATTTAATAATCGCTCTATCACGCACACTAAAAAGCTTAGTAGAAATTCAAATCATGAACGCAAGCCAATTGAATAATAAACCCCAGTGAAAGAATTTGCAGGGTTTCATGCATATCAGAATGCTTCAACCCGTTTATCGGCTACAAAGCCTTTTAGGAGTTCACTCCAGTGTCCACATTACTACATCACTACATCACTTGGTTACTGCAATCAAAACAAAAACAATAATAAACCAAAATAACGCAAATGTCGGCACCATAAATTGGGCCATACATCGGGAATGGTTTGACCTACGGACCTGGGGAAGGACTCATTCGATTCCTCGTGGAGTGTTCTTCAAAAAGAGTACAAATTTAGGCCACCTTGACTTTTTTTTGAGGTTTTTAGGGGTTTTACAAAATGTTGACAACCCTTAAAGGGCACTTTAAATTAAGTGAGAGTGCTGGCTCAAGAATGGGGCGTTGTCGGACCAATATTGATTTTTCCTGAAAATTTAAGATATTTTGCTCCAGCCGTTTGGAAGAAATCGTGCGTACGGCGTATGGACGGAAAATTTTTTATTGCAGATTCGGATTCTACACCCTTTGAAACGTAAACCATGAAATTTTCAGGGGGGTTAGAATTTTTTTTTCAAGAGCGATTACTATGGTTTATTATTGAATAATAAACCAAAGAAAAAGGTTAACAACAATTCAATTTTAGGCTGGGAAAAACCGTGTACGACGTGATTTGGGAGACAATTTTATACAAAACAAATTAAAGGAAATTTAACACTCTTTCCAATGGTATATTATAAAATTTAATTTATTCACCAAAGTAAGGGAGTTATGGCTATTTCAGTGAAATAAGGTCGACAAAAATAGAAAAAAAAAAACTTTGATGTAGAATAGGAAGAAAAGGAGCGGACTAAACAACAATTGTTATGAGGTAAAAGTTGATGCAAAGTTGCTGAATCGATCCCTGAAGTTTCGTCTTTCTTATATCGAACACTCCGTATAATAATGATTAATAAACCTTTGCGTTAAAATTTGCATATTTTTGGCGATTTCAGACCACTTTGCCCCTCATCAATCTTCCTGTAGGTCACTCATCAACAGGGTTTGGGATGAGTAGAGTAGAAAAACTCTTATGAGGAATTTTATAATCAGTTCATTGTGTTCAGATACGTAATATGTAGTTCTGATATGTTTTTGTGGTAGCAATGTACACAATGCTCAGTGGAGTAAGCGGTAGTTCCATTGTGTAGCCGAAAATGCGGATCAACAGCATCGACAAAAGTAAAAGTGACCTCACTCCCTTTTCGTATTATCGAGGAAATGTAGGTAAAGGAGCTCCATCGTGGTACAGGGTGTTGTGAATAGTTATTCGTACAATACCGATCCGTTGAAGGAAGGGGAAAGGAATCACCTTCCTCTTATTCCGTTTTGGGTGACTGTTACTTTCTCACGGTTCGCCCATTGTCGACGTTCTGCGCTGGAGGAAGTGATTTAGCCCTGTGCGTAGAGGCGAACAATATGAGCGTGAATTAATATGTCCCTCCCGTGTCTGTATCGAAACCGAATTCTCAAACAACGATGTTGATAGAAAGGTAGATTGCATATCCCAGAAGGCTCTTACAAGGATTCTTAGACAGGAGCTTACAAGGATACCAAAGGAACAAAAACCACTATTGTTTCATTAATCTCTATGTATCTTTCTGATGAAACAACAGAAAACAAGTTTAATTCCAAAAGTAAGTTGAATTCATTTTAAACTCATATTTAAATTTTAACTTGCATTTCAAGATTCGCGAATCCTTAAAAAAACATTCCAGTCATCCAGCATGATTTTAAGACTGAATTTTCTTTATTATTTTTAAAGTTTTATAAAGAGAATATGTTTGACTTTTTTGTAACAATTTAACTCAAAAACTACTCGATTAGTTAAAAAAATTAATTCAAAACAAGAAAGATACGGCTTTATTGTATTCTTTTTAAAAACAATTTAGAGATCTAATATATAAAATTTCCGTGTCACAGAGGAAACGGCTTAACCGATTTTTACCAAATTTTATATGCGTATTCAATGGGTCTGAGAATCGGCTAACATCTATTTTTCATACTCCTAAGTGATATGGGTTGTTCACCCTCAAGATTTTTTTCTTCAATTTTTGGACGAAATTGGTTGTTTTTTAAAAATAATGTGGCATTAAAAAATACATGCAACCCCCAAATTTTTACTTTTTTATCACCAACCCCTATGTTTTTTAGTTTTTTCATCATTATCATATGGATATGGAGTTCGCTCATACTCGAGTAGGCTTTGTAGCAGACACACAATCAATACCTACACACAATACACCCAGTAAGTACTGACGGTAGGTACCAATGAATTCTTAATTTTTTTTTATTGAACCCCAATAAACAGTGAATATTTCTTGATAACTGAACTTCGAAACCGAAACTTGAGAAGTACCAATTAGATGAGAAATTAAGAATTTCACGCTGGTGGTCCACAAGTTGTATGAGCCGATGCTAATGAACCTCCTCGACTTTAAAATTCAAGTTGTCATTTCAACTTTCACTTATTTTGAAAGGAGCTAAGAGGAGATGGCCCTTGCGCACTTGAATGTGGACATCTCTAGTTACCCGCCTTCCCTCTGCCTGTTTGTACGGGTTGTTTGTGAAGCTCGGTCTTTGTAAATACAGCTGAAACCGCCTCGAGGTCGAACCTAGAAAACGTGCACTACATACACTACTAAACACACAGGGTGTTCTCTGTTAACTTCCTATCTACCGTTGCATTCAACATTCAAGATTTGAGTTAGTTTTTTCGGATGCATAAACCCGTTGGTTATGAACAGCGTCTACGGCATTTCTAAGCTGTCCGCCCAAATTCATCACAAATTCATCCAGTGGCTGGGACGTGGAGAGAGAGAGATTGTGTCATATCCCGAGTGACCGGGGCAAGAAGCCAGATATGATTCCCATTAAGCCTGATGGATCTGCCATAATCCTGGATGTCCTATTTGTCAGTCGCAGCAAGGACATGGAGCATACCTGATGGGTTAAGAAAAATGAATATAATAGCGACGACCTGGGGCGATCGGTATCTGCGCTAGAAAGAGTGGCGCCTATTAACATTGAGGTTATGGCTGTAACCGTGTCACAGCGCGGAGTGTGGTGTGGGAAAAGTGCCTCGGAGTTAGTCGAGGATTTACCCATCGATCGGGGGCTCTTACTCAAACTGTTGGTCATTCTATAGGGACACTTCCTTTCATCTCTCTCTCCTTCATCATCCTCTATTTCCCATACCCCATGGCAACGGGTAAACCTGGGCGTACCCCCCCCCCTTTTATTTCGTTTTTGTTTTTCTTTTCAATTTTAATAGTGCGCCTACTCCGCCTTTGAGGGGAGATAATAATAATGATAAAAAAGTAGTGCATGTATGTAGATGTAGTTACTGTTAAAGAGGAGTCGAATGAGCCCCTCCCCAGGTCTGTAGCTCAAACATTCTCGATGTATGGCATGATCTTATGCTGCCAACATCCGTCTTTGCTCCGCATTGCTAAGTAAACAAATTAGAATGTCATTCAATGTGGGACCCGTAGCGCAGGGGTTTCGTGCGGGACTCAAAACTCCAAGTCCTCGGTTTCGTTCCCCCCGTTCGGCAGGAACATTTTTGCCCCATATGAAAATGAGCAAATTCTTTCACTGGGGTTTATTATTCAATTTTATTCATTTGGCTTGCATTCATGATTTGAATTTCTACTAAACTTTGGAGCGTGCGTGTTTCACAGGTGATAGAGCGATTATTGAATTTCAGGAGATATGCATAGAGCATATTTGGATTGATCAGTTGATCATATTTGTGTGCCTCCTGAAATTCAATAATAGTGCCAAATGAATAAAATTTAATAATAAGCCCCAGTGAAAGAATTTGCAGCGTTTTTATATTCATGAAATATGTTATGAAAATTACTATTTCATAACTTTCAACAAAATTTGTTCGCAAGTGGGTTTTTGGGAGAAAATATATTGATTAGTGAATTCATGATTGCGTCAATACCATTGTCAATAATCATCATGTACTTGATTCCGGGTTTCCTCGACCAATGTTTAAATATAGCTTTTTCCTTTGACATTGCTCATTCACCATGCAGGATTGCGGTTCGTAAATTGAATTCTTCACCGCGCGAGCTTTCGTGTTAACTTGCCAAGTTCTATCCTTCGATAATTCTGAACGAAAGTCAAAGGGGGTACGGAGAAAAAGAAATCTAGCTATCCCTTATCCGACGGCGCATACAAGTTGCGATGATAGTGATTAAAAAATCACATTCAGATCACACACTAGGGTTACGTAACGATTTTTAAACCTACCATCCTACCGTATGACGGTTGTTTTGTCGGGGTGGTGCCTTTTGCGGTCCGAACCGAGTGGGTAAGGTGGAGCGGAAGTAGAAAGCCCCTGGGACGAGGCTTCGAGGTGAGAGTGAAGGTTTTATAGGTGGCGAGCGTAGAGTCGGTATGTGAAACAGTTTTTCAGTGTTGGTTTTAATCTGTGCATCCACCAGCCGTTTTAATAGCTTCCGAATGGAGCAGAATTCTGAATATTTATGAAGAACTGCCCACTGAGATAACTGACTAGAGATCAGGGTGTTTCACTTTTAAGACGTCGATGAAACTCCAATCTAAGACATTTATCATGAGACCTGTGCTATGACCAATACCGCATACTGAAGCAGTTAAATGCTTGGGTTCGACACTTGACTCCAAATTAAACTGGAATAAACGCATAGAAAAGAAGAAAGAAGAACTTAAAATCAAGTACAGAAGGATGTATTGGCTAATGGGAAGGAATTCCCATCCCTCTCTTCACAACAAACTGCTTATACATATACAGGGTGTCCCAGGAGCTATGCACAATCCGACTCCTACGTATTCTACAACTCATTTCCGAACAAAAATGCCTCTTAGCAATTTTTTGCCAGAGACCTCGTTTCCGAGTTATACGCGATTTAAGATTTTTTTTCGTGTTTTCGATCTTATGTCATTAAGACTGTCATAACTCCCTCAATTTCGGAGATAGCTCAAATTTAATGACACCGTTGGAAATATCGTTAAATTTTCTATCTATTAGATGTCAGAAAACATTTTTGTTATTGCATTGAAGATGTGCGATTGCTGCGCGAAATGGCAGTTTCGTCAAAATCTTGAAATCGTCCGTTTTTCATCTCGCCTAGAAACCCCATCAATGCTTGTTGCAGAACTGTGCAGGCCTGGTAAAACGTGCGCCAAAACGTCAGCTTTCCAACGGTGTAGTCGTTTTGGTTTTAAAAAATATTTTTAGTTAAGGAAATGGTGTTTAAATGCAGAAAAACGTGTGTTTTCTTTTAAAATTGAGGTTTTTTCAAAAGTTTCTCGCTGAATCAAATGGTGACAACACGATTTAAGTTAGTTTTCTCGGATGCATAAACCCGTTCGTTTGTGAACAGCGTCTACGCCATTTCTAAGCTGTTCAGCCAAAGTCAGGATAATCGAAGAGCCGAGAGATGGCTATTGTTTGTGTTCATTTCAGGACCCTTCAATCATAAATCGCGAATGACTCGAAAACGATGCCACTGGCAAAAAATTGCTAGGAGGCATTTTTGTTCGGAAATGAGTTGTACACGAGGAGTCGGATTGTGCATAACTCCTGGGACACCCTAAACTGAAAAATACCTAATGTTTGAAAATTCGGACAGCTACGGAGGAGGCATTGGCTTGGTTAGGGGCGAGGATATGCAATGACCCGCACAACCCCCCGGTCTTGAAGGAGGGGTTGCTTTGTGCGCCGTGTATTATCAACCCCAATCTGATTTAGCCGTAGCATTGTGTGTTGCAATGTTGATTATTTTTTGATACAAGCCTTTTCTGTACAACAAATAATTAGCTTTATACGTCTTAAGTAAGTAGAGGATGAAAACGGGAATGATTGTACGGCAAAAAAGTTGGTATGGGGAAAGAATCATAAACATATGACAGGTTGCTAAACTAATGTAGGAATCATCAAAATAAGTCAGAAAATAGTTATCGGTTGATCATAAACACTCCGTTTATATTCCAACACGTTATATTAATTTGTTCATTTGATTTTGAAAAAAAATGACACTATTTTAGAAGGTAGATAACAACTAAACTGCTTTCAAGCACTCCCGCAAGAAATAAACCACTTATTTTCATTGCAAGGAAGCAAAGTTTGGTGTAAGTACTTTCGGAAACCACGAACCTTGAGAGCGATTGCGTCCATGGTAGAGTTTATGAGGAACTATGTGTACCCAGCTCCAATCATTAAAGGAGCGGTTGGGACGGATTTTTTTTCCGTGATTTTATTACCGCGACTGAAAAACATATACAAAATACATTCATTTATCAGTAGTTTCTTTCATAAAATTAGAAGTCCACTTTGAAGGGTAGTTCTCCAGCGAGTCATACCCTATTTATATCATATACTAGACACTCACACAATGTTCTTATGTGCACTAATATCGGCCCTGCACTACGATACGAGATCCGGTGGTTTGTTTCGCTTGAGACGCCGAAGTTCTCCTCCGTTGTCCAAAACGTGGAGCATCTCCAGGTTCTCATGTCTGTGAAGTCGTTTTTGGCGCTTCTTTGCAAATTTTAGTACAGTTTCTTGAACGGTTTCCATTCTCAAATCTTTGTGAATATCGTCGTTACGCATATACCAAGGTACATTTACCATACTTCTTAGTATCTTGTTCTGGGAAGTTTGTATCATGTTAATATTTGATTTCTTGGCATAACCCCAGAGCTGAATTCCGTAAGTCCAAATAGGTTTGAGATTTTGCCTGTAAATAAGCAGTCTATTATGCAATGAAAGTTGGGATTTGCTACCCATCAACCAGTACATGCTTCTGAATTTAATTTTAAGTTCTTCTTTTTCCTTTTCAATGTAGTGTTTCCAAGTGAGTTTGGAGTCGCGGGTTATTCCCAAATACTTTACTGTTTCGGCATATGGAATTGTATTAGAATTGATTTGAATTTCTAAAGGGGTGCGATTTGTGAAATTTATGTGCACTGACTTAGATTCATTGAGTTTCATTCTCCAAGTTTTAGTCCACTTAGTAACCTCATCCACTGATGTTTGAAGATTGCGGGTAGAAGTTTCTATATCATTCCCTACGGAAAGGATTGCAGTATCATCTCCAAAGGTAGCAAGTACAGCGTTTTCATTAACGGGGATGTCCCTAGTGTACAAAAGGTAGAGCACAGGCCCGAGGACGTTGCCTTGAGGGACGCCAGCTGATATGGGTTTCAGACCGGAAAACTGGTCATCTTGTTTTACATGTGGGTAGGATGGAACCATAGGAAGGGTTGAGGTTTTCATGCTGGAAGAGCAAAGCACAGACTCCAAAATCAGGGGTTGTATTTTCATCTAGCTTTACATTTCAAGTCGTACAAGGCTTACAATGAGAGGAGTTGATTGATATGAGGTGTTGAATCTTTCTTTTTGTTTCATCGCTTAGAGATATCCACGATTCAGGATTTTCTCCTATTAGCAAGAAATCAATGCGTCATCATCAACACTAACTTAATTAGCAAATCACCGCCTTCGACTTGTCTCCAGAGCAAAACCGCTTCTCTCCTTTTTTTAAAGCCACCTGTACACACAAGCCCGAGGAAGTACATATTAGAGTCACCCCGAGGGAGTTACCACGCAGTAACCAACGAGAATTATGTTCGGCGGTCCACTCGAGCGCCCATATTGCGTAACCTCCGGAAATGGACTCGTTTCTTCAATGCTCCACCGTCTTTCTTTAGTCCTCATATTTGAAAAATAATTTAATTCATTCGAACTAAACGGAAATTCTATTAAAAGCTAGTGAAATGACCTCTTACTGCACTCAAGAACCAAGAATTCCAAGTTTCATTGCGAATTACAACTAAATACTCGTTCTTTTCATCATAATCATTTTATGAAAGGGGTGTCTTGTCATAAGTATTCACGTTTTTATCGTAAGGGATCTTGTAATTGTATAAATGTACCGTTAGCCTTCAAATGTAATTACTTAGGTGTTATTTTTTATCAAAAGCTGAAATTTAATCTCCATATCGAGTCCTTGATTGTTAAGCCGAGAAAGTGATTCTATGTTTTCAAAGAGGCTAGGAGCTTTTGGTTTATTATTCAACAATAAACCATTGTAATCGCTCTTAAAAGAAAAATTCTAACCCCACCTGAAAATTTCATGGTTTACGTTTCAAAGGGTGTAGAATCGAATCTGCAATAACAATTTTTCCGTCCGTCCGCCGTATAGAGCGATTATTGAATTTCTCCCAAACGGCTGGAGCAAAAGATCATAAAGATCACGGCAGGAGATTAAGAAATTCAATAATCGCTCTATCACCTGTGAAACACGCACGACTCCAAAGCTTAGTACAGATTCAAATCATGAACGCTAGCCAATTGAAAAATAAACCCCAGTGAAAGAATTTGCAGCGTTTTTCCCATTCAATCAGCTACGATCTATTTACTTTGTGGTTTGGTGTTTTCTTTATTAAAATATGTCACTATTGTGTGGGGTAGTGCTGGTAAGTTGGTGCTGTCGTCCTTGCAGTTCGTTCAGAATACTATTATTAGAATCGCCCTCAAGAAGAGTCCCTATACCCAAGGTTTCTGCTGAGCTTAATACCTAATGTACGAGAACTGTTTTTACTGAAATCATGCATTCTTGTGTTAAGAACTGGCATTCGCCCTGAACACAGATATTGTACTTCATTCACACGTACTGCACTGTCTTCTAACATTGTTTCTACCTAAGATAAACAATCAGAGAGCGATAAAAACCGCTCATTACAAGGTGTAACGTTTTTTCTATGCATATAAAATTAACACTGATGCGAATGAGGGTTTTGGTATTTTTAAACAGGATATTTTGTTTAGGCTCAGAGAATTTAATTTTTGAAGAATCAGAGTTGTAGTTACATGTTATGTTTTATGATTTTTGAGTGGTAGGTCAGGGTTTTATCAAACCAAGTTCTGCTTTCTTATGATTATGTGTTTCTGCTTTTGGTTGAGAGTGACTCCACCAGCACCCACAAGTTCGTAAGAGCTTGTTGTATTGGGCAGAAATAGACTTCTAAATGTCATTATTAATTTATAAACTGTATTCTTATTCCTGTCAATGAATAATTATTCAATTCTATGAGGCTGAATGGAGGAGTTAATTGTGATAAACCGTGATATCTCCACTATTTTCATTTGTATTTATTGATATCGTTGTCGTTTCTGTTGTTTGACCTCAATTTTAGTCCAGTCGTACAACGAAATTTTGCATTTTCGATCGGAAGGGGAGATGGAGAGGATAACAAACTATCCATCCAATCGCTGCATATTTAGCTCATGGCTACAGCCGACTTTATTTGTTCTTTTTATGTTTGATTACGATTTATGGGATATTCTAAAAACATATTTCAGAACTTTAAAAGTTAATTATGGAAGGGGATGAACGGAGTTGGTAAGAATGGCAAATCGTTGGTATATCTTTACTATTTTCATCTGATTTTAATGATTGCATGTTCTTAATTGGTAGTTCTTGTTCAATCGAAATGGTACCTTCACATTGCTATACAGGCGTGTTTAAACTGTTTTTGCCAATTTCTAGTTGTATTAACCAATTTTTCCAACCCAAGTTTTCAAGGAAGAGGTTTACATATGCTAAAAATGGTGATTTTCAAGTGAAATTCAGACTTCTTATGTCTTTCAAGGTAAAATAATCCAAAGATTTATTGGACATTTGGTACCACTAAATATTTCTTCTTTTCATAATGTACTTACGTAGTTTTATAACCATTTCATGACTCTACAACTATTCACAAATAAACCCCGACAAAGGAAAATATGATTTATAGATCAGTCATGAGATCTTTTCATTCCTTAGGAGTTTGATCAACGTCAGACTGAAATTCAGGGTATTTACGCCCGGTCAAGGATTTACAGAGTCAGATAGCAATGAAACCAAAACTGTAAGAAAAGCTTTCGGAACCAAAAAATACAAAAACAGAATTTCCCATCAATGTTTTGTGAAAATGACCAAGCTTTTCTCACTCTTCAAAAGTGAAGACAATTTTTCGACTTGAAAAAGATCCAATGATGAGAATTGAAAAAGCAATTTCGGTGTGAGGAAAATGATAGTATATTCTACTGCGTGAGGCCACTCTCAGGAGTTTCAGCGATGTTCAAATTGCGATTCCGCTGACAAAGGTTCATGGTGTTTCTGACCGCCAGCTCTGCTCTCATCAACCTGAATAAAGAGGACATTTTCTCGTTTTTAGATTTTTTAGCTTCGGCCCCGACTTGAGACGTCACCGGCGGTGATTCCTTCTCCTGGCATTGGCGGACTTTGAGAATTTCCTTCAAGTCGACGTCCAGTTCGCCCGAACCACTTTCTTTGGCCGTTTCCTGGGATTGAGCGCTTTCCGTGCTTGGCGAACCGCACGAGAACCTGTTGACAGTGCAGAACAGATGAATGAAGGCAGAAATCACGTAACTGAATCTGATGTTGTCAAATACTTGAATCCGCTTTTATATCATTAACGAAAACGATTTGAACTATGAACTGAGATGATAAAACGCTGCATACCGGGGAGGGGGAAAGGTTGTCCGAGTGAGCTAAGGCTGTTACTTACAGCTTACTTAGCTGTTTACTTTCAGTGGGAGTACTGATTAGCCTGGTTCGAATCCGGCAGGCACCAATGATTAGGGCCAAATCCTGTCAAGTGTTGTATACCTGTTCTGTCGTTAGACACTTCACCTCTGATCTCGATATCACGTGAATCCAAATCGCTCCCAACCCAGGGGCGTGAGGCAATGGGAAGCCACGAGCGAAATCGTCAGATCTAGTTCCGAACCTCTCTAGAGGACGGCTAGCAACGTCCGCGACACCTCCGGGTAGTCGGACGAAAATCCAAGGTGAAAATTCCTTGTTTACTTTACTTACTTGATTACACCGGGGTTTATTTTATCTGTATCAGAGAGGTTGATCGAACATGACGCCCAGATCACTAGGTTATCCGTGATTGATGATTGATTTTTAAGCCGAATTTTGTAAACTGGTCCAATAGTATTGGAGGAAAGCTTTGGATGGTGAACGCATCCGATTTTAGAAGTCTTGAAAAGTAAACCAACACATTTTGAGGTAGTTGACACAATTTTTCTTGGTCAAATAATAAGTCTTAAATAAATTGCATTATTCGAATTAATAAACCCGTACGTCATATTCGGACTCTAAGCAATAAATTACGGGGAGTTACAAGTTTTGATTCATTATTTCCAACAATAAGCTTTTGTATTTGTGATGCATATGGTTAGTTTGCTCTTCCCAGTTCTAGAATCTGCCGCCTCGGAAGATATACCTGACGCCTTTCCGCGTTCTGGGACATTCTCTGAGAGTTGAGGGCATAAACGTGGGTTTTCAAGGTTTTTCTGGGTTATGGGGTAGAGTTAATCTCTATATAGATTTCGTAGTGTGATTCCAAACCTGTACGCCGCCATGTTGGCACTGATGGCCATAGCTTCGGTCACTTTTGTCCAACCACCTCCGCAAAACAGGCTTTTCTGTTTCTTGGACGTTTCCTTCTGAATCAGGTCCGGTTTGATTTTCCCTTCGAACAAATCCACAGCGTAGTACAGCGAGGAGAGCGTGTTGAATTTAGAAGATGAGGGCTCCACAAACTGAAACAATCAGTACACAATGAATATCTGTATCGATCTTAAGATACAGTTGACCGATTAATAATTAGTGATTTAGATGTTAATAGCTTGACTATTGGTGCCTCAATCTTATATTTAGTGTTGGTTGTACGAGGTAAACTATTCGAGGGTTGATCAACTATTCAACTCAAAGCTGAACCGGAGTTTTGTCGTACTTTTACATCATCTCTAGAGGCCAGAAGTTGCAGATTATTAACCTTAGCAGATCCTCATTCTTTGGCTGGCTATTATGTTTCCACATTGAACAGTTGTACAGTGTTCATGACATATTGGGGTTGTAATTTTACTTGAAAATCTGAAGTTAATATGCAAAACAGATTACGCAGAAGGTGAATGTGCAGTGAAGGGAAATTGCATGGTAAGTGAAATGAGAGAATGCCCAAAATTGTGCTGTCTCTGAATTTCACTGAAGGAAAACTCACAGAGCTCTTGTAACTGGCCAGAGCTTTCTAGCTGGAAAACGTCGGAAATTGAGGATTTTTGCGATATGGTAAAACTTAGCGAATTTTGTTTAGCCCGAATCTGGGGTGTTCGTTTGCTCTTTATCTCAGGTAGAATCCGACATAGACCAGAAAATGGTGATGGAGTGGAGTAGTCACCCCTTCCGAGGACTGAGACGGTTAGCCTGCATCACCCAGAGGATACCCGGGAATCTAAAAAATAAGACTACAGGTCGTTGCAAGGTGCAGGAAGCACAAAAGCTAGTTCTTGCCGTGCGCTGTTTTGACCGTCCAGATTTCAGAGTTTTCCTTCACAGTATGAGGTGAAATTCAGGTAGTTATGAATGATATGAGTGTAACTGTACGCATGGAACGGTATCAGAATTTCGGAGGAATATGACACCAAAACTTCTCCAAGATTTGCAGCCTGGCTCTAAACTTACAAATTTTGCGATTCTTTAGAGATCTCGAATGTTTTTGAACATTTTTATTGGTTAGCTACTTACGAGTAAATCAAATCAAGTTAGTTGATAAAACCGACAGATACCTGGACAAGTTCGATGCCTTCTTTCCCTCGAGACAGCAATGTGATGCAGGGAAACTGAGATTCCTCGAGGTCGTGTAGCATTTCGCCAGTTCCGCTTCCGAAATTGTCCATCACCATTTCGCAAATCAAGTGCCAGTTGTGAGGTGAGGTCACGTCCCAGCCCCATAGAACGCAGTGGTTCTTTATTACCTGAAACATTGCCAACAAGTAGATGAGATTCCTATGTATGGTTCATGATTGTAGATCTAAATTATGTTCTCTTTACTAAGAAATGTGACCTTTATAGTGTTTTTTTCTTCTACGAATGGGGTCTCAGGATGTATTGTGTAGAGAACTACCTATAAATAATTATTTGATACATTTAACCATGTAAGTCAAACACTATGGTAGGGAGGGAGGATTCTTCTATATAGTTGATTACAAAGATTTACCATCAAATAAACCGAAATGGTGCCAATCATTCATCAGCTGGAAGATGAAAGATCTAGACGAGAGCTTACCAATAAGGTGTAATATAAAAGGTATACGATGATTGCACGTGGCCAAAGCAGCGGTGAAAACAAAGCTGAATGACATTACAGGAGGATGACTTCACTGCTACACGTTAAGTTGTCAATTTAGACTGCTTCTGCTGGTTTTTTCGACCTAACCATTAGGAATACGGAGCGGAAAATTTGGACTTGGAAGTTTTTATTTGCTCAGAACTCAATTTTTAGATAAACATAAGAAATTGGAACATACAGAAATTGACAATTACCTCGAGAACTTCGCTCATGGTCAAGTGTCTGGCGAATGCGGAAGAGACCGGGTTTTCATCGTGATGCAGGTACATGGCCAACATTTTGATGTTTTGCGCTGGAGCGTTCCAGGCCGAGCAGCTGGCATCAGCAAGAAGTCCCTCGTAGAATGGCGGCGACTCCTCTTCAGCCCCCACAAACGTGCTTTTGAACGAGTCTATGAACCGTAGGGTCTCTATCAGCTTTTCTTCGACTGTCGTTTCTGATTCCGAAGGCACTAAAGCCATCTACAAAGAAAAGTCACATTTGAGACATTCGGTCTTGGATGTTGAAATTATCACTCTGTTACAGAAATTTCATGTAATGAATTTTCCTGTAGTTCTGAGTTAACTAAGATTGTATTCATTTAAACAATGAATTCCCGAATGGCTCTTACAATGAACCATGTGATGGATATGGGTAGTTCCCCCTTCCCGATTTTTGAATTTGCTAATCATCTGGATGTTGCAGGCTTTAATGGCCTAGTCCTTGGAAGAGGCAACTATACCATTCTCAAGTTATAACCAAGTTTTTCTTGAGGTTCAACCACCCTACTACGAGAAGGTGTGATACGTAGATCTTTTTTCCTGCTAAGGGATGGGAGTAACGGCTAGTCACTAAGACCACGAGGATCGGTTGTGACACGTTCAACATTTCAATAAGGGACCTTTTTGATAAACTATTCATTCACAAAGTGGAGGAAGTTTCGAGGCGTTCCCTTGGAAATATCGGAGGGTGTTATAGCAACATTTCCAAAGTCCAGGCATCTTATTGATGCAGAACCATGACATTAAAAAAGGATGGGTTCTGCTGTTTCACCATCTTTGCAACGGAGAGCATTCTGCTGTGCTGGCCCTACACATTTTGTTATGTGATCAGCGGGAAGACCTGCAAGTGTGCTAAGGTCTTTATGCATCAGTGACAATAGAGCATTTGCGCAGTTCATTGAGTTGGTTAGAACCTGCTTGGCTTGTCTGTGCTGTGGAGTATTGTAACGGTGTTTTGTTCGTGTCTTGTGCACACATTTATGACACGTTACTGAATTATATAGCTCTTAGCAACCTCTAGATGAGGTTCAGGCCCAATTTTGGTGGACTCTGATCCATTTTCGTAAGGATGTCAGCTTCCTCGTTGCCCACTACCCCTCATGACGTAATACCCAGAGACACGTTAGTTTGTTGCTCTGGGCCGCAGCCTTGGGAGAGCTGAACACCAAGTCAGCTTTGAAGTAACTGAGAAGGCAGAAATCGCCTTTAGTACTGCCTAGCTATGAGAGAGAATAGATATTTCCACATCGAGTCGTTTTATCCAGATCATAGAAATTTTTTACATAATTTTAAGATACGCGGAAATTAAGTTTATTATAATGATTCAAGGGACAAAAGTGCCACGGGAAATATTTCCACAGATTAACGCCTTCATGCACTGTTGGTATATCAGACGCTAATTTTGAAGCAAAGATGATCCTCAGCACTAGAAACAATGATGAAGTTTGGCTCAATTCCATTCATCGACTGGATATGTTTCAATAATCTCAGCATCATTCTTTCGAAATAAGATTTTTGTTGGACATAAATTGCAGTTATAAATATATAAATTGAGTTGCTTTAGGTCTTGGCATCAGAACCTACAGATGAAATTGGTTAGAATCAGTTAGGGAGCCAACCAAGTTCCCCTTGTAAGGCAAACCCAATATTCTTAGTTTACATTTTCCTACTGTCACCATAATTAGCTCTTAAAGAACCCATTTTAATGACATTTTAGAGGCGCAAGAGTAGTTGTGAAATATCAATTTCAATGCCTATCATTTTAAGCTAACATTTCACTGGTTTTATAAGTTGGTTATTGGAGGACTTCAAGTGGATCCGTATATATCAGCTTTGCTTTTATATCATTAAATGGATCGCATAGAACACAAACTTAGTCGGAAATTCACTACCATAAATGATTGATTTCATGATACCGTACTGATCATGGGTCACATCATAATATTAGTTAACTTGACCAATGAAAACCCTGAGGAATTCAACGAATCTTACATACCTAGAACTCCCCGACAAAGAATGTAAACCACATGTTAGGTTTGTTCCGCTGAGGAACCCGAATCAGTTCTGGAAGGAAACGCGATCTGAAGTAACCCTGTTCAGAACCCTGTTTTGCCTAATGGTTTTCAGGAACGTGTGGAATTGTGACCCTCTACGCAACTTACGTAGAACTTTTGTCTAGTTATCAACATTAATTAAGCTATTCTCAGCTAGGGGAATAATGGTATGAAATGGTAAATAAAATGGAATAAACATTTGAATCTATAAGATGTTGAAGCTGGAAAGGTAAAGTAATCCTCAACTTCACAATCGCCGAATTCCAAATTCTGTACGAATTTCAGAACTGTTTGAACTAGATCCAAACAGTTCCAAATGAACAGCGGACTACCAGTCTCGAACGAGTTGTACCTACAAATGACTGAGCTCGGGCTAAAGGGAATATGGTTAGTTTAGAACTCAACTGGTCTGTTGGTTGAACGAACCTATTATAACTTACCATTTCATTATTATTGTTCAAGTTCAAGAACCTAACAAGCGCCGTCCATGACTCATATAAAAAAACTTACAGCTCTGAAATTCTTATTTCTTCCGATAATAATCAACATCGTACTTTTATAAGCAAGCAGCTTATGGCAGCAAGTAGCTCTCCTTCATAACTGTGGATTAAACCCACTGACATTTTGTTCAATTCAGACGTGTCATTTGTTATTAATGTATTGTGATCTGTCATGTTGCTATTATTACTTATATCCGTGACTAAAGAAAGAGGAGCCTCCAAATTCTGAACTGTTCGGGACAGCTAGCCGAAAAATCCTATTATAATCTACCGTTTCATCGTTAAAATCCATAAAAATATTTTGAAAATAATAAATTTAATACTCAAAGGTGTAATAGTTAGGAACCTAACAAGCTTTGTCCATGCCTCATATAGAAAACTTACAGCTTCGAAATTATTATTTCTTCCGATAATATTCAACGTTGTTCGTTTATGAGCGTGCAGATAGCAAGACCATTCTCCCTTTGGGTAACTTCCTCTGCGAATTTGTTCTTCGAACGTGTAACTTGTTATTTATGTATTGTGGTCCTTCATGTTATTGTATGTTTGTTGTTAGAATAATTGTATAGGAATAAATTCAATGAAACCCTGACACCGGCTACTAGTGTTACAATTGTTACTTTATGGAGCAGCATAACTAACTAAGGTAGTTTTTAATACTTTCCACGATGTGTCAATAATCTTTTAGGTAGATACCGCTCAGTGCGGCACCTACAGATCTCATGACAGGATCTGTCATAAGGAGCTCACATAAATTTGTCCAATGAGCTGACACATTCTTCAACTGATAGCATGGAAATTGTTGGGCCGTTGCATATCAATTTCTAGGAGTCTGCCTTGTGCTGTGACAGATTAGGGCAAAGGTTCTCAGCAGAGCTGCTAATAAATGGGAATAGTATGCGCTAGGTGATAAGTTTTTGTTTTGCAGCATTTGCCAATTTCTCTACAAAGTCAAATTAAAGGGAGAATTTAACTGGTAATCAACAGTTACATTTAGTAATACATTTTAAATGCTTATGGTACGACTATAATTACCTAACTTGGAACCGTAACTTCATACTGCTGTTACTAACTACTTTATCCTGATTATGGGTTTTGGTTTGAATGAATAGGTATATTTCATCAAAATAAAATACAGACAGGCCATTCGTTGAGACATTAGCCATGTTTGTTACTGACTGCAAGCGCAGACATTACTAACCGTAGATTAGAAGCCAATTTTCAATATCAAAGATACACATTATGTGATTTGGAGAAAAAGTTTCAATTCTTCTTCAATTCTTCCGAAACTTCTAACCTGAGCATAAACCTGAAGCTTTTTAGCATCTAGGTGTCGCAGACATATCGGCTCACCCATTGAAGGGGTTATATAGTTCATTCCATCTTCTCCTTGTCATAATACGTATCCCATTACAGATGCTCACAATCTTTGTACATTGCAATTTGTGTAACGGAGTTCCATGATGTAAACAGATATGAGTTATTGATCAATCTCTCCAGCAGAGGTTTCTCCAACAAAATATGTTGCAAGCACACAATTTGTATCGCAGAACTGGCAAAAATAAGGGTGTATCATGCTGACTGTCATATTATGTAAACTGACAGATAGATACTTAGAGTCCACATTTGCTGGGTCGTTAGATGTCAACGTTAAGACCACTCAGCGATCATCGATGGGCTATTTCCACTTCGGCAGTTCGCTTGAAAGTCAAAGCACCTGCCGTTCTACGTTCGATGGTGGTCCCTATTGTGTGTGAACATCCCATCATTGTTTCTCAATATGTTCTTTTTTATTGCGAAATTGGCTAATCGCATACCAAACCTGAATTCAAATTCCACATCAACTAGGTTGGAAAAATTCGAAAGCTCCATTTAACCTTAATAGTGCATTTTGTGTCGTGGTCAGTGAATCTCTTTGTTGGATATCCAAGAAAAGGGTGTTTGGTTATAGAGATGAAGGAGGAAGGCTGAGAACTCGCGAGAACTTATTAATTTATTCACGGAAAACAAATTACAGGAAAAATAGCTTTTTAAAATGATGTTTCGACCGGAATGTCCAGGTAACACGTCATGTGTAACAGTCAGCTGTTGTGAGGTTCTGTCTCCACAGGTGTCTTTAATCACAGATTTAGGTACAGTTTTAGCATTTTTTCTAGAAGGTAAGTAATGCATGAATTACAGGATCGTATCTATAAACGGTTTTTGTATGATTTTAGAGATAGTAAATCATCGTTTTCCTGCATGCACGACTACCTATGTATTGGACCAGAAGGGGATGCTGACAGGAGTACTGGCGCATCTGCACCCCCTGGCCAAAATGAAAAAGATACCTGGTAATGACATTATAAGTATAATGTTATCATACTGTTTTTCAACTTTTCCTCATGAATCCTCATGGAAGAGTAGAAAAGTTTCAAATTCTAACGCCAAACAGAGCCTCATAATGGGTGAGAGGATGGGGAGTCGTGAGTTTGGTTAGGGTTGGTTAGGAGCTTGCTGTACAGGAGCAAAGCTTCGGCTCTGCGCGCGATGGGCGGAGCTTGGACATGAAACACAGCGTTTCTCGCTGTTTGATTCGATCCAGTTCAAAGAATGAACCAATGAAAGCGCCCGAAATTTCTGAGCGCACAAATAGTTCACTGCTCACCAACTAAGAATGCTACAGTGCGCTAGAATCACCAAAACACACTCTTGTCATATTATCAGTTGATTGTCCCCAACCCTTGTGACTGAACTGTATTAGCTGCAAATATGCAATTAATACAATAATTGAGTTCGCTAAATTGTCAATGGAGCAAAGAGTGATTATTCTCGATGCAAGGCCACTGTTGACAGGACAGCAACAAACCTTTAAGACAAGCATAAATCATTCCACGATTCGTAAGTTCAACCCTCATTACTACAAAACGGTTGATTGGCTCTGCGGGTGTGAGGTACGTAATAAACTTTTCTGCTTCCTTTGTCTTCTTTGCTGGGATAATAGGAATGAAGCTTGGGATAAAGATGGAATTGGGGTTTCACCTCCACAATGATTCCTGATGGGCAGATATGAATTTCAACTGTTGCAAAACAGGGTTTTCTGAAGTTTGACAATAAATTCAAAATGTTCATTTTGGTTTACTATTGTTTGTTTGTAACCTAGTGATGTCCGGCCGATAGCGTCGAGTTGTAGTGAATGTGGATACTGGTGTGAACTCCTAAAAGTGTTTATAGCCGATACACGGGTTGAAGCATTCTGATATGCATGAAACGCTGATATTATATAGGTAAATATTATTCAATATTATTACTGGCGTTTATTATTCAATATTATTACTGGGGTAAATAAGTATTCTTTCACTGGGGTTTATTATTCTATTGGCATGCGTTCATGATTTGAATCTGTACTAAGCTTCGGAGTGTGCGTGTTTCACAGGTGATAGAGCGATTATTGAATTTCAGGAGATATGCATAGAGCACGTAAATCTGTTCTCAACCAAAATACCTATTTGGATTGATCAGTTGATCATATTTGTGTGCCTCCTGAAATTCAATAATCGCTCTATCTCCTGTGAAACACGCACACTCCAAAGCTTAGTAGAGACTCAAATCATGAATCATTGAATAATAAACCCCAGTGAAAGAATTTGCAGCGTTTTTAAAGGTATTTACGTATCTACTAGTGAAGTTCTTTAAAAGGTAGGATTAAGTCGTTTGTTTCATGATTTGAAGCCGAGAAAGCGGACGAGATTGATCTCCTTTGCATATTGGTAGTTGAAAATTGAATTTGGCTGAGAAAAGCACATTTTTGTCTCACGTTCCCTTCGGTCCCTTGATGTCTACACCCTCGGGGTTTCAGGGCAGGAGCCACCACTGCTTGAGAGCATACGTGTTCTCGAAGACGCGAGGACTTATCAGAAGAAGCGTCCGGATGATAAGGAAGCCGGCTTCCAAGGACCACGTAGTGGGGGCCCAGGAGTAGGTCAGGTATATAGCCGTCTTCCCGCTCCCGCGCGCCTTAGATCCCTTCACACCCCCTTAGTGAGTGCAGTGTTTTTGTATTTCACCCTGTAATTTACTTCGACAACCTCGGGGTCAGATAGTCGGTAAAGCCGAATCGACAAGAGTCCGAGTTTACCCGTTGAATACAGGAGCCCGCGTTCCCGAATCCGTTGATCCATCCAATTCAACACAGACCGCGTCTCAATTTCTTCCCTTCTTGTTTGGATAATGTGCCCTTTCCAGTGAGTTGATAATCGTGTGGACATTCGTGAATCTACGGCAGAACCCATGAGGATTATAACTGTAAGTTATTCAATATATCACTTTTCCATATGTCCAATATATCCGCTATATGCACAGTATAACCAGCCATGCATAACATGTATTCTCTTGGTCATCATACATCATTACAAATTATCTTAGTTCTGCATGCACAAGCTGCTAGAGTTTGATGTTGCATCAAATTTCCACTTGTAAGATTTTCATTAAAATTATTTCTTAAAAAGTTGAAGGACTCTAGAAGAAATGTTCGCGTTTTCGATCTTACGACTTTTAAATTTAACACAACCTCCCTAAACTACAGTACAACTCGAAAACACAGTAGAATTAAATTTTCTTTCACTCTAATGAAAATTTGATCATTTTTTAGTATTCAAAGGTAAAACAACATGCCAAAAGTAAAATTTGAGGAAATGAGAAAAATTATTCATTTTTCAAACTGATTCTTCCGTGGTGTAGTCCCAAAAGTTGAGCTAAAAAGGTGTTTTTTGTGTGTGCCTAGTCAATTTTAAATGTTTATTGCCAATTATGGGAGAGAATAAGTTTCAACGTTGAGAATCGTGTATTTTCAAGTAAATTCAACGCTGTATCGATCAGTACCCATAAATGTAGATGCATTTCACGAATTAGAGAAGTTTTATGATTAAGAGACGTAAACTAGATGATTGAAGAAAGAGAACTTGATGTGAAAAACATTAAAAAAAATATCAAACGGGAACTTTTTAATGAAAATCAGTTGTAAAAACGATTTTAATAGATGGTGCAATCAAATTCTTTATACAGTCCTAGAATGAAAAACTATGCTTTAAAATAGATTCTACAACTAATTTGGATAGGAAGGTATTTTCTCAGCACTTTTTCGAAAGCTGTATGATTTTAGAATAATCTCACTATAAAAAGTTTTTCGAAAATCACACTTTTTTATGTCTTTATTTTATAAAAATTAACCTTCATGTGGCTTGAGGAATCGATAATGAATGACACATTTAATATCATCGTAGAAAAGAGAGTTAAGTTTTTAAGATGATAAGATCCAAACTAATTATCAAACGAGGCAACTACAAGATTTTTTCGAGCCGAAATTTGAGTTTTAATCATTTCAACATTTTGAAAGAAAATTTACTAGCATATTGGAACCAATATTCCGAATGTACAACTAGTTTTGTTAACAGGAGAAACGCATCATCTTTCCGTGAAAATTATTAGGTAGTTAAAAAAACTATATTTAACAAAAAACGGCTAAAGATTGTTTAATTATTTTTTTAGAACAGGTATTTTGTTCAAAAGCTTTTATAAAACTTTAAAACGTACCACCTTACATGAAACTTTGTTTAAAAATTAGTTTAAATATCCCTAAAATTGGTTTAAAAAGTCACCAAAATTTTGAAAATTCTGAAAATCCAACATACTTGTTTATACTTAATTTCCAAGTTGTAACAGATTTAATTTATGAAGTGTTTTGTTGCAGTAATGTCTAAAGTTTACAATTTTTCTGCATATAAAGCGTATACTTTATTACGATTTAATATAAACATAGTAGTATGATTCAAGTCTAATTGCTGAAATGGCCACAATTCCATGACTGAAACTAAATAACATAATTCACTTTAATTGCGAGAAAAAGTGGTGTTTTTATGTTGAAAAACGTGATTTGGTTCGTTTGAAGAATGAGTTTCTTTTAAACTAAAGAGTCGGGCTGTGGTTTTTCCTGCTGACTCAAGATTATATTTACAGATCAACCCAATTTCGTAGTAGCACATAAAAACACATACCTAACGTTTCTATAAAAAATACGTTTTTGGTGTGTAAGACATAATTAAATAACAGAGATAAGGAGAAAGAGTGTTAATATTCGATTCAGAGTGAACAAAATTCCCGAATTCTAACGTCACTCAATATAGATAGATAGATAACTTATTCTGTCAGTGAATAAAATTAATACAAATATTTTAATACATGTGGATGATTCTATTCTGAACATGAACTACTCGTTTTAGGTTACTTTCTCAACAATAGGCTTGGCCCGTGCTGTCTTGTGGGAAGGCCTATGCGATTCAGTCTTGGATTAAACTGAAGGGCATTTAGGCACTTGAAACACTTACTCACACGAATACCAAATATAAATTATTTATATTATGTATATTAATATGATACAATTTTAAAAGATAATATCTAACACAACTCACTGAATGTCTAATAAAACTTTAAAAAACGTCATTTTTTGAAAGAAAATTAGGATTTCTTAGAAAAAGAATGATGAATTAATTATTTAGTCAGGTGTCCTTTGAAGCGTTTTTTGGGGTGTCCTTGATTGATGTCAGCGTTTTTTGGGGTGTCCTTGATTGATGTCATTCACTTATCTAACACGAAAAACAAAGTAAAGTAGATTAGACCAAACCTTCTTTTGTACGATTAACACACTTGAAACTTCTGACATTTCATAAATTCACGCAATATTCCAATCAAAAAGATGTTCATTAGATGTTCGTTCAGCCTAGTAAACCATGTAGCAAACTTAAGGTTTGGCTCCTCAAAAGAAGGGTTTGCGTCCTTAGACACTTAGGTTGCAAGTTACATTGATTACAGAGACATGCACACTCTTCAGACAGCTGGTGACATTTTTGATTTACGGCGATTCAATGAATGTTATTTGTGTTATAAGGGATTTTCCTATTGAACAACGTTTCACAAACATCCGAAGGGTGATACTGCTTTGAATTCATGCAGGAAGTGATTCAAATCGTTGTCAATTAAAAAATTGTTTGCCCATTCTGTAGTACGAGTTTCTCGTTTTCCAGAGCTTGCTGATCAATTTTGGTTTCATGTGTCTTTGGTATTTTTCAAATCCTTGATACGCTCAACCGTACACGATGTAACAGTACCATTTTTATCGTCATTTTAAGCGATTATACTGGTTAGCTGTTAAATGGTCCCATGTAAAATTCATTGCTGAAGGATCAAAAGTAGCGTGTACCCTGCCCAACCTTGAATTTCTTGTAACGCCGATTTCTAAAGAAGTTTCAGTACAATTTCATTGAAACTTGCGGGCTCATTGAGTACAAGTTCAGTATCATACCCTACATATTTGATTGGGTGATAACTATTGCGCAAGTGCACGAATAAAATTGTTTGACACAGACGAAGCACTGGTACTAGTGGACCGATTTTGACCAAATGTTAACTTTTGTTTAAAAAATGGCCTACGATTGCTGTTTGAGGGTTCACTGTGGCTCCCTGGGAACAAGAGGTAGAAGATTTAGGGTTTGGTAATACTCTGCCGGAGAGGGTACCAAGTAAGGGAAGTTGATGGGCTTATCATTCAAGCATGAAGTTTCTTTGTCGACCACGTTCGGCAAAGCATAACTGCGTCGTTGCCTCTCTGCTATGCTTACTTACTAAATAGCTCTACAGCCCGGGGTGGGCATTGGCTTGCCTAACAATGGTCTGTCATTCAGATCTATTCTGTGCTCTCAGCTTCCAGTTTCGTATACCAAGCTTTTTCTGGTCCCCCTCGACATCCTGGAGCCAGCGAGTCCTTGGCCGTCCCATTCGACGATTCCCCAGCATCCTCGCATGCAATATGCTATTTGGCATTCACGTCGGCATCCGCTCAACATGACCGAACCAGTCAATCCGCCGAGCCTTAATGAATTGGACGATGTCCTCCTGCTGGTAGAAATGTTGGAGTTCATCGTTGGTTCGGATCCTCCACTCTCCATCAACACACACTGCCTCAAAAATCTTTCCCCTTGCCTCTTTGATATGTACGGACGAAAGACGCATTGTGATGTTGAAGTTGCTGGATCATTGAAGCCCAGATGGTGTCTGACTCTGAAAGGCAGCCGCTAAGTATTATACATCAGTGAAAGAAGATGAAATATTGCACCAATCCACCGTTTGGCTTTCGCTGAGGCTTTAGGTGTTGTTACAACTCTTTTTCTGCAGTTGTGGCAACTATTACATAAAAGGAAATCTTTCATTAGCAATCTGCTGAAGGATGGAAGAAAATAGGATTTCCTGACTTAATTTTGTGTTCGGCAGTCAATCGCTTGTTGAACGGTTGTGTGTTTATTTGGTCGTCATTTGTCCACAAAGAAGTTTAAAAGCGACTGCAATCTTCTTTCGAGGGGAATTTTTTTTCTCCTCCAAATAAATTAGAAAGACAATACGTGGTGAAGCATACCATGGCAGAGTTGTTAGAAATGTACTTACAAGTACATAGTGCAGCTAAGACAATTGGAAAATCGTGTTTTAGAGCAATAGTAGGAATATAGTATTCTAGGAGAAAAGAGAAGGCTTGGCCTGGTCTGAGGGCAAGCCCCTGGACCTCCGTATGCTTTTCGTTTAATATCTCCCTTTTTCTTCATGAAAGTCAAGTCTTTTCAGCGTTTATGACAATACTAAACTTCAAATCGGATCGAACAACATAAGAATTGTGAGAATCGGCTGAGAACTCCAACCTGAGCAGCTTCGAACTGATTTTTGGGAAAACAAAATCAATCAATAGAACACTTTTTTCGGCTTTCCTCCTGAAAGCCTACGGCAAAATTCCAGAAACATGGAACATGCTTCAGCAGCGCACAATACTACCCCATAAGAAAGTTTATCTCAGCGATAACAGTTTACAGTCCATTTGACCAGGTTACCGGTTCCATTTCGTAAAACCCAACCTACTACACTGAAATAAAACTCTGCTAAACGAGGGTGGTTCTTACCTTGAATGCTGTTCACAATTCTTCTAACTCAGGGGCATTTACAATATCCAGATCCCTTCATATCCTGTTTACTGAGGTTCTGACAGTTTATAGTTTATACATAAATTGAGCGTTTCCCATCGAATGGTGAGCAATTTCTGTGCGATGAGTACAACGGTAGTTCTATTTCCCTGTGGAAAGCCGAGCTCAATGGATTGGTTGAAAGTGGAAGCCCTAAGAAAATTTTTGTGATAGTTTTCGTGATGATAACGTGATATTTTTAATCAGTTAGGTCATGGGTAAATCATGTTTCATGCTAAGGTAACAGCCCGTTAATGATGCAATTTTTTGGGGTTATGTGGGATATCTTCTAGTTGGTATCCAATGAATTTCATTACAGTATGCTCAACGGTCCCGTGCGCGCATGCTGAAACGAGATTATTTCCAAACGTCGATTCCTCATTTTGTTTGAAACCAATTTCCTTCACTCATGCTTGGAGTCAGCGCAGTATTGTACCAACTGCAATTGTACTAGTAAATGGTTTCTTTTCGGACGAGTGGGGGAGCGTGAACGATGTGCTTCTGAAGCGTTTTATTCTGCTGCTGCTCGATTCTTCGAAATTGGGATTTTGAGCATGTGCCACATATGCTTAGAGCGTACGTCCAGATGGGTCTTATCAACGTTTTATAAATGATTAATTTATTTTGTAACGACCTTCACATAAACTCTCCTTCACAAATTCTACTCGACAAAATGACCAAATTCAACCAGCGACACGCTGACCACACAAACCACTTAGTGAGATCCTACAGAAGACTTGTCCGTCCACGTCACATCCTGGATTTGATAGCCGCTTAAGTGCCAGAAAAGAAACCTTTTATAAGATTGTTAGCCATTTTAATGGGCTGATACCATGAGTGTAAGATTTTATATTAAGCCAATGAGGTATATTGTGTGACAATGGTCTCTTTAATATTTAAAAAAAAAATTACTAGTAGGACTGTAATTGTTCAACACCGTTGAAACTTGGAGAATGGTGGGGTTACATTTATTTTTTTATTGTTCAGGGAATATTAGCTCTTAATCGAACTCCTGTGTACCTTGGAGATTGTAGGCCGTAGGATTGTTGGTAGGGTGGGGGAAATCACGAATTTCGCATATTATCATGTAAACAACCATTGAACATTCAATCATTTTGACTCGTTCTTTATTTTCAAACTAATCTTTTGTTGCAATATCACAATATGTCAGGGAGCCGTACTACCCATCCGACTTGGCAGGCGTCTTTAACTGGGGGAGCAAATTGAGCGATCACTAAAACAAGACAGTCTGAGCTATAAACTAGAATTAACCTTGACTGCATAAAATTCCGACGCTATCCTGCAAATGTTTCTCCACGGACAGGTGGCTGATTGTGTGAACACCTCTCGGCACGCAAACTCTTTTGTCAACCCCTCGTTGCCCGTCGTCTTCAGTCCACCTTGAAAAGGCAGTGGGGCAGCTCTGGATGGAAGTCACTCAGTCAGGCGGGTTAATCAAGAAAAGAAAAAGCCCGGTGTGAACCCCAATGCCATTGTTAGTTGTGAGGTTTTCTCGTTTGTACTTGACTAACAGAGGCGGCTACTTCTATACCTGCCCCGTTGGAGAAAGTTCATTGAGAATCTCCGTGAGCTTCTGCCTTCTACGCCGGCTGAACTCGCATCGGGGGGGATCATGGGAAGATGACGATGTGATCACGCGAAACGTTTGGCCTCCGAGGTTTTTCTCCGTGATTTTTTCTTTCAGGAGTGTTGAGCGCCTTGTAATTGCGATATCGCTCATATCACTCAGTGTTCGATAGTTTCACACATGTCAATTATCATAAATCAGTAATATCAGTATACAAACACAAATAATATGACATGAGACATGAAGTAATCAAAACTATCCTGCGATAGCTGAAACAAATATAAATAATATTTCATTATGCAATAACAAGGTTGACTTGATAGTTAAGTTCAGTTTTATATTCTTTGGTGTTAGCTGTGCACTCATAAGAGGTCCGAATGTCATTTTGTTTTGAGGCGTCGCGATGATCTTGTTGGACGACGGTCCTAGAGAATTCCTCTCACCAAGGGGCTGGGATGGTTTGACGTACGAAATTTCCATCATACCAGCAACCCATGGGAGATCCAGTTCATCGTGCACACAGTCATTTCTGACATACCAGGGGCAGCTTGTAATGAGACGAATTGCAATGGAATTTTCTTACAAAAAAATCGATTTTTATAGGAAATAGTGCACTGCAGTCACAATTTGATTCTACTGTCCAAAATGAATTTCACCACTGCATCGTTGACTTCAATTAACTCAATCACAAGCATGAGCTCTAGGTTGAACTGGCAAGGTGTGGCTTCTTCTATTTTCTCAAAAAGAAGCATACGATGGTCTCCAAACAATGGACACACCATTATTAGATGCTCAGCACCCTCATTTTCTAAGCAAGGGTCGCAGCTCCCTGAATCTGATCCTCCAAACGGAAAAAATAACTCTTAGTTGTGCAATAACCACTCCTACTAACTTCAGTAACAATCTTATGGCTGATTCATTCAAGCGTTGCCCATACCTACCAGAATTATCAGGCAATGTTCGTGCTTTTTTTTCTTCAATTAAACATTTGGTCCAGTTTTAAAAATGTTTTTTAGTGGGATCATATAAAAACTGGAGACAGATGGTTACTTATTATTGTTTCTTAAAATGTCTTTAATTCACTTAAAATCCAAAGAATTTGGATTAACTCTCCTTTCGCCCTATTTAGTAGAAATGTCACCTAATGAATCCGTCAAATCCAAAGGATTAGAATTGATCCAGAATTAATCTGGTAACATGGGTACTTGATGGACAGGTACAGTTGCCCCTTCGAAGAGATGAATACGAGTAATACTCGGCATCGCTCAGAGGATGTCTCAGGTGCTTGACGGTGTCTGGTATATCTCCAGAGGCGGCGGATTTAAGAATCGAGAAGAGCGAACTAACCATATCCTTCACAAGTTAGTTCAGTAATATCGATGCCAGTTTTGAGGAATAGCTGCCGATTATGGTTTAACCTCCCCTTTAGGGTGAAGCCCCTCTGCAATGGTGAGAGTCCTTAGCATTATCCCTGAACGAATCGTTTACGAATTAATCCAGAGTTGATTTTATATCACTGCTGTTTTTAAAGGATAACTCCATAGTACACGAGTAGATCAATACCTCTTTAGCCCTCCGTCGTGGAAAGGGCACTTAACGAATCTATTTCACCCGATTAGGTAGCACGTCAATGTTTGAGATCATCGAAAGTGCGCGCATTATGCAGCGATTTTTTTTACACTCCCCGATCGGTTAGGTATGATTTCACCAAGTTCGAGTTTAATAAACGCTTATTAGCCGCCGGTCATTACGATCGAAGTCCGGAGCACCCGGTTCCGCAGCTTTCTTCTTCTTCAGGGGCGAGGTCGTCGAGGAGCTACCCCCCCCCCCCCCCCCTGCTCAGCGGACTTGCCGCATTCCCCTCCATCAACGTCATCATCGCCGCGGGAGAAAAAGTTTCAGACATGTAGCATGGCCTTATAAGCGATTTCTTTTTACCAAATTCTCGTAGAAAATTCAGCTTTTGCAACGACATGAAAATACGATTGTCAAGTTGGGTGTGGCTCATAGCTTCCTCGTCTAGATAACATGAACCTACAGACCTTCGAAAATGTTTTAGATAATTTCGAATAATGTGGAATACAAGCTTGTTACAACGATTCGCGGAATAGAGATGCAGCGTGACATGTTCCGACCGCCTTCAATGCGGGTTTGTGGAGCTATTTCTATAGCGGATAGATTGATGATACCATCGTGTTCAAGTCGATATGAGATTATTAGAGCGTTCTCCCCGTCTACCTATGTTGGCAATTTTAACGGGATCAAGCCACTAGAACCTGAAAAAGATGCATGATGGACTATACGTTTGCACATCTGCAGATTGCTGCATTGATTTGGAAGTGAGAGTGTTATAGGAGATCATCTGAATTCTAACCAGCACATTCAATCAAAATTCCATAAAAGTCAGATAAAAACTGAGAAAATTAGGTTGAGCCCAAGAATAATGCACATTTGGGCTCTATGTAACGGCTGCTTCGATTGCTCTATACAATTCCCCAGGAAGGGATAAATTCCCGGAGTCTTACTGCTTGAATATTATTTCTAAAAAAAGTAATTTGAAAATGACAAGAATGTAGTTTTGATTTTTTTTTAAATAGAGGTAGGTGAAAAATCCATTACTGGACTGACAGTGAGGGGGTATACATCAAAGATGTGTCCCCCTCACCCTTTGTGTCGGGGTCTCCATCGTGGCATACCGACTAAAAAACACCGTTCCTCTCTTCTTTTAGGACTGTCCCGGGACTGCTTTTTGGTAATACTTCGGGACAGTTCCGTTTTTAACCTCGTGAGGGTTCCTCCCGGTCGTCACTACTTCTACCCTGGCTCATTCCCAGCTTCTGTTCACTTCCTTCTCTTTGAGCACCATAGTGATTATACGTGCTGACTGTACTTAAGTTCTGCGCAGATCGCATCATCTTTTCTATCACTGTTTCTGGGCTGAAATCACTTATTACCTCAACCACTCCCTGTCTTAGTTGCTGACATTTTGGGCATATGAAGTTTTATACTGATGATACCGCTGCACAAGTTCGGAGAACTTTGCACGCACAATCAATTACTATCCGAACAATACTTCTTAAAAATAAACAGAATATTGGATGGCGTACTTCTGGCTATGCCGGTAATATTGTTCTCACCCTAAATTGAATAGCCCTTCTGTCTGTAAAACAGACAACACATGTTCAATATTTGACTGGAGATCCAGCTTAAAACACGGAGGAATCCAGGGAAGGAGAGTGAAAATCATGAAAACGACGTGGAGGGGTCAATCACCGGGAACGGAACCCGTCATCGAGTCATAAGTCGCAGACGGATAGAAAGCTCAGAGCCGCGGCTTGTGATGAGTGTTATTTTCAAAGAGCGAGAGGTAAGTACAACTCCAGATGGAACTCTCCGGTTGGGAGATCTCCTGAGACACATGACTTTCTTCTCTAACATCAGCCCCATTCCTCATTCCACATAGGTGCCGACACGTACATATTGGGACGAACCCACACCATACTAATGTTCCTCACGATGCATCCGATTGTTTTGGGTTCGTGAAAAAAGTCGAACTGCTCCGCCAAGTAGGTAGCTCTCTCGTATATGCAACAAGAGTGTAGATCGCTGGAATGTTGTTTACAGGTTGGCCAAAATTTGTACGACCACCAATTCATCTCCGTAAATTCCGAACCTAAAACAGGAATTCAATCTCGCCAGCACAAGCATTCGGTTTGATGAATCAATCAAATACAAAAGAAACCCATTAACTCATTGTTTCGGAAACCTACACGATCGATGACCTGACGCCACGATTGAAGAATTGAAACATAATTAGAAGCGAAAGAACAGAAACAACTTGTTCAATGAGAAACACAATAACATCTAGGTCCATGATAGTGAGAGTGAGAGTCAATTGACAGTTGCATCAGCGATCAAGTCGGCATCTGATTAGCGCAGGTGAGAGATTTGAGTAGGTAATACAATCAACAGGTTTCATTTTCTTAGAATTTACATTTACTTGGTAGTATGAAAACACAACCACCCTTCTAAAAGTAAGCCTATTCCCAGTTCTAACGTCAACGTGCTATATCTCATCCCTTTAAATCCTGAATCATCGTCATAATTCGTAAATGATAAACGTCATAAACGGTAACCCCACTAATTTTCCATGGGGAATTCAAATAAGACATTTGCAGACTTGCAAACGCGCGATTTGAGCATCAAGTTTTTTGCAATCGGAACTCCCGTTTTTTATCGCAGATTCGGATTCTACACAAAATTTCACCTCGATCGATTTTTTCCTACCCCGCATAACCCATTCTACGAGCACGCGAAAACGCGCAACCCTGAAAATGTTGTCCACCGTAGAAAACAAGTGTGACACATGAAATGTTTGTGTTTTTGAACACTAATTCAGGTGGTTCTACCCATTTTCTTTTTTGAAAAGGGTGTTGGAAGAAAAAACACATTTTAGCAGTATTTTGTAGAATACGTGTTAAAATAAACATGAAAAATAAAATGTCCCCCTCAAAACCCACGAAAGATTCGTAAACCCGTGAAAGCAGCCACGTGTAGCTAACTTCGGTTCAGAATTCGAGCAACATTTTTGTGAGCGACATTTTTATTTTTAATTTTTATTGTAAAACGTATTCTGCAAAATGGTGCTAAAATATGCCTTTCATTCAACGGCCTTTTCAAAAAAGAAAATGAATAGCACCACGTGATTCAGCGTTTAAAAACAATAAAATGTAATGTGGCGCACTAGGATTCTACGATGGACAACGTTTTCGCGTGCTCGTAGAGTGGGTTACGCGCGTCATAAAAAATTTATTGAGGTTTCAGATTTTCATGAAATTTTGTGTAGAATCCGAATCTGCGGTAAGAAACGGAGGTTCAATTTTAAAAAAAAAAGTTTGCACATTTGCGCGCACGCTCCAAAACGCTCCATGGAATAGTGGTGATATTTGAATTCTCCATAGGTTCGGAAATTACGGAAATAAGTTGCTAGTCCTATAAATTTTGGCCACCCTGTATAATTGTATGAACTGTTCAATTTTCATTCAAACGATCCTGGACTGTTATTTCTGCTAGTTGTTTCTCAAGTGAGGAAAATACCTTCACCAACATCTCAGTGGACGCCTTTCAAAGCTCGATACGACCTGGGCATCGACGATCCAACTGCCTCCAGGTGTTTTAATAATGAGGTCCGGTAATCTGTTTTATCTACCTCCATAAGCGCCTGCCTTTAAATAACCCTTTGCTTCTTTTGGCAGTCTTCACTTTCGCTTCTAATGAAACGATCGTATCCCGAAAATATCCTGACCAAATTCAAACTAGAACAAAATCGGACAACTAGGATTATATCGTTTAATCCGGGAACCCTCGAGATGCCGGACTGTAGACTAATGTTCTCATAAAGATTATCTAATACAAACTTTTTTGTAATTCTCTGCCGGTTTTCCTGGTTGGTATTAATTGTATGTGGTGATTTACTTGTCCATGCCACTTGTAGCCGCCACTGACGATGTTTGTTGTTTAAACTTTCGCTGTTACACAGTCATCGAGAACAAGACGCTGTCTTCCCTGTGAATCTGATGTTACACGCTGCGAAACAGATAAAAGTGAAAAGGAAAGGAGTCGTAAACGAAAATGACATGCTGTTGCTCCCTTGTTGAGGTTACGTTTTACGATCTTACCACTATCTTCCGCGTGCGAAACCTAGAAGAGCCCTGTGTTAGTGGTTTCTCAAACTTACACGAATCTTTCTTAGAAAGATACATGTCCCTAACTTGTTTGTGAAGATCGTTGAAATGATTTGAATTTTTTTGTTCGTGATTCTATTTATTGCAACTGACTGTAGGATACATCATCTAGCAATATTTTATCTCATAAATGGACACGATGTACAGGGTGGGATTCTACAAACCAACCCTCCAGAGTATCCGACTGTTAACTGGAAAACACTTCACTATAACTTGCACAGTACATACAAGTCCAATGGCTTGTTTCGCTTGAGGCGCCGAAGTTCTCCTTCGTTGTCCAAAACGTTGAGCATCTCCGGGTTCTTGTGCTGATGGAGGCGTTTTTCGCTTCTGGGCGTATTTTATGATGATTTCGTTAACTGTTTCCATCCTTGAATGAATGTCATCATTTCGCATATACCAGGGGGCACCAACTATACTTCTCAGGATTCTGTTCTGACAAGTTTGTATTTTCTTTACGTTAGTCTGTTTGGCACAGCCCCACAGTTGAATCCCATATGTCCAAAAAGGGCGTAAAATCTTTTGTAGATAAGCAGTTTATTGTGAAGTGAAAGACGGGAATCCGCTCTCAGCAGCCAATACATCTTCAGTTCCTTGATTTAAATAATAGTATAAAATTCCACTACGAATTCATAATGCTATGAAAAATTCAAAATTATCATGGAGCTTAAAATGTCAAAATCAGTCAGTTAGATAATGAGAAAATCAAGCTTGACGTACCTTGATAAGCAAAATCTTACCACCGGGTCGAGAGAGATTAGGTTTTTCATGGAAAAACTACAGCTATACCGCAGTCTCTGAGAATTACAATGTTTGCAGGGGTTTATTATATTTTCAACAATACAGGATTTCATTCAGGATGGCATTTATGAATGGTTCATAATTTATTGTCTTTTTGACATCCTGGAGGGAGAAATAACAAATCCTTTCAGGACAAGGAGTTGTTTTCAAACCTCAGAGATAACAAATGACGAGCACTTTCGTTTAATGAGATTCAACTTAACATCCAAACTTAAAATCGATCCAGGAAAACCCATTTTCTTTCATTCCTGGGCGGATTGCTTGTGACAGATTCCCTTCCATGTTATTGCTACCGCAGCCACTTGAACATATTTGATATCAAAACCCATTGCTTCAGAAACGGCAGATACGAATATAGGCGCCATATTTTGCCTTCTTCCTCTAGTGCACCAGTGGGTGTCTGTCTGAACAAGAAACGACCTGTTAATCAATGACACAATGTCTCGAAGGTGTTTTAACAATGAGGTCTAGCCGGAAACCTGTCGTTTTATGCACCACACTGCGAACATCCCTATGCTCCTTTCAGCAAACTTAACAACTTGACATTATATTTGAAAATTCGAGAAAATTTGCTTATATGGTCACGCTGCCTCTCTGGAACTTGTAAAAACATCTTTGTTTGAATAATGTTATGTGATGAAAACGAATAATTTGCCCTATTGTCAGCATTCTCGGATACTGCCTAGCTTTTGTGTCTCTAAACTGAACAAAATATTATTTTATTTCTGAAGTCTTTGAACAATTCATCGAGTCTTTTGTGGTTAAGGACACTCTTCTAGAATGGCGGTGGATTGAGAGAGGGATCGCCAAGAAGAAGTTGCGAGGTAGTTGTAAAACCGATTTAGAACGAGGAAATTGCATCAGAGCCTTATGAATACTCAGCAGTGGTAAAAAGCAATTTCAACCGACCTCGTCAGAACTGTTCTCTCGCGGAGATTCTTTGTTGAATTTTTTGAAAGACGTCTCCTGACCTAGTTGTAGTTATGTTGTATTGGGTTGAGAATAGTGGGCTTTTAGACTACAGAAAAGAATCATAGACTCGCCAGTTCTTTCTTCAGAAAAGAGTGTACTTTGAAATTTAAAGAAACATTCAACAGTAAGTACAAACATTCTGTGAAGTAATGGGTATATTTGCGATCAGCATCTGGTTTGAGGAGACTAATCTCCTGAAATAATTTTAATATCTACCTGAGAGGAAATACTGGATACTGTATCTATTGAAGCAAACCGCATGATTGTTTTTGCAGCTTCAGAGATTGGCGTCTTGTACTAGGACAGATAATGATGAAATAATCACTTGCTCAAGAGTGTTCTATGGTGTCAGGACATCAGATGCACTCGTTAAAGATGAAAGCCTGCCTAAGAACTAACGACATTATTACGCGATATCGCACCGCTGATGATAGCTTTAAATCAACTCACAGTTCGCTGATAATGCATTTTCTTACGGCTCTGTTTGTTAAAAGCTTAGTTGTTGGGGGATGGCTAACTTGATCATCCCATTTAGGACGGCTTAATATTGTTTACTGCAACTCTAGAAGTAAATGAAATAGTGAGGTTATTGATGTCGATTTTGATGATGTGAGTCCTACCATTTCTTGCCTCAAATTCGTCAAAAACTCCTGTACTAACCAGTCGTCTGTGGGTAAGAATACTGGCTCCCCAATCGACCATTTAGGAACGGTCAGTCTTTCGAAACTCCCATCTTAATACTGCAAATCCTGCTTCTGTACTGAGATTGTTGCAATTTGAGCAGTCTCACGAATTGGAGGAAGAGACTTATCAGAGACTGCATCATAATCCAGACATGACACAACACACTATGACTCTATGAAAACAAACGATGCAGCGACGGTCAACCTAATAAAAACGGTTATCCGACATTACGACCAGACAGGTATCAACAGAAGCTCGAAGTGAGAGTCAAACAAAGGCGAGCCGAAGTCGTGATGTTCTCACTGATCCTCCGAAGAAAGAGACCTAGTGAAAATGACTGAATAAAATCAATAATGACGACTGGAAGGTAGGTTAGTCCGGTCACGAATACTTTCCACGGAAAAACACGACATTGTGATGGGGGTCGGGACCTCAGGGTTCCCCCTCCACTCGGCCACCCACTCGCAGCACGTCTTGTAACAGAAACCGAGATGGCAAGGCATCAGGTAAGAAGAAACAAAGGCTCGATCCAGGCCTGTCTCAGAGCGAGAAAGCGGTAGCAGGAAAACACCATCTGCGAGATGCGTCTGATTGGGATTTTCTAAGAGAATCCTCAATCAACTCCAATAAGATTGTTTCCACAGCTGGAGACATTTTCACAAACAAAGTGCACATTAAGTTTTCTTCAACGAGTCGTATCAAGAATTAAACAATACAACCTGCATCATTCGTAGTTTTCGTAGAACTTCACAACAAATGCCAACTTGTGTGTGTCGCATAAGCAGATGTTTTCTGGGTCTTCTTCAACGTGCTGGAAAATATCTGTAAATATAAAAGAAAGTCGTGTTAGTTGCACTATTTATAACTCAAGAATGGCTGAACTGATTTGGCTGAAAATGGGTGGGGAGAAAGCTTAAAATCGGAAGAAGGATAAGGGATACTTGTTATCACGTTCTCGTGGGACTTGACATATAACACGGCATAACAAAACGCAACTGAAAGCACTAGGCTACCAGTTCAATGGAGTTCACCTAAAGCCAATGCGGTCAAATCCCAGAAAATGTTGAACTCGGATGAAAACTGGAAAAATGAAAGTAATAGTTTTCGCAAGATTTTCATATTCCCGCATGAGCAGTAGCTAATAACGATACGATTGTGTTACAATTACCAGATAATTGACTACATTCAAAATTTGAACAACATCTAGTGACTTTGGCAACGCTCGGATTGGCAGAGTGCTGTATGAAATTGAAGGCAATGAAACTGCTAATACCTCTAGCCTAACTGCTCATTCCCCGGAAATTTCATAAAAATCTGTTGGAAACCGCATGAAACTTCAGAAAATGCCTGAGGTTTACTGCACATGGAGGGTTTGTTATAACATTTCCAAGCCGAATGAAACCTCTTCCAGACCAAATGAAACCTTTTTACCTACTTGTTTCCTATTCTACTAAGGTGAGGTCTTCATAGAATTTGGCATCTACCAGTAATTTGCCGGATATCTAAATAGAATTTTCATTTGAAAAAGTCAACTTCTGGAAAAAGGTTTCACTTGGCTTTCTACGATAGGAAAAAAAATCAGATTGCATCTATGAAAATGGAGTTTAATTACGGTACTGTTGGGCTTTCCACAACATGTATCATAACTTTTCTTAGTCCGAAAGGTTGGAAAAAAGAGGGATTTTTCAAATATATATTCTCTTCCAAACCAAAAACACTCGTTAGGTCACATTTATCTTAAATTTCGCGCTAATCAGACATTTCAAACGATGGACTGTTATTATAGGACGATTCTATATATAATTAACTATGTAAATAGTGTACCAAATCGAGGAAAAAGCGACTTTGGAAAATTCACTTTTTTCCGCCTCTGCCCCGGTGCGACGTACGGCAGGAGGAATGATTGTTTTAAATTCGATTTTTGGATTCTACGCATCTTGAAACGCAAACCTACGAATTGCTTCCGAGTCTACGAAGGTAGCAAAAGCATTGTTTTCCCTTGCGTAATGTGAAAATTTTGTTGTCTCCAAAATCAAAAATTCCACTCGCATTTTGCGTTTTAGACCTTTCTAAACAATTTTGGTTCCGTGTCAGTCTGTGTGTCTGTCTGTCAGCAAATCCTTGTTACGGGCAAAACTACACGAAGTTATAGTCCGATTTTGATGAAATTTTCAGGGATCGAGCGGGTTGGGGTGTAGATGGTCCCCTATAGGTTTCATGACCCCCGGATCAAGCGCAAACGTGAAATCCTTGCCACAAGCATAACTCCGAGAGTTCTTGACCAATTTCGATGAAATTTTTAGGGATTGTTCGATTTGATGTGAAGATGGTCCCCTGTAAGTTTCATGACCTCCGGATTAATAGTAGCCTCTGCGCATACGCAAACGTGAAATCCTTGTTACGCGCATAACTTCGGGAGTTCTTGACCAATTTCGATGAAATTTTCAGGGATTGTTCGGTTTGATGTGTAGATGGTCCCTTATAAGTTTCATGACCCCCGGATCAATAGTACCTTCTGCGCATGCGCAAGATATATACAGCCACTGTGCGGAGGGATGACGGCAGTTGGGTACTTTGCAACGACGCTGCAGTCAACCCAACATTATTTGATCCGTCATTGAACGATGCTTATATTTTATTTTTAGAAATGTCATAATAATTATTTATCACTTCAGTCATCTATCCATTCAGCGTCAATGTCAATTTTTATTATTAGGTATATTTTATAGTTTGTTCAATAGTTGAACATGGCTACCTTTATTGTCTCAAGTTATGCTCCTGCATAACAATAAATTTGCCCTAATTCAATATTTATTTCGCCTAATTGAACGAAGTTCTTTAGTCAATAATAATTTTCAATGATCTATACAGTCATGTTATGGATACGAGGAAGCTATGTGCCACACCCACTTGGCAGACGTTTTAGGTTGGGAAGGGGTTTAAATTTGTTGTTCTTGCTCGATTACATAGGATTTTTATTGAACATAATAAACCGTAATGGACGAATGTGTTGGTTGCTCCTGTGAAATGAGAGTTTGGGCCATTGATGTGGCACCTTTGTTTTCCTTCTACCAATCTCTGTTAGCTCGCTGGCGTTTGGTTGGAGGTTGATAAACGTAAGTGCTTTATTGAGCGCTCCTGATCGTCGATTATGCCAATTCTGTAGTAGTAAGGGAAATGTTGAGGAGGATTTGATAGGACGGCTTCTGAACTAGTAAGAAGTCTCACAAAGCTATAGGTACTTAGCTCCATGCAAGAATCAGTATCTTAGGATTACGAGACACCGGTAGCTCAATAAAAACCTCGTTAGCCCTAACCGCCCCCGCTTTCCCGAGTTGAATTTTTCAAGGTGAAAAACTCGGATCAAAAGGGCAACGACATTCGCTTGGAAGTTCCGTGAAAGCCGGATGATGTACAACAGGTCCCTCTGGGGGCGCAGTGACTGTCATTAAAAACTACCTCATCTCTATTCGTGTAATGGATCGCAATTTCACTTCGGCCCGGCGAACTGAACTGTTACCGTGAACTGTAGGAGGATTTCACCCGCGCGCCCCTCCTGAAAAATTCCGCCGACTGAATACCAACTTGAGGTCGACAAAAGGGAACGTGAAACGCATTTGCACAATAAAGAGCTTCAGCTTGGAACGTAACCAAAAAATGTTTTCTTCGAGCTGTGATGCAACTTGACAACGTCACGGCTGATTAAGAAATTTCTACGTGCCCGAGTAAAATGTATACAGGTGTCTACACTTTGGGCAGGAATCCTGGAAATCCAGGGTTAGATTCTTCAACCAATTAGCAAAAACGTTTGCCTTGCCTTTTTTTACTCCTCCTAAAATCTTACTTTTTTACTTTTAAGTTTTTAAAAAGTTTTTTTTCGACCTTCTCTCATTTGGCCAGAAGTTCCTTATTTTTCATGATTTTCAATTTCATTTATTTCTAGGAGACCTATGAAAGACGTTAAACTGTCGATAGTTCTGATCTAAAATCAGAAATTTTTGACCAGTTTTAACGAGTACGAATAAAAAAGAGTCACAGTACTTACCTATAAAATTTGGAAAAATATAAAAATCCCCGTTTTTTTCGGGGTTCTTGGTTTTACTTTTTGTGACAATGGCTCTCTGGCTCTCTCTCTCTCTCTCTCTCTCTCTCTCTCTCTCTCTCTCTCTCTCTCTCTCTCTCTCTCTCTCTCTCTCTCTCTCTCTCTCTCTCTCTCTCTCTCTCTCTCTCTCTCTCTCTCTCTCTCTCTCTCTCTCTCTCTCTCTCTCTCTCTCTCTCTCTCTCTCTCTCTCTCTCTCTCTCTCTCTCTCTCTCTCTCTCCCTTCGTGACACTGCTCACACCACCATATTCTGGGCCTCGTTAGGTTCTCGAGTGAAAAGAGAAAACTTCTCCTAAGAAGCTTCCGAATCGCCAAGATGTGCTGATCGCATGATAGTCTAGGCGGTGAAGCCCAAAAGAGGGCTCAGCGCGTGAATGACTTGGATCCCAGCTGATTTCTCCACGAATATTTTCATTCGACCTGGCAAAAGGACGTACCAAAATTTCCCAACCCTAGGAGGTGAGCCGGCCGAGGGGAGGAGGTAAAAAGGTCATATTTCTCGATTTTTCTCCTATAAATCGAAAACGGCAGGTGCGACGTTATAATTTGTCATGCCTACATAGCTTACATAAATGAAAGCTTAAGAAATTTCCTACAACTGATTATACACACTTTGAACAAATTCCAAACAACATTTGAGATGCAGACTCTTGAAGAAGGTGCGCCATTTCGCATGACGGCTACACCTAACAAGGCTTCTTCTATTCATACCTTTTTCGCTCTTCAGTAACAATGTTCGTGTTTTTTTTTTGCTGGAAAATAATTGGTTCTAGCTTGTAAATTGAAAGTGGCTCTAATTGTCAATATAAGGCAACAAAACATACAAAAGGCGATCCACTTCACGGCGACTATGAGTTTCTGGTTGTGTTCATTACTTATTCAGCTTATCGATACGTGTGGTTTAGATATTAAGGAAGTTTCGAAACTACCAACACGAATGTTAGTCAGGCCAACAATTTTATGTCTCGGATGTAGATTCATTTTTTACCGGTACTAAGCAGGCATAACGGTTATATTGTGGTTTTTTGATGCCGGCGGGCGTTGGCGCAGGTAGGAAATGACTGATGAGGGTCGATCTCTCGTGAGAAAGGAGGCAAAAACATTAGGTAGGCAACTCCCAATGTTTTACAGGTGCCTTCCTCTAGGACCGTTCGTCTCCATTGATGTGAAGAAGGTAAGAGGATCGATCAGATCAAGATAACAGCGTACCATCTCGTATCTCGTTTCCTCTGTGCATCAACCTCAGTTTGATTCATCGCTCCGTATTTGGCTTTGAAAGACATGACATTGTTCGATCCTGATTGTATTGTACATACAGGAGTAGCAAGCAATTGTTATCTTATTCAATTTCTTGTTACAACCGTCTATGCTCAAGTTTCTGCCGGTTGTCAAGCTTCAAAAATTTACATGATTGAATATTATTTTATTATTCAATAATAAACCATTGTAATCGCTCTTGAAAAAAACGCTGCAAATTCTTTCACTGGGGTTTATTATTCAATGATTCATGATTTGAATTTCTATTAAGCTTTGGAGAGTGCGTGTTTCACAGATTATAGAGCGTTTATTGAATTTCAGGAGAAATGCATAGAGCACTTAAATCGGTTCTCAACCAAAATACTTATTTGGATTGGTCAGTTGATCATATTTGTGTGCCTCCTGAAATTCAATAATCGCTCTATACCTGTGAAACACGCACACTCCAAAGCTTAGTAGAAATTCAAATCATGAATGCCGTACGCACGATTTCTCCCAAACGGCTGGAGCAAAAAATCTGAAATTTTCAGGAAAAATCCATGTTGGTCCGACAACGCCCCAATTCTTGAGCCAGCTCTCTCACTTAATTTGAAGTGCCCTTTAAGGGTTGTCAAAGTTTTGTGAAATCCCTAAAAACCTCAAAAAAAGGCAAGGCGGCCTAAATTTGTACTCTTTTTGAAGAACACTCCACGAGGAATCGAATGAGCCCTTCCCCAGGTCAGTAGGTCAAACCATTCTCGATCTATGGCCCGATTTATGGTGCCAACATTCGCGTAATTTTGGTTTATTATTGTTGTTGCGTTGATATCAGTAACCTAGTGACGTAGTGATGTAGTAATGTGGGTACTGGAGTGAACTCCTAAAAGGCTTTGTAGCCGATAAACGGGTTGAAGTATTCTGATAACCATTAAAAAAAAAAAAAATAAATAAAAAATAAAAAAAATAAAAAACTGCAATAATTTTTACTGGGGTTTATTATTCAATGTGGCCTCCTGAAATTCAATAGTCGCTCTATGATTTGAATTTATACTAAACAATCTGCAGTGTTTTTTTTTTCAAAACGTTTCATGATTTAATTTTATGGTATTTTTGAAAATCAAAAGACTATTTTTAAAACAAGGAAATTGAAAGCTCTTGAATGGCCTACAACTAAATTATTCAATAGTAATTATAGGTTATTATGAAAAAATACGTCATTTTCATGGAAAAAAAACTTTTAAAATGTCTTACCCCTAATACGGGTAGGATAAGAAAATCGTCATGACAATGATCCAATTAATTTTGCCCTAAAAAAGCTAACTTTAATTCATCTTGTGTATAGAACAAAGATTTCTGCAGGAGGCCGAAGGCATTTATTTGCGTATCATGAAACTGGGTGTTGGAGTGCTCTCCCCTTGAACGAAAGGAGCAGTAAAACATCGTTTGAAGAACCAAATGCGCGGCAGGTCTTCACTTTCATCAGAGGAGTTGCCCTCGGCTAATGGATTCAGACTGCCTTCCAAGTTTAGAGTAGAATATCCATGCGCAGAGCATCCATCCTTACAGTCTTTCTCCCAGGAGTTCGAGGAGACCTTGACTTCGACTCGTACCTCGTATATCTCGCGAAGTAGAAGCTTGGATGGAGTGTCACCCATTGTTTCAAGCAGGCTTCTTTCCTGCATATTCGGTGTATCAACATTCCTTCGATTACTATCTCAATTCTGCAAGGTGCATATTACATTAGCAATGCTAAGTGGATGCATTTTTAGTACTCCTCTTTCTCTATCTCTACTAGTTTGCTAACGTGGGTACTAAAACCGTATTCGATCGCCAAAATGGATATTGGTTCATGAAGAGTTCAGTTGGACCATTTGGTCTATGTATATATTTTCAACTTACAAATTCCTAGATTCTTTTAAAGTGGTAACTGATTGTAGTATGCATGATGGTACTTCAATCGTTAAAATATAGGCCAGGCTGTCGGTTCCCTCCTAGTTCCTAACGATGCACCCTTTCAGACTTCTGCAGCAGTCGATCGTTGGCTGTATACGGGATTTGTTGGGAGAACTTTGACCCCGAAACATTGATCAAACGCGATTTAGCACGCTCCTTTACTGGGAGTTTTTGGTGTGGTTGAACATATGCCCTGTGATTGTTCATCCCTTGTTCTGGCGTCCCAGCTTACCTAAGCCCAGGATTAGTGAAGATGAAGAAAACGGAGAAGGGTGGGAGGGTCGAAAGGGAGTGTCCCTATAAAATGACCAGTAAAGGTAAGAGCTTTTACTGACTAGGGTGGTGATACAATGGATCACACCCTACGAGATGCCCAACTCGAGTAACTCTGTGGCACTTTTCTGCACCTCAGTTCGGAGAGATTCGGTCGCGGCAAAGACGCTGTTGGAATAAATTCATATTTTTTTTCAAAAGGAAACTTTATTGTTCGAAAGTCAATATCATGGTTTTACCGACAATCGTAATACAGGGTGCGGCAGCATAACTTCCTTTTTTTAAAACTTAATAAAACGCATTGTATGAATCAGAAAATGTTTATTCGTTTTTTTAAATATAGGCACATACATAAAGTTTTGTTTTACCCAGTTTTGAAGATCAAATCAGGCAGGTGACGTCCACCATTCTCCATACACTGAGTAAACCGATTTCTGACGTTTGTCATGACTCCTGCCAGCATAGCAGGCGTTATGTTGGCAATTTCTTCCTGGATGTTGGTCTTCAAATCTTGCAGGGTCCTTGGACGGTTCACATAAACATGGGATTTCAAAAAACCCCATAGAAAAAAATCACAAGGGCTCAAATCGGGAGAGCGGGCCGGCCAATCCAAGTCGCCCCTAAGATAAGGCGCTCTGGGAATTGTTCCCTCAAAACAGTCATCGATGGATTTAGGGGACATTTGGTTCCAACAAGACGTTGCAACGGCACACACTTCAAGAACATTGACTTCAGTCGCACCCTGTATAATAGATTGAATATTTAACTAACATGAAACATGCATTTTAGGTAGAACCAACTGGTTGCCCCGTGCCAGTCTTTAACACAATAAACAGTGCTTGGGCTTGTATGGTCGCTTTCTTTTCAGTCTGGGTCTGTTCGGTACAGTTGGAGGATTAGCAGCTAGGTGTGAGACTGCGGTGTTTGAATGGTTATTCATGCTGTTGTGGAGAGCGTTCCTTTTGGTATCTTCGGCTACGAATGAGACGTCTAAGTCATTATGGAGGTTTGAGTTTCGGAGATACCGTGGAGCCGCAGTGATGAGCTTCATTCGGTTTTGAGTTACCCCCATAGTCAACAAGAATACGACCAGGTTGGTTTGATGAGCGAAAGGTAAATAAGTCTTTTTGCGCTGAAGGAAATGGGTGATCTGTCTCCAAGAAGTGGCTTCCGTTGCCTCATCCGTTGACGAAAGTTCGAGGGGGATACTTTATGTGTTCACTCCAAGTAAGCTTGCTATCCGAATGGAATCCAAGATAGCGTACTGTGTGGCATTGTGGGATCGGCACTTCATTATGAAAACGAGATCCGTGGACGTTTTGACATCAAAGGGCACTGAATCAGTCGGATTCATTCTGACCCTCCATGTCTCACACCAATTCTTTGTGTCGTTGAGCGTACTCTGAAGATCCTCCTCAGATCGCAAATCTTTTTAGCTCCGACATCGCTTGCCGCAGGTCATTCCTGTCATTTTTTACTGATTCCAGCCAGGTCGATTACAAATCTATTTCCAAATCTGCTCCATATTCACGATGCCGCTGACAACCTGTACGTAAAGGATTATAATGTATGCACAGGAGCGCTTCTTGGAGACCAGTGACATCATCGATGGAAACTAACCTCGAAATTTGGGTGCTCTATAAGTATGCGCCCCACATCCCTCCGGCGCCCCACAACCCTTGGTTTCTATGGTAGTATGCGCTCCACAGTGATACGCAGAATATATGTCGAGAAAAAGGTACTCGTACATAGGAAACTTTGTGGAAGGTACCCCTTTGTGGTGTGTATGATCCCCTTTGGCATTTTCGCTGTATGATAGGAACTAATGTGGCTCTGTCTTTTTTGTCGACGTAAAAATACCGGCAGTCGTCACCCTGCTTCATGCCGAACAACCAGGGTCCATCAATTCGTCGGCCATGATTTCTACTATTCTCAATCTCTTCGTCACTCACTTCTTCGAGAGGGCGTCTGTCTCCCTGCAGCATTCTACCCCGATTGTACTTACGCTTACCATCGAACCGGGATTCGTCAATTTGAATAGGGTGGTCGCAAGTGCCTATAATTTGCGGACGTTTGAGAACGATTGAGGAAAAACTTCACTACACATATTGAACCAGTCCGTGATGGTCTTGGTTGATTTTCCGGTCAAATCAGCGGTGGTAGTAAGCGATAGGTCTAGAACAAACTTCGCGATTATGTACGAAACAAACACCACTGAGGTACATTGCGAGTGCGTAAGTGTGAGGCGCGTCCTAATAGAGAAACGCGACCGAAATTTGTAGTTTCTACTATTACGGACTTGGACGATTGACATGGGATCTCATTTCAATAAAATGTTATTAAATTTTTCAGCGTACAAGACACAAACATTTCTGAATATTCATGATTGTATCTGTGTGTTTCTCTGTTGCTTCTCTTCAAGAAATCCCATACTCCGCGAGTCTCACTGGAAGGTAGGTCTTCCTTTCCCTTGCGAGATGAGCCTCTATTCTCCAACTTCGACTAAACGGCCCAATACATCTTCCTCTTGTGTCCCCAGGGTAAGAACTACTGTGCCCCGACCTCCAGAGAAAGTTCGCCTTTATGTCTGTCACTTGCGGGATACAAAAAAAAACCCACTGCATTTCATTTCTTTTCCATTCCGCGTGCTTTGAACGACATTCGGTCACCGTAATTTTTCCTATTCAAGCGGAAAATCTCTTTTCAACCGCATTCCGTTGTTTGGTCGTCGACGCTCGATCTAAAGTCAACAGTTTTCCGTTATTAGAGAAGAATTCGAATCAAGTAGCGTGATGTTATTTGTGTCTATTAGAGAAATTCTAGCTTGGAACATATCTAGCTTCAGAGGAACTCTTCGGAAAATGTCATGTGAGTGTGGAACGCGGAGCTGTCACATCGACCACTGATTTTCACTTAAAACCAACTTAGTCACGTCGTTGCTATCGAACTTCATCTTCGCCATTTATATTACAAAAACCGATAACCATTCGTTGGAAGACCCTCAATTAATGCATAAATCACACACCGACAAAACCGTTGTAAATATGGAAGAAGTTGAAATACACTTCTGTTAACTTTCGCGGTGAGAACCCTTATCGATTTAGTTTTATTAATGCAGTGAATTAGCGACGTTAGTAAGAAAATGGAAATCTGTGTTTCTTGGGTTCAGCCGTAGGGTCTAATTACAGGAGGATCGCCTAAGGGCCGAATTTTCAAGATGTTTTTCCAGATTTCTCTTTTTAGCTTAGTTTGAGAAAATGTGAAAAAAATTTTCCAGAACATTTTTATCGTGAAATATATTGATGTTCTAGTTTGTAGTGAAAAAGTAGGCGTTGGGATAGGCAGTGTAACGTTTCAAAATTATGATCTCATCAGGAACCGTTGGCACTTGAAACATCCATTTCCGATGATATTTGAGGAGCTTACTTTCAAACAGGCACATATCCATTCCGACAAAATGTTCAGGAAGTGAAAAAAAAGATTTGCAGATTAGTGGAGATGTTTTTCTGCAGTTTCTCATCGGAGTAATGTGTGAGAAGGCACAGATAAAGATGCCACAGAATATGAATCAATTTTCTCCAAAACACGAGGCTGTATATTCATTTTCACTTTGGAAATGTGCTCTTTTGATCAAAACTCATGGATTTATGCCTTTTTGAAAACAAAAGAATTCATTCTCCATTCTGTAGGTTTTATTGAAAACTTTACCTGACCCCATATTTCCATTTGACATGTCCATCTATCGAGTCTAGTGTAAATATTCAACGTTCCGATGATATTTGACGAAATTCGGAGGATATGTGCCACTTGGATTGCAAGGCACTGAGAAAAATGTAGGGGACGGATTTGTTACCTTTTGATGCAAACACATAACTTTAACATCGGCAAATGATGATTCAACTCATATTCAGAGATGGGAAATTGAGAAAAAACCGTTTTCTTCCTCCTCATTTGTGGCTTACATACTGAAATCTAACATCAGCAAAGATGGGGAAGTGTGACAGCTTCCTTCACCCTTAGTGTTGCATTTAGCTATCCTAAGCAGCTACGTTGAGTAAAGACATTGATGGTTTTCGTGGAATGATACACCTATGATGGATTCTTGAAACTGCTACTGAAGTCTTTTAGCGGCAGGAATTTCCTGTGGATGTTGCTGTCATAATCGCTCAGCCTTCGGAGGGAGCAACTGTACCATTCAGTCACCTCTTCATTACAGTTCTCAACCCCGCTCTAGGTGAACGGGTAGGCACGTTAAACTCTACAGCAAAGTAGGAGTATTCTCACACGACCGAACAGGTTGTGCAAATTCGGTGTTCGTGTCAATGCCTGTTTGCGCGAACGCGAGCTCACACAACTGTTGCTCAAAGATCAATCCATTTTATGGTGTTCCTTACTTTTGAGTTTCGTTATCCCTCAATCAATATTGTCAAAATACCAAAAAGTTCGTTCCCCCTGAGTTTCTGATCGCCTTTACTTCCTCCTACATCTTTAATGTAAGCAGGTCGGAAAGAATTGATTTTGGCGCGCCCACTAGCTGTTTCTGCATTGAGGTCAATTTCATTCATGTGCTCGCTTCGTACGCCCCATCCTGCTTAATTCTGTCTTTACAATCGCCATCCTTTATCTTCTAAATTTCTTCACGATTCCTCCAGATCAACGAGCTATCGTTTCGCAAATAATAAGTTAACTTATTATTAAATAATAAGTGCCCCGGATAAATTCTAAAAATGAGGGATGTGAGCAAAATTCGTAACGTCATTAGCAAGTCGCGAATATGAGAGTCAAGAGCAGCGGACAGAAGAAATTGCAAATAGTTGAATTATCAACACTATGCATGAGAGAACTTGATTGTCACACTCTTACGGTGGATATCCAGCTATACGTTTAACAAGAAGGTGATGGAATGAATTAGTCCAAGGGCAATGTGCCTGCAACACCCAGAGCATACCCCTGAGTCTAAGAAGCTTTAGGTTTCTCCTTAATCTTAGCAGTTTCAAGAAATGGCGAGAGGGAACTATCCATACCTATTCCGAACCAAGACCATTTTTGCATTCCCTGAAATGCTATATTGAATGGTGTTTTGGCAGAAACTCTCGTAAAAAAATAAAACGACCTGAATCGCAGTTTTCTCACCTACTTTGGAGGTTGCCCTGGTTCGCAAATTATTTGGCCATCATCAACCTCATCTCTCCACATTAAAAACGGATAAGGGAGGAAGAATTTAATTCGGCTAATAAGTAGGCAGGTTCGTTCACCCGCATGACACGGATTCTTTGGTCCCGTCCTCGAAGGCCGAGCGCTCATCAAATATGGGCGTTACTCGGAGGCGAAAGTCACATCGGATCCTACTTCTGGAAGAAATTGGAGGACCTGGAGATATTCTGCAAGAAGGTAGAGGCTTCGCACAACCTTCTAAATATAATATTGAGTTTCACGTTTTGATCAATTCTGGGATATGGTACGAGATTCTCAGTTATTTATGTAACCAATTATCAACCTATTGCAATTTATTATTAAATAACTATTATTTAAGGGAAACATCAGACGCTATGCACTTCTGGAAGAAATTGGACAACTTAGGGGAGTTCAGAATACAGATATTTGCTTTCCACCACCTTCCGAATCTAATACTGAAGGACTCGTCACTTAAGACATCTCATTGTCAAAAATTTGACACTAATTTCCATAGGAGGAAAGTGTATTCGGCAACATTTGAGAAAAATGTAGGTACCTACTTAGGAGAAATATAATTTATGAATACAAAATGGCGAAGTAGTACCTTTTTAAAAGAACTAAAAGTGTTAAGGTGCCTTGGAATGTTTCTGCATGGTACATGAGGTCCTATTAGGAGGAACATCCATGTGAGAGGTTTGAACACTTGATGTTCAGCATCGAGGCAAGCTGCCTTGGAATGGGCCTAAATGATAAGTGGGGTCATCTCAGGGGAAACATCGATGAACACGATATGGTTCACATGGTGCTCAAGAAAGTACATATGGTGTTAAGGACGGGACAAGGTGGTTTGGAGTGATCTTGCATGGTAAATGGGGTCGTCTCAGACGACATATCCATATGTCAGATCTGGTACATTAAGCGCTCAAAGGTCTGTTGGAGTGTCTCTGAGCAGTACACTTGTTTCTTATAGGCGAAATATCGATGTGCCAGATCTGGTGGATATGACTCTCTTCGTTGACAATGTGGTTGGGAGTGTCTCTGAATGGTACATGTGGTTTTCACGTGTGAAAAGACCCATTAGCCAAATCAAGATTATCAGGAGGTCAGACAAGGTTCTTTCGAGTATTCCTGCATGGTTGATGTGGTCCTCTCAGCAAAACATCCATGCGCCAGATCGAACAAACACGACGATCTTCGCCTGGACAAGCTCACCAGCACGACACGGATTCGATCGTCACGTCCTTGAAGGCCAAACGCTCATCAAATATGGGCGGTACTCAAAGGCGAAAGTCACGTCGGATCTCGCTTCTGATGAATTTGGTCGACCAGAAAAAGAAGTCCGTCCGAAAGGAGAAAGAAAGAAGACGAAAAAAAGCTGGAAAACCACTTCCCCCCGCCACGCCTTCTCAGTCAAGTCTCGGGCGGTTGCTTTAGTTTTGGATCAATTATGACCGCGGGCTGAGAGGGAACCTGCAGGTCTGAGGGAAACCGGCCGCTCGGGGCGGACTCGTCCGGTCCAAAATACTGACCTCCTCTCGGAAGATCTTGTTCCGACTGCTGTCAAGTTCCGGTTAGAATAAAAGCAAAATTTCCTCCATTTTATCGTCTTTAATTCAGTCCGAATACATGTGGAGGTCTCGCAATTATCCAGAAGGTAACTGAAGAAACAAGATTATATAAATCATTCAATTAAACCCCCCTACAACTTGTTCGGATTTCTGGAAAGAAAAAAGTTTCCAGAAGAAATTCCATCTAGTAGCAAATTCTTTCACTGGGGTTTATTATTCAATTGGCTTGCGTTCATGATTTGACTTTCTACTAAAATTTGGAGTGTGCGTGTTTCACAGGTGATACAGCGATTATTGAATTTCAGGAGATATGCATAGAGCACGTAAATCGTTCTCAACCAAAATATCTATTTGGATTGGTCAGTTGATCATATTTGTGTGCCTCCTGAAATTCAACAATCACTCTATCACCTGTGAAACACGCACACTCCAAAGCTTAGTAGAAATTCAAATCATGAACGCAAGCCAATAGAATAATAAACCCCAGTGGAAGAATTTGCAGCGTTTTTTATGATTATCAGAATGCTTCAACCCGTGTATCGGCTACAAAGCCTTTTAGGAGATCACTCCAGTATCCACATTACTACATCACTAGGTTACTGAGATGAAAACATAAACAATAATAAACCAAAAAAAAAAACGCAAATGTTGGCACCATAAATCGGGCCGTATATCGGGAATGGTTTGTGCTATAGACCTGGAGAGAGGCTCATTCGATTCCTCATGGAAAGTTCTTCAAAAAGAGTCCAAATTTAGGCCGCTTCGACTTTTTTTGAGATTTTTAGGGATTTTACAACATTTCGACAACCCTTAAAGGGCAGTTTAAATTAAGTGAGAGAGCTAGCTCAAGAATTGGGGCGTTGTCGGACCAACATAGATTTTACGGCTTACGGCTTATCGTGCGTACGGACGTACGGCGGACGGACGGAAAAATGCTTATTGCAGATTCGGATTCTACACCCTTTGAAACGTAAACCATGAAATTTTCAGGGTGGGTTAGAATTTTTTTTTTTCCAAGAGCGATTACAATGGTTTATTATTGAATAATAAACCAAAACTAAAAGCCACGACAATGTTATTTTCAACTTCAAGATCACATTGTGACAGAAGTTTGCTCAGTTGCGCGGAGTGCGCAAATATAATATTTGAGATCCTTGGAAAAACAATTAAGATCCAAAAAACATTTTTATGTTTACTCCTATTTTGACGATTTTAGGAGGAGGGGGTACTCGTGGGACACCCTGTATTGTTTGCTCAGTTGTTCTTATGCTGCAATTTAACTTGTCGTCAGATTTAAAAAATTCTTCCTCCATTAGGAATCCTTTCCGAGTATAATCTATAAAGTATAATCTCATTCCATAATTCTACGTATTATATACAGTTATGGAATAAGATAAGCTTCCTGCAAAAAGTTATTGGAACATCCTGCCTACGTACCTATTACGTCATTAATACACTAATTACCTTCCTTACGTCCATCAATATCCTCGGCAAATAGTAATTTAGGAGGGTGTGCTACCAGTTTGTAATTTAAATATCCAAGTTCCATGAACCCATCACAGGAAACATTGAATCAACATTCTGAACATTCCGATATTGGGTTTTTATTATGTGATTACTAACTCTGATAAACCATCTCTGCCATTCAATCATGGCAAATGCCGTTTTCCGATACCACCGGTAGCCTTTTTACTTCCGTTTCGTTACGATTCAAAGTTGAACCGATCAGAAACTCGCGAAACCGCTCATTAACGCGAAAACATCGAGCAGATAAAATGTTGTTAACCCTCACTTTCCTCGTCGGCCCAATCCTAACTTGAAAATACGGGTATTTACTGCCTAGGCAAGGAATACGAACCTTTCACTTTTCATCACGCGATATCACATCACGAGAACCTGTTTGATTTCCCGCCTTCTGGTCTCCCAAGTCGGACCTCGATGACTTCCGATTTCGTTGGTAGCCACTTGCTCATATTTCAATTGGTCATGAAGCGACAGATATAATCTAATCATTCAGTAATATTAAAAAAGTACTTATATTCAGTTATGTAATTAATAATTATTAACTACCTAATTTATAATTTGTATTGAATTGTAACTTCCTAGTTTATCTATACCTGAGAACTGAGTTTGAACTTTCGGGAGAGCAAACATCTCCGCTAGCGCTTAACGTTTTAAACGTTGGTTTAACGTTTTCTAAATGTTTGTGATAAAACGGTTTAAAACCATATTACAACTTTTGTTTCGTGAATGACCCAAGTCCGCAAATCTTTTTAGCAAGCTAAATTCATTGCCCAAAAACAACACTTCATTCTGTGCGAAAATGTGTAATTCCTTTAACAAAAACTAGAAGAGTATGGAGAATGGTAATTACACTTGTTGGCTAGTACTTTCGAAGAAGCAGCTGTACCTCGTCATTCTTAAAACTAGTTTCCTCGACTGCCGTAAAATATTAGGGTGATTCCTAAACTAGGGGCAATTTCGATCAGAAAAAATGTCTATAATAAAAGTTGTCAAAATTTCTGGAATTTTTTTATATGGATTTTAGTCATGCCCCTAAGGCAAAAAGCGCAATGGCAGCTCATGAATCCATTTTAAAAGTCCAAAATTCGAATTTGAAATTCGCGTCCATGACAATGTGAATTGGGGCACACAACAATGTTAATGTTGATTACAATATCGATAAATTTCATTTCGTTGCAGTAATATTTTTTTCTTGGGTTGGTAGGTAAAAGGAAAAAATGGCATTGTATTTGGAAAAATCGTTTTTATATCATTTAAGTAATGTAAAAAAGCTTTTTTACAAGAATCAAAATATGAAAACTGAGACGTATTATTTATATAATTATACTTCTTGTATATTATACTACTTGTAGGCAGTCCCTCATCTATCAGCCTTCAAAGTTTTCCAAATCACATAACTCCTACTCGAAGTAAAAATGAAATCACGCCAAGAAAAAAGCTTGGTAACGAAAATTAAAATTTATGTTGAATCAACCAGGAGAGATGTAATTGTCTCATTCCTGACTTTATGGAGGTTCCAAAGCCCCATGTAACTAAATACATTAACCAAAATATGAAACTATAAAGAAAAATGAATCTCGAAGACTCGTTTTCTCCTTAATCTCTCCTCGTCTTCTGAAATTCGTGATCTCCCCATTCTGTAAAACCATAAGTTGCGCGGTCACTGAGCAAGTAGATGGATTCTCAAGTAGTAGGTATACTATAATAATAAGCTTGGTAAAAAAGAGGTATTTAATTGCTTAATTTTGAAATTGTGGCATTGCTCTGGCATTGCCGTAGTGTTTTGATCATTTGAAATGTCCACGACAATGTTAAAAACTAAAAGCCACGACAATGTTATTTTCAACTTCAAGATCACATTGTGACAGAAGTACTCATGTCTCAGGGTTCCTCCAATGCTCATTAATTACAGCCTTTAACGAAGTGGTGAATATATGCATCGGATGGAATCTTGGTCATTAAAATTATAGAACTAGATACAACCACGATAATGTCAATATTAAACCTACAAACCTGAAATATAATATCTGAGAAGATCAATTAGTCACAGAGTGGCCGTTGGAACGTGATGCGCTTGCGGACGGGATCGGCTGGGATGAGAGACGAACATCAACTTCCAAAATATTCCGAATCCCCTTTCCGCTGCATGGGGATCTCTTTCAGCCACGACAATGTTAAGAAAAGTTGTAGACAGCTTTTCGTTGATTATAATTGCTGACATGATTTTACAGGAGCATTGCAAAACCTATTTTCAAGGCGTAAGATCCTCAACTTGAATGAGAAAAAAAAATTGCGTTCATAGAAAATTATAGGTGCATGAAAATCAACTACTGAGTCGAGTATTTAACTTTTAGACCAACCAAGACAATGTGAATAGGTAGGTAAATTACCTATTTACTTTTCTTTAACCCATTAGTGCCCGTAATTATTTTGGTTGAAATTTTTTAGTGAAATTTCATTTCCTTACCAATTTTGAACTGAGGATCACGGAAAAAATACCGAAAAAATTTTACCTGTAACCAATTTTTCAATATTGGCAGATGCCTTTTCGCATCGTTGGGCACACAGCGACCTGGAACAGTATTGTGATGCATATATTGTGTGTGGTGAAATTCTCGTATGCAATCAAAATAAGGAAATAAGAAGATTTGAGTGGTATAACATTGTGAATAAAACCGTATAATCACAAATTGTCAAAGAATAAACTGTTACGTTGAAAATTTAAAAAATTATAGTTTTGTATGAAAGAGAGCAAAACAGTGAACAAACAGCCCAACTTTACATTTTGAACGCATTGTACGGGTTTGGGATGTACAAGAGGTCCCTGCACAGCGTTTACGTTTCTTTTCCAGAGTATGAGTTACATAATGATCTTCACGATCGAAGCGAGAGAAGTAAACAAGTCAGAAATACAATGAAAAACCCAAGGTGTAGTCAAAAAGGTCACCTAACCGACCGCTCCTCCAGCGATGCCGAACTGCATCACTGGGCACTTATGGGTTTTGTTGCTAAATGGCCATTTTGTTGCTAAAGGGTATTGAAGAGTTCGTCAGAACCTGCAGTTAGAAAAAAAAATCAAGAACATAGGCCTAATGAGTGAAATTTCACAGGTGATAGACTCGAAATTGCCCTCAGTTTAGGAATCACCCATTAACAGATTTTCTCGAGAACGCGAAGAAAAGTATTTTAAGTGCTACTGTACTTGAGTCCCAACTCAAACACAAATTATTTTCTAGCAAATATTTTGGACTCCTTTTGGAAGGTCAAGCGTCAAAAGGGGTGTTTCTTTACTCATATTTTTCTTATCTTCAAATCTCAAGGTGGGAGACCGTCCTGTGTCCCAGAGGCCCAGTTCACAAGGGGCTAATTATCACGTTTTGAAGGAAGAAGGCAAGTTTCACTCCTCCGCGAGGGCTTCATATATATCCTCACCATTTTTACCACCTCGTCAGTGGGAACATGGGAGTTCTCATTCTTACCCTTGAGGCTTCTCCTGCCGATTGTTTCGCTGCTCCACATAATATAATGGAAGATAATCTACGAATCAATTTTTACTGCATTTTCAACGAATTCTTTCAATTTTTTTTTTTTTTTTTTTTTTTCATAATAAAATCTGGAAGTATAGATTAACTTATTCTTCCTCGTTTGAAGCACTCAGTTGTACAATTTGTAAGATATGCAAAGAAGACTCTACAGGTCCGAAAACATATCGGTAAGTAATTCATGCATTGCAGGGACGTCAGAATGACTGATTTCTATATGATCACGCTTATAAAAATTTATACATTTTTCTAAACACAAGGTCAAGTTCTTAATATCGCCTGAGAATTCCAATTGGCAGTGTAAGAATATGAAAAGAGCTTGAATGAATTATCTATTACCTTATGACATAAGTTAATAGATAAATTGTATGATTCAAGGTGATACATTGTATTCCACCCCTTGACAGAAAATTCAAAATTTCCTAGGTTCGCTTCAGAACTGCTTGGAGTAAAAAAAGGGTTTTCTCAATTTGTCAGTTCAGTCAGATGAAATATTAATAAGAATTTATTAGTATCGCCCCTTCAATGTTCCCCATTCTTTTAAGATACTAATAAATTCTTATTAAAATTTCATCTGATTGAACTGACAATTTGAAAAAAACCCTTTTCGAACAACAAACAAAACGATTTGAAAAAACGAAAATTGGTTGTTATCAAATATGTTTAAATATCAAACCAAAACCTTGATTGACCGCAAAAAGAGCTTCAGCAGCGATTGAAAACATTTTTTAATACACATTTATTTTTTTTTAAATATGCACAACGTCAATCAATTAGGATCCTTAAAAAAAGAAATACAGATAAAATTTCAAAAAAATCTTTCATGTTTGAACCTTTGCCGTCGTAGATGATCTACAAATCGGTTGAGAGGTCGAATTTTCATGAAATCGAGCGTAGAATCCGAATTCGCAATACAAAATGAGGGTTTACCATTTGAAAAGCAAAGTTTACGATTCGCAAAGATGTCATAGTTGAATAGTAGACAAAAAATTATGAGGGATCCCGGAATCCCGTTAGCATATAGGTATATATATTTTTAATACATTTTTTTCATAGAATTTAGCCGCTTCTCAACCCATACGGTCATTAACGGGTTCCCACGAGGTGTCAAGGGATTTTAGGGTTTAATGGAGATGAAGGGGAGGATGTTAACTTGCGACACCCTGCATATGATATACCTAAAATCGACCCTTGAGTTTTACAATTTTCGGGGTTTGCTCTAACACTGTCTGTAATTGACTCTAGATATACAGAAAAACAGCTAATTACATTGACTGATTAAAAATTATGTGCTCTAAAAATTAAAACAAATCACTGGGACATTGGTGACACTGAGCAAGCTTGTTAAAATGCTTGTTTCTATTTCTTGCATATTTATAAGTCCAACTCTGATCTACTTTACATTTGTTTCAGGTGAGTATGCGCGTACATTTTATAACGGGGGTGAACATTATTTCGGAAGGTAAGTAAACAACATTTATATGTGGTTTCGTTATGTCATCTTGAATGGGAATCTTGGTGCGCAATCTTAGTGTATCTGAATTGAAGGGTTTGGGTTTGCCCTGAGAATTCAAACTATAAAAACTGTTCTACTTACCCAAAACAACAGTTTTACACTAAAGAAAAAAGAAGCACTTTTTAAAGAAAGCAATCGCCCGGGAAAACGCTACAAATTCTTTCACTGGGGTTTATTATTCAATTGGCTTGCGTTCATGATTTTATTTTCTACTAAGCTTTGGAGTGTGCGTGTTTCACAGGTGATAGAGCGATTATTGAATTTCAGGAGATATGCGTAGAGCACGTAAATCTGTTCTCAAACAAAATACCTATTTGTATTGATCAGTTGATTGTATTTGTGTGCCTCCTGAAATTCAATAATCGCTCCATAACTTGTGGAAAAAAAAAAAAAACACTCCAAAGCTTAGTAGAAATTCAAATCACGATCGCAAGCCAATTGAATAATAAACCCCAATGAAAGAATTTGCAGCGTTTCATGCATATCAGAATGTTTCAACCCGTTTTTGGCTACAAAGCCTTTTAGGAGTTCACTCCAGTATCCACATCAATTCATCACTACATCACTACATCACTAGGTTACTGATATCAAAACAAAAACAATAATAAACCAAAATAACGCAAATGTTGGCACAATAAATCGGGCCATACATGGGGAATGGTGTGACCTACGGACGAGGGGAGGTGTTCATTCGATTCCTCGTGGAAAGTTTTTCAAAAAGAGCCCACATTTAGGGCGCCTTGACTTTTTTTAGGTTTTTAGGGATTTTACAAAACTTTGACAAACCTGAAAGGGCACTTTAAATTAAGTGAGAGAGCTGGCTCAAGAATTGGGGCGTCGTCGGACCAACATGGATTTTTCCTGAAAATTTCAGATCTTTTGCTCCAGCCGTTTGGGAGAAATCGTGCGTACGGCGTGACGGAAAATTTTTTTATTGCAGATTCGGATTTTACACCCTTTGAAACGTAAACCATGAAATTTTCAGGGGGGTTAGAATTTTTTTTTTAGAGCGATTACAATGGTTTATTATTGAATAATAAACCAAAAAACATACCGATCGGAGATTTTGATTATTGAAAATAATGTACCAACAGCGGTGATTACACTAGAGATGAACGTGTAATAGTAATAAATTATGGTGCGTCTAATATTTTCGCGCAGTTGTCGAATTCCAGTGGCATGCAATCTTGTTCATGAATCATGCTAAATTACTGGTTATAAGTGAGGGAATGGAGTCTTTTTCGAGGGTGTACCATCCTGCTTGTCTACTGCTTCAAAATGAACGAGATATCGGAGTTTCTCTTACTTTTGTAGGGTAAGAATAAGATCGACAAAAGCGACAATATCGGCGGTTTTTTTTTCACCTTTTTTTCACCAATGCGATGGAGCAGCGCGTGAATAATTCGACCTTTCACAGCCCCAGCACGGCATCGTCTATTTTCTCATTGGTAAGACAGCGGAATACGAGTAGTCACACACGAGTGTGTATTATTCATAAAATACAATTGACATATGTGCGTAAATTTAGTCAGAAATGTTAAAACCATACTACCTTATAGAGAAACAATATTTATACCTACCATCTGGGACGTGCGGTTCGATCACACGTGGAGTATACCCCCACAACTAGAGATGTTCGATATTTCTGTACCGGTGACTAAGTCACTAATATGATAACTTTGTCACCAATATCATTTTCGGTGACTTTGTCACCGGTACAGAAATATCGCTACAGAAATATTTAATGCTAAAGAATTTGTGTTATCATTCGACATGAATTTATGTTACCATTCATAAGTTCCTTAAAACATGACGTTTTCATGTAATAAAATCAATTTTTAAAGCGATGAATGTGTTTTTTAAATTTTCTCTCACTCTTATTCAGAAGTTTAAAATTTAGTGTAACATTTTTTTACATATACAAGAATAAAAACAAATTATTATTATTTTAACTGTAAAGCAATCCCTCTCTAATCATAAAAATTCATGTTCAACATCTCTTTTTATGCTTCCTTCCTTCAAAAAACTGTGACAGCGCCACATTTCATTCATTTCCACTCTCTGTCACCGATATTTGTCACAATCATAAGGTGTGCATTATTGGGGGGGGGGGGGGGGGGGGTCAGTATAAATAATTTTACAGTGATATTGGTTTATTATTTCCAATATTGAACTTTTGCAACTGTGCAACTGACGATAAAATGCATTTTTGACCCCCACTCAAAATCTGTTGTTTCACGTTTCGGGATGTGCAGAATCCGAAAATCAAATAAAAATAAAAAAATAAAATCCAACGTTGTCCGCATTTCCAGAGCTTTCCTCCGAAACAGAACAAAATTCAATGAAACGTGAGGTAGATCGGCAGATATTTTATACTACTTTAGTTCAGTTGTACAAACGAACCGCGGCAGTTTGCATTTGCTGTTGGTAAAGAGTATGGAGGTGATAATAGTTTAGCCACTCATGGCTTGATGACAATCCTTTCATTAGATCAAACACATCAAATAATTGAGGAGCTTACTTTCAAAAAGGCACATATCCAAATCTGGGAGAAAACGTTTTTCTCTCAATTTTCTATCTCTGAATATGAGTTGAATCAGATCCCCTTATCATTTCCGAACAAAACAGAACACATCCACGTCAATTCCGGGGCTAAAGTTATGTGTTTGCCTATTATTATTAAGTTACTCATTGTGCCTATGCTGTAGCAGTCTTTCGAGGACAATATGTACTAGTTACTACAAACAAAACATAGGGAATTTTCCTTTAATGCACTTTCCCATATGTTTTGATGAAGCTACGAATTTTGTAAGTCAATCTCAAAAGGAGTTAGTTGATAACCCCGAAATCAATTCATATCAATCAATCGTCATTCATGTTCTCGCTCGGTTGTGTTGAGTTCGGCTTTGAGCGATGTAAGGCTTAAGGGATAATAACACGATTACAATGGTAATCGGCGCGGTAATACCAGACCGAGTGTAATGACATTCGCAACGCCAGCTGGTGGAGGTGTGCGTTAATTCCTCTAATTGACCCAAGCACGCACAGAGACGATCTGCGTGAAAGTGAACTCCTCCGAAAATGAAATGATAGCTAACTATAATATAGCCTATAGTACGAAAAAAAGCGTCAGGTTGAAAAAAAAGCTAATTACTTCTTTTTTTAGCGGAGACTTAGAAAGTGTAGGTGAGCGAGGAATCGTGGGAAGCCGTGGGAGAAGACGGGCCTCCATTGTTTGATAATCCCAGTTGGTCGGCTGCTGCGTTCACTGGGTCATTCGAGTTGGTAGGGAGTGGACAGTATCGGGTCGACCTACGGGGTTCACTAACAAACATGCACGCATTCTAGCTTCAGCAAAATGTAGCGTCAACAAAATTTTGCAACCCTTTACTGAATCAGGATATTGGACCTGCGAATCTCCTGATGTTACAAGGCTATCCTGTTGGATCCTGAATCAGGGGGATGCAGGTTTTTCGCTAAATGACGGTAGATCTCTCCAAGGACAATCTGCTCATGTAGATGAATGCAGATGAAGTCAAACAACACTTCGAAACTTTCTTGTAGCAGGAATCCATGGCACGTCGTCTGGAGAGAGTCCTCTGAGCTTTGACACAACTGTCGAATTGTACAATTAGAGAGAGCATTGGTTAAGGGTGGCACAATATACACGTAATAATTGAAAGTAACGCGCATACCTGATTACAGAATTGAAGTAGTAGTAAAATGTTTTTAAAATAATTCAATTTATACATGTAGTATTTACAAGTAAGTTTGCAGGTATTTGGCTGTGCAACGGCTCGTGTCACTGACAGACGGACTACAGTATTATGTTTCCTTTTTGATTTTCTTCAATTACCTTACTTTGTTGTGCTATGTGCTCATTATGTTCTGTGAATAAACATGTTTGCTTCTTCTACCAGAAAATTGCGTTGCACTATTGGGACGTCTCCATGTCCGATTTGTGTATGATTTTGGTGAGATCATCGAATAGATCATGATCGTACTGGGTGTGCTCGAACATACAATTCAGTGCTACATGCACTAACCCCTTCGTGCCATCATAAAGCATGAATAAAGGAAATAGTTCCAGTAATGCAACAGAAGTTGAAGAAAACGATTATCAAGTTAGCTTCTAACATTCAACAAATTTGATATCATTCAAATTTTATGATGTTTTATTGGTTTTGTAAGATATTAAAAACATATGAATAGGGACGTCAAGAGATAGTTGGAGGGCTGTGATGGATGTGGATAGTTCCCCCTTCCCATTTTTAAACAGCTAAACTTCTTAGCTTCAGGGATACCTTCTGGGTCTTGCTGGTATATCATCTCACCCATTGGAAGGGGCAACTAGTCCATTCCATCACCACAATACATTATCAGAATTGGTTACGAAGGACTCACCCATTAATATTGACTGTCCTATGCCACTTTCCTTTTCACCGTTTCCAATGGTAAAATTGGTAATTCGTTTCCAATATTACTCCTGCCCTGCCTATTGAGAACCTCCCATCTCCCATACCGCCATTCAGCCCCCATGAATAGTTCCCATTACTCTTATCTTGAAACTGCTTACCCTGAGCATATACATGATGTCGATTCTATCCATTCTATCTCCTCCTTGTTGTAGACCCTAAAGGCTGACACCCCCCCCCAATCATCTCTATACATCCCTAATCCCATTTTTCCGCTCGAAGGTGGGTACACACAATAATCGCAAGCGCAATAGCTCAATTTCCATTTTGCATTGGGTATTAAACGGAGGCCGTGACGTATTAGGTGTAACATAACAGGCCACTAGTTTTTCACCGCGATAGTTTTATCACTGGTTTCGATCTATTTGTACAACTGATGTGTATGTTACTAAAACTATTCATTTATTATATTTGTTCCTCCTTATTTTGAGGTTTGAGTATCAAGACGTCCAAACTAAACAAAACACTGACCTCCGTGTAACACCTGAATCGAGTGCCAATCCTCATTTGGCAATTGTGTGGGCCCACCGTCTTGTCATTTTTCCAAGGTTTAAACAAAGCAAAAAAGACTAGTTTCAATCATTCACTGTGAAAAGGGATGAGAAATTGAGAATGCGCATTTGAAACGGGATAAGAGCGCCGGCAATGTCCAACCAAGATCAAGGGCGTGAGGGACTCAACTGGAGGATCAGCAACGTCTAGCACGGCGTATTTCAATGTTATTAGATTTACAGGGAAAATCTGCTCAAGGTTAAAATTAACATTGGCCGAGGAAAGTTTGTCCACCAAAATAAATTGTGCAGCAGTTGAGAATAGTGAGATTTCATGTATCGAAACCCCATGAAAAAAGTGCAGATGGTAATGCAAGGAAGTGCTTATTGGCTAGCTTAGTTTTTGACACCTTATATAGAAATCCCCGAATTTCATAATTGCGGGAAGAATGGGTCGTTATATATTCAGGTGACATTGGTATCCTAGTACATAGATGTGAATTAAACTGAATTTGGAATTAATTGTTGATTGTTAACTTTAATGCATCAGATCCTCCGTGCTACCAAATAACTTGCATAGTTTCTAATTACGATTGAGTCTTAATTAAGAAAATATTCCCCGTCTGTTCTTAACCCAAAGAAATGATTCTCCATTCAGAAATTGTTAGGTAACTTAGCTGGTTACTCTGCCGGCCGCACTGCCATCTATAAAATCAAGGCACCACAGTTGGGTAGTCAACTATTTATACATGGAGTGATGCCCAGTTTACAAGAAATACGAGTAAACCGTTAGGAAAAGATCAATAGATTTTGCAATAAGCAGGATTTTACAATAAGGAGCATAACAGCTGGCAGCAACAATCGTTTTGCAAGTAACATGTTACTTTGAAAAGACATTGCAGAAAAACTACTTTACAACCCAGCAAAAACTCAGCAACGTCCTGGGACTCCTTAAAAACATCCTCCCCAACAGCCATCATGTCAAAGATCAGACCTTTGAAACGTATTTAGCTCTCTTTGCTTCCTCTTGAGATGATCGTTCAAAAAGTCTACATTATTGAAAGCCTCCGGAGCAACGCCTAATTTTGTGGGATGCATATCTCAGGAACTGGTGCTGAATCTTTACAGCGTGTTTATAATACAGTGACCAAGCCATTGATTGCAGCGTATTCCAGAAATAGACCAACCAGTGGTGAGAACAGTGCGGTCTATTTCTTCTATATATTAAAAAAAAAAAAAAAAATCCAAGCATCTTCATTGCTATTGGGCAGGCTTTAGCGCCAAAATCCATCAGGTAGAAGCTGGCCGTCCTTACGACTGTGTTAGGCTGTTAAAGACGGTGAACTAAAATGCTGTTTTCTATAGTTTTTCATTGGATGTATTGATCTTCCAAAGCAATTGAAGTAATGCAATCTCCCGCAGTGTATAATTGAACAAACATGAACATCCAGTTGTGTGAATATTACTTTTAGAATAATTATTATGTTCGCGGACTTCACCTGTGAATCAAAGTCAGTAATGCCGGTAAGGGGGAGGGAGTGACCGTGCGAAATTGCACTCAGGAATCGGGTCGTTGATGAAGCCTCACCAAGAATTCCTTTTCCCTTCATTAGACCCGTCTATTCGTCTGTGCCGTCGATCGTGATGAGTTAATTCATTCATGATCCTCTCATTCATGAGATGTGAAGGGTGTGTCTCACACTCATTGATACCCATCTCAAAGAAAAACCTGCAGTTTCTTCTTCAATTACAACTAAATCGATCCCCACAGCGAAATAGACTGTTCCGGAACCTACTCTCTTCACTACTTTTTGAACGGCCTTGCATCCGAGCAGAAGGTTGAACAATTTCCTATGAAATATCTGGACTATTTTTAAAAGGCCTACCTGTAAGTTCAGTTTTCTTTGAGTTTTCACAGTTCTTGCAAAATAGTTTAGTTTAGATGTAGTAGATGGTTTAGATAGTAGTCCGTAAACAATATGGTGGATCACTGTAGATATTTTGATATCTGCTTCACTGTCGTACTATTAGCACAGGAAAATACTGTACCCATGATTTGGTAGAAGGATAGTGTTGTCAAAAGTTCACATTATTTGAAAAGAATGTCTGTTCCTCCAAATTCGAGAGTCATGAATAGAGCCTGGCAGTGGATGTCAAAACTTGTGTCCTGGACATAAATACTCGAGACTCCTTTTCGATTGACATTCATCTCCATGGACTACAGGTTTTAGGATTTTTATATTGATGCAGTCAAGAGCCCTAATAGCACATGGAAATTTATGTGTTCTAAGCCATACCTCTTTGCACTCTTCTAAATCCTCCTGCCCTTGAGGGTACGCAAATCCGTAGATGAGCATGCTCAGTTATTTTCTTGCTAACCATCTTCATTGTACAGGAAGCAGTACTTTGATGTACCCCATGACCTTCCCCCACACCACACTGAAAACCTGAATCAGTGAGATACCTAAAAAAACGCTGCAAATTCTTTCACTGGGGTTTATTATTCAATTGGCTTGCGTTCATGATTTGAATTTCTACTGAGCTTTGGAGTGTGCGTGTTTCACAGGTGATAGAGCGATTATTGAATTTCAGGAGGTATGCACAGAGCACGTAAATCGGTTCTCAACCAAAAAACCTATTTGGATTGATCAGTTGATCATATTTGTGTGCCTCCTGAAATTCAATAATCGCTCTATCACCTGTGAAACATGCACACTCCAAAGCTTAGTATAAATTCAAATCATGAACGCAAGCCAATTGAATAATAAACCCCAGTGAAAGAATTTGCAGCTTTTTTTATGGTTATCAGAATGCTTCAACCCGTGCCGATACACAAAGCCTTTTATGAGTTCACTCCAGTATACACATTACTACACCACTAATCACTACGTCACTAGGTTACTGATATCAACACAAAAACAATAATAAACCAAAATAACGCGAATGTTGGCTCCATAAATAGGGCCATAGATCGGGAATGGTTTAACCTACGGACCTGGGGAGGGGCTCATTCGATTCCTCATGGAGTGTTCTTCAAAAAGAATTCAAATTTAGGCCGCCTTGACTTTTTTTGAGGTTTTTAGGGATTTTACAAAACTTTGACAACCCTTAAAGGGCACTTTAAATTAAGTGAGAGAGCTGGCTCAAGAATTGGGGCGTCGCCGGACCAACATGGATTTTTCCTGAAAATTTCAGATCTTTTGCTCCAGCCGTTTGGGAGAAATCGTGCGTACGGCGTACGGCGGACGGACGGAAAATTTTTTATTGCAGATTCGGATTCTAGACCCTTTAATACGTAAACCATGAAATTTTCAGGGGCGTTATAATTTTTTTTTCAAGAGCGATTACAATGGTTTATTATTGAATAATAAACCAAAATTGCATTTTTTCGTGTGACTTGAGTGCACTAAGCCGCTATTCCCAAAACAATGGTCTGCAAACCACTTCACATAACGTTCTTCAAAACGATATGACGCTTCAAAATCCAAATCGCGACACCGTCTTCTCTCCCGGCATTTTTTGTCACAGGGAACACGCATAAAAATACCCATTCTGCAAGATGTCTGGCGACCAACGGTATTGTAAGCTGAGTCTGCCTTGATTTTGCTGCGATTTTTTGAGCATTTCCTTAAGCAAATTCTTTTATGCACAGCAAATGAAGGAAATGGTCAGAGTTCCTTGAGCTTCACCTTCACCTTGAAGTAAAAGGCAGAGTCTTACCTTTTATTTTTATGCATATTAATTTAGGTATTCCCTCCATTTCATACCACCCATTGTTGTTTCGGCGGCTTTCAAGACATTTCCTAACATTCGTTGCATTTACAGAACCCGTTTATTGGTTTTCGTTACATCTCGACGTAGTACTCCTCCTTGGTCGGTGGATGAATGGCTTTCTCCGTATAATAAGCTATCTGTATCTGGCGGACTCGACTTCCCCCCGACGGGCAAGGCGGAGCGAGTCTGGCTATATCAGGCTAACGATGTCAAGCAACTTTCAATCGTTGGAAACGCCGCCGGCTCTTACTCTACCACCAAAATGACGGAACCCCCTCTTTTTCTTTTTTTTTTTGTAATGTCAACATTTTCTCCCCGTCGGAATCGATTCTGGAGCAGCAGAATTTTCGAGTGACGTCATGCAGTTAAATTGGGCGGGAATTTCATTAAGCGGAGCGAGATATCAACGCGATTGAAATGAAACGTCACGAGTCCAAATACTGCCAAACATAACGTCAGCGGTAATTTGAATAAATGAATAACAATTTTCGATCCGGCAGAATAAATGAATTACAATTTTTAGAGTTTAAGAGAAAACCAATTTCAGCCATGCAGCGAATGACAGTATGAAACATCTTAATTGAGAAGAGGTGGGTAGGTGCTACCGATAACCGGACAATCCTTCGTATAGATGATAACAACAATGCAACGAAATCGGTTTTCATAGATATAGCAAGAAAAACCACCACAATCTAGATCGAGTGACGCGTTGAAATGACACAGCTGCATTGATTTACCGTGTGACTGTTCAAAAATAAAAAAAATACGTTTTTTTTTTTTGCCAAGTGACGTTTGATTCTCAAAGCTTCCTCGTATCCATAATTCAGTTTGTGTATAGATCATTGAAAATTATTATTGACTAAAGAACTTCAATTTTCAATTAGGCGAATAAATATTGAATTAGGGTCAATTTATTGTTATGCAAGCATAACTTGAGAAAATAACAGGTACATGTTCAACTATTGAACAAACTATATTTATTCATATATTTTTACATAAATAAAATAAAATATATGCATCGTTCAATGATGGTTCAATATGGTTCGATCCAAGCTCGAGGAAAACTTTATTTCAGGAGACATATTACTCACGTTCTCAACCAAAAGACCATTTGGATTACATCATATTTGTCCGAACAATGCCCCTGAAAAATTTCTCGAAATCAGTCAAGAACTAAAGCTTGTCAATATTTATGTGCAGAACTTACTATTGATAAAGAACTTCGTTTTTTTAAAATATTGAATAGGGGACCATTTACAGTATGCGAAAAACAAAATTTCATCGAAATCGGTCAAAAATCAAATATATCCAAGGATGTTCAAAGGTCGAGACTGATGTGCGCACAGAGATTTATCATCAACTTCAATCCGGGGGTCAAATCGGTCAAGAACTCCCGGAGTTAATTTCACGTTTGGGGACCACTCATAGGGTACCACACCCGCACAATCCCTGAAAATTTCATCAAAATCTGACTATAACTTCGTGTAGTTTTGCCCGTAACAAGGATTTGCTGACAGACAGACACGGAACCAAAATTGTTCAGAAAGGTCTAAAACGCAAAATGCGAGTGGAATTTTGATTTTGCAGACAAAAAAATTTTCACATCCCGAAAGTGAAAACAATGCTTCCGCTACCTTGGTAGACTCGGAAGCAAAATTTAATAGTTTAGTTTTTTTTTTAATGACGTTTGATTCTCAAATGAAATGGACCCATCACATTCAAACGTTTGTGTCAAAAGGTAAGAAAATATGAGTATACCCTGTATAGAATCCAATTTCTATCAGAAGAACTAAAGATCAATATTTATCGGTCGCTGTTTGAGTCAATTTTACAGTGTGCCATTGTAATATGGGTTAGCACATTCAAGAACCTAATTGATAAAATTCTTCAGATTTAAAAAATGTCATAAAAAAATTGTTCAAGTAGCCATCCGTAAACCATGAAATTTTCGGGGGGGGGGGGTTGATCGATTTGTTTATTATTTAATAAACCAACCGATACATTATTTCATGATTTGAGTTATTTAACTGCCAGTCAACCGTGCACATTGAATATGTTCAAACTAATGCGTAAACACAAAAGTATATATTTTGCTGATGTGATATAGCGGCAATCAAAACCACATAGACTGAAGTTGCCGAGAGTTAAAAATACATTTACTCAAATGACGGCAAAATACAGAGGTATGCAAATAGTAAACTAAGATTTTAGAAAAATTAGAAGTCTAATAAAGTGAAACAGTGAACAGCCATTTTAATAAAGAAACTTGTAAACTAATAAGAGTATTTTATAAAAGAAAATTAATTATTATATAACATCAACAGCAATAAGAAAGACGTATGTATTGAGTACATCATTCCTTGGAAGTGGAATCTAAATTTTAATAATTAATGTGGGGTAAATATGGTGTTATAGGTACTTTATAAAAATTAGGAGCAAGGACTAACTCCTTTCCGAGCTACAGTGTTAAACTTTCCAGCTTGTTCATTGATCTTATCAAAGTGAAGAGTGTAAAATATAAAATTCTAGCTATATATTTATATCTATCTTAGATAAGTTTTAGAAACTTGTTACTAAATATTGGAGAAGAGGCTGTGGAACTATATTTGCTACCCATACTCTTGGGTTATGACTCAAAGTAACTGTTACCTTTCTTCAAAACGTCAGCATACTTTCAATACAATAATGACGTAACAATAACATGTGTATAACACCCCATGAGTAATTGGTAAGACTTACACTCTCTCTCTGTCTCTTGAAATACTTTACATAAAGTTATTTCCGAATAATGTTCTTGAATTCTTCCTTCATGATCATTTATCGTATAAATCCAGAGAACTTCAAAGGTAGAAGCCTGTTTATCGTTAGATAACTATATTTGAAAAAAGAGCTTCGAAACTTGAAACGAGTTGGGTTAGGTTCGCTCTTAATGAACAAACTTGGAAGCCAAACAAAAAACCTCTTGGGCAACACCTGGAAATGAAAGTTGATTCTAGAAAAAAAAGAGAAAAAACAGTTTTACTTCATTAAGAGAATGTGAAGTAGGTGTGGATTACTTGGAGAATGCTAATATGCAGTTTATCGGTTTACGTCATCTGCGGAATGAAGCATCGATTTGAGAGCAATGAAACTCACAAGGAACCAGCTGGACGACTGTACATTTCTTCAAACATGCAGACAGACAGACAGCCAAGAAACTAAAATTGTTCAGAATGGTCTAAAAAGCAAAACGACAGTGAGATCCACTACAGTACCAGCATTTAGGATGTGTGAAAATTAAGCAGGGCAGTTAATGAAGGTGATATCATATTATAGTACTTTCATGAACAAGATGCCTTGTTGAGTTTCTATGAAGAAACTATGCATAACTTCTCAATATCGTTACGTCGTCCACAACTGTCTACTATAACCTTTTGATATCCTGAAATATTGCTATTATTGGTTAATGCACAGAAAGCGAACTGTAAGCTAGGTAAGAGGGGATTTTATTACCTGGCCGCTTCAAACTGTCCAATTTTAGATTGGCTCGTTTGTCTTTGTGCGGTACTTTTCATTTTGGATGTTTCATTTTGGTTCAGTGAAAATCCATACCTCAGTTACTTGTGATGGATTTTTCCCCTTTCCATTTACTTGAAACTGCAAACCCTGAGCATTAACTGAAGCTTTTGAATTTCAGCAAGCCAATTGCCTCACCCTTGGAAGGGCAACTAGTCCATTCCATCACCTACTTGTAACATACTTTTATGTAAACCCGGAAGCAATAGAAATCAACCACTCAACACATTAAGACAAAAGCTATGATTTCCTTAGCGAACGAACTACTTTAAGTTTTTCGTGAGTGTGCAGACCTGATTCTGATCCGCTGAACCGGAGCAACCATTTAGCGAAATCAGGCGATAAAATGGAATGCAAAATTAGGGGGACGTAGTAGTTGAGGGGTTCAAAATGTATGCAAAACTCTTGATGTTTGCATTTTTCTAAAAAAAGGAAAGTTAATAAGGGGGGAAAGAGTGGTCAGCAGATCTGGGCAGAAACGTGTTTTTAATCGTCTCAACCCATCGATGCTCTATTGGGCAGCCTTCCTGCTCATTATTGCCCGTAAAGATGAATTATGTTTCAAAATCGTAGTGCACATATCGCAAGAACTGTGTCGTGCAGAATGGACACAAATTTTATATAATCAAATAAATGTTTCCTGTTACCTGTTTATCTCTCACAAAGTTCAACATCAAACAGAAGTACAGGCTGTTGATTGATGAGTATTAAAGGGTTCCTAAATGACATTTTCGTTAATGGAAAACTTGAAGGATGAAACACTTGATATTTTAATGGAAACGTAGTATTGTTTATTGCTAACATTTTGTCCGAATTTGAAGATTCATTGGAATGTTGAGACAACATTGATCCGATGTTATAAAAGCTTGATATCAAGTTTGATTAGAAGTCTGCAAGTTACAATGTAATCATAAACTTGTTCCTTTGTAATTATATTAGCTGGGTTAGTTGGGTCCATTATCCTGGTTCATTGAAGGAGTATAACACGTGATATTCACACTCGAGAATGTATTTTGATCAATGGATATTGGATTTCCATTTGTATTATTTGAATACCTTGTCTTTTCCCACAGTGTTGGGATTGGAGTTCTTTAAGAAATTCGGCATGATTACCAACCCTTGTAGGTAACAACTCCTGGTATTTTTCTGATATACCACAGGATAAATTCCAATTCGTTGCTCCCAACAATATACCAAGTTCCCAGTGGAATCCTTGGACTTTCATGAGATGCTGCGGTATCAAGGAAGTCACTGCGATCAACGAAACATGTTAGGTCCAACAGTAAAACAAGGTTTATCTGAAGTTGAAAATCCTCTAGGAATTATTGCTACGATTTCCCACAAGATAGATGCTGGATCAGCAAAACCGGTCAAACAACTTGCGTACAATTAATTTGGAGAAGGTTCTAGAGGCAATGTATACGGAATTGGCTGGCAAAGTTAGAAGAGGGTATCTTTGAAGTTAACCATGCTGCTTGGAGTTCTCAAGTTGTTCGTAAAGGAGATACTTATCGATTTTGTGTTGATTTTCGTTAAGTGAATGCCGTAACTAAAAAGGATTCATACTTGATGCCTAAAACAAATATCCTATTTGCCAGTGTCCGACAAGCAGCCTGTCTCTTTGAGATTGATCTAAAATAAGCCTTTCTGATAGTTCCCTTGGCAGATGAGTCAAGTGACATCTCGTCATTTGTAGTACCTGGACGTGGACTTTTTCCTTTCCGAACCATGCCATTCGGACTCTATAACTCACCTCATAATGGCCCATTCCCTTTCCTGTCTGCAAAAGCAATATTTCCGAGGTTTGTTGCAAAACAAGCTAAAACTGGTACTGAACAAATTTAAATTATAGCCTGAGTAGCTTCGACACACATTAATTCGTTTAAATGCGGTCAAGCCCAATTAACAATCAAAAATACATTCAAACGAGAAGAAAATCACAGAAATTAAGAAAATAAAGTATACTGAGGGAGTTTGCAAAAACATACAGAAAGGAGGTTTATACTGGAAAAATAATTTCAATTAATAAATTTAATGGGGAAAGGAGAAATTAAGGATTTTAGTGTCGACATAGGGGACCAGCTGTTGGAGAGGGCGATGGCGATCATTGTTTGTAGCTGATAACGGTCCACTGAACAGCACAGATGAACGAAGGGATGTACGAGCGGTTGCAAAATGTATCCTTAAGAACAGCCGGGGGCAGTCCAGGAGCTTGTGATTTTTTACGGATTTAATCTTGAAAAGGTCTGAAATGGAATTGTATTCAGTTTTTTTTTTCATGTTTGGTTCGTCCCACTTTCCCTTGGATCAACAATTGATTGAATATTGAAAATTGAATTATTGTTATAGGTGACAATCTACTAAAGTTGTCTTGCTTCAAAGAGAAAGCCCAAAAATTGTGTTCTTTAGAGATTACTGGATGTTGTCTTTTCCGTATTCATCCATTACTCCCTCTTGGGAAAAAACGAATGTGAACATCGGTTTTTAATTTCTAATACCCTCTGTATAGGATGTAGAAATGTAACGTAATTATTTGGCACATTTTCAAAATTAATGTACACTAATTATTAATTTAATTAATATATTATACGGTTCATTGTTTAAAACAATCCAATTAGGAGTACCTACCTAAAAGTTATAATTTTCGAGAAAGAAATTACCACCGCCCCCCACAATGAGTGTTTCACATGGATAATAAAGAGAGTGGATGCTGGTGGGATGTAATCATGGCTTAGCGAGGCAACGGAAGCTTATAATACGACGTTTACACGCGTACTCGGAACCTGCCGTCACGCCTACACGCTCCGTCTCCCTCGATTTGATCTCAAACGCTTCGTTGAGAATTACCCCGACGCGTTGCAGACATGAGTTATTGCAACCTATTACTTACTCGGCTATATCACCTACTTACTGCTCCGATTTTATCTAAGTAGAGTAAGATATCTCGGTGGAATAATAGCGAAGTAACTATTGACTAACAAATACAAGGTGGCGCAGATAACTTGACCATATTTGTAAAATGTGACCCAGAAGGGTCCCCCACGCCTCAACCTGTTCAGAAAGTGGGAAGTTTATTAAGAAAATCATTTGCAAGTGCATACTGGAATCCTGGATCGTCCAGAAGATCCTTCTACGGACCACAATCAAAGGCTCAATTCTCAACGGGAATGTAGGAAATTTGGCAGGACCCGGACGTGTTAGTCGTGACATTGGACGAAGTGCAGTTTCACTTGGATGGGTCTGTGAATAACTGTATAACTGTAGTTATTGGGCACCTGATAATCCTAGAAAGCTGTACGAGCAACCACTTCACAGCGAAATGGTTCCTGGGTGCCTTGCGTTGTGAGTAGCTGGCGTAATTGGGCCTCTTTTTTTAGGATGGAATTGGGCAAGCAGTAACCGTCATTTCTCAGCGCTATGTGGCTATGCTCGATCATTTTTTCGTTCCCTATTTGGAGGAAAACGAAGGGGACACTCAACAAACTTGGCACCACAGGACCCACTGCTCTAATTCCCATAGCTCGAGTGAGTCAAAGTTTCCCAGGTCGAGTGATTTCCGGTGACATTCAATGGCCAGATCGATCCCCCGACCTCACGCCATGCGACTTTTTCGTATGGGGATACCTTAAATCAAAAGTCTACATCGACAGAACGGGATCGCTTGCTGATATGAAGGATGCCATCCTCCGTAAAATCGCTCTTATTCCAGAAGACATTTTGTAATATATGATGAACAGCTACAGGGAGTGCCTCCAAGAATGTAAAAATCGTAAAGGAGGCCATTTGATGGATGTCATGTTCCATAACTTTCGTTCTTCAGCTACAAATTGATTCCTTTTTTCCTTTTACCTCCAATATTAAGCTTACGGAAGCAAAAACAAATGTGGTCAAATTATCTGCACCGCCCTGTTGTCTTATTATTGCGACTATGAATCGAAAAACCTAGGCGAATAATTACTATTCTTCGACAAATGAAGTTCGTTGGCGTTTTCGTTTCATATTTGAAAACCAATCTGTCAATCAAAATCATTGAAATCAATTGAAAAGCACAAAGACGCGGTCAATTTTGAGGTATTTTCACCTAAAAAAAATAGATTAAGGTTTCAAAATATTTGAAGCAATCTAAATCTAAAAATTTGACTAAAAAAAAATCATCTTGTAAAACAAATGTTATAAACATTTTAAAGCCAGATTGTTGTGTAAGTGAGAGCTTTCGTACATTGTCCCAAGATTTTTCACCCCTTGAAATAATAGTAACCTCAATTTTATTTAATTCAAGTCCGAAAAGTATTTTCAACGGTATGAACTCCGAAACTTAGGTCCGAAATAGCTATCTCCGTTAGTATTTTCGTTTCTGGAGACTTGGAAGCTTTTTTAGCAAGATCGAATATCATTCCCTGTGGGTATACGTGGAATCGAATAACCAACTTCCTTGGTCGATTACAAAGGTTCATCTTTGAAAGTAATACACTTGAAAATCAAAAACGCAGTCCATTTGGTAGGAATCTAAAGAAATCTCAAAAACCTTGATGTAATACAGATAAAATAGTTGATGGAATCGAATTTGGTTCATTGTCTTTTTATATTGAATGAAAAAACAAGGTAAGGCGTGAGGTGTCGAGTTTAGATGATATACCACAGACTACTTGTAATAAAAGGGGCGTTTCACGAAAAACGACCATAAGTTCCTGTGAAAATCGGATTTTATCGAGTCAAACCATGAAAACGATATCGCCAAGAGCTTCAAAGTGGAAAAACTTCAAATTTCATTCATGGGCCACACTCCGTGGGTTCCCCCAAACAAGACATCGTGGCACTTTAAACACTATTTGAGGTCAAATTTTCATGAAATCTTCTGTAGAATCCGAATCAGCAATACAAAATAGGGGTTTTCATATTTGAAAAAACAAAGTTGGTGTCTATTGCGCATGATTGCTCAAGTGCGCAGAAAACATCGTGGACCTATTTGAGGTCCATAAAAAAATATAGATTTAAAAAAAAAAATTGTTTACCCCAGAAATTAAAATTTAAGGAGGGGGGGATTGTTTCGTGGAACACTCTGCATAGGTACAGAAATAACTAATTTAAATTGAAGGGCTATATATTAAAGAAATAAGAAACCTCTGTGTAATAATTTGCAGCGTTTTTTCCTATTGACAGTTTAGGCTTTAGAGAGAGCGAAAGAATCGTACATTGATCCGTGAGGGCTCCATCGTTTTAATCTAGAGATGTCTATCATTACCGAAAAGGAACACGCAATTATTATTTCGAAAGTTGTCAAGATTTCGACTTTTTAGAAATATTTCAGCCCTTGAAATCCTAGTATTTAGAGCTGATCGAATGTCATGCTGAGGATTCCGGAACAACTGCACCCCAATGTGTGATTTTGGACACTAGTTTCAAAAACTTGGAGTCATTTGGGAGAAACTCTCATGAACGGCTAACAGAGGATTCTGTTCAACATGTAAATGACACAGAAACCTTAACCAACAAATGTTGATGGGGGATCCAATTTCATTCCTTGCTTCATTATAAAGTTTCATTATTAAACATAATGAAAAAAATATAGACTTTATTGCCGAAAGAGATCGTATGGTTCAAAGAGATTGATGATGCTACAACGAGAAGCCTTAAGTTAAGGAAAATTAGCCTCAAGTTGTCAATTTAAATTTGTGGTGAATTTGTGCTGTCAAAAGAACCAATTACCAGAATTCATGCTGCCCACCGTGAGACTTAATGCAGAGCGTCATCACCACATTTATGGGCCACTTTGCTTCAAATGACTGGGATGCTCGAAGTAGTGAAAGGTAAGGTCACATTATGTGGTCAAAATGTTAATAGTAAACTGTAAAGAACATTGTGGAAAGGAAACTCCTTTAAAACTGGTTCTTCCATTAACAGAAGTTATAATCATTTTATATCTTTAATCCTCAGGCGAAGTTATTTTTCTTTCCTTTTCAAGATTCAACAAAGAAAAGTTTCGGTTTAAGAACATGAGCATGTCGACGTGTTTTGGGTCAAGGCGATTTCGTCTTTCTTGAACAATGTAACCAGCAGCACTGAAAACTCGTTCTGGTGGTGTGGACGTTGCTGCCTTAGACAAATGTTGACATGCGACATCACCCTAAGCTTCCCAGCATGTTTATTTTTCTTTCCAAAACTGGAGAAGGTTCTCAAGTTCATCCAAAAGAACTATCGATACTATCGATAGTTTAACTTTTGATAGTGTCGAAACTATCGATAGTTTCCATCACTAGCTCGAAGTTGACCTCAAAATTTTCGGTTCTGGATACCAACCATCGTTCACCATGAACATCACAAATTCCAACTTTTGGCCATTCGGCAGCAAAATCTTTTGCACACCATTTGGGAATTTTCACTGCAAGTGATGGGGGCCAAGGAGTTGTCATGACTTAAAATAGACCTCGAATGTCCGCTTTTGGTCTTTTCTTCACAACCGTTCGCATTTTAACGACCTCGATCAGAGAGTTGAATGACTTTCACCGAAAATCAAAAGGATCCTCGCCCCTGCCCTGGAAACCTCAAAATCGAAGCGAAGCTATAATTAACTTCGCCCGCCGCAATCTGCAAGTTTGTCCAATTCATCTAAACCGGTTCTTTCATTTGTTGTGGAATTTATTGTGAATCCTAATTCTATAGGTAGTGAGTGCTAACAGTAACGGATACCTGCTGCTGTACAATTTGGTCGATTGTTTCAGAGTCCTTTCTTGGCCCATTACAATGTTTTCTCTCTTTTTGAATTCTTAATTTCACCGGACTTTCCATATTTTGCTTGGATTTCTACAGCTCATGCAGTGCAGCAGTCTTTCTTGCTATCCTTCGCCATTTGCTTTGATATTTGAATTTCACAATCAGGATGGACCACGTGGAGGTTGGCGGGTTTTCTTGAAGGTATGTTACAAGAGAGCAGAATTCATTTTATAATATTGGAATTGTTAGCACCTCTGTCCTCCATCGAATCTCATTTCTGCATTTCCATCTCGTTTCTGCCACTCCTTCGCAAATAACTGAAATCTATCGAATTTCTCTCGAGTGCTGACTGATTGCTCAGAGTGCCAATATATTGGGTGCCCCCCACACATGTTTAGCCTCAAGCCATTGCACTTGTTGCAGTCTCTTACTACATGTTTTGCAGTTTCATTCGGGGCTCCACAAGGTCATGTTTTTGAATCACGTCTCTTGAAGTAGTGCAACTTGTCATTAAAACTACCATGTCTCACCAATAGTAATGGATACCAGTCAGTTAAAAGTAGCACCTGTTGATGTTGATTCATTATTTTCAATATTTAACCTTTGTAGATTGTAGATTTATTAGAAAAGAAATTAGCCGCAAGAGTTCTTCAGGTGATTAATGTGTGTCCTACTTTGTAATTGACGTATTTGTGTCTCAAAGGAGGTCCATGTCAGATTTCAACACCATTGGTAGAGTATGAAAATTTGCTCTATATTCTGCAATTATGCAATCAATACTTTGTAGCTATTCATCCTCGGTATATAGGACTGAAAGGATGTTACGCAGTCTCATCATGTAGTTGAGGAAAGAACGTGTCGATGCACCGCTCTAGATATTTTGACCTATAGCCATCCTGTTGCACATACTGGGATCTCATCAGGTTCCAGGAAGACCTTCCTGCATTATTCCATTGCGGCTCCGAGATGAGTCAAACCCCGAAGAGAAGAATCTTTGGAAACACATTGCAATCATCTTCACAGTCAAACAGGCATAACGATCGGGTAAAGAATTCGTACCACCAAGATCAACCATCCATGACCTGTAATTAAGACGATCGAAAAAACCTATTAGTTACTCTAATTAGTACGTTAGATTATCTTACGAGAATTGAGTTGGGTAATTATTGTATAAGAATTTCGATTCATAACGGGTATCTTCCTTTCTGAAATTCGCAGGATAAAGCGAATAACGAGGTCGTGTTCTTTTGAAACGCAACGAAAGGGGTTTGCGATCTTTCTTTTTCGCCGCACCTAAACTGCAGATATCACCTATGATCAGTTATATATAAGTAATTGAAATATTGTGCTCAAGTTCTTGACTGCTTTATATAATATGTAGAAAGTTTCTAGGGGATCTTGAGAGTCAGTCAGGTTGATAAAAAACTACAATTTCATCGCCAACGTTTCGTTCTATTTTTAGAACATCATCAGGGCTGAAGAACCATACACAGAGTTATTAGTTATTTCTGTGTCTGGTTCTTCTAGCCCTGATGATGTACTAAAAATAGAACGAAACGTTGGCGATGAAATTGTAGTTTTTTATCAACCTGACTGACTCTCAAGATCCCCTAGAAACTTTCCACATAATTGAAATATATTTATATATATTTACGACTGATCCAAGATTCCCTAATACGACAAATCTTCTTTGAGGTGTTAGATATTTCTTATTGGTCAAAAATGTACTACATTTTAAGAGCCCCTCCAAAGCACTCTTCCTCCCCCCCTCCTCGACGTTTTCAATAAATCAAGGAATTGATATTGAAATGTGAAAAACCTTTTGAAATGAATGTTTTGAAAAATTAGATTCTACTTTGAATGAAACCAACGCCAGAATCAACAGCTTACAGCTTTCGAGCAATTAGCAACAATTGTTTGGGAAACGGTAAAATGTGCTTGGATCTCAACGTTGAATGGGAAAACTAAACCATCTTAACATGACCATTGTGGCTTCATATCTTGTTGCTGGTACCCAAAAATCATGATCAATAATTAAGGTATTTTGTGATGGATATGGGGAGTTCCCTTTCTCATTTCTTGAAAGTGCTAACTCTGAGCATAAACCTGAAGGTTTTAACGTCAGAGGTATTGTCTGGGTGTTGCAGGCTTATCGGCTCGGTCCTTGGAAGGGGTAACTAGTCCATTCCATTACCTCCTTGTTATAAATAGTACCCCTTCGTAGATAATTGTGGCTCTGTATCGAATAAAGTACAGAGGATTTGATTAATTTGATCATATGAAATCTAGAAATTTTGTAATTTGAGAAAAAATGCAGATTTACTAAGAGAAAAATGATCTAATGCACATCAGCATAGTGCAAAGTCGAAAAAAGTGCGCTCTGCCTATGAAATCCACTTCATATTTAATGCAGTTACTGACTCATTTATTGTTGCCCTCACCTTTTTCCGATTGGTTCACGAACCCTTAAAATAGACATTAATGTCTAAACAGTTTGCAAATTATTTGCCCACTTAGTTGGCAGCTTTTTCTGTTTGGGATTGGGAGTGTGACGCTCTTTTACCGTTCACAACACCGTTCATACGAACAACCAGTTTACTGTATTTATTTTCGCAAATTATTGCTATCAAAACCATGAAATCCCACGTAATGAGTACATAGCCTTTAGTCATAGGTACGAGTAGTGTGGTGCATTTTAACATGTGGTGTCAAGCGTCCTGTCCATTCCCCTCTTAATAACTCCTCGGTCCACATTATTTGCCAACTTTCCATAGTTGATTCAATATTTCCAGGTTCAGGATTCGAAGTTTTGATAGTAAAGCATTAATTGAAATACAATTAATGACACCTCGACAAGAACGTGGAATCTGTATTATATAAGATGATACATTCTACATCATACAAGTACTGGTGGTGTGAAATGATAATTCGGCCTGGAATTCGATTCTCGACTGGTAACCCAGTTCAATCCACCCGACCGCACCTCGCGAGGAAAAGTGATCATTTCGAAGAGCCTGTGCATCACAAGTGGCCCCAACACATCAATACGAACAATGGAGGCAGACGATGGTTGCCCTCTTCATCAAAACAATGACGCCGATCCCGATACTGAAGGGAATCATGTAACATCTGATTACGGAACGCAAATGATGGTAATGCGGTAGAGACGGAAATGGTGGTACGATGTGAGCAGGTACTTATCGACCTTTTGAGTTGGGTGTGGCGTGAAATGGGATTTTCATTGTTCCATTATTTCGCTTCCGAGTTTGCTAAAGATAGTAATTACTTTTGGGAGGAAAACTGTTTTAAACGTTTCTACTGTAAATAGGTGTTATTGGCGTGACACTTAGTGGGTGAAAATTATATAGAAATGAATGCATAGACAGTTGAAATGTTTTGAATAATCAAGAAACATGTCTATAAATTGGTTACAACGATTCAAGGGACAGAAATGACGCGGTACTTAACCCCGTATACATCAACGCCTTCAATCGGCAAGTGGACATGTATTGCGGGTCTATAACGCTAATTCTATACCGGATAGAATAATGATACGATTCTTGTTGTTATTGAGAAGAGATAATTCCCCAACTACCCTCCAAATTTGAACTCGATCGGAAGATTGGAAAGTGATGACATTGGTTGACGGATTTTACGTTCGCGCATGCGCTGAGTGATGTACTTATTCCTTTTGTGAGCAATGAAACTCGAAATTGAAAACCAAGCACACGTAGTGACACACGCACATCGTCGATCATATCATCGTTAAGAAACTAATAACCTCATAAAGTGTAGTATTAAGAATATTACGAGGTTTCCTGGGTCTACAATGTCCTGTTCCCATAGACAAGAACGCCTTCAGGTGGGTAGTTGCCCTGCATTGCAGGTCTATTCAGCACTTACTATTGCATGTGCTGTAATGATACAATCGTTTTAAAATGTACAGTGGATTTAGTTTTTTTGTCTATTGCAATAGTTTATTATTAAAAATTGAGAAATAAAATCGGCTTATAATATCTTTATCTTTGTTTCAGGTGAGTACTTGCCGAGGTAGACAATTTCGCTCCTCTCTAGCAGTGACGAAAAAACTTCAATTTCCACATTTCGTACGTTCAATATTATTATTTTTAAGTTTATATTATAGTTGTCTAATGTTAAATTTACTTATTTCATCAGTTATCTCACAAGGGTACATTTTAATTCTTATATGAATTTTTCCCTCATAGAGTTGCTCAAATCACAAACGCTGCAAATTCTTTCACTGGGGTTTATTATTCAATTGGCTTGCGTTCATGATTTGAATTTCTACTAAGCTTTGGAGTGTGCGTGTTTCACAAGTGATAGAGCGATTATTGAATTTCAGGAGGCACACAAATATGATCAACTGATCAATCCAAATAGGTATTTTGGTTGAGAACAGATTTACGTGCTCTATGCGTATCTCCTGAAAACGAAAAACTTCTCGTCATTAACGGTTTTCCGATCCACTCGCCAAAAAGGAAGTTTTAGTCCCTTTAAAACGCATGTATAACAGCCGACGTGTGAAAGGTAAGAGAAAATTTCTTTTCTCCGCGTATTTATTATATTGTGCTGAGTAGATTTCAATCCCAAGATCCCCGGAAAGACGCATGATCAATTCAAAAAACTCTGCAAATTTTGTCACTGGGGTTTATTGTTCAATTGGCTTGAGTTCATGATTTGTATTTCTACTAAGCTTTGGAGTGGCGTGTTTCACAGGTGATAGAGCGATTATTGAATTTCAGCGTTTCATGCATATCAGAATGCTTCAACCCATTTATCGGCTACAAAGCCTTTTAGGAGTTCACTCCAGTATCCACATTACTACATCATTACGTCACCAGGTTACTGATACCGAAACAAAAACAATTATAAACCAAAATAACGCAAATGTTGGCACCATAAATCGGTCCATAGATCGAGAATGGTTTGAGCTACGGACCTGGGGAAGGCTCATTCGATTCCTCGTGGAGTGTTCTTCAAAAAGAGTACAAATTTAGGCCGCTTCGACTTTTTTTTGAAGTTTTTAGGGATTTTACAAAACTTTGACAGCCATTAAAGGGCACTTTAAATTGAGTGAGAGAGCTGGCTCAAGAATTGGGGCATTGTCGGACCAACATGGATTTTTCCTGAAAATTTCAGATCTTTTGCTCCAGCCCGTTTGGGAGAAATCTTGCATACGGCGTACAGCGTACGGCGGACGGACGGAAAAATGTTTATTGCAGATTCGGATTCTACACCCTTTGAAACGTAAACCATGAAATTTTCAGGTAGGGTTAGAATTTTTTTTTTCAAGAGCGATTACAATAGTTTATATTGAATAATAAACCAAAATGGCCGGGCAATTTAACCCCAGGAATGTTGTAAACTTTGGGGCTTCTTTGCCCTCTCTGAAAAGGTCGAAATTAGAGCAGTTTTTGACCGATATATTCCTGTGCAAGTCGTTTCACTACTCCGTCACTTTTTCACGGTATGGTTAGAATCTATCAAAGGAAAGTGGGTGCCTATAAGTATCACTCGAAAGCAAGTTTAGAGGCTGCTCTTAAGTTCTTGAGTGAAGGGAACTCGGTAAGAGATGTGGCCAAACTTACGAAGATTCAACGTAAAATCATTGGGAATAAAATGAGAAAACTACACTTGAAGAACCCAGTATTGACTGAAGCCGAGGAAAAAGAAATATTGGAGTAATCGCTCATTTGCGCCGACTGGGGGATGCCCCTAGGATCCATCAACTTCCGAATAATCGTGAAGCATTACCTAGACAGCTTGGGGAGAAAAGTGAAGCGCTTCAAGGACAACCTTCCTGGTGACGATTGGTTTAGGTCCTTCCTGCAACGTTACAAGGAAGAATTGAGTGTGCGGGTATCACCCAACTAAAAAGCTATTTCGTTGTCTCAAGAGAATGAAGGAGTATTTTTTGTGCATCTTTTAACCTTCTTTCCGTCAAGTTAGTGGAATACTCCAATTATTCGGCAAAAACTTGATTTTGTAAACGCAATTTTCTTTTCCTGGACAAAGTTGCCCCATGCTGGGAGAGAGAGTGGGCAAAGTTACCCCTCGTAGCAAGCTGTGGGCAGACACCCCAAACATCATTTGGGCCAATTTCCCCGAAATTACCATTTTTCCAGTTCTACAGTCATTCATGCTGGAAATAGACCATACGGAATCCGAAGAGGATAACAAGTCGAGTATTTCTCGAAAATCAAGTTTTCCATTATGCAACTCTTGAGTAAAGAAAAATGTGGTCAAATTTGAAAAGTGGGCAAAGCAGCAATTTCATGCTACCAATGACGTACCAATTTCATGGAGTCAATTTAAAATAAATATTATTTATGAAGAACTTTCGGTCTGATAACCGTAAAATTGTGTTTCAAAAATAAGTACTTAGGTTCCGAGATGGAGTAGCTAAAATGGATGCAGTTAAGTGAAAAAGTTTCTAACTAACCCATGGTGGAAAAATTAAGAATGGAGCTCCTTTGGAATGCTTAGAATGTATGGAGGCACACTCATCACCTGATAGAGTCTTGCTGTTATTTATTCTTGATGGATGTATTGTGCTGAATTGTAAATAGAGGTCTTTTATAGGCATGTTTCAGTATAATTAGAAGGTGTGAAAACGCCGAGTTCAGATAATGCACCATTCATTACGTCAGAAATTACAAGAATAGTGTGCCACTGTGTAATAATTTGCTGCGTTTTCTTTAAAACTTGTTTCTTAAGATGTGTTCAACTCATCTCACGCAGTTAACAATACAGAATGCGTGAGTGAATCATCCTCGGAATTCTTTCCCGTCACTTGGAAACGTCATTTAGCAATCATCGTTTTCCCAGCGTGTCCTAATGAAAGATAAACCAACCTCGATCCCGTAAAAGGTTTGCCGTGTCACCCTTCATCGTTGCACAATGGGACAGAGTTACAGCACCGTTTTTCTTTAATGAGGCAGGTACTAGACTTCAGTGTTCGTTTATCACTATCGGCTTGAAAAGTGCATCGAAATCGGGAGGTTAATGGCTTCGTTAGTCTATTCGGCAAACGGTCGAGGTGGACAGGGAATGGCAAGACAATCTGCTCTCTTACAAATCGGCAAGTAGACCAGGGAGTTTGGCCCAACGTATGCAAAAATATTAGGAGGCAGTTTCTTTCAAGAATATTGTTCGTTACGATCGAAACAAACGATCCCCCCATCGGGGTCGCGGTTGAGCTTTTCAAAATTCAAAGATGTAACTAAAAACGCTGCTAACACTCGAGTTTATAATGTTTTGAATAATGCGTGATTTTTCCAGTCATTGTGATGTTTCTGGTGTCACTTTTTTACATTTTATGTCTTTACTTTGCTACATAAGCTCGAAAATGTTACGCGGAGAGCGTCACGAAAATATTTCTGATGGTTTTGACATTTGTGATCGTACAAAACTCGCTCACCACTCATTTGAAAGCTGTTGATTTACTTAATCTTGTTACGTTAACCCCTGGACATTCGGAACCTCAGTGACCACCCGATGGAACCATATTGTTTACTAACTGTAACAGTCCTGTGAGTAGTGATGATTATGTCTTTACAGTTCACCATTCGTTGCTTCGGAACCTCAGTGACCAAACGATGGAACCATTACATCGCAACCATCAACGAGCACAATCTAACGTAGTTATCATTGGTCCTACAAAACGGCACTCGTTGGAACTAGTGTGCGAATATCGTTTACGCAAACAGCTGCTTATGAATACTACATTATCCACAAATGAAATTGAAATTGGCGAGGTTCGTGATACATATATCGAGACGCCTCATTCTCTCGCCGTCGTTGAATTTGATAAGCGTTTTACATCAAAACTGGCCTCCAATTGGAAGTACGTGGTGTGTGTGCGGGAGGGGCCGCAAAGACATAAAATGTCCGTCGTGGTTGCGTACTTGTACGAGAGCTGTTTTTAAAGTTGGTTCAAAAATTGCCAAAAAGTGACACCAGAAACCTAACAATGACTGGAACAATCACGCATTATTCAAAAAATTATGAACTCGAGTGTTAGCATTGGCAGCGTTTTTAGTTATTTGCTTGTTGGCTTTAGGACTTGTGATGACTAACACTGCAACATGATGAATATTGCAACTTATGATGGATATGGTTAGTTTGCAGTTCCCAATTCTTGAATCTGCCGCCTCGGGAGATATACCAGATGGGACAAACTTTGAGTGTTGTGGGCATTATCTGCATCCAGAACATAGTAGGGACTATTCCATTTCATCAACTCAAACTAAACTGATGTGGGAACTGCAATGGAAAACCACGACAGCCTGTGAGGAAATGCCTTTGTTTTTATGTGTTGGTTTGTTTGTTTTACTCCCTACCGTATCGAGCCCTCCCATTTGGACTCAGACGGATTTCGGACTTCTATCCAGGTAGATTTGCTGTGACCTGATGGGATGATCCAAGAGTTCAATCATTCATTTTCGAGTCTTTCGGAATGTCAACTGGGTTCAACTCTCCTCAACAAATAGTTCGGGAGTGGTAGGCAGATACAAACACTTTTCACGTCGAGCTATCGTCTCACTTTCTTTCGTTCATTGAGAAGTAGGTACAACCATTTTGTCTTGCATAATGGAACTCGTACCTATCTACGAGTAAAACTCGAAACGCACGCCTAGGACAGAGGAAACAGCGGTCAGCCCACTGGTTTGGTAAAAGCTGATGAATGCTAAGTTGAGGTTTCTTTGTAGTTGAAACGTTGTCGTTTATTCTGCCCAAGACTTTCGGCGTCGGCCCGCCAACCGATGTGGCTACAGCGGTGCAAGGCAGTGAAAGCCGTTTATGGTTTACTACTTAGAGCCGAAAAACTGTTCAACACCTATTTTATCCATTAGGAAAATTGAGCGAGCACTTATACCTAATACGGATTGTGAAGTAAGGTACTTACGGCGTTTCATATTGCGCAAGATGAAGGTAAAGCACACAGCTGGATAATTGAAACTGTCCTGACTGTAGGTCAGGATTTCATCATTTGGTGAGAGTCTTTCATCATGTACTCCCCAGGAAAAGGTGCAAATTGTTGATACTGGGTTATTAACACTTGCTCATGCAAAATTGAAGAATAACCCTTTGGGACATCCTAGAATGTAAGGTTTGGCCCCTAACGGAAGTTTAGTTGGTCAGTTAGAGCTTCCTGCCTCTGTCATAACAGTAACGACTGATTAGTCCAAAGGAAGAAAATGATTTCGTCGATACCGAAATGGTTTGAATACTGCCTGACGTCAGTGTTAACGACAGACGGCAGAATAAATGCCTCCAGTGGCTCGGCAATTATTCTTGCTTGCTGTGTTGTAAATTATGTACATTTCATAGTTTCTCAATAGCCTAAATAAAAATGTGATGAAGTTAACAAAAATTTGTTCCGTATTTTCATTATAATAAGTCATGTTATTTTTTGTTTCTGCTGCGTGAAAATCCTTTTAAATTGTGTTTGGTAATCATAATAAGGGAAAAAATATTGGTTCATTATTCAATAATAAACCATTGTAATCGCTCCTGAAAAAAAAATTCTAACCCCCCCTGAAAATTTCATGGTTTACGTTTCAAAGGGTGTAGAATCCGAATCCGAAAAAATCTCAAATTTTCAGGAAAAATCAATATTGGTCCGGCGACGCCCCAATTCTTGAGCCAGCTCTCTCACTTAATTTAAAGTGCCCTTTAAGGGTTGTCAAGGTTTTGTAAAATCCCTAAAAACCTCAAAAAAAAGTCAAGGCGGCCTAAATTTGTACTCTTCTTGAAGAACACTCCACGAGGAATCGAATGAGCCCCTCCCCAGGTCCGTAGGTCAAACCATTCCCGATCTATGGCCCGATTTATGGTGCCAACATTTGCGTTATTTTGGTTTATTATTGTTTTTGTGTTGATATCAGTAACCTAGTGACGTAGTGATGTAGTAATGTGGATACTGGAGTGAAATCCTAAAAGGCTTTGTAGGCGATACACGGATTGAAGCGTTCCCGTAAATGTAGGTAAAACGCTACAAATTCTTTCACTGGGGTTTATTATTCAATTGGCTTGCGTGCATGATTTGAATTTATACTAAGCTTTGGAGTGTGCGTGTTTCACAGGTGATAGAGCGATTATTGAATTTCAGGAGATATGCATAGAGCACGTAAATCTGTTCTCAACCAAAATACCTATTTGGATTGATCAGCTGATCATATTTGTGTGCCTCCTGAAATTCAACAATCGCTCTATCACCTGTGAAACGCGCACACTCCAAAGCTTAGTAGAAATTCAAATCATGAACGCAAGCCCATTGAATAATAAACCCCAGTGAAAGAATTTGAAGCGTTTTTTATTAAAAACAATAGGCTGGGGGGGCCTGACATTATTTTTCCTAGTGAATGGGGGCGCCGAGGGAAAAAGTCTGAGAGCTACTGTTTATACAGTATTTTTTTTTTAGTTTGTTCATATCAGTTTTAATAGAAAGAATGTTGACAACCATGGTGCAACCTCCGAGGTGGCTTTCATAACGTTGGCACCATCAAAAACTGCTACTCACTGGTTCGATAAAGCTTGGCATTTGGTGCCTCGTTTTTCGTTAATTCGACTGAATATAAAGTGCGCAGTATCAAGGAATTTGTTGGAATTGAAAGAAAAGCTGTTTTTCTGTAGGAAAAGTGCGGGATAGAAGAGGAGGAGGGCGGCAGCCAACTACAACCGCAACAGCTTGGGAATGTCTTTGCAACAGCTTTGGGAAGATTAGTAAAGTCCTTGACAGGAGGAAAAGATTTTATTTCAAAACTTACTATAGCTACTTTGTTTGGTTTCAAAAAGTACTAAACGCCAGGTTTGACTCCAAAAAGTACTATACTTAGACCAAAATCTTGAAATTTCAAAGCTCCACCTAAATTAATTGACGTTTCGAAATAACTTGCTTCTTTTTGCGAAATTTTTAATATTAAATGTAGAAAAAATTTGAAAAAAAGTTTTCGACATGGGGCAAGTTTTCAGCTTGTAATGGTTTTCCGTGAATTTCTAGCTTATTACCACAACGGATATAGTACCTTTTGGAAACTAGCTCCTCATTCGGGAATACCAAAAATCATGGTTATCTTCGGAATTCCAATCAATTCTTATAGAATCCTTCATTACTCAGACAATTTTCAAAGGGAATCGGAAACAAAAGATACGTCAAATTCTAGATCAACGGTAAAGGAGTTAGTTCCCTTTGTGCTTAATAGTGCAATATATGCAGCTGTCAGAGAAAGCTTTGATCGAATGTAAAATTAGCGCATTAGCGAAAGTATCGCAAATCACCATCTCAAATGGATGGTTAGGGATGTTTGGCTGTACTGTAGGTCGCAAGGTAAGTGCACTCTTGCTTTGCGATAGTATTGTTGCAAGTTTTCATTGAATTTTAACTAATTTTATTGAAGTTGAGTTACATTTTCCTTCTCCGACTTTTGATTGTTCAGTAAATTCCTGTATTTCTTGATTTTTGACTTCCAAGGAGACACATCGTTCCATGTTTTACTCAGGAATTACCGATCGTGTTAAGTGTTGAAAGAATTTGCATTTTAAAAGGCTGCATGTCGTTGAAGATGTTCACACAAGATCTAACAAGTCGAGATAGCGATTGTGTTTACCGGACATTCGTCGTGGTACTTGTCCGGGATGTTGAAGACACGCACGCTTGTTTGCATGCGGCCGTTCAACGAGACCCCGCATGCCCAAATCGAAATCCTTTCGTTTTGTCAGGATGAAAGAGAAAGGGAAGGAGCTTCACTAACCAAATTGAAGGAACCTACTTTTACGAGGGTTTCCTTCCTTTGGCGGCACTGTGAGAGTTGATCATGACCACTGCCCACAGAGCCGATCAACTGTGTAGGTATAATAAGGGTATTGAGCCTGCAGATGCAACGCGATTTCCCATGCACCCAAACGCATCATAAAAGAGAAAGTCGTAGAAAACAATATACCTAGTAGGAGGACTTTTTGGAGGCAATGCTGGTATTACCGGATGAATGATACAAAAGTGTTAGCAAACCGGATAGAGGTTCTGTGTCATGTTGACCATATTACACTGTCTTGGTTTCTCAACACCGCAGGTTGACAAGTTCATGGACGTAGTTTCCACAGTGAAGATGGACAAATTTATTCCTTTACAGCTTTCAGTTCAAAGAAAAAAAGAGGTTTGGGATTTGAGTTTTGGTTTTCAGTGAACCATCATCTCTTCATATGCCTATTGTAATCTTTTCCTCCAGACCAGATCGCCCTTTCATCTCCTTCAGGGAGCAAAAAATCGCACGTTTGAATGATCAGAATCTCGAGTGTTTCTCTTTGGTCGTTCTAAAAATCCTTCTCAGCAAATGAATGGCTATGGAACATTAATCCCAGGCCAGGTCACAAGACGGTAAGGTTACTCCTTATTGAATAGGTATTGATTGTACTATAAGATTTTATGCTGTAGATATCTCAAGCTTGAATAGAATTGTAGAGAATCAAGATATCTTTGATAGAATTGTATCCTCCTTGTTCTTCAAGGAGTGAAGAGTTTGTCTGACCAAAGATAAGCAAGTGATTTTACCCTTATGAAAAACATATTTGTATGCTTCCCATTCAAATAAGCTGAGACTTACATTCAGGCACTTAAATGTTGGACGTAAGTCCCAGGACAAGTCACATAACGTTAAGGTTACTCCGTATTAAATAAATATCGATCATTAGTTGAATTCAGGACATTTCATGGTACTGTTAAGATTTTACGACATAATTAATGATCTTTATCATAAAGATTCAATCATTTATATATTCAGAAGAATATTCGTTTGATTGGAGTCGAGAGATATGCAGTAAATCCATTTAGGCATATCACCAATACAGACCGATGCTTTACGACACTAGGGATGGCAATGTCAGAGGAAATTTCACTATTATAAGGCACAGTTTCCAGCTAATCAGGTATGCAGAGAGTAGGTCGGAGCGCGCACATCAAAATAACGCAGAATGCTTCGGAGATATCTTAAGCCTGATATCTGTGATAGAGCTGTATCCTCCTTGTTCTCCTTTATAAAAAAACTTTTATATCTTCCACTGTTTACCCCGGATTACATGGTTATGTTAGAAACCAATGTAGCACCCATCTTCTGCCATACGCTGCGTCTTCACTTCGGCTTCATTTGCAAGGTACAAAAGATGCATTTGAATAGACTTCCAAAAATAGTACTGCAGGAGGTCGTCTCGGCCCGAGTTTTTTGGTATGCGGATTGGTACAACCTTTTCTATAAATACGTTGGTGAGAGTTTGTGGGTTGATTTGGAAGCGAGCGATTTGAGTGATACCCTGAGCTGTCTACTAATGAGGGTGACTGAGTATGAGCGTAATTTTAATTTGAATCGGGTCAATAGTACTGAGAGATTTGACCTATATCGACATCTCCAAAGAACAGTAGTTTGTGCAGATATGACAGGGCGGGGGGGCTCTGAAATGGATTTGAGCATTATACGCTGGGTTTTTAAGCTTAGAAGGGAACTCCATAGCCTGAATGGTGCTCCTATGAGCAGCAAGAGGAGTCCATTGTGCTCCATGCATAATTTGCGAGAAAGGGAGTATTTGTGTCACTTTTTGGAAATTTGCCCGATACTTGGTGAATACAGGAGAAAAGTTTTCTTCAAATCCTGTATCTTACCCGAGACGAGATTCTCAATATCCTGAATATTAGCGGAGAGTGGGATAAGGCGGCCAAATACTGTAAATTAAGTTGGAGTTATCGGAAATTTCTGATTTCAGAGTTTAATTATAATTAAAGCAGACTTTGTCCTATATAATTATTTACCTGATATGTTATACATGTTTGTTTGCAACTTAAACTTTAATTCCATTAATTTTTAATTACTCACATATAAAATTTTATCGACAAATTCCGAGCAGACGTGCTACATTGCTCTTTAAGCTATAGTTTATAAGAAGTGTATTTTATTTTTGTACAATAAAGCTTTTTTCTTCTTCCTTGTTCTCCAAGGAGTGAAGAGTTTGTCTGACCAAGGATGAAGCGGCTAAGCAACTGCTTCTACCCTTTTGAAAAACGAAGTGATATGATTAATATTCAAATGTGAGACTAACGCTCAAGCAGCAAAGGTTCACACTGGAACTGATGAATCTAAATAATGGTTTAAGGTGACCGTGAAAACGTTATAACGCTAAATATTGGCTTAGTTAACAGATAATATCGGTTAGAAGATATTGGAATGCTCAGCATTAATGAAGTAATTCGCAGTGGTGTTTTTTTGAGCTCGGTCTTGCTCACATCGCTCATTCACAAGTCAACGAAGATGAGAGCCCTTCATCTTCACACTCGTTACAGTCATAAAAAGAGGGAATCACGGCTGTCCCCGTCAAGGCTTCACTTTCATCGCCTAATTATCCGAAAGTTGCTTGTGGGAAGTCTGCCCCTCCCACGGGTCCCTCGGCTCACCTTCTTACGAATGTGTATCGGGTCTCGTTCCGACTGACTGAGTGAAAGTATTGCAGCGTCCCCTCTCCTCTGGGCTCCGAGTCCTTTCACGCGCAGCGGCTTCGGATACAGGTTGCATACTGAGCAGGTTGATTTACTCCCAAGTTCAAGGCCAGAGGTCCCAAGGTTGGAACGTTCGTTTTCATCTCGATGACATTTTCAGGAACGGATAAGAGGCGGATGACGAACCCCAAACAATGTCTCATTGTTCGGGTTAACGGCAATACAGCGTGGGTTGTTCTGTAACTTTCTAGACAAATAAACGTAGCGGAAATAAACAAATTGTTCCACTGACAAAATGACAAACTAACATAGTTGGATATAAGACCTGTAGTAGATATGAGAGTTGTCGTTACCAAGAGTTATATGACTCAACAGGTCTAGAAATGGGTGGACAAGACTCGAACAACATATTTGCAAGACACTCCTAAGCAGAGACAAGCCAAGCGGTATCTTACAATCTCAAAGAAATGAGCACACTTCTATAGTCACTGAGGCGTACAGACCTTCGCAAACTTTTGGGACTCCTCACTGGCCACTGTCCTCCAAGGGACCACCTTAAGAAAATGGGTAAGGCCAGGACAATTGAGTGCCGGCTCTGTTGCGAAGAAGCTGAGAATGCTGATTACGTACTCTGCGACTGTCCGTTTGCGACGGCAGTTGTTTGTGTTCATTTACGATTGATTGAGATGAGTTGCATTCATCTTTTTGCTGACACTATTTCCTTAGCAAAAAATATTTTTAAAACCAAAACGACTACACCGTTGGAAAGCTGACGTTTTACCAGGCCTGCACAGTTCTGCGTCAAGCATTAATGGGGTTGCTAGGCAGGATGAAAAACAGGCGATTTCAAGATTTTGATAGAACTGCCACTTCGCGCAGCAATCGCACATCTTCAACGCAACAAAAAATAAATTTTCTGACATCAAATAGATAGAAAATTTAACACTCTTTCCAACGGTGTCATCAAATTTGAGCTATCTCCAAAATTGTGGGAGTTATGACAGTTTTAATGACATAAGATCGAAAACACGAAAAAATCTTAAATCGCAAATAACTCGGAAACGAGGCCTTTGGCGAAAAATTGCTGTGAGGCATTTTTGGTTGTACAACAGTAGGAGTCGGGTTGTGCATAACTCCTGGGACACCCAGGGTAAGAATACACTTCCGTTAATAGTTTAACATACGCTATAGGGTTCTTGAAATTATGTTGTAATAAAACTATAAAATATATGTCTTCTGTCTGACGACTGATTTTTTAATAGGCTGTCGAAATGGCAAAATAGGTTTGATCTCATTCTTCCAAATAAAAAAATTTAATTTAACGGCTTAAGAGAGAGTGGCTAAAACATGTTCCATGTTTCTTGAATATTAAACGTAAGTTTTTAACGAAAAGCATCCGAGGGTCCTGGGGGCTTGCAGTTTCTTTTTACTGAGTTCTCAATAATTGTAGGCTGTTTTCAATAATTGTAGGCTTTGCACAAGCGACCAAGTTTTATTGTGCCCTTAGAATCAGCATACAATGCTATTAGCTTAGAGTTCAATTTCTTTACTTCGTTCGTAATATATATGTTTAAAAAAAACTGGTGCACACAAAATTTCGAGCGTCCATCCATTCATTTTCCAATCATTTATTAAATTTCGACGTGTGGGTATGAGGGAAAATGACTTTTTTCTTTTCGTTGAACGTGGTAATTATGTTCGCAGAAGTTTTCCTATAGGGAATGGCCAGTTTGTCAATCCCAACGTACGCTTTCATCTGGTGTTCTCGGGCCCTGAGATCGAATTGAGTCACCAGCTCGTTGAAGGCTTTCGTCTCCAGCAGATTGTGCGACCTCTTCAACTTGCATCGTGTCACATCTCTGTCCACTTTGCGGGAGATCATTTTCAAATGGGAATCAGTTATTTGGAACTCTTCCTTGAGTTTGTTCTTGATGTTCATGATTTTCTCTTCGTTGTTCTCTCGCATTTGCTTCATCCTCTTATTGAACGGATTGGTACCCTGGTACGTGTCTCTAAAACCGATTTAAAAACAAGTTCCAGAAATACAGCAGATGTAATAATTCTTGTTAAGTTGAATATTTGAAAACTTGGTGTGCACAAAAATGCTCAACTACTAACTTCTATTAGAGAAACTCTTTCACAATGACATTCTGCTATCAACACAAATATTTGGATCTTCAATTGCATTTTTCATTTGCACTTTCTCAAGTTGAGAGTTAGACAACGTCAAAAATGATTTCTATGAAGATTCTCCAACATATCAAGAATAAGGAGTACCTCAAATTCATTAAAATGTATAGGCTAATGAAAAGACTAGAGAATCTATGAATCCACAATAAGAGCACACTATGCTACTAGGTCTTTAGACGGTCGTGACCTATGGAGCTCTGCTGGGGTGCTGCGCGACACAATGAAACCGATAAATCATAAAACGTTTTCCGAGTATCTTGAAAAAATGTTGTCAATGAATTGTAGTAGGGCACGGATACAAGTTATTAGTCATTAATTACAAACCTTCACTACTCACCAAGCACTGATTTTAGGATGGAGTTCCTTTGGGACATCTGGAATACTAAAATAGGCTGAGGAACCGCTTAAAATTGTTCCTACGTAGTCGGAAATTTCAAGTTTTGTAGAAACTACAATCACAAGAACACAGAAGCGTCTGTTTAAAGAAAAAAACGCAAGTGATTATCACTTCAACAATCATTGACCTGTGATCTGCTTAGAAGAGCTTTCCAATACAGAAATATAGATTTGTATCTTTCTGTAATAATTTGAGTAAGATATGATATTTTTCAACGCACGAAACACATTTAAGACTTTTCCTTACTTGAAGTAGCTGATTTCGTGGTAGTTGTTCTCCAAATTGGCCAACTTCATCGATATTAGGGCGTTTTCCAGCTGTAGCTTGCAAGTGATGTCGTCGATCTTCTCAATGTCTTTAAGCATCTGAACGTTGGTTCTCTCCTGGTCTTTCTTGCTCCTCATGTCCTTCTGGAGAGCTGCAATCGTGGTCTCCATCCATTTTGCCATCCTCTCCTCCTCCTCCAGAGGTCCTTCCAACTTGACCAACTCCCGCTTCGCCGAATCGACTTCATCTTTCAGCAGCTTGATGTGATCCTCGACCTAGATTTGAAATACTTAGTGTCAATAAATTTGACTTCAATTAGCAGCTTTGCCCCTGCATTAATCTATACCTACTGCCATCAGGTCTTTATGGCTTGAATTGGTCACTGATTGGCTCCACCCAACTTCATAGCTCCACTAACATGGCTTCGGCTCTCCCATGAAGGTAGCCGAACATTTCCAAGTGGCTGTTTTCAATTGCCTTCGCCCGCGTGTTACCGTATGTTCGAAACACCATCTTCTACGTCTTTTCATAGTTTTTAACCCATTCGTTTTTCCCGCTCCCTTTTATGCTCTCTGTGGTTTGATGGCATGGATGCTAACATCTCAAAAAAATATAAAATAAATTCTCATTCAGTCTTTCTAGTAATGTATTCTATTACTTGGACAAATAGATCAGAATCTCAGTTAAAACTAGTGTTTCTGAGTTTTGATGTAAAAACCTGCATTACGATGTTATAATGTGCAAACCTACAACAAAAAAATCGTTACCCCTTACTAGATTCGAACTCATAACCTCCGTACCATAGTTTAGTGCCTCCAGAGACCTGTTGATCTAGGAATTAAATTGATTGAATTTTAAGAATTAATGTATGTCCATAGTTGGGCCGCTAGAGCGCATAGTATACTCGGCCATGGTCAAAATGTTGAGCCGGTAAAATACCCCTTAAAGCCGTTCGGCAACGTTCGATAACCTACGTGCAGGAGCCGAAGCAATGTTAGTCCTCCCATTAACGTCTAGTGTACATGTGAATATTACATAATGTCTGATGCTGAGTGTCCACCCATGATCAGTTTATGGCATAACATTTTACCAAGAACAACTTGAAAGTCAGCTGCCAGTGATAGCTATAAATAGATTTAAAGCCTCTGACAAGAGTACATAGAATAAAATAATAATTACAATTTATTTTATTGACTAATGGTTAAATTCAAACTTCACCGAGATCTCTCATGACTAAACCAAGCGTTTTCAGGCAATTAAAACAAGAATTCAACAAAAATAGTTTTAGCCGTGCGATCTGTTGTTTGAGCCAAATTCGTAGACATGTCGCCTCTGCCTTGTATGACGTCTTCAGAGACTTCTATTCAAGAATAGTGGAACTACCTTTTTCACTCTCTTGACATTTCTTCGTAGCTCAACTGACTGACGATCTGAAAATTTAATGATGAATTCAACTAAAAAATATGTTTCAAATCAGCTGATAGGCTGGACTTACCCTTTTCTGCTCGGAATGCAACTCGTGCACCAAAGATATGTCGTTTTCCGTGCTCCTCATGAAAAATATTTGAGTCAAATTGAAGTTGAACTTATTGGAAGCTTTCAGTTCATTGATCGTCCTGTCGTAAGATTCTTGTATCAAGTAATTCAGCTCTTCCATCTGTTGCTTTGCGATGCACATATTCGTGGCGTATCTCTCCTTTATCATTTTGATTCTCACTTCCTCCAGACCCTATTCAAAATTAAATGTAATGAAATGATCAATTCTTTAATACTTTTGATAAAACACTATTCCTTAGAGATTATTGGGAAATGTTCAAGGATTAGAAGGCGGCTCGTGTATTTATCAGGCTATTATGTTCTTCACTCTACGTTACAGTGTATAGTTTGCACGGCAAACATTACAGGCCAAAGTTTCTCAGCTGTATCTTCATCAAACCCACCTAATAGTTGCGCCAGTCTGAATGCAGACAATCGATTTTGTTATAGATAATTTTGCAAGGTGACATTGCTCCGATTTGAGTGAACGAGTATGAACGACTTAACGTAGGTAGTCACAGTCCCCTAGCTATGGTGGAAACAGTCACTGTAGTTCACTAGATATTATTAAATAGTGGTAACAGTTCTGGTTCAGTCATCAGGTTTGGTCGAATGAACTGTTACTTGTAACGTTAACGAACGCCGATCCAACAGACAGGCAATTCAGCTCCCTCACACAACCGTCCCGACCTCTAGTCCAGTCTCCAAGGTTTTGAGGATGAAAGTTGTGTGTCTGCAGATATTTTGTTATCCACACTAAATTATATTTTTACTTTATGTTTTTTGTTAGTGCCTATTTTCTTACACACACATTTACATTTTTGTTTTACCTGTGTTCCAGACCTGTTTCTTCGTTTCTCCAATTTGACACTGTTATTCACCCTTAAATTCAATTTAAATTGCATTCACGATGAACGAGAACTATAAACCAGTCACCAAAACCATTGAATGAACGAAACATGCAACCAACTCCAAAATCAGACAAAATACTGGTTTGGTTGTTTGAGCGTTTGAACTTAGAAAACAGTCACCATTTGAAATTGGTGGTGTTTTTTGAATGCAGAATTCAATTCTCTACAACTTTCATTTTCGACTCGATCAGAGTAGTTTTTCCAAAGATATGAGCGCTAGAAAACGATTGTACTTTAATTTTGCTCCAACTTGGGAAAAAAAGCTGAATTCCGGCGCGCAATTGAGCGCGACACTCCTGCACCAAATTTCAAGTTTGAGGTAACCATTCAACGCAGAATTTTATCCTCTTCCAGAATAAATAGGATAACCTTTTCGATATGATGCTTACTTTCTGAGTTATAAGCAAAAAAACTAAAAAAGGTAGACAAATTTCGTGGTTTTTTGCAATTTTCTCAGATACGCGAGGAGAAACTTTGGTTGCGAACATCAGATGTTCAGCACCCTCAAAAACATAGGACGTCAAATTACTTCAACAAAAACTTCTGTAAAACGTTCCACCTCACGGCGATTATTTCCTCTGGGGACTGGACTACTTCTCTAAAGTAAGACTTGTTCATATTTAAACATACCCCTTTTTATCAGTATATCTCAACATCAATTCAGTCATAATTCTTCCTGCACCACCTGGGGAACGAAATATAATATTGGAAATCAGAGAGAAGCCTAGCAACACTACCTAACAAATTGCACCTGTATCAGCAGTTTCAAATGTTTTTCGTTCCTTTCTGTTCTTTCGATTTCGTTGTCAATTTTGTTCCTCACGGTGGCTCTCAATTTCTGATCGTAGCGGCCAATCGACTGCAGCTGGTCACTCAGCGCGTTCTTCACGTCTTTCGTCCAAACGTAGTTGATGGCCTTGATCCTCCTCTCCGTTCGCTTTTTCATCTCCTCGACGAGGGTATCGTAGTCGAACTCCAACCACTTCCTCATCTGGTAGAAATGAACGTCGTCCCCCACATCTTCATCGAGACAGGGGTTGTAGTCGTCGAAGATGTGGTCCATGTCCGAGTCGGCTCTCGCCCTGGAATCGCACTCTTCAACGTCGTCGTAGCGCGGATCAGACCTCTTCCATTTCCTCTCTTCGAGGAGTGTGAGGTTCTTGATGGCCCTCTTTTCTGGGTCCAGGTGCTTCTTCTTCGTTTTGGACGTGCCGGACAGGGCGTCATCGATGACGGTAGCTTGTCCGAACACGGGGTGATCCGACTTATCACTTAGTGACCCTGACCAATGAACAGATAACTTTCAATCATACAGAGCCTTAAGAGATAGTTTTTTAAAGATAACACGGATTTGCTAAATTGGGTATGACAGTCATATGAAATATGATGGATTTCTCGACCGCCTAATGATGATAAGTATGTTTGCTTCATTCTCGCTGCTCAAACATTAACTTGCAAACTTTCAACAGCAACCTTTCAGTGGTTTTCATGTTTCATTTGAAATATTTTATTCGGCAACTTACAAGTGACTTGCAAGTGAATCACTGGTGAGCTGATTTCTATCGTTCTCGCTGGCTGACAGACAGAAGCCCTTGATATCAATAACAAAAACTTAAAAGAAAGAAGCACAAGTAATGCTCATAAACATAATTTAACCCTGTGGGAAAGTTGTGAATGCAAATATAACATCCAGCTCAAATTTTCAATACCTCGTCCTGCCATAAGTTCTGTTACTGGGAAAAATGCATGGAGACATCAACTTGTTCCTAAAGCTCAGGTTGAGTTATTCTATTTTGAAATTATAATATGTTACAAGGTGGAAAAACGATGAATCACTCAAAATGTGATCCCTTTTCCTTTACACAGGCTTGTAACCTCCAGGGACAATCATCGATGTCCGAACGCAGCACTTGCTGAAGGAAATTACGAACAACATCCACCAGAGACGACTCAAGCTCTCCAAATTACGGTGCCCTTGGCGAAAAGCCATCAGCCGAAAATTGGATTGAAGCTGGCTGTCCAATGGCTTCATATCCATTCTTCCTAAGGACGGCTGGACAATCCAACATGGGGGATAGATTTGGTAACGTTCGAACCTTATGGCCTGAATCTGAGTTCTACTGAAAGACCCAGTGTTTCCCAGGAACAGTATCCCATTCAGGAGCTTCATTACTGAGTGGTTATTTCTAGCTCCATACCTAAGATAAGCTCTGAATCGAAAGAAGACTCAGCATGAACTTTAGCTGCACAGCTCGTCGAATGTTTTAAATAGAACTCATGGCATGACTAGGCAGAATATCCCGATTATGTCAAATGTTTAAAGTTCTACATCGATTCCCCAATATCTAAATATTTGTTAATCGAACCTAGTATTTCGGACGACCTTCTGATATATATGCTACTGTCTTCAGTGGAAATCTTGTTTTTTAGTAGAAAAAATATTTTGGAATTTCATTATAGCCATAGTTCGATTTTATTTAATGTCCTTCGATAAATTCCACTAATAAATTTAATCGAGTGCTTTGTTTTACGTGGATAGATGGCATCTATGTAGCTATATTTGACTGTGTTAAACAAAGCACGTGGAGCAACCGTGAATCACTTTCCAATTGCATTGGTTTATTTCTATTTCGTTAGGTACTATTTCGTTCCATGGATTGGTATTATCGTTTTTCCTAACTGGTATATTTTTGGATTGGATAATTTTTGTATGGCACATACAACCTATTGCTTTCTAACATTGTACCAAACACGACTTTTTCTTTGGTTTCGTGTACATTTACCTTTAAATTGTCGATTATTTACGAGATTATGCGAAAAATCAATCAATTGAATTACTAACCAGTCGTAATAGATCCTTCTTCCAGAGCAATTTGTTCCAACATCTTTTCACTTAGAGGCCCACGAGGGGGGGAAGATTCATCTTCGGTGGTTCTCATGCTCTCAGCCACAAGATCTGCGATTGTTGAAAGGAAGCTAGTCAAGCTAGTCGGTATAGTTATTCAAACGTCGCAATATTTATAGCTCTAGCATCCGTATATTATGTCCATAGAACAAAAATGATGTCTAATGTATTTATTTTGTCTCTTCCCCAGACACGCATGAAACCATAGGTGAAACATGAAAAACCTATGAAATACCTATGAAAACATTACTTTCCTATTCGAAAAATGACGTAGACATTGTGAATGGAGCCTCTTACACAATGTTGGATATGAAAGCCAAAATTCGCATCAACTCCTATGGCTCATCTGTGATCTGTGACTAATTCTTTTCTAATTGATCGTCAGCTGAAAAGTTTGTTAGCCTGCATGGAAACTCCAGGTTCTGGCTACTACGGTAATCAATGAAATCGATCAGATGGAGAACATTTCAAGAATTTAGTGTGCCCCATACGAAGTTCCTAACGCTGATGAATAACAGACATCTATTAGGTTTATTTCTTCGTTTGAATCGAATAGGTTCATGAACGGTTAAGATACCGATTTCCCTGGAGTTCATTCTATCAGGAACAATAAGTAATATCTACTGATAACCAAACTAGGAGTTCCGTAACAGCAAACTCTCGGAACCAGCATGTTTGGAAAAATGGCTTCTACACCCGAGAGAATGGTTTAGTATTCTTTTGGGTTTCGTAAAAGTTTGAATTATGCCGAAGTTATAAATTTAGGCAAACGTACTAATTTACATTGAACTGCGGGGAATCGTAATCAACACTTGAGTTTAAGAAACAATTCAAGATTTGTCACGCTATCGTCCTCGGAACAAAATCAGCTGGAGAAAGCTTACCATTTTCAATGCTGAGAGGATGCTGGAAGGCGTCTGGTATGTCTCCCGAAGCGGCGGGTTCAAGAATAGGAAAAGGTTTACCCTTTACTTATGGTTACAACTAACCATATCTATCACAAGACATAACCTCATTTGTGAATAATTATACATAAAATTGTGAGTTCAAAGTGATTAGGCAAATCGAGGAGGGACAATGCTTATGTTGAAATACGTGAGATTCGTACAATTTACCATGCGGTTTTCTATCTCACCTGCTCCCCCAGCCATCGCGTCCTGTTCTTCCTCTGTAGCCTCCTCCATCTCCTCCTGCAGGGTCCGCAACTCGTTGACTTTGGCGTCAAACTTGAGCTTTTTGCTCTTGAGCTTGCGATTCTTCTGGATTTGCGTCTTTTCCGCTTCGAATTTCAGCTCCATCTCCTGAGGTTTTCGTTGATAGAACGACTCGGCGTCTTCCTCCGTGGAGTACTGCTCTTCACCCAGGTCGATGATGTTTTCCGAGCCTTCATCCAACTTCATCAAACGGTCTGTTGGATTAATCACAATTATCAATTGGTTCAAATATATTAGTATGGGTATTTCATATAACTGGCCATTATGTCAGTATACTTTTTCATAAACTAACAAACGTATGTGCATATGATGGTACCGTCAGATTCAAGCTACTATGTGTTTCAAAATCCGCATAGTTGGTTTCAAAATTTCAGCGGCGTCAGATACTTATGGGACCGAGTAACGAAATTTCATGTTTAGTTTTAATAGGCTTGAGGTCTGGATTATTAGGTTTTGAAATTCAATATTATTAATGAAAAACATGTGTATTAGAAAAATTAATTACAAAACAAATATACACTGCACATGACATGGCTATGGGCTGAACCCGTCTGCCAGAGATCTGCCACCAATTCACGAACTGACTTTTTTATTTTTTTCTTAATAATAGTGAGTTTATTGGGAGAGATAAATGAATAGTATAGTTATAACTAGTAATTCTTCACCAAATCCAGTTAAAATCAGATAAAAGTTCAGATCTGTACCACCATGCCGCCTCACAGTGCCTGGCTAAAGCCAGCCAATTTGCACCATTCATCACAGTAATGAACAACTCATCTGAAAGCTCTGCTGATCCAAAGTTGGTCACACGGAACTCTTGAAGGACCGGGCATCGCTCAACAAAATGCAGAATATTTTCAGGTTCCCCCATATTGTAAAGTGAGCTTATCTCTCTGGCGGGGCCATTATATGCAGTCTGTCCGTGAGGAAGTCACCCCGAACCTTACAGACCCCTCTCAAAACAAACATGGAGGCCTTTTGGGTATCGATGGTTAAATCAACACAATGAATATCCAAATTCAAGCGTCGGTAAATTCGTTCCTGCGATGGTAGAGCTCGTGCCAAGTTTTCTTCTCCCCATGCCATTTCTAAATTTTCACAAAGGATTCGAAGCGTGACCATAGAAATCCTTGACCGACCATGATTCCAGATCATCAAATGTGAAATTCAGTATTAAAAATATTGCACAGTCGATAGGCCCGAGTTTGATTTGTACCGTTCACAGTAGTCATCCCCACCACAGTATCGGTCCTCATTTTGTTTGATTAACCAACATGTCACGATACCTTCTCATGAGTTTTGTATGCTCTTAACGTGCAAAACTATAATTAGAAATGCAGCATCCCCGAAAACTAAATATTAAGCTCAGCAAATTAGCTAAGTGACTCTATATCAGGTGCGCGAGCTCAATTCTCTGCTGTTCATCATAGAAAGGTGAAATTCGACAGGAATTACGAGACTACTAAAAAGACGGGCTCCATCCAAACCAGCTGATGCTTGTATACCTGTAAGGAGAAAAATGTTCACTTTTGAAGCGAACAGGCTGATAAAAATTAACGGGACGGAAATGATCCCTTTTGAACGGTAACACTAATTGCTTCCGAATCGACGAAGGTAGCGGAAGCATTGTTTTCACTTTCGGCATGTGGAATTTTTTTGTCTCCAAAATCAAAAATTCCTCTCGTATTTTGCGTTTTAGACCTTTCTGAACAATTTTTTCCGGTTCTGTGTGTCTGTCTGTCTGTCTGTCAGCAATTCCTTGTTACGGGCAAAACTACACGAAGTTATAGTCCGATTTTGATTGAAATTTTCAGGGACTGTACAAATAGTTTGGGGTGTAAATGGTCCCATATAGGTTATAATATGACCCCGGATCAAAGATTTTTTATCCTGTGCGCAAACGTGAAATCTTTGTGAACAGCACATAACTCCAGTTCTTGGCATTTCGATGAAAAATGATTGTTCGGTTTGATGTGTAGAAATGAACCCCGGATCAATATAGCCCTGCGCATCCGCAAACGTGAAATCCTTGAATTCCGGGAATTCATGACTGATTTCGATGAAATTTTCGCGGATTTTTCTCAAGTTATGCTGCATAACAATAAATTTACCCTAATCCAATATTTACTTCGCCTAATTGAACGAAGTTCTTAAGTCAATAATAATTTTCAATGATCTGTGCAGTCATGTTATGGATACGATGAAAGCTCGTAGTGTGGGGACCAAATCACGCTGCATGTGTTTTTTCCAGGTGGTTTTAAGCAAGGAAATGTTCTGATTTGAATACAAACGAATACGCCTGTTGTTAAAACCCGTATTAATGATTATAAAATGGGGAAAAAATGGGCATGTATCCCTTTGAAAGTAAAATCCTCATATGTACAAAGCTAAGTAGGTGGGTACCTTTAATTTGGTCGTACATGACTCCCTTGTCAAATGCGCCTTCTTTTCTGTCCCATTGCGACGGGTGCATTTTTTCCCGAGCGACGTCCATTTCTCGTCTGATCATCAGGTTCTCCAATTCCAATTCTGACGCTTTATCTTCCGCCATCTTCCACGCGTTTCTCAACATGTTAAGCTCCATCTCGAGCAACGCGTTCTCCTTCTCGTCGGCCAGCAACTTGGCGTTGAATTCCTGAATACGTGCAAATTAAGAGGAATGAGCTTCATTTCCAAGTGAAAATGAATGAATCAAATGAATGAAAAAACATGTTTATTAAGTAATTACGAGGAAAAAGAAAATACATATCAGTCGTTAAATCCATGCATACAGCTATAGTCTGTCTGCCGGGGGTATACATTAAACTTTTCTTTTTTTTTAATCATATTTTTTTGGTTCTTTTGGATATTTTTGGGGAAAGTCTGTCATTTGAGGGGGGGGGGGGGGGTGGATCTTTGATATATGTATTCTGTGCAGCTCTATTCCATAAAAGACAATCCATAATCCATACAGTGTGAGGATGTATGGAGTGTCCGGTATGTTCAACATGATCCGAGTGATCCACAGAAGAGCTGGTCGTCGAGAGATGTCACCAAGTGTCTGGAAGGTGGAAAGTGATAATTTTTGGACAGCTGTATTGACGTATGTCGTGTCTTGTGTGTCAAACATCAGGCCCAAGATGTAATTCTAGATGTATTCTGAACAGCTCTACGCCAAACAAGACACTATATAACTCATGCAGTATGTGGATGCAAGGAGTGTACTGTAGATTCAACATCATGATGCAGTTGGTGGACAGAAATGCTGGTCATTAACAAATGTTACCCAGCTTCGACCAAACAACAGACAAGAACTGTCAGTTTGTATTGCCCAAACGGGGTTTCAGGAAAAGAAGGTCATAGCATTCTGTTCGAGGTTAAAACATTTTGAGCATACTCATCGCAGGGCTGAGTTGCGTGACGAATACCAAGGTAGGCATTACCAAGGAAGACTACGTCTACGGCCACCCACAGTCCACATCGCAGCATATCCCGATTTGCGTGCATTTATGGATACGTTTTAGGTTTTGCACCACAATAACTTGACTTCAAAATTTAACAAACAAACATGATGACACAAGCACCTTTTGAAAAGTGAGAAGCTGATCGTCGGTCATCGCCATCAAGTTCTGGCCGTCAATGATGAGCTCTTTCTTTTTCCCATCTTTAGGATCATTTTTCGGCCCCATTTCGATTTATAAAAATTCAGACACACACCCGTAAAACTCTAGTCACTAAGACACATTATCCTTGTACTTCTTGAAGGAGAAATCTAATAACCATAAGTTGCTGTCCAGGTTGATGGATATGATCTTGGCAGAGTGAATTGAATTCTTATAATAACAAATACGATAATATTGTTTATTTTTCAATCAGTTCAGTTAAGAAACCGAGATTACCATGGTTTGGCAACACTCCTTGAGTGATACAACACCAAGCAGAGTCGTCAAAATGTATCCTGAAGTTCATGATGGTGTTGAGCTACCTACGTATTTGTGCTGGTTTCATTCAGATATCTTTCGTATTTTGCAAATATACAACCGGCTTCGTATGTGTGTCTGGATTCAGATTAGTATGAATAAACGGTTAAATTTAAGGTTTTCAATTAATTTAATCGTATTTGAAGTTTACATGAATATGGCATGCAATTATTCATTACAATCATGATAGTCCAAATAATTTCTGATAACTTTTAGCCCATTCGTCATGTTTTATAATTTCTTGAATAGGTTTGGTATTAACATTGTGCATGCACATCTACGTTATGACTGCTCCAAAAACTGTAAGTTTTTGCATGCTTATATTTGACTCTCCATACACAACACAATTCTGCTCTTTAAAGTAGATAAATTAATTTCTAAATGGGTTTTCCACAGTTCAGTGTTAATCTGTAGGTAATAAAAAATAAATTAACCATCAATCTATGCTCAGTAAGTTCCAACGAGAGCAGGGGTGGAATTAATTTAAAAAATGCATCTAGGGTTTAATTCACCTAATCTTTGAAAATTCCACACCGAAATCGGATTAGTTTAATTTAGTTGGTTACTTACACTAATAGAAACAGTCGGACAAACAAACAGTGTTTTAGTGGATTTCTTCAAAATCTGACAATGATTTCAATTAACTATTTACTTGGACGAAAAAAGCGATCCGGTTAAGTCCTTAATAATGTCCGGTAAAGTCCTTTCATTATTAAGAATTATTTAGGTACCAAGTTATTGTAGTTAAGATGGCTGGTATTCATATTCTTGAGGATTCGTTGTCACTTGAAACATGTGCTCACGTTTTTCAGAGCTGTCACGCTAAAACTAAACTATTCACCACTGAAATCACGATCAAAAATTGGTTGGAGGAACCATTTAATAAGTATTTTAATCGTTTTCCTTTCTGGATACAAAAGCCATCCATGTAGGTCTATCCTTGTACCTCGGGTTATATGAAAACAATAACAATTTAGATACCATACTATCGTATAGATTTTTTTTAAATTTGTTATGTTGCACCAAGTTATAAAGTTATAAGCAACATTATTCTAATATAAAGTTGGCGTACATTAAGAAATCTAATATACATCACTTAGTCCTTATTGTCCTGATATTTGCGCTTCATGATGCTCACACTAAGCGAATTAAATCGTGTGGCTTGGTTCTCTTCAGTCTTCTAAGCAGATCCTTTGTGTTGAAAAGCTGGCCGATACGGACTAAGTCACTCGCGACGAAGTTGTGGAAACCTATTTCAAATAAAAACGGAGTAAGATAGAACGCTGTATATATTTCCACGAAAGTAAAGAGATGACCTAACCGTCGAAATCGACTCTTTACTTTCGTGGAAATATAGAATACGTTCTATCTTTCTCCGTTTTTATTTGAAGCTGGCCGACATCCTCATTTACATGATCTTGTAGCCTCAAGAGGTGATGCATGGCTTGGCTTCGAATGACCTCATTGACAGATTCAATTTGCAGCTCGTAGTGAAGTCTGTCATTTCTAAAATATGTGTATGCATCTACGCAACTTCTTCGGACATTATTCTGAAAGCGCTGAATAACGTCACGGTTGCTCTGGGCCGTGCACCCCCACAGTTGCGCACCATAAGTCCAGACAGGCTTTAGGACTTGCTTGTACAGTATCAACTTATTGTGGACTGACAGTTTTGACCGTCGGCCATCAGCCAGCACATTTTTCTGAATTTGATCATAAGCTCACCTTTTTTTTCTTGACGTGGGACTTCCACCTTAGTTTGGCATCCAGTATCATTCCAAGGTATTTCGCTTCATTAGCATATAAGACCATATGGTATCGCCTTGTTATGGAGAAAGGCTGGCACATAGTTGATCCTTTTGTTAGTGAAATCGACATGCACTGACTTTGTCTCATTCATCCTGACTCTCCACCTCACTGTCCAGTCATGTTTGCGGGAGATGGAACGATTCAACTTGGTAACTGATTCAATGTTAGTTTCCCCATTCGCTATAATTGCAGTATCATCCGCAAACGTAGCGAGGGTATTACCTTCAGTTTCGGGTAAGTCGGAGGTGTAAAGCAGGTACAGTAGATCGTATAGATGATAAACGCTGATTTTGAAATTCTCAGTTATTTGAAAAATTGAAGGATCACGTTTTCAGATGTACCTACTAGTAACTGTTCAGCGCGCTGTTCAAAAATTGGTTGGATGAACCGTGTAAGAAACATTTTTCCCGGACAGGACTGGGTGATCCACCCAGCTTTTTATACGCTCATAGAATCCGAAACGCTCATCAAATACACGTTGCCGTCGATAATCTCTCCAAAAGCACGCGGCGTCTATTTTCTCCGACTGGGCCCTGTGGAAGGCACGACCAGTTGGCACGAAAGTCGGACGCGTTTGATTTACAACTTCGCCGTCCGCAGCGCTGGTGATGGCTCGGGACTCGGCCTCGCTAATTACACCATAATCTCTTCTACACTCTACACCGCTAATCACTTTACTCTGTGTCGTTCCCCTTTTCAATAGCTTTTATTCTGAACGTTTGCTCCCCTGAGGCAGATTTGCTGTAAGTCAGTACTTTCGCTCAATCTTAAAGTCGGAAGAAGGAGGAATCTTCCTATCTTTTAAGGGAGTTCCCGGGACAAGATCGAAAAAAACACGATATTTTACTCTTAAATGTGGACATGCAATTCGGTTTATCCAGAATCAAAACTAGATAGATCCACTTATGCAAACTTTCCGGGAGAGACAAAACACCTGAAATTCCATTGTGCAGCTGAACATCAACAATTGCCAGGGTCCTTGTGAACGCATTGCGTACATACTTGCAGTCACCCAGCACACTAACGCCGTGTCCTACGTGAGCGGGAACTAAGCGATACCAGCGGGTCGGGTAAGTTCAGCATTTTTTGCGGGGCGGCGATTTTCCAATCAAACTATGATAGCAGAGTTGTGTGTCTTGCGTGCACACGCTCTATCGCAAATCGCTAACACGCACACGCTACACGCGGCTTGTAATGGCGCTAAACGCGAGATTTTTTACATCTGTTGTCAAGGTTATTGGAGTTGTCCAAGTCTTGTATAGTCAAAATCGTTTTTCGAGTACTAGCAAGGTTATTCAGAACAATGTTGTACCTGTAGTTACTTATCAACGAAATAAAAAAACAACCGTCTTTATAGGGTTAAAAAAATCCTCACTTCAAGAATAGGCTGAAGAGTAATGAATACCTCGAATTAGGTCCTTGATTGATAAATTTATGAGATGGTTGCAAACGTTTATTGGAATAGTTATATCTACTTATTAGAAATGTAATTTAACAGAGCTGGACTATTTGAGCCACAAAAATCGTCTCTCTGTGATAAATTCAGGAAAAACACTCACCGTACTGATTGGCATGCTAAGTACAGAACTAAATCAACTAAAACGCGCACATAACTAACGACCGCACATAGGAGACTAGTGGCGATTCCCGCTGTGAACGCTTGCACTCGCGTAGATCGCCGGTATCGCCAGTAACGCTGAAATCGCCTGACTCCCGCTCACTTAGGACGAGGCCTAATAACGTAGTTGCTTCAGATTGTTTACTTAAGCAAAAATGGTGATTTTGTGGTGGACCTGACTGGTTTTGACTCTTGAGAAACAATTTTCAAAGCTGACCGCATAATTTGGTCAAGAGTTAAAGGTTTTTTTCTAGCTTTTGCCAACGTAGAGCTACACTCTTTTCAAAAATTTGCTAAAACCTTGATTTAGAAAACATTTAGTTTGGAAAACCTTGATTTGGACTCGTAGATGCTACATAAATCTTGAATTATATGCAAATACCTACGTGTTCTAGAGTTCCGTCTGTTTCCTCATACGCCTGGCACAACGCATTGTCTAGGACACCCATTCTATGCTGAAAAACGCTGCAAATCTTTTCACTGGGGTTTATTATTCAATGATTCATGATTTGAATTTCTACTAAGCTTTAGAGTGTGCGTGTTTCACAGGATAGAGCGATTATTGAATTTCAGGAGATAGAGCACTTAAATCGGTTCTCAACCAAAATACCTATTTGGATTGATCAGTTGATCATATTTGTGTGCCTCCTGAAATTAAATAATCGCTGTATCACCTGTGAAACACTCACACTCCAAAGTTTAGTAGAAATTCAAATCATTGATTGATAAACCCTAGTGAAAGAATTTGCAGCGTTTTTTTCAAGAGCAATTACAATGGAAAAATATTCTATTTGAAAATTTTGAATTTCGTATGACGGAGATTGCATATCAGAATGCTTCAACCCGTGTCTCGGCTATAAACCCTTTTAGGAGTTCACTCCATTATCCACATTCACTACATCAATAAGTTACTGCAATAAAAAAAAAAAGTTGTTGTTTTTGTATTGATTGCAGTAATCTAGTGATGTAGTGAATGTGGATGCAAATGTTGGCACCATAAATCGGGCCATACATCGGGAATGGTTTGAGCTACGGACCTGGGGAGGGGCTCATTCGATTCCTCATGGAACGTTATTAAAAAAAAAAAAAAAGTCCAAATTTAGGCCGCCTTGACTTTTTTTGAGGTTTTTAGGGATTTTACAAAACTTTGACAACCCTTAAAGGGCACTTTAAATTAAATGAGAGAGCTGGCTAACGAATTGGGGCGTTGTCGGACCAACATGGATTTTTCCTGAAAATTTCAGATTTTTGCTCCAGACGTTTGGGAGAAATCGTTCGTACGACGTACGAAGAACGGCGTACGGCGGACGGACGGAAAATTTTTTATTGTAAATTTGGATTCTACACCCTTTGAAACGTAAACCATGAAATTTTCAGGGGGGTTAGAATTTTTTTTTCCAGAGCGATTACAATGGTTTATTATTGAATAAACCAAAATTAACATATTCCAAGATTTGAACGAAGTCCATTTATTGAAGCAACCAATGCTCTGCTCGAGATGTCATTAATCCAGGGCACCAAGGGAGGTGGAGGTTTGATATGTTTATAAAATTATTCTTTTTCTGAGTTTTGTACTTATTTCTCCATTTATTTCGGTAAAATGACTTGATATGGAAAATTAAATGTTCTTTAGGTTTTTCAAGCCTACAGATGCACCAGTAAGGCTCTTTTACCTAACTGATTATTATACCCGATACGATAATGACTTTTGATCCGGACAATGTTAACCGATAACCCTACGTTTTTCAATTTCAACGCTTCCTTAAGTATTACTTTACTGTACTTAAGGTTTAGTTAATCTATATGAAGTGTGATATAGTCTAATAGTGTGATAATTAAAACAAAGTATTCTTAAGGATGTGCGTTTTCGAAAGTGGTGTTTTCAACTGCAACCTCCATGGGCAAGGCGTAGACACCGTACTTCTCCATCTTTCTCGTATCCAACGCTTGTTTCAGACAATCATACTTTAAAATAATCATATGGTATCTGAATATTTGCCTTTCAAAAATGCGTTCGGAAGCTGTTTTCTAAGTTTTCGCCCATTCTACACAAACCGAGATCTCGATGCTGAGTCGGATATTCTCCCTTATCCACATCCACCCACGGGCTCGAGGAAGATTTCTCTAACAAAACTGCCGCTATCTCCTCAAGGGGTTTTCGTGGGAACTTGAAATTACAAGCTGCTCATCTCCCGAGACCATCTATCTCCATCGGTGTTTTTCCTTTGCCCCGAATCGCGGCTCAACCCCCATTTGGTTCTAACTCGAAAGAAACCGAGGTAGAAGTGGTGTTAGCAAGAATCCAAGTACTTACACGCCTACAAAGTCGTTGATTTCCTGACGGAGCGACTTATAACTGCGGGTTGATTCGTTTTCTTCCCAAGTTCAAGAGTATTTGCTAAAAGTGAAAGCGCTTCATATGAGTTCGTGGGGCACGTAATGGAATCAACAATTTCCATATGTAAATAGTAGCCCTCAAATTCGTTTTCGTGACTTGCACCCGTAAAACGCACACTTGTCGATTCATGACAGTTGTGATGTTAAAACCGAATTACTTTCATTATATTTTGCGTATTAGACTCACCTAAAGGAGTGGTGCAACATACTACCACGGTTGACAAGTTGGGGATTTCTCCATAGATTTAGGGTTTTTTTATAGGTTGAAGTGTTGAGGTACTTTCTGCGAATTGAGAGTTCCTCTGGTATCAATTGTGTCAACCCTCTGGGGAAATGCTACCTTTGTTCAATGAACGTATCTACGACCACATCAACGGCAACATTGAGAACGAAATCTTGACTTTGTAATTTGATTTTTTAAGCTTATGATTTTTTACTGAGGTATTTTGTGCACTGCGGTATTGATTTATAAGGCTTATGAATTTGTATAACACTTTGTGTACTGTATAAACATATCAACCTCATGTTGTGTAGAGTTGTGTGATTACTTCCCATGTCTGATAATTTCTATATTCTGTACTCCGGGTATTCTGTATTCTGCAATCCGAGCTACGATTCTGAGTGAGCTTGAAACTGCTGGTTAGCGGACTCACTAATACAAAAGAATGATTTTCCGAGGTTTGAATGCATTCAGGGATTTTTTAAGGGTTCTCAAAATCGATTTAGGGTTTTTTATTGACAGCTCAGGAGGTTTTGTGAATAAACGCTGGCAACCGATCATAGTAGCGGCCTTTTCCAAGGGCAGTTGTGAAATGCCTGCAACGCCCAGAAGACACCCTTGCATGTAATAAGCTTCACATTTGAGCTCTGAAGTAGCAGTGGCAAGAAACTAATTATTACATTTACAAATACGTACTCATCTACTAGGAGAAATCAAATTACACATCCACTCACACTTTACTGTTCCCAGTTTTTTATAGACGCTGATATCCTAGATAATTTTATCAGCATAGGTGTCAGTTAGGTAAGTTAGCAAACAATTTTACTTGTTTGGGGATGCCAAATGCGATAATCCCACCCGTACATCGCCACGTTAAGGCCAGTTGAAGTTACTTTAATCTTGATTCCAACCGGTATAGAGGCATATCGGTTTCATCCTCTACTGTTATTTGCACCATGACGCTTCATCTCAGCAATCAGAAAGATCACAAACTCCTTACGGTGGCCGTTAACATTGCCGTAAAATTGGCCCCGAAATTCCCCACAACGTCCAAGATTATGATTATTCTGCTCATGTGGAGAAACGGTGGTAGGTACGTGCTGACAAAGTTTCTTATCAAGCCCTTATCGAGATTTCGATTCGGAGCACAAGTTGTGTCTTGGATGTTTATTTCCATTTTAGTTCATCTGTTTATCTGATGGTGCAACTATGTTGTATTTACCATATAATTTGATTGGCTAATTCATGGTTCTATTTAGTTGTGCCATTGTGCATTGGTAATATCTAGTACAAGCATGAATATCTTTAATAATTTTTACATGTATGGAGGAATAACCCCGCAATTCGTACCATTTTTACCGACTTAAAATAGGTAATCAATTAGGGTTGTGTAATTTTGATTTATTATTCAATAATAAACCATTGTAATCGCTCTGGAAAAAAAAAATTGTCTGAAAACGTACGCCGTACGCACGATATCTCCGAAACGGCTGGAGCAAAAAATCTGAAATTTTCAGGAAAAATCCATCTTGGTCCGACGACGCCCCAATTCTTGAGCCAGCTCCCTCACTCAATTTAAAGTGCCCTTTAAGGGCTGTAAAAGTTTTGTAAAATCCCTGAAAACCTCAAAAATAGTCGAATCGGCCTAAATATTTTCCTATTTGGAGAACATACCATTAGGAATCGAATGAGCCCCTCCCCAGGTCCGTAGGTCAAACCATTATCGATGTATGGCCCGATTTATGGTGCCAACATTTGCGTTTTTTCGTTTATTATTGTTTGTTTGTAACCTAGTGTTGTCCGGCCGATAGCGTCGAGTTGTAGTGAATGTGGATACTGGAGTGATAGCCGATGTGAATACTTGTAGTGTAGTTAGTAGCCGATACACGGGTTGAAGCATTCTGATAATATATAGGTAAATATTATTCAATATTATTACTGGGGTTTATTATTCAATATTATTACTGGGGTAAATTATTCTTTCACTGGGGTTTATTATTCAATCGGTTTGCGTTCATGATTTGAATTTCTACTAAGCTTTGGAGTGTGCGTGTTTCACAGGATAGGGCGATTATTGAATTTCAGGAGATATACATGGAGCACGTGAATCTGTTCTCGACCAAAATACCTATTTGGATTGATCAGTTGATCATATTTGTGTGCCTCCTGAAATTAAATAATCGCCCTATCCTGTGAAACACGCACACTCCAAAGTTTAGTAGAAATTCAAATCATGAACGCAAGCCGATTGAATAATAAACCCCAGTGAAAGAATTTGCAGCGTTTTTATTATTATCATGTCCGCAGGTTTGTTCACGGCTGAAGCCCTTAAATTCTTAACTGGTTTTGTTCATTATGTTTTCGGAATGCTTGGAAATGACCATATTTTCTGACGTTACCTTAGTGCCAATTGACTAGATATAGTCAATTTTCCTGTGTGAATAGTGAATCTTGGAAAATTTGAAGTCAAGAAAAACAGTTTTCATCCTCAGTTTTAGAACTTGAAAAATGAACTGTTGTCTCGTGAAACCTTGTAACAAGCATAATTTCTACTGATGTTCAAGATTCCTACTGTGTAATTAATTACAACCTTTTTTGTTTTTTGTTTCAGTTGCTGCCGTTGCTAGCGGTGGCGGTCTTAGTCGCAGGGGATCCCGTGCCAGCCGGACGACCGACGGCGGTGAGAAAATCCTGACGAAGAGGTTCGCCGGATTGAACCGCAACCCGGCTTCAGCTCCCATAGATCAGGAACAAGCAGAAAGTCAAGGCATCATATCTGGATTCACCCAAAGAATTGCCAAATGGTGAATAGTTGTGATATCTATCTCATCTAGCATAGATCAGTAGGTATTTGTACAAGTGGTGATGTGTTTTTAGAGTATCCATACTCAAAGACTATACCGATTTGAATAAGGTGTTTTACTAAGTGATGAGGATACTTTTAAGATACCACTGAATATACAAAGTAAAAACACTAATAAACCTACGAACCTGCGGGTGAGACCTTTACATCTCTAGAGGTTCGGTCGACATCAAACATTCCTGTTGTAGAGAAATTCATCACCATTTAGTAAAGCTAACCACTAGGGTGTATCGATTTTCAACTTTTTTTTTTTTTTACAAGTTCCAAGTTGAAAAAAAGGTGCTAAGGTAACGGTACCGGTAGTGGCCACAGTTAAGAATTTTTTTCTTTAGTTTTGACAATTGTGGGCCAACAGTAGTACTGACTTTCTTCAGGACTCATTTAGAATATAGCCCGACTCTTCCCTAACATATCCATTGCCTAAAACTATCAAAAGAACATTTTTTTCTATTTTTTATTAATTTTTCCTCACACCTTTATTTTGATCTAGTAGTGGCCACATCAAATTACGAAATTTCCAGTAGTGGCCACGTGCATGTCTCAGTAGTGGCCACTTGACATTTTGCCCTCCTTACGTGTTTAATATCATTAAATTCAATACCAGATGAACAAAATTGATTCTATCCAGTAGAAGCTCTAGGATACAGCCCAACACACGAGGAAACTAGGGACGGTCATATTGAGAAGTTTACCACAATTTCCAATGATGCTCTGCGTACTGCTAGTTCAACCTCTGACTACAAGATGACATGAGCTGTACCTCCTGCAAGTTTGAAGCCACTAGGAGACCGGGAATCCTTATTTCTCAAATATAAACTTTAAAATGGCCAGTACTGGAGCAGTGGCCACTACCGGTGCCGTTACCTTACTAGGTACTACAAATTACCACAAAAAATTTTAGATTTTAAAAAAAATGTTTAGGTCTCCCGCACAAGGCCAAAAGTTTAGAAATGTTACTAAAAAAGTCAATTTTTACAAAAAATTAAAATGACCTAAAACATGTTTTTTTCCAAGTTGCAAGTTAATATTACACTAATAATAACCACGAACAACTATATAAAAATTATCTCAATAATGTAGCACATAATTTAGGTCTCCCGCACAAGGCCTAAAAGTCGTAAATTTCGGCCGAATTTTGCAATTTTCCATTACTTGGACATCATTTTGGCTCATACCTCAAACCTTAAATGTAACTAAAACCTGGTTTGGCTTGGTTGGAATTGTGGTAATAAGTGAAACAATGAAGAACAGTTTAACGAAGTTACTTGTATGAAAAAGGTGTTGAAATAAACTCTTATGTTAATTTTCTGCTACTGTTGTTTATTAAAAAAAAAGTTAAAAAAAGGTTATAACATGTCACAAAGTTTAGTGTAGTAGTTAAAAGTAAAAAATATTGTTGATTTTTCCATATGACATGAGAGCCTTAGCACTGTGAGCAAGCGTTTTATTATTCTATTGCAAATTTAATGACTTATATGTATTCCTCCTTTGATCTTCGCTTCAAAACCTGAAGCCAAAGTTATACAATGTATATAGTATTTATGCACTGCAGACCTACTGATTTTAAAAAAAATTATAGTAATATTATTGAGATAATTTTTATATAGTTGTTCGTGGTTATTATTTGTGTATTATTAACTTGCAACTTAGGTAAAAATATGTTTTAGGCTATTTACATTTTTTGTGAAAATTGGCTTTTTTAGTAAAGTTTCTAAACTTTAGGCCTTGTGCGGGAGACCTAAACATTTTTTTTTAAATCTAAAATTTTTGAGGTAATTTGTAGTACCTAGTAGCAACTTTTTTTCGACTTGGAATTTGAAAACAAAAAAAAAGTTGAAAATCGATACACCCTACTAACCACTGTAATAAAATATAGTAATTACCTAACCACCGATAGTAATTGTAAAAAAAAACTATTCAGCCTGATCCGGCTCTCAAGTTTGACCCTAAACTAGCTGATAAGTACCCAGCAGTGACCCAGTGCAGTTCAGCCTGGCTGTTTGTTGCTTCTTCTCATTTCTAGAGCCTGCTAAACCGGAGAAGTAACCTGCAAGGCTTCTAAGTTTTGCGGGTTATCGCCTCAAACCTTGGAAGGGGCAATTTGGCTGTTCCTATTCCCTCTTGTAACGAATGAAGAGCTCCGTCCGGATTGAGCTAAACTCTTTCATGTTCACCCAAATCATGGGCGGTCCCAGGGGGGGTCAAGGGGGTCATGACCCCCCCCAAATTTTTAATTTTATGGTTTATAATAAGCTTATTTTGCAAACATTTTTTTCTTCCTCTGTTTTCTGTTAATTTTAACCTGGATTAAAAACCGTCAAGTGAAGTGATTAAATATGAATTAAACTGAGTCTTTTGGTAAGGACTTGGCTTTGGTTTGATAAAAAAATGTATTACATTTTCTAACAATGACCCCCCCCCCCCCCAAATTTAAGCCTCGGACCGCCACTGACCCAAATGAGTTGCCTTAAATGGCCATATCACATATTGATAGGGGTCTCCTTCGAGACAATAAGACGAGAAAGAAATTACCAGATCCAAGATAGGAATTTCGAAAGGTGCTTCTGAGACATCGAAGACAAACCAAATAACGGAATCTATGCAGGTCAGCTAATTGGCTTTAGTTTTCCGTTAATCGCTCTAGACATGAGTAATATTCACACACGACATTCTATTGACACTGGATTGTCATGGAGCACTCATGCACATCTTGTTCTAAAACTCGCTTCCGTGTTATTTACGCTCCCTCACCAACCCTGTACCGTAGCCCATGCAACTCTCCGTTCCGCATACTATGCCCGTAGAACTGCAGCTTACGTTTTGTTCTGGACAATCTTTTATCATGCTGCTGAGGTTTTTAGGACTCAAAAAAAGAGCATTAAAAAATAGAGGTCGGATCGCGGTCACAGCTGCAGATGACATTTTAGAAGCCTTAAGATTCTGGCTATACCAAGTTATTTCATTTTGAAAATTGTATCCCGTACGTTCAGAAGCGTACTGGGTAGACCATAAGAGGCTACAATGGTCACTAGTACCCAACCAGATCCATCGCTCATCTAGAAGAATATAAGTGCGAAAGAAATGACGGACTCTATAGTAATAAGGAATGTTGAACCAACAGCTAGTTGAAGCATTTTTTGCTCATGAATTTAAGCCGTTAAGCTCTAAGCGGCACCTAGAAACTCAAAACTAGAAAATTTAATTCTATAAAATAATTTTCTTAAAAATCAGTCATAAAAACTGTTTTCATTTTAAAAACAGTCCGGATTGAGTGTTACTACGTCAGGGCTACTACAAATAAGTTGAGGGAGATGTTAGGCTTGACTATTTATTAAAATGCCTTGTATCGCATTATTTTAACTAATATTATACAGGGTGTACAGCGTATGATCCGAAAATCTTTGCACACGTATTCTACAACTAGTTTCAAGAGGCAAATCCATTCTACAAGAGGCAACAAAAAGTGCCTCACAGAGATTTTTTTTTAGAGGCTTCGTTTTTGAGTTATTTCACTTTAAAGATTTTTTTCGTGTTTTCAAACTTACGTCACTAAAACGGCCGTAACTCCGGTGTTTTCGAAGTATTTGAAAATCTAAGTATGCCGTTGGAAAGTGCATCAAATTATCTATCGTCTCAGTATTTAATAATAATTTTATAAAAGGAACTAAAGGGTAACAATGAGCCTGAAAAGTAAATTTGGTCAAATTTTGAAAAAAAATTTTTTTTTAATGGCTCATTAGTCTTCCTTAATTTTAATGATACGTTTGAGCCTGTAAGCTTAAAAAATGCGCAAAAGTTTCAGCTTTCCAATGGCATATTTAATTTTTAGGTTTTAGAGGGAACGTTTTTGAGATTTTATGCGAAAAAACGTGTATTTTCAAGCACATTTGAGGATTAAAAAAAGAGAATAAAACCTACATAACTGAAACTTTTCTTCTTTTTCTGGGTGTAGAATGTATCATGTCAACGGCATTACCTAAAAAATTTAAGTTTGAGTGAGAGCATCCGCGGAATGAATTGATGTAAATCAACTGTTAAATGCCTCCCGTTCTTGCTGATGTCGTGAGGTTTGATCCCGTTGTTTGTTATGATCCTCTTCTTATCGTTGATAGAAACATCGTCACGAGCAAAATGTTGAGTATGATAATGTGATTAACCGTCAAAGGTAGATCCACACACCCGTTCGATCACATCAAATGTGCTTGAAAATACACGTTTTTTGCATAAAATCTCAGTTTCCCAAAAACGTTCCCTCTAAAACCTAAAAATTAAATATACCATTGGAAAGCTGAAACTTTTGCGCGTTTTTTAAGCTTACAGGCTCAAACGTATCATTAAAATTAAGGGGGACTAATGAGACATTAAAAAAAGAATTTTTTTCAAAATTTGACAAAATTTACTTTTCAGGCTCATTTTTACCCTTTAGTTCCTTGTAAAAAATTATTATTGAAGACTGATACGATAGAATATTATATACTCTTTCCAACGGCATACTTAGATTTGAAAATACTTCGAAAACGCCGAAGTTACGGCCGTTTCAGTGACGTAAGTTCGAAAACACGAAAAAAAATCTTAAAAGTGAAATAACATAAAAACGAAGCCTCTAAAAAAAATCTCTAGGAGGCACTTTTTGTTGGAAACTAGTTGTAGAATACGTGTGCGAAGTTTTTCGGATCATACGCTGTACACCCTGTATAGTATTTCTTGCATTCATTTGGAAATAAAACTTTTTATCGTAACTTTTGCCTAATTGATTCTGAAATTGCAGGTTTTTCCCTGGGCAGAATCAAGGAGTAGAAGCCGCTGGTAAAACTGATAGTGCAACGAGTGCCGGTTCAGCTCGCGCTGCATGGGCGTCACCTCCACAAACCACAAGGGGGAAGAAATGCAGTCCTTGCAACAGCGTTCCATGGGTTCCAATCGCCAGAGCTGTCGGGTACAACGCTCCTCCACCGCAACATTCACAATCTGTCGAACACGATAGTGTTGGAAAGTATTCTTTGCAAGTTCCTACGATCAGTGTCCAGGCTATTCCAGTTGGAAATCAATACGGTGGACAATCTAATGGAGAATATGATCCACCCAAACCAGAATACGGACCTCCTAAATCAGAATATGGGCCTCCAAAACCAGAATATGGGCCTCCTAAGCCAGAATATGGACCGCCTAAGTCCGAATATGGACCCCCTAAACAAGATTTTACTCCGCCTAAACAAGAATTTAGTCCTCCTAAGCAAGAGTATGGTCCTCCTAAGCAAGAATATGGGCCTCCCAAGCAAGATTATGGTCCTCCCAAGCAAGATTATGGTCCTCCCAAGCAGGAGTATGGTCCTCCCAAGCAAGAATTCAGTTCTTCAAAACAAGAATACACTCCTCCGAAGCAAGAATATGGTCCACCAAAGCAAAATTACGGACCTCCTAAGTCTGAGCAAAATCCGCCAAAACCTGAGTATGGGCCACCTAAGCCAGAGTATGGGCAGCCTGAATCTGATTTCAGCCCTCCGAAACCTGAATATGGAACACCCAACCATGAATTTAATCCACCCTCAGATCAGTCACAACATAATAACGAGTATTTACCACCAAGTGGGATTGAAATATCACAAAGTGTTGAAATCAATATTCCGCCATCATCTAACGATTATGGACCACCTCCATTACCAGAATATGGGTCTTCTCTTCCTAATACCCCGTCGTCCGATTATGGACCACCACCTAGCCCTCCAAGTCAAACTGTTGAACATGGTCCTCCAACTTCACCTTCATCTCAGTCAGAATATGGACCGCCCCCAGAACCTCCTAAATCTGAATATGGACCACCCAAACCGGAATATGGGCCACCTAAACAGGAGTATGGTCCACCAAATTCTGAATACGGCCTGCCACAACCTACATATGGACCTCCAAAACCACAATACGGACCTCCCCAACCTCAAATTCCACCATCTCCTCCAAAGCCTTCATATGGGCCACCGAAACCTCAAATTGGTCATCCTCCAAAACCTCAGTATCCTGGACCTCCACCATCTGAATACGGCCCTCCAAAACCTAAGTATGGGCCTCCTAAACCTGAATATGGACCACCTAAGCCTGAATATGGACCACCAAGACCAGAGTATGGTCCACCAAAATCCGAATATGGCCCTCCAAAACCAGAATATGGTCCTCCGAAACCCGAATATGGACCTCCAAAACCCGAATATGATCCTCCTAAACCAGAATATGGTCCTCCTAAACCCGAATATGGTCCTCCAAAACCTGAATATGGGCCTCCCAAACCTGAATATGGTCCTCCTAGACCAAACCACGGCCCACCAAAACCTGGTTATTTGCCTCCCCATAAGTTTTTCCGAGGACCACCAAGGCCTCGACCAGGTTACGGGCCTCCAAAGTCCCTTTATAGCCCACCTCCAGTCCCTAAAGGCAAAGGTGGTTTCGCTCTTCATCCAGCAGCACCACTTCCTCCTCCTACTGGTTCTCAAACTCCACAAATCACTGCCTCAGCTCACACAACATCACATGACTCACTTAGCTATCAACAATATTTGTCCCCACCACCCCTAAAACCTGGTGGTCAATATCATTCCATGAGATTCCATGCAATTCCAATTGCTGAGCTTGCAGCTATTCCTATTGCTCCAGTAATGGTTCCTGACTCTGAACACTTTGCATCTTCTGCTATAGCTCTCGAAGCTCCCAAGCCTCATCCTAACCAATTCCTCGCAAGTGCTGATCATGATCTCTCATCATGTAACAAGTGCCCTCCGACTGGTCCTGATCTATCATCTGGTCCATCAGGCCATCACATTACGATAGCAACAACTGAAGAGGCGAAAAATGTGGTAGGAAACTTTGGCAGCTTGCCTCTTAGCGATTCTGCCCACGAAGCGTCAGATATCAATGATGTTCGCACGCCCTCATCCACCGCGTCGCCTGTCTCCTTAGATTCCCCTCCGCTGAAGTATATCAGCCCTCAATCTTCCAATCACGTGACTATAACAAAAAGCTTGCCGATAAGTGAATATCTTTCTTCTATAGAATATCCTTTGCAAATAGTCCAGGCACCCATACTAGATGTTCCCGATCTGCCCAAATACTTCGACCTAGGTTATCATAACTTCCACCACGTTCCTCAAGACCAGCTGCAAAGACTTCCTGATAGTGATAGATCACAGTCTATTAACAGACCTTTGTATTCTTACAATATAGTTCATCCTACTAGTTCTTCCGCTAACAGAATTCCGGCCCCTACACAAGCTGCACTCAAAAATGCTGCCACAGGGTCTTCAGAAGGAAATAACAAGCAATCCCCTCCTAGGCAGTATTTCAATACACGGCAAAATGAAAACAGCACTTTTTACGAAGTTGCTCCAACTGCTGGTGACTCTCAGAACGCTCCCTCCAACTGGGTAACAACTTCTACATCTTGGGGTACACCGCCACGGCCGTTCGACCCACCATCTACTACCACGGAAGCTAGCAAAAGGACTAAACAAATACATCAAATAGTGGTACCATACTCACTTAAGAAGCCACCACAGGCTCGCAAAGTGCCTTCTGATGGACCCACTTCATCCCCAGATTTGCAAGCTATTTACGTTAATAGAGGCGTAACCGCACCAGCTGCGACTACTGTTAGTAATGTAAACTTTCCACTAACAGCAACAGGTTCAGAGCAGCATGAAATTCAAGTTCCAAACCAAGACTTGCTTGCATCATTGCCTCCTGATGTAATGAATAAACTTTTGGAAATAGGATTTAACCCAGAAAAGGCTCCGAAGAGTAGTTTACAGCATATTTTGGCAACGGATTTGAAGGCTTTACTTCAAGGAGAAGAAGATACAGTGGATTATGTTAGATTGCAGAAGAACATTGACAAGTGGACGGCTGAAGGGTACGGTAAGAGAGTGACTATTCCACAACAAAATTCGAAGAAAATACCTGAAGAGTACTTCACGACGGCATCTCCAGAGGAAGGGCACGAAACCAAAATCCCAGGATCGGATCACGAAGCGGCAGCGAGTCAACATTATCACGTCAGCTATAAAGTAGCGCATGATAAACAGCGATCGTCAGTTGACGACAGGGAAGAAAGCAGTTTGATGGATCAAGTCAGCGGATGGTCACTTCTGGACACAGAACTGAAACCTTCTACTGAGATCGGGGAAGAAACCACCACTCAAAAGCTCTGGGAAGAGTTGGAAGTCTCGATTTCGCCTTTGACGAAGGAGAAAGTATACGTCGTGACGCCACAGTCGGTTATACCGACGGCACCCGACAACTCGACGGGGTTGAGCAGCACGACGCCGGCGTCGACGACGACAGAACCCACTTTACGGATAACGCGGCAATTGACCACGCGAGACGTGAGTGATGCCACCACGGAAAAAGGTAAAAGTGCAATTTGTCTCAGTCAGGTATGTTAACATTTTTTGAATCCGCTCAAGTGCACTGGCTCTAAATCTCTGCATCAATCTCCTCTTCCGTTTCGTTATTCTTCAAAACAGTGGGCGAAAAACTTCTAAATAGTCTATTAACTTTTTCCTTGTGCGTTTTCACTAAAAAAAGAAAGGAAAGAATACATCCTTCAAGAAAGGATCAAAACAGATCAAAATATCATATGATCTAATAGAACAGCAAATCAATTATAAACGAACTAAATGGCCAAAACAAGACCGTAAGTGACTTTTATTGCGCATCTTCATTTTTGATATTCAAATAGACAGTTATAATACTAAAAAACCGATAAAATTTTAAGTCAAAATTTAATTGAGCTTCTTTGGCACGTTTCCTGTTTTCAACGTTTCGCACCAAATACGTTGCTGAATAAAATGTACCATAGATTAAAAGACCAAGAAATGGGTCTCTCGAACTTTTAAAATAGGTGTCAATAAAACATGAGGAAATTATTAGTTAATTTATTTTTTTTTTTGCCAATTAGAAATCAATAGGTATTATATTGTTAAAATTCAATATAATATGGTGATTTATCTACTGAGAAGATCTATTGATTCTGAGGTCAGTCGCTTTGGGAAGTAACATGTGCTTTGTCTGCTCAAGATTGTAAAATTTGCTACTTAGTTGTTTTACAACTTTTGTAAGACTTCTAACGGAAAAATCAAGTCACCATTTGATAACATTTCGTACGGATATTCATTTCCAATTATTGTGTTAATTGTTTTAAGTCTTCAGAGCTCACAAAATACCTGCATTGCGTCAGGTAGCTATCAAGACTCATCTGCCTTTTGTAACAGACGGATATATCACTTCAGTATCATTGTTCTAAAACTAAAATATGACAAATTCATAAAGAAAAGATACAATTCAAACTCAAGATACAATTCTACGAGCGAAATACGCACAAACTCTTTCAAGTACAAACATGACATAACACGTACCTAGTCCTTTAACTCTTTTCTCGGGCGTTCTTTAGTGCTGGCCCCCATTTCCAAAACGAAATTTCTCCACTACAAACTAATTTTTTTAGTTCTGAAAATACGATGAGGAACTAATAGACTCTTCTCTTTCATGTTTCAAAAATTACAAATAGACAAAAAAGCAACTTACTGGTTTTTAAAGCATTTAAGAAGAGGGAGGCAGCAATAAAGTGTTTGTCTAGTGAACTAATTTATCAAATCCATCTATCAAATGCCAGATAGTCTCTAGAAACAGGCAGAAATATTTTTATGTTAAGCTCGCCGATCCCAAAAGTTAACAAATCTCCTGAATCAATCCTTTTGGTATATTAAAGATTAGTTGTAAATAGACCGCAACCTGTTATGAAATAAGTGAATGATTAAGTGAAATAAAGTGAGATTTCGGATGTACTTTACATTCTACCTGATTCCCGACACCTTCTGGCACTTAGTGGGGGTAATAGTAAAGTTTTTCACTAGACAAACACTTAAGAACAGTCCTCAATTTTTTTTTCAAAGCTACAAAAACCAGTCTGTTCGTTTTTTTAAATTAGTAATTGTTGAAATATTGAAAAGAGAAGTTTAGTGGTTCTACATCATATTTTTAAAATTAAAAACGATTGTTTTGATATGGGGAAATCTCGTTTCTTAAATGGAAGGCAGTACTAGAGAACACCGCTTTTCTCTTTATGATTAATATTATTGATTTTTCATGTTTCTATTTAATGACTTATTAACAATATTAATATTTCATATCTACTTTATTGTTATTTCTCTTCTCTTTCCTTTATTCTTTCCTCGTTCTTATATATTCTTTCTCCTTCAGTGTCCGTTGTCACTCCGGAGGCTGACGGTGATGACGAGAAAGGGCTATTCTCCAACGTAAGTTTCCTCTCATGAAAAAGTAGACGAGCTCAGTAAAATACGATTTTCAATCATTATAACGGTGGTCTGCCAGGTTAAAAGCAATACGTTGTTGTTCGGAATAACATCAAAGTTGTATCACTGATTGATTCACGAGATCAAAATAATCTAAAAGTCGATAGTAACACCAAAAAAATGGTACAAATCCATACATTTTATTTTGCACCGGAAATTGAGTACTTAGAAAACGTTAATTCGCTTTAAAATGTATAGTAATCATAATTATTACTCAGATAATGTCAATTACTTACATAAATCAGAAGTGCTTGAATTTCCACTCAATTAAACATAAATGTACTCGTAGCACAATAATTTATGAAAATCTGCTCATACTATTGCTTCCGAGTCTACCAAGGTAGCGGAAGCATTGTTTTCACTTTCGGAATGTGCAAATTTTTTTGTCTCCAAAATCAAAAATTCCACTCGCATTTTGCGTTTAAGACCTTTCTGAAAAGTTTTGGTTCCGCGTTTGCCTGTGTGTCTGTCAGCAAATCCTTGTTACGGGCAAAACTACACGATGTTATAGTCCGATTTTGATGAAATTTTCAGGGATTGTGTGGATTGGGGTGTAGATGGTCCCCTATAGGTTTCATGACCCCCGGATCAATAAGCCTGTGCGCATGCGCAAACGTGAAATCCTTGTCACGCGCATAACTCCGGGAGTTCTTGACCAATTTCGATCAAATTTTCAGGGATTGTTCGGTTTGATGTGTTGATGGTCCCCTAGAAGTTTCATGACCCCCGGATCAATAGTAGTCTGTGCGCATGCGCAAACGAAATCCTTGTTACGTGCATAACTCCGGGAGTTCTTGACCAATTTTGATGGAATTTTTCAGGGATTGTTTGGCTAATTGAACGAAGTTCTTTAGTCAATAATAATTTTCAATGATCTATTCAGTCATGTTATGGATACGAGGAAGCTATGTGCCACACCCACTTGGCAGACGGTTCATTTATTTGTTTATTCATACAAGCTAATCGGTAAGCAAATAGGATTTTGGACAATATCCAAAATTTATATTAAACCTGTGTTTTACGTATTCAGTCTGATCAAAAAATGTTAGTTAGAATATCAAAGAGCTTGAACATTTACCGGTTTTTAAAATTCGTATTTCGTTGCCATAAGGTGAGATGAGATCTATGGTCATGATTCGAAAAATTATGAATTATTTAAGAACGTTAAAAAAATAAGAGAAATCTTTGTTTGTTGAACCTGTTTAAGTAGAGTTTTAGATACTGAATTAATGGGGATGAAAAATAATCAATGGATCTTGTTGAATGCTTTTTATTTTCAGTACATTAAAATCAAAGCTAATTTCGTGTATTACAGCCATTGCTAGGAATTTCCGAAAATTTGTTTCTAACCAATTAAAATTTCGGATGTCAGGTAATGATAGGTACTCCTCTTGACAGTATCGATTCTCATAAATACGTCGATATAACTAATATTTCATTATAATTACTTTCTCACTCGCAATACTGATAAACTAAACCCACTTCTCTAACTGCTTTCAATAACAAACGCATTACTAACTGAACCAGAACAACTCTTGTAAATCATTGGCTTTCCGCCCTGCCTGTGATCCCACTAATTGTATTAAATGCACACTGTTTTACGTAAGTGAGCTTCCGCACATTCAACACTTAGTTTATAAGAATGATTATTTTATAACAATGTTTACTGATTGGCTACAATATTGCTTTATTATGGGAAACAATTTTATTGGAAAATTAATCTATTGTTTGGTGAAGATTGTTATTTTTTGCCATGAATTGTACCTCATTCATCATCCAATCGCATTAGAAATATGGAAGAATCTTGTGCGTGGGACACTTATGGTCACTGGGGTGGTTATGAACAAGGTACAGCTCTCATGAGCCTTGATAATTGTTCACCTCAGTTATCTCTTATGAGTTTTTCCGTTTTTCATTGCCCCTTAACCTTTAAAATTACTATTCGTAATCACCCCAGATCCTAAAAGGCTTTGAACATCGAATGTTTTGAACATTGAATTCGGTGTTGGAATGAGAAACGCCAAAATCCAGTTCCTGTAACTACAGTCGATAGTTTCCAGGAATAAGTTTCTTACGTCATACAAGATATGAAATGCGTGGTTCATAATTGTAATGGACTCAAGAAGAAGATAATATCTTCTTCTTATTATAATTTAATATATAATTATAATATTACCGACATATTGCTGTTGACGGCCACTTTCTGAACGGCTGAATCAACAATTGTTAAGTGTACAATATAATGACGGCGCCAGGTTATACAGTACCCGCACGACTTCCCGGTCTTGATGGTACTGTAGCTCTTGCTCCTTCAAATATACTCGTATATATTGACGATGATGTTGGTTTATTACGTTCAGTATTGTACTTTTGAAATCTACCAATGGAAAAACAAAAAAATAACCGGAATTCCTGAGCTTCTTGGAATGTTAAAGGCATTGATTTAGAGGTCATTTTCTACAACACAAAAGTTGCATCTTTTGTTAGAACCGAGGAGTTGAAGGGATACAGGAGCTTTAGGTCATTGTTTTGGTTCTTCAAATGTGTCAGTTTGGAGGCTGGCATTTTCGAATCACGTTATTCCGAACATATGTTTTGGTGGAAAACAACCCACCCTTGTAGTCTAGGGTTAGTCATCGGTTCCTTTCAATCCTAAAATTTGAAATCAACTGACTGCGACATTCAGACACGAGGAAATGTAAATTCCACAGCAACACAAGTTAAAAATCTGTATTTTTAAGACATCTCTTCAACGTATCACATGAGCCCACTCTCACTCCACGTTTATCTGTTAGCTCGACCTCGAGAACCCATGACTATGACAGAAAAAAAATAACGTCAACGTCCTTGAATGCAGTAAAAATCGTCTTGCAACCAAAGTAGGGATGTCAAGAAAATATCGATATATCAAAATATCAATAGATATTTTCTATTCCGATATATCAACATTAAATGCACACTATCCGATCCGATATTTTTCAGCCGTAAATCATCATATCAACCATTGAAGAATAGGAGAATTTTATTAGATTTATTAGGCTAATCGTAGATAAAAAATGTGGGGACATCTTAGAGTCTAGGGTTCTAGCTAGTTTAAGGCTTACTGGAGAGCACATCAATCAGACGGTTTTCCTCACCTCTATCCCCAACCAATATTGGTTTGATTGACTTTTTCTTCAGTTTTCCTTCTTACTTCACTTTCATTGATTTTACAACCCTACATAATATTGATAATTTACTTCACTGGATCCAGTACATAATCATTATCATGAATGAAGTTTCATTGAATTTTAGAGTGGTTGAATTCTTTACCTGTAGTAGAATGAAATTCAATAATGGATTATTATTCACTAGACTCACACGTAATTCGGATTAAAGTTTGAAACAAATATCGATGACCGAAATATCGATATCCGATACATCGATATTCTTTGCCGATGTTGACATCCCTAGCGGGTATCCAAATACGCCACCCTTTCTACATCCCACAATCCGTGGGTTTTCAGGTCTGCAACCAGTCTATCACAGACATAATCTTTTGATTGAGGGCGATAGTTTTCTTAATGTATTCTGTAATAAAGACGGTATTCTACATTACACCCTTTCTACATCCCACAAACCGTGTGTTTTCAAGTCTGTAACCAGTCTATCACAGACATAATCTTTTGATTGAGGGTGATAGTTTTCTCAATGTATTCTGTAATAAAGACGGTATTCTACATTACACCCTTTCTACATCCCACGAACAGTGTGTTTTCAAGTCTGTAACCAGTCTATCACAGACATAATCTTTTGATTGAGGGCGATAGTTTTCTCAATGTATTCTGTAACAAAGACAGTATTGTACATTATGCAGGGGGCTACATTTTCTTTAGATCATTCTTCATTTTGATCTAACTTAGTTAACTCCTTGTTTCACTCACGTTTTGTCAGTAACATTTCAGCAACTACCTGTGGCAATTTTTCCTTTGTTAACAGGACCTCGCTCAAGAAGAAACGGCGTCAGTCACCTACTTAGGCTCCGCAAGCAGCCTCAGCAACGGTCACATAGCGTTCCACCAAACTCCAACGTGAAACACCGGTAGAAGTCGAAATCGCGAAAATTATTACCTCGAACGAGAAGAAATCGATACCACGGATCGATTTTAGACGCATCGGCAGGAACAGCGCAACGATGCTACTATTTGTAGGTCGAAAAAGTCAAAACATTGTATTTTTCTTTATTTTTCAATTTTTTATGAGTTTCCTCATACATTTTTCTACACAAGAAGAAACGAATTAGATAATTGGATTTGCTCAAGATAATGTAACAATTTATTTGCTGATTAGGTTTTTTATACTACTGCAATTGAACGCCATTAAAGGAAAGCAAAAATAGAGATAGGGCAGAAACACACATTTCAAGTTCTGAAACGACAAAAATCATGTTAGGACATCAATTGCCATAAATTGAGCAGAACACTAATATACAGATATGTTTATGCAGTATTTTTATCCAATCCTGAAGGGTCAGGTTCAATGTAAAGAAGATCGAAATTTGGATTGATTTTCTGAGTGGTTTGAAAGAACTGTACGAGTTAGCAAAACAGTATGTACTACTCCTAGAAGTTAGTCAATACTTTTTCCACTTCAGATATGAATTATTCGTTAACAGATCCATACAATGTGTTTTTGAATAATCTCGACATCAACCATGCACCCTATGAATTATTACATGTTCTAAGTAACGTTCAGTGTCTTTTTATATGCATTCATTCAAAAATTGTGAATTGTTTTTTGCAAAAACAAAAAAAAAAAAAAAATGTCTCCGACATACATGTATTTTCTTATTACGATTTTGTGAAAGCATCAAGATGAATGACATATCCAAGTATGTCGCATACCCATGTATTAACACATATTTGTACCTAACTACGTATTAGATAGAAAAGAAGTCATTTTTATGTAAGTTTGTATATATTAATCTTCCAATGTCTTCATGGCGGTGTGTGGTTACGACCAATACGCATGCCGGAAGATAGCGTATTTATATTCAATAACGATAAGCATTGTATTAAGATCCTGTATTTATTTTCCCGATTCAAAATTCAATTTTTTTTTGTAATGAGAAACGGTGCCAATATTCTGCGAGCCCTTTGTTTCGTTGAAAATAATATTAGAAAAGGATATTTCCTTAGTAGGGCTCTCAGGAACGTGATTCGTGATCATTGTCTTCAATATGGGAAAAAAAGATGGTGATCACGTCAATCGACTGACGTACGGCCCTGCGAAATATCGCAAAAATACGTCAATTTTGTTCTTGGCATATCGTGAATTATTTATGCTCATGTAACAGTTAGCTTTATTTAGGAGGAATTAACAAAAAATGTACATAAATAAATAAAATAAACGACCATTCTGTATGTAAACATATGCCATAATAAAATCGATTGTAAAGTTTTATGTAAAAAGTTGTTGTTGTTTGCCTTCACCTCAACGAAGAGTTCACCGTAGCATTTTCCAGTTGAATAAAATCTTTTCCCACTACAATTACACTTTTTCCCTAAATAATTAAACCTTTTGGTTTATTATTCAATAATCAACCATTGTAATCGATCTTGAAAAAAAAAATTTAACCCCCCCTGAAAATTTCATGGTTTACGTTTCAAAGGGTGTAGAATTCAAATCTGAAATCCGCCGTCCGCCGTACGCACGATTTTTCCCAAACGGCTGGAGCAAAAGATCTGAAATTTTCAGGAAAAATCCATGTTTGTCCGATGACGCAACAATGTTTGAGCTAGCTCTCTCACGTAATTTAAAGTGCCCTTTAAGGGTTGTCAAAGTTTTGTAAAATCCCTAAAAACCTCGAAAAACGTCAAGGCAGCCTAAATTTGTGCTCTTTTTGAAGAACGCTCCACGAGGAATAGAATGAGCCCCTCCCCAGGTCCGTAGGTCAAACCATTCCCGATGTATGGCCCGATTTATGGTGCCAACATTCGCGTTATTTTGGTTTATTATTGTTTTTGTTTTGATATCAGTAACCTAGTGACGTAGTGATGTAGTAATGTGGATACTGGAGTGAACTCCTAAAAGGCTTTGTTGCCGATACACGGGTTGAAGCATTCTGATATAGATGAAACGCTGCAAATTCTTTCACAGGGGTTTATTATTCAATTGGCTTGGCTTCTACTAAAGTTTGGAGTGTACTTGTTTAACAAGTGATAGAGCGATTATCGAATTTCAGGAGGCACACAGATATGATCAACTGATCAATCCAAATAGGTATTTTGGTTGAGAACAGATTTACGTGTTCTATGCATATCTCCTGAAATTCAATAATCGCTCTATCACTTGTAAAACACGCACACTGCAAAGCTTAGTATAAATTCAAATCACGAACGCAAGCCGATTGAATAATAAACCCCCGTGAAAGAATTTGCAGCGTTTTTCCATAACAATTAACCCATTCAGGACCGATGATCAGGGTTTGCGTCCCAGGCCGATGACTTCATATGAAGTCATGCTGCATAGTTAGGAGCATGGTGGCAAAAATCGTCGGTCTGGTGGATTCTCCGACCTGATTTGAACGGTCCTGAATGGGTTAAACCTCTCAAAAGAAGTTGATGGAATAGGAAATAAATGAACGACTAACATCCAGTGAAATATGAGTGAGCATGAAGTGGACACCACATGGTGCAAAAGAGTGCAAAACTTCATGGTTTCTATCCGTATGCTTGCCATTTCTTATCGCGCTTGTATTCGCGCTAAAGGTTTAATTATTCCGGAAAAAGGATTTGAAACATTTTTGATTTTTAAAACATTTTTCAAAATCCTTTTTCCCAATACGATTATTGTTTTGGGAAAAAGCATGAGCCTATTCCTAGAGACCGGGATAGCACTCAGCAGAAATCGGATTAAGGCGTTATTTGCGAGAACGCCGTTCTCTTCAATGACTGGGAATGCAGATCTTCCTAGTATTACACGTACGGGGTCAATTCAAGAATTTAATGAAGTTAATCTTGGTTAGACTTATTTTGATTAAACGATGTCAATAATAATGACTTGGGTATCTGCTCAGTTCCTACTTAAATGGGCTACATCTACCTTACCCATGTACGACATATTTAATGGTTTTCTGGACAATGACGGATAATTTGCACATTTTTGAGAAATTTTGGGGTCTTTTGCATATAGTTTTACTTTTTATTGCATACTTGGGGCGATTCTTTTATATGTAATTCTGGGCTCTATTTATGACGAAGTTTGGCCTTTGGGATATCTATCTACTATTTGTTTATGGTATCTAAACACTGCGTAGAAACACGACTGTACATGTACATGACTCGGCGTTGAAATTCATAAGACCTATGAACAACTTAGTAGAACAACTGAAATTTAGCGAGGCAAACTAAAACACCTACCTATGCATCACTTACCCACAACTATATTACATAAGACCTGAAAACTGGATTTCTAAAGGAGCAGATGAGCCGAAATTCCACAGAAGTTACTTAATCTGATACGATCTTCGTACGACACTAGGCGATTTTTACCATGCCCAAGCACGTTCACATCCGCATTCGTGTTTTCGTTCCGCATTCTGTCATAGTTAGCCCTTAGGGAGACATAAAAGGGTCATGGTGAGCTCGTTCGATTCTACGAAAGCTCGTCCATCAATAAACACCATAAAAATACACTACCAAGGAAATGGCACAGCAGCTTCCTCGTTACATCCTTTATCATATGAGCTAAATTGAATCAAAATTGAAAAAGTTATACCTGTTTCAAGAATTTCACGTTAGAGCATACGCAGAGCGTAACGCTGATTAAATTATTATGGGACTTCAAAAGGCCTTACCCGCATAGTCCCTCAAAATATGAGCTAAATTCATTTAAAATTGTGGAAGTTATGGCTGTGACAAGCAAATGCAGAAAGATAGACCGACAGATTGACCGACAAACGACCGACAGACACGGAACCAAATTTGTTCAGGAGGCTATGAAACACAAAATGCGAGTGGAAATTTTGAATTCGGACTACAACAATTTTTTGGCTACCGAAAGTGAATACAAGGCTTCGGCTGCTTCGCAGACTCGGAAGCAATAATAGTGTTATTTGAAAATTGTTCGATATATTGATTTTTGAAAGTTCAGCCCTTCGATTTCGCCATTTAAGATTGATTTAACGAGATTTCAGTCCCAATTAGACTTCAAAGGTGATTTTTGATCCAATTTTCTTCAACTTTAAATATACGACTATAAAGAAATACAAAATTTATAACAAAAGTTGTGAAAAATTGGATTCAAAAGAAACTCTTGAAAATAAAATTTCATTCCGATTAATAACCTGATTCGATCATCGCAATTTCATCGGATATTTTCACCAAGTTCAAGCACATTCACATTCGTCTCGAAGTACTTTTTCGGTAAAACTTCTATCCTTTACGAAAGTCAATGGATGGTCGTAAAACGGTCAGAGTGGGCTCATTCTTTTATTGAATATCTTATTGAATATCTGAATTGAATATTGAATATAACGAAAACTATCAATAACGAAACAAAAACGGAAGGGTTACATCGAACGTTTTCGATGTTCTGAGATTTCAATATTTCAGCCATTAATTTCACTGTTTGACAGAAAAGAATGCCTCGAAGTCAATCCCAAATAGACAACATTTCTGATCGCTAAACATGAATGGGGAACAAGGAAGGCAGAATGCTAAAACAGGGATGATGTGTAAGCTAAATTACTAGGGGCAAATGTACCGAGGCAGGTAATCACTGTCACGGATACACGTGATCGTGGAAACTCGTGTGGTGTTGTAGGTGGTGTGGTGTTTTCCTCCGTAAGTATTGGAAGTATGGGCAAGCTCTTTAGGTAAAAACATGGTACTTATTCTTCTGTAAGGAAGCTTGAGAAGGCTAACTATAAGGATTTGCGGACACAAGGACATAAAGCCAAGAAATGAATGTTGCTCAGAATCGTCTAAGGCGTGTTCTTCTTTTCGGAGAAAAAGAAAAATCCCCCAAAAGCCGAAACATCGGAGCTCAGAATACATAGAGGACTCGGGTGCGATTTCATTGAAAATTTCGAACCAGCTGTTTTATCCAGACCATAGTACTAGTAACTTTTGTCAGTGGCGCCTTCAGTAAGCCGGTTTGCAACGCTCACCTGCATTGCGGGTTCGGCATTCACATACATGAAGGCGTTATTATTGTTCCTGATCCTTTGGTTTATTTTGCTTCCGAGTCTAGCAAGGTAGCGGAAGCATTGTTTTCACTTTCGGAATGTGAAAATTTTTTTGTCTCCAAAATAAAAAATTCCACTCGCATTTTGCGTTTTAGACCTTTCTGAACAATTTTGGTTCCGTGTCTGTCTGTGTGTCTGTCAGCAAATCCTTGTTACGGGCAAAACTACACGAAGTTATAGTCCGACTTTGATGAAATTTTCAGGGATTGTGCGGGTTGGGGTGTAGATGGTCCCCTATAAGTTTCATGACCCCCGGATCAATAGTAGTATCTGCGCATGCGCAAACGAAATCCTTGTTACGCGGTAACTCCGGGAGTTCTTGACCAATTTCGATGAAATTTTCAGAGATTGTTCTGTTTGATGTGTAGATGGCCCCCTATGAGTTTCATGACCCCCGGATCAATAGTAGCCTCTGCGCATGCGCAAGATATATACAGCCACTGTGCGGAGGGATGACGGCAGTTGGGTACTTTGCAACGACGCTGCAGTCAACCCAACATTATTCGATCCGTCATTGAACGATGCCTATATTTTATTTTTAGATAATCTCATAACAATTATTTATCACTTCAGTCATCTATCCATTCAGCGTCAATGTCAATTTTTATTATTAGGTATATTTTATAGTTTGTTCAATAGTTGAACATGCCTACCTTTATTTTCTCAAGTTATGCTCCTGCATAACAATAAATTTACCCTAATTCAATATTTACTTCGCCTAATTGAACGAAGTTCTTTAGCCAATAATAATTTTCAATGATCTATACAGTCATGTTATGGGTACGAGGAAGCTATGTGCCACACCCACTTGGCAGACGTTTTTTAAATAATAAACCAAACCAAATTTGTTGTTTTACATTTCAAGATGCGTAGAATCCAAAAGTCGAATTGAAACGAACTGGGCCAGTTGGGACTGAAGTTTAGGAATCACTTTCTGTTGATCCTAAAGAATGAAATATTGAAAATCGAACATTGAAATTTTCCCCTGAGCGTCAAACTGTTACTTTTTGTTAGGATGCTCCTGGTATCAACGTTTTATTTTCTTGTAAAACGCTGCAAATTCTTTCACGGGGGTTTATTATTCAATTGGCTTGCGTTCATGATTTTAATTTCTACTAAGCTTTGGAGTGTGCGTGTTTCACAGGTGATAAAACGATTATTGAATTTCAGGAGATATGCATAGAGCACGTAAATCTGTTCTCAACCAAAATACCTATTTAAACCGAACTCCGGTGTTGAGTTCGAATCGCTTCCTTCAGCTCGCCTAACGTTCTCGGTTTGCTTTCGTAGACACGAGGCTTGAGGAAACCCCACAGAAATAAGTCACAGGTGGTCAAATCAGGAGACCTCGGAGGCCAAGGAATGTCTCCAAACCGTGAGATCAAGCGCTCTGGGAATATTTGGCGCAACTCGTCCATAGAAACTCTAGCAGTGTGAGGGGTTGCCTCATCTTGCTGGAACCAAATGCTTTCAGCAGGAAGTCGTAGTCTGCGTAACTCAGGTTTGAGGAAGGTGTTTATCATCTCACCGTAACGAGCTGCAGTCACAGTGATTGTGTTGCCGTTTTCCTCAAAAAAATAAGGACCGATCACACATTTGGACGAAACTGCACACCAAACCGTCACTTTCGGACTGTGTAAGGGCTCATATACAGTACAGCATCTTCGTGAACTTCAAGCACTGGGAGCATGGACAAACAAAAATCATTGCGCTGTGGAAGTCAGCTGGATTCACTTCTAGACAATTGCCAATTTCTATGGGTGGAATCGGAGGTCATGTTCGGCAATTCGGCGAACTGTGGAACGACTTATTCTTAATTCTTGAGCATGTTTTCGCACTGAGTGACCTGGGCTTGTTAGCAACGCCTGCCGCACCCTCTCCACATTTTCGGGGGTGCGTGCCGTGGGAGTTGGTCCCTCTGGCTTATTATTCATCATATTTCCTGTTGTTCGAAGGTCGTTGACCCACTTCAGAGTAGTGTTACGGCTTAGGACACCTCCTTGACGGCCAATATTAAATTCCCGCCGAAACAATCTCTGCATTGCCACCACTGATTCACCATTTTTGATGAAATCTTCGAAAGCGAACACGCGATGCCTCACAACCCACTCAGTCATGATGAACACTAAATGGCACATCCTCATGGTTCGGAAGGAACCCCTCCAATGGCCCCACAGCACCTACCCGCCGAGTAATACTCATTCGAAAAACGTCAGGCTGCCGTGGACCACCCTGTATTTCCAGATGTACGTAAAATGTATTAAGATATACTAGTTATCATACAAGGTATCATTTGTTCTTTTCTGTTCCTGGACATTGGTACATCCTATCCATGATTTTTCTAAACTTTCCTACGATGTATTTCTTTTTTCTCTAATAAACGTGCTTTTGTCCTTCTTCTTGTACTATTTTCATGCTGTCAATAAATTATTAATATATTCTATTCTAATATTATTCTATTATCTATATAGCCTAGTTACCAATACGGGTTAGCTATGAGCCACACCCAACTCCTTGTCGACTTCTTGCACAAACTCACAGCTTCCATTAATTAACGACCATAAAATGAAATCTTAGGTATTACACGATAGCTTTACAAGGCCTTGTTTTTGCGTCAGATTTCCTATTTTCATCAACTTCGATATGGAAACGGTCGAGTGTTGAAGTGCGTTGGCCACTTTTTTTTTTAAGGATATTTTAGGCGGTTTATGTTACGCACAACGCACAGTTTCCTCTTAAGAACGCATGGTGAAAGGAACCGGTTCCGTTCTGGGACAGATCTTGATCGCCATTATAAACAAGTTTTTTGTTAGAGGCTAACGGAGCGGTGTGCGTAAGATGTATCACCCATCTATGTTAAATCGAAGCCAAAAGCTCTCTGCAGGGAGTCTGGCAATGGGTTCTTGGGGAAAAAAACCTTGAATCTGAAAATGAAACTATCAATTAATTTGTTACGAACTAAGTGTTGAAATTAGACCCTCAACTTCTCCTATATTCGGGAATATAATCTGAAAGAGCACTGAATCAGATTAAAACTCTGAACAATTATCACGAAAAGGTTTATTGTTCCTGAATTACGGAGCCATTCTACGCAGATAATGTTCATTAGGTTACAAGGTCTAAAATCGGCATCACATATTTTAGATGCCATAAAAAGATGCATTTAATGCCGAAGTTAGTGCAATTATTGTGATCCGAGAAATAACATCAGACCATTCTTGATTTGCACGGACTCTCTGAGCACAATGCAAATCTTAAAGTCCACTTCCATTCCAAGGGTGAAGAACGCTCTAGTCCTAAGATTACTCTACAGATGTTGAAATTGTGCGAAGACAGAAACCAGGAGATCATATTTGTTTGGGTAAAAGCTCGTGCAGGGGGAAGAACCGAATGAGCTGGTTGATCGATTGGCTAAGGAGGGATCGGAATCGAGAACGGCACTAGATCTTCCTGTACTGGTTGGAGACCTAATACCCATGATTAAGAGGAATTACCATGAAAGATAGAAACAACAATTTGTACACTCAAGAAATACAGAGTCATATAAACAAGTTCAACCACAGCCACCACGTCTTCCTTGGTTCAGAAACCAAAACTTACCCAAGCAAACCCGTCGATCAATATTTCACCTTACAACCAATCACAGTATCGGTGACGCATATTTATTAAAAATCGGACAACGGGATTCCCCACATTGTGGAGAATGTGGACATCCAAATGGATCCCTACGCCATTTGATAATGGACTGTCCAGAACGGGAGGGACACGTTTTGTTGAGTATTTTAGCCACGAAAGCAAATGTCAATCTTGGTTTATTAATCAATAATAAACCATTGTAATCGCTCTTGAAAAAAAAATTGTTTAACCCCCACTGAAAATTTCATGGTTTACGATTCAAAGGGTGTAGAATCCGAATCGGCAGTAAAAAAATTTCCGTCCGTCTGCCGTACGCACGATTTCTCCCAAACGGCTGAAGCAAAAAAGCTGAAATTTTCAGGAAAAATCCATGTTGGTCCGACGACGCCCCAATTCTTGAGCCAGCTCTCTCACTTAATTTAAAGTGCCCTTTAAGGGTTGTCAAACTTTTGTAAAATCCCTAAAAACATCAAAAAAACCTCAAGTCGGCCTAAATTTGGATTTTTTTGAAGAACTTTCCACGAGGAATCGAATGAGCCCCTCCCCAGGTCCGTAGGTCAAACCATTCCCGATGTATGGCCCGATTTATGGTGCCAACATTCGCGGGTTATTTTGGTTTATTATTGTTTTTGTTTCGATATCAGTAACCTAGTGATGCAGTGATGTAGTAATGTGGATACTGGATTGAACTCCTAAAAGGCTTTGTAGCCGATACACGGGTTGAAGCATTCTGATTTGCATGAAACGCTGCAAATTCTTTCACTGGGGTTTCGGTTTATAATGGTTTTGTTTAGTAGTAGTAACCTAGTAAAGTAGTGATGTAGTGATGTAGTGATGAGGATAGGGGAGTGAACTTCTGAAAGGCTTTGCATCCGATACACGGGTTGAAGCATTCTGATTACGATTAAAAAAACGCGTCAAGTTCTTTCACTGGGGTTTATTATTCAATTGGCTTGCGTTCATGATTTGAATTTCTACTAAGCTTTGGAGTGTGCGTGTTTCACAGGATAGAGCGATTATTGAATTTCAGGATTCACACAAATATGACCAACTGATCAATCCAAATAGGTATTTTGGTTGAGAACAGATTTACGTACTCCATGCATATCACCTGAAATTCAATAATCGCTCTATCCTGTGAGACACGCACACTCCAAAGCTTGGTAGAAATTCAAATCATGAACGCAAGCCAATTGAATAATAAACCCCAGTGAAAGAATTTGCAGCGTTTTTAGTATGTTTCCATCTTTTCATCAAAGAATGTGCTCATCTATGTCAGTGCTGGTTTAGGGTTGTTTCATCTAATTGGGTTTTTAAGGAAAAGTCGGCAATCAAGTTGAACAAAGATTAGTAATTAACAACTTTATCTGAATCCTAATTGTCTATTAACTAATCTAAACTACAGTCTCTCCTCTTGTAATACCTTACATAGTACATACCTCGTAAATACCTCTTATAGTACCTTGACGTTGAGAACGGTGGGATGACGACCTGTTCCGAGCGCGAGGGGGATTGACTCGTGTGGTTACTAGGACGGGGCTAATCGTCTTAGGAGTCGCGGATAGACCGGGAAACAACGGCGAATTGTTTCCTAGCGCAGCTTTCTCCGAACTAAATTTTTGCACTTCCCTGCTTCCTAGGAAAACTCCCGCAGTCTTCGATTTCCCGGGGGAAGGCCGCCTTGAGGCAGGTGGAGGGGACACTTGACGCCCGATTCCTTTTCGTGGCCCCGACATCTATAAAGAACTTTTTAAATTCGTGTTGGAATGTAACATCAACATCTACAAAAATAGGAAAATAGGAAATAGGAAAATTGTTTTACTTACTAAAATTTTGAATTATAACTAAGAATAGATGTTATAGATTATATATGTTATATTTATGGCTGTATACAAAATGTAATGCCAAATAAAGTAAAAAAAAAGAACTCCGTACATTCATCGGCGTAGGAATCAGCCACAAGGGTATGTCAGCTGATCAGTGCCCGTACCGAATAACGATCAGAGTTCGGATCGATAAGAACGCCAGAATATGACGGAAAACCTGTGTAAATAAACATGACCTGAAAAAAGGCCTAAAGGCATCATATATGAAAACCTGAAGTTACACCTTAAGAAATCAGAATATCTAGCGTAAGTTCCACAATAAATTCAAAATACCTATCAAGTAGGCAGATCAGTTTTTCTAATTCGATTACAAGTACCCAATACATTGACGTACACATTTATATTGTATTCGGTCTAAAGATATCAATGTTGTTTTGTAGCAACTAAAGTTTTCATTTTTTTTTACTCCAATTCTCTGAAGGCATAACTTGAATCAAAATCCGCTCTGAACTGGATCTCAGTCACACTGAACACTTCATGGAGGTCTGTTGCGAACAGAATGACTGGAATCGTGTCATGTTTAGGAAAAGGTAACGAGGAAGTACGAAGATATATCTCTGACTTCAGCAAAAAACCACTCAAGTCTAAATTTTCACTTTTCACTTTTTACGGTTATTGAAAGATCTGGTCATAGCGCACAATTTGGCACCCCTTTCCCAGAAAAGAAGAAGACTTTCTTTCAGTGCTGCCTCTGATTCCTAGCGTTGTTCACTTCTTTTACGAGAATCTTCAAACTTGCGACCTAACTGGAACCAGATTTAGTTGAGTTTTCTGAAGACTAATCGCTTTCAACATTGGGCTGGTTTATATTATAAGTGGTTTTTCACTGAAGCTAGTGATACATACAGGGTTTTCCGTATAAAAACGACGAAACTCCAGCGATCGATTCAGCAACTAATTTGCAACAACTTTCACATCATAGCAATTTTTTTTTAGTCCTCTCCTTTTTTGTTATTTTACAACGAACTTTTTTTTTCTCGTATTCTCGACCTTGCTTCACTGAAACGGGCATAACTCCTTTGATTTAATTAATAAATAAATTGTAAATTGTGTCGTTGAAAAGAGTATTAAATTTTATTTAATTTTCAGTAAATAAAATTGTCTTTTAAGCAACGTTGTACTTGTTTTTTGTTGTTGTTTTTTTTTTAAAGTCTAAACTAGAATTTTTGTTTACCTTTTGCTTTCTAAACAATTTTCATCGTTGATTCACCATCATAAACACCACCACCATCCATCTGCTGGAAAACGGATGAGCTCTACGGTACAAACAGCTACATTTCATCAGCAGTCTAACTACTAAATTTTTCTTTTCCCAACAATTTTTTACAAGAGAAATTGATGTTTGAACTCATTTACTTCTACCAACAGCAGTCGGGAATCCAATTTCAGGGCTAAGGCGCCTGTAGAGCATGAATAAAAGGTAATGAGGGCTTCTAGTTGACATAGTACGGCGGTGCTTAGGATTAACAAAATTTCCTTCCAAGACAAATTTGACTTGAATTCGAAGACAAATCTCTCGAATCGTAGCAATGTGTGGAGCTTATGGAAGAATAGCAAAACAATTTCTGCGTGTATTGTTTGAGGGTGAATACCTTTAGAGAATCAAACAGAGCTACGGATCTTTCTAGTCATGATTTTGAGGATGGTTTTCTGCAGGGTATGCAGCTTTTTGAAGTGTAGCTCAACTGTCCCTCCCCATATGATCAACTGATTAATCCAAATAGTGTAGATTCAACTGTCCCTCCCCATATCAGAATGCTGTAGCGCATTTAAGTCGCTCACGATCCAGTTGATTTCGAATAATATAGAAAATGCGTGTGAACTTGCAGAGTCGTCTGACTGTTGGGAATGTGGTTTTCCCAACTGCGACTATGAGTTGAGGTAGCATAGTAAAGTGGTGCCGAATTTTGATTTAGGCGTACGAAATTTTTCCCTACTGCACATAAGTGAAGACAGAACAATCCCTTTCCCCTAGTTTTTAGACAAAAAAGTGGTTCGACTGACTTCTTTAGTTTTCCGCCGAGCACGCGTCCGTAGTGGCTCTCGCAAGCCTGTCAGGTACCGCTTTCGTTTTTTTGGTAATCAGGAAAACTGTTACCTACCTATTAAGTTATTTTAATATGTGTTACGTGCGTGTCCGCGAAGACTCTTGACGAGTGCGTCACTCCGAAATTAACACAAGTAGGTGGGAAGTATTCTTTCAGTTTCAGAGTCCCTAGCAGCTTGCACAACGCCAATTAACAACTTGAGTGACCTTGTACGCACTTACGCACCAGCGCCGGCGAGCGCAACGCAGCCGTCTCGATTTGGACCACACCGCCAACCGGACCATCATGTTGTGTTGAACTGACGTAACTCTACGTCTTTCCTTCCTTTCCTCAAAAAAAAAAAAATCTCCTTATTTCGATCCCACCTCGTTTTTTATATTATTTACCCCATAGCGAACGAGAGATTTGCAACGATTTATACACTTATTAACTCTTGAGAGGATGTGGGCGTGTCCAATTTGTCTGGGTCACCACAAGAAAAGGGACAACTATTCGAAGGTCTGCTTAGGCCGGAAACGGTGGCGCTAAATCAACGAAACTTGTCATTTTGGCATCCATTCATGACTGGGATATGCGATTTGACTTATGTAATGAAATTTGGGAAATTGAATGCTCCATATACCTATTACCAACCTACTTGATGGTATATTCGTCAACCTGCTAATTTATCGAGATCGGGCAGCTTTGTGAGTCGTATGGCTCAGATAGAACATCAACCAATTCTGGGATTGTAAGGTGCAGTCCATGGAGGTACATAAGGTTGGATGGATTTGGATAGTTTTCCCATTATATTTCTTGAAACCGCAGCACTTGGGGTTATACCAGAAGCTGTTGAGCTTCCAGGAATCCTATTAGGTCTGCAGTCCAAGTGTTGCAGGATAATCACTATAATCCCATAGATCATCATCTTCTTGTTGTATGTTAACAGAGCCTATTAACAAGCTACTTCCAAAATTTGATATCTATTGTCCCCAATCTCCTTTCCCTAACACCGGTCTTGTGAGTAAAATGAGGAATACCTGATGCCTACCTTGCAGCCTGGTTTTCTACCTGTAATATTACCAATAAAAACGGAGTAAGATAAAAACGTTGTCTATATTTCCACGAAAGTAAAGAGTTACACAGTTAAATCGACTTCGACGATTAGGTCATCATCAGTAACAAACATGAACTGAAAGTACATCACAGAAAGCATATCTTATATAGGATCAAGTGAGAGGAGATTGAATCTTATTGGCTCAAAGAAGTGAAAGGGGCGGGGAGGACCAACCAATGCTACTCAAGGCTTACAAAGTGAAAGGGGCACAAACAGTATCAGATGGAGGCGGAGCCAAACTTATTGCAAGAAAGAACCCAATAACAGTGAAAAATTTTGAGGAATGACATCATTTAAACATTTTCCTGACCTATCACTCTTAACAATTTCGAATTTTTCTAGCACATCCAACATACCTCCTTTGGGCAAAAGTGAGGAAATTCGACATATTGCCTGTTTGACAATATAATTGACATTATAGACAACGTTTTATCTTACTCCGTTTTAATTGAAATGGGTTTCCACAACTTCGTCGCGAGTGACTTAGTCCGTGTAATATTACCAGAAGAAAACTCACTATTTACCTCTGTTTTGCTTAATGAGTACCTTTTCCTCCACCCAGCTCCTGCTCCCTTACTTTTTCAAAGACCTTTGGATGTGGATAGTTCCCACTTCTGACATCTTTACATTGTTCCGCCTGCGATTATACCTGGATTTATTAAACTGCCAGGTATCTTCAGAGTGTTGCAGGATTATCTTCTCATCCCTCGAAAGGGGTAACTACTCCATTCCACCCCTTTGCCAAAAAAGGTTGTTGGCAGCTCCAAAAAGTGTTGGACGGACAGATCACCCAAACACTCAATAACGAGCAACTGCAAGATAAGAAGTTTACGGCCAATCCCTATACAACTGATCTCAATCCGATCTCTTCTTAAACAGCCGAGTTAGTTACTACACAGAACCAGAGATTGATTGAGATTGATTAAACGTTGATTTAAAACAAACGGGTTTCACCAATGTAATCAATGATTACACTTTTATCAGTAAACATCGATTTACAGCGTTTCCATGACTAGTCGATTTAAGGGTTTAGTTAGTTTATGGTTGATAACAAGTTAAATTAGTTAATCTTCCAATCTGCCGCCACGTGGGAGCACCAACATGAAGAAAATTTGGTTTACTTCTCAGATGAGAACAGAATGAAATATTTTGATTCGGTGACAGGGTTTATCATCTGTATGAAAGTGGAATCACAAGTAATTACTTTTAAAAAACGCAGCAAATTCTTTCACTGGGGTTTATTATTCAACGATTCATGATTTGAAAAAGCTTTGGAGTGTGCGAAAGCATTATTTTTTCATAGAGCACTTAAATCGGAATTTGGATTGATCGGTTGATCATATTGTGTGCCTCCTGAAATTCAATAATCGCCCTATCACCTGTGAAACGAGCACACTCCAAAGCTCAGTAGAAATTCAAATCATGAACGCAAGCCAATTGAAAAATAAGCCCCAGTGAAAGTTTGCAGCGTTTTTCCCGATGATTTCCGGATGAGTTGATGGGTACGATCACCATTTGTTTGGATGCCAAGAACCACAGAACGCAATGATAATCACGAGATCTTAAGAAATTTTCATTTATCTTTCGTAGGTACACTTGTCTCTTACAATAACTGGTGGAGCAATTTTTTAATGGGTGAAGGGTGAATTAGCTTTTTGAGCGTCACAGATAATTTCTCTCCATGTCATCTTTGATAGATTGAATTTGGTAGTTATGTAAGCAATAATGCTAAACCATTCTCTCCCGTTCACCTATTTCGCTGAAATTGAAAAATAAGGATTTTTGTAACGATTTTGATGGGGATAATTCCCTTTACGCCCGTTTTCTTCCTTCCGTGCCTTGAATGCGCTGGACTTCCATAAACTTCCTTGGAAGACGAACTTTCACCATATATCTTAGAACTATGCGTTATCAAAAAGAGGCATCAAGCACAGCCTCTTGGTACAATGAGGAAGTGATTCGGAGGAAATCGCGGTTTTCGATAGAGAAATAATGCAGTTGGGCCCGTGCAGCGCAGGTAACCGCCTAGTAATTTATACGTGGGTCATTTCGCGGAAAGTGGCAACTTCAGCTTCGAAAAAAACAAGAAACTCACTTTCATGGAAAACAAATATTTTCCTTACTATTGTATTCTTCAATATATTGGAAGTAAAATGCCGGAAAATCTCATCATAGAAATGATTTATTTTCAAGATACCACCATCTTGAAAATTTGAGGGGACAGGGAAAGAATTAGGTCACAGGGATGTGACTAAAATAGTACGGTTCTGTAAAATTTTTATTAACACTTCCGAAGATTCAAAGAGAAAGCAGGATATCACAAATACCTCGTAGAAGGGGTCTATTTTCCACAAAACATGACTAGTGTTGTAGTAATTTATTCACTATGTGGTCAAAATGTCCTCTCGGGTCTTTGGTGACATCGTGTGCGTCCTGGATGAACACCAAAAGATAGATAGTTAAGTACTTGTAGGTTACAACGACCATTCCTTATTAAGTCAAGCAAAACCGATTAAAAATTATGAAAAAAGTCACAACCCTGTTCAGAAAGTAACCTGCCTGGAAACCGCGCTCCAGGGAAGTGACACCCAGGGGAGTGACAATTTCTAGGAAAATTCAAGCTATTGGCCTCATTTTCGTAATTATGTTGAGTTTATTTTTTTTTTTGTCTGATAATACTCCTAAAAAGGCACTAATTATTCTCATTCTATGTATTATGGTACTTTCCACAAGTTCAGGCCCTGCGACAGGGAAGTGACAGGCTATGATTAACCTACACACAGTTCATTTACATCGGCTCTGCACCACGTGAACTGAGGAAGCTTCTAAAAACCAAGGAGGTCATCATTGGGTTGGCGGGATCTTAGCAGTGATGTCAACAGGAGAAAAATGTTCAAAATATTAGTTTTCCCGCCTTCACGCCAAGTTGAAAAATTTACAGGGAAGTGACCTGCGACCCAAGGGACAAGCCTGCGCTAGCCTCCCAACCCCTAATTTAAGAAATAATTTAATTTAATTATTATAGTAGGATTGCTGCAAACCCTTGCAACACGATGTGCCCGCGAAATCCTGCTCAATTTCAAATCCAATGCGAGAACAGACCTGAGAAGGTGTATAACTCAACCCAGGGACATGCCAGGGAAGTGACAAATTGGGGTTTATAAATTTTTTTTCAGCTTTATAGCCATAGTTATCCGCATTCTAGTTGATTCATCATGTTCTTCCATGTACATATATACGATAGAATATATTTAGAAACATGAAATTCATGTAAAATTTCCGACAACTTGCTCAGGACCGGAGTTTGCCGCTTCCTGCGAAATGACCTACGTACTGTATATCTATTATATGAAGGACGAGTATTATGGTATCAAACGGAGGCAATTTCTTCCCCAAGTTTTATCACAGATCCCGATCTATTTGTCCAACTAATTCATAGAGTATTAGGATGATTAAGTTAGGATATGTTTAGCGTTTTTGAGATGCAAATACAGTGAGAATCCAAATCACCAAAATAAACAGAGCACTAACCTCCGTATAAACAATGGCCTCCGTACAGTGCTCACCAGGCAACAATGTGGGAGATAGACAAGCTCCTAAATGTCTAGTTTATACTGCTGCTATCTGAGAGGGGTCGATAAGGTCGTTGTTGATGTCTCACAGTGTGGTCACAGTTCTAATATTCGTTTCATTGGCTTTGAACTCACCTGCAGCAACAGAAAAAAATCTTGTGAGCGTGCAGCATTTCGCGAAGGGGACTACCGGGCCTCGAAATCACGTATGCGGCGGTGTTTTACTAACTAGACGTGTCGTTCTGACCGGTTGCAGCTGCGTCACCGTAATTCAAAAAGACCCCAGAACCTCCAGAAAAACGGTGATTATGCTGAACCGAACGCAGATAGTTGTTTACGTTGGCACCGTCATGGACACCAGAAGTATGAAGAAAACTCAGAACGGTGAAGTTCAAACCGTTGAAATTTTGTACACACACCCGCTTTGCGATGGTGACTTCACGTACGATTTTGCAACCGTGTTCACGAAACAGCCTTTCACCGCGAAAGGGCTTACGATCGCGAAAGTGCTCCACAGGCCGAACACCATCCGCGAGTACGTCGTCGGGGTGTTGGATTTTTCCGTCGTTTGCTCCACGTTCTCGTGGACGACGGACAACATCACTGCACCTTGTGTGAAAAAGAAGTATAATAAGAAACTGAAGATAGCCTTGGAGGATGTGGTGGATGACATCTTGAGATTCTCGGTTGGCGAGAGATACCGAAGATCCTCCAACAGGTGACGTGAATAACGGTCAAGAAGCACATTACCTCAAAATAGAGTAACATAAGTGAAATGCCAGAGTTGAGTAGAAAGTAATTGCGAAACCATAATCGCTGCAAATTATTACACAGAGGTTTATTATTTCTGTATCAGAATGACCATTCCACGTAAATCACTAATATTTTAATATTAAATGTGGTACATTATTTAAACTCAGCTGCTCTGTCCACATACGTTGTCATTATATTCAAGATGATATGAAAAGAGTACCATTTATATATCAGCACGGTAGATAGAAATCAAAATTAGTTCCAAGAGTACTTCAACTGATCACTGTGTCTCCATACCTCCATAATTGACTTAATTGATGTAAATTCCCCAAAGAGAGCGGGATGATGTCGTCTAGATGTAACTCCTTGAACTACTTGGGACTTCACTAGTCCCAATGTGCGAAACCAATGGTGGTATCAAAATACCTATACGGTGCAATACACTGTAAATGGGTACGTCGTAGAAATCCAAGAGTAGAAAAACTGAACGAGATAAAACAAAATACCTACCTACGTTTGACTTGTCCACAAACGAGTCTTAAAAAACCCAATTAAGAAAGGAACTCTTAATTAAGAAGGAATTAAGGAAGAATGGACACAAAATTTCATGTGAACTTCACAATATTCCTGTATTTTTACTATGTCAGCTCACTTTCACACTCGTGTTGGCGTTCTTTTTTCTGTCCAAGTCAAAGCATAGGGAGTGAGCTGTGGGAGGTGATGGAATGGTTTTTTTTTCGTGATTTTATAATTGCAACTGATTGTAGGATACATCATCTAGCAATACTTTGTCTCATAAATGGACACGATGTACAGGGTGAGATTTCAACAAACCAACCCTTCAGAGTATCACACTGTTAACTGGAACACACATCACTTTAACTTGCACAGCTAAGTCAAGTCCAATGGTTTGTTTTGCTCAAGGCGCCGCAGTTCTCCTTCGTTGTCCAAAAGTTGAGCATCTCCGGGTTCTTGTGCTGGTGGAGGCGTTTTTCACGCTTCTGGGCGTATTTTATGATGATTTTGTTGACTGTTTCCATCCTTAGGTCACGATGAATGTCATCATTTCATCATATACCAGCTCCAACTATACTTCTCAGGATTTTGTTCTAACAAGTTTGTATTATCATTACGTTAGTCTTTTTGGCACAGCCCCACAGTTGAATCCCGTATGGCCAAATAGGGCGTGAAATCTGCGGAACACCTGCTCTAATAGGCCTTACCCTTACCTTCACTGAAATGTACCTACTTGAATTTTCATCCAAAAGCTGCTACTAGAGAGATTATTCCAAATAGTTTCGATGTTCTTGCTGTATTTAATCTTTTTTTTGGTTTCAATTAAGAATTCGGGCTAGTTTTTCAAATATTCGTTAGCAATTAAAATTACGTTTATGAGTGAGATCATATACAAAAATTAGGAGGGGCTAAGTGTATGAATACCACTCATCATACATAATACCCTAACACCTTATGAACATTCGGTCAGTCATTACTGTAGTTAATACTAATGTATTTGATGGAAAATGTCTACCTATTAGACCCTCCAACAGAAAACTCAACATTTCCTAGGTTAATTAAACTAGAATTCGAGCTAACAAAAGAAATAAACATCTTCAAATACTATCGCTACTACTAGTTTTTTTAATTTTTATTTTTTTTTTGCTGTTAGCAGTAGTATACCAGTTTTGTCTAGAAAAGACCCCTACCATCCTTTGCACCTGTCGCACTATTCGCTACCTGGTCCAATTTTCATGTAAATGAGTTCATACATTTTTTTGAATAATGATACAAACATTACAATGAGGGTTTCGCAATATTAATTATACCACCATTATAGTAATTGCCCAGTGACTTCAAGGACTGTGGTGCTGAGTCCATCCATCAGACCTCGGACATCTTGGGTGGGGACAGGCGTGAGTATGTCTGCTCCAATACAATCAGTGATGAGTGTTTATAACTCCAAGGTTAACGATTGATTTTTATTGGCCATTATTAAAACTGAACCATGTCTTATCAGCTAAAAGAATGAAACGATTAAATAAAAGATAAGTAAAAATTGTTCCAAACTAGAACTATTACCGATGGTCGCCCAATAAGAAGTGACTAATATTAATATAATAACCTTCTGTGTAATAACAATCAATGGTTTCATACTGCATTGTTCGTTCAACGCAATCAACGCACTGATAAGAACGAATCGGTTACAAATAAGATGTGCCTTTGGCAAACTACAGTACCCGACCACTTAACGTAGCCATTAGTGCGTCAAACGGCTTTCCTGCCGAGCCGAAACCAAATTATAGGGGTTCTGCGTACAAGATGTGGGAAGGGGAGAAGAATGAATGCGCGATCCGGTGGGGCGTGTCGCCGGACCGGGCAAGGAGGCGGGAAGCGGGGTTGGCCTCCGTGCGTCTGCTCGATTGATACATAATATTAATTGTGAAAGAATAAACCCAAGCGTCTGGGAGTTGTGGTTTATTGATTTTGGCAAATTTCAACAAGTCGGTGGGTAATATATGAAACGCGTAAGATATTGAAAGATACTGGTTAGGAATGCACGCAAGGGAGGGATCTGTCTCCGTCAGTGTATGATTTTATAATGGTCATTGTTGTACTCTGTTTGATGTTTAAACGGAGACATCTGTGAGTTTCGTTTGACTTTGAAACTTGGTTAAAGCCACTGTTTGCGTTCACCGTGTGTACAAGCCCTTATCTCAGAGTTTTACGAAACTGCTTGAAAGTTATGAGTAGATGAAGAAGACAAGAAAGTAGCAATAGTTCATGAAACAGCAAATCAATTACTATCAATTGTATGTTACTGCTTTCAGCGGGCCACAACCATTCAAAAACGCTGCAAATTCGTTCACTGGGGTTTACTATTCAATTGGCTTGCGTTCATGATTTGAATTTATACTAAGCTTTGGAGTGTGCGTGTTTCACAGGTGATAGAGCGAGTATTGAATTTCAGGAGATATGCATAGAGCACGTGAATCTGTTCTCAACCAAAATACCTATTTGGATCAATCAATTGATCTTATTTGTGTTTCCTGAAATTCAATAATCGCTCTATCACTTGTAAAACACGCACACTCCAAAGCTTAATAGAAATTCAAATCATGAACTCAAGCCAATTGAATAATAGACCCCAGTGAAAGAATTTGCAGCGTTTCATGCATATCAGAATGCTTCAACCCGTGTATCGGCTACAAAGCCTTTTAGGAGTTCACTCCAGTATCCACAATAATTCATCACTACATCACTACATCACTAGGTTACTGATATCAAAACAAAAACAATAATAAACCACAATAACGCAAATGTTGGGACCATAAATCGGGCCATACATCGGGAGTGGTTTGACCTACGGACCTGGGGAGGGGCTCATTCGATTCCTCGTGGGAAGTTCTTAAAAAAAAGTCCAAATTTTTGAGGTTTTTAGGGATTTTACAAAACTTTTACAGCCCTTAAAGGGCAGTTTAAATTGAGTGAGAGAGCTCAAGAATTGGGGCGTCGTCGGACCAAGATGGATTTTTCCTGAAAATTTCAGATTTTTTGCTTCAGCCGTTTGGGAAAAATCGTGCGTACGGCAGACGGACGGAAAATTTTGTATTGCTGATTATGATTCTTTGAAACGTAAACCATGAAATTTTCAGTGGGGGGTTAGTGATGTAGTAATTTGGATACTGGAGTGAACTCCTAAAAGGCTGTGTAGCCGATACACGGGTTGAAACATTCTGATACGCATGAAACGCTGCAAATTCTTTCACTGGGGTTTATTATTCAATTGGCTTGCGTTCATGATTTGAATTTCTACTAAGCTTTGGAGTGTGCGTGTTTCACAGGTGATGCAGCGATTATTGAATTTCTGGAGGCACACAAATATGATCAACTGATCAATCCAAATAGGTATTTTGGTTGAGAACAGATTTACGTGCTCTATGCATATCTCCTGAAATTCAATAATCGCTCTATCCACCTGTGAAACACGCACACTTCAAAGCTTAGTAGAAATTCAAATCATGAACGCAAGCTAATTGAATAATAAGCCCCAATGAATGAATTTGCAACGTTTTTCAGGCACACTCCCAAGTTCCTTTAAGAAAGACATTGTTATAGATTGTGACACTTTTGGTTTTACTTTTCATATTAAGGGAATTATGTCCTTTTTAGGAACCAAAGGTAAAAAAAACGAGAAAAAAGTAGAAGTGAAAAAGTTGGGGTTTTTTAGTTATAAAAATACTTTAGGTGCACTTTTTGTCAAAAATTACTTGTGGAGTACGATGGTCAAGTTTGACAGCTATAACGTTAGACACCTTGCATAATGAAATCGTTATTACTGCTTGCTAATTTGTAATTGCTCTTCAAAATGTATGCAAGTTGAGTTGGGGATCCGGACTTTTGGGGAGAGTTCAATACATTTGGGGTTGCAAGCTATTACCTTGGGCCAAGTTCAACAGCTGCCTATGTGTAATGATGGCATTTCAGTTTGTGACCAGATCCACGTCTGAGGGGATACAGAATCCGTCCTTCAGGCAGATTTCGTAACTTTCCCCAACCCCTTCGGTCGATTGGAAAAGAAATAGGAATGGAACCACAGAAAGAAATGTCAACTCCGCGAAGAAATTGAATCAATTCGCGTAAATCTCTGCCTTGCGCTAACATTCCTCACTGATCTGTCATTCCAATAACGCCCGAGCTTGACAGTAATTTTCATTTTACAGAGCGAAGCGGGACGGAGGGGCAGGACGGTATGGAGTTATTTTAAAATCCCTGCCTAAGAAATACATCGTGAGGGACCGAATAGACGTAGATTTCGTCGAAAGGAAATACTGCACCGACCTGGTGTCCGTTTGTCGTTTGAATCCTCACGGCTGCATCGATGGAATTCACGGCCTCAAATGCGGCGAATGGTGCATGAGGGCTTTGAACTGCACTGAGCGTCTTTGCAGAATCGACACTGGATCGCCGGTATTCTGCAATAAGGTAAACGATTAGTATCAGGCGAAACCATACGTGATATCTACATTTGATCTGAGAAAATGTTGTGCCAATTTAGAGGAACTAGTCGGAAAAGGCTGCATATTACAAAACAGTTCATTGATTGTGTATTAGCCCTTCTATGTGGATTTGTACAACTAGAGACAATACTGGGAAAACCCAACTGCTTTTTTTAAAATTACTTTTTATTGGTTGCGTCACAATAATTGTAACATATAACCAGTTAGTTACATAGTATTTTATCTTATAAACGACACATACAGTAACTGGTTGTTAATTAAGAATTTCCAACTTTCACTACACTTGAATTCCTGCACCTTTCAAGAAGCCTCATACGAAGAAGCCTTTAAGTGGTCTGCAAGAGTTCCATTTCGTAGAAATTCTGTGAGGTCTCGTTGTACAAAGGGACTTAGTAGAGTTCTTTCTTCTTCGTACAGTGGGCACTCTTGTAATTTGCGCATCATGTCTTCTAATTGGTCTTCGCAGAACTCACATTCAGAAAAATCGCTTAGGCCAATGAGGTACAGGCTGCGATTCACCTGACCGTGGCCACATCGCACCCTGACCAACTGGACCATGTCACTTCTGGATAGTTGCATATTCAACAATTTCGGTGATTTATGAACCTGGGACATTATTTCATAATGGTATATGCCCTTATCCATCGAATATGCGTCATACCAGGTTTGCCATTCATGGAGAGCAACCGTTTCCACAGCACGTAATGCATCTGTGAGACTGATTGGGGCCTGGACACGTTTTTCTCCTGCTGCACTTCCAAGTTTGGCTGCTTGATCAGCTCTATCATTTCCTCGTAGATCTATATGTGAGGGAATCCACTGGATAGTAATAGGTCTTGATGCGTTCCGTAATAATTTGGCAATGTCATATGCTATATAATTTTTGCATGGACCTTGGTGAATCTGTGAGAGCTGCTGACATGCAACTTTTGAGTCGGTGAGAATCACAATCTCCTGGGTGAACCTTCGTTTCATGGTCTCTTCCAGAGCTATCTTAATGGCGAACATTTCAGCGCTACTGATCTGGAATGATGATGGTAGATTATACGACCGTGATAGGTCGGTTTCTGCATCATAAATACCCACTCCCACTCCAGTCGCTCTCTTTGATGCGTCAGTGTATACCTTGTAATGTGAAGCGTATTTTCCTGCTAGCATAGCTACAGTGAATGCTGCAAGCTCCCTCATGGATATATTACGTTTCGATTCATTTATTCCAGGGACAGAGCAGTTCACATTCAATGTTACCATTGACACAGGCACATCCAAAGTATAAAGAAGAGGTAGAGGTGAGACGTGAATGGTCCCCTGAAAGGGTTGTGTGTTCATTGTTGTGAACTTTAACGAGACAAAATCAAAATACAGGCAAAAAGAATACTGCTTCTTCCCCTCAACTAAAATGAAGCTTGATAGATGGCGTTATGGAGAAACCTGACAACTTGAAAATTCCAAAACATTTTCCATTTGGCCAAACAATTTCAGAGCAATTACAAACTGGCCATTTAACTCACACTATTCAATTGATTCAATCACATTTATATATATTTCAGGAGGCACACAATATAATCAAATAGGTATTTTGTTGAGACCAACGTGTACAACATACTACCTATGAAAAAGAGCGATTTGGAAAAATAATGAAAATTTCCATTTGAAGAAGTTTATAAAGACTCCAGTAGACTGTGGTGCAACAATTTTGTGAACTCATTCGATTCCTCATGGAAATTCTTCAAAAAAATACTTTATGTTACAAAACTTTAAAATAAAGTGATAGATGGCGTTAAAGAATTGGGGTGTTGTCGGACCAACATGGATTTTTTGAAAATTCCAAAACATCCCGCCGTTTTTGAATGGCGGACACATTTGGATTCACATTTGAAACATAAACCATGAAACAGGGGGGTTAGACATTTTTTTTTCAAGAGCGATTACAATGGTTTATTATTGAATAATAAACCAAAACTGTGCACTTTTGTGACACTTGAATTGGTTTCAATATTGTCATCTGGTATATCATTAGAGGAGTGTGGCAACGTTGTTGGACGGTAAATCAACTGTTATTCGGTTGTTCAAGTATAATGTAGAGAGGGTTTTTAGAATGAAATTGGCTCTCATTAATTCTGTAATAGATGTTTGCACTGCTCTCAGGAATGTAACAAGATTCGGAACAACGGACCCAGTACGTTGGCTCACTTCGGTAATCACCGTATTTTACCTCTAATTTTCCTCCGCCAAGGCTGACACCTCGTGAGTCAATTCCGATCGTGATAATGTGGTAATTGGAGTGACTCAGCCACTATGTCTGAACTTCCTTCAATGCGTACGTGATCGTCACATGTGGTTGAGTTTGAAGGCATTTATAAAATAAACAAACGAAACCACATTAAACCCCATTATAGTCATGATAATGTACGGTCATATTACACAGGTTTGCAAACAAAATTTTTTTGATCAGCTGCATGGAATATTTTAGCTAAATTTCATGTTTTTTGGTGTGCTGAATCCAAAAATGACCGCTATTTTCCTCCATCACGTACAGTTTTCTTGCGAATTAGGGGAGAGGGGGACATAAAAAACGAAAACGTAGAAAAAACACCATAATTTGTATTGTCTATAAACTCAAAATAAAATAAAGTATTTGTTTACTATTCAGTACAAAATGCTCAAAAACTTCATTCAGTTTGCTTGTGGAACTTTTTTTTCTTTGATACTTCGTCGCACACGTTTTCGTGCTCCAGCATTGTCCGTATTCCTCTTGGGCATCCAACAATAGTCAGCTAGCATATCCCCTCTCTTTAATTTCGTATCAATCCTGGGAGTGACATGACTAAATATGAGAGTGAAAAAATTCATGCAATTCATAAAATTGACAACTTGGAAGCAACTACCAAATTGAGGTGTAACGCTGAATAACACCGTATGTGGTATTCAAAAAACCAGTTTTGCGAGAAAACTAGACGTGATGGAATTTTTTGATTACTTTTTTCGGTTTTAGCATGCAAAAATCCATGGGAAACAGTAAAAAAATAGTATGCAGTTTTTTGGTTGCAGACCTGTGTTATGATTGGGATAGTTTCAACAATAACTGTGTGGTGTCTGATGAAAGATATGGTCTCCTGATACTCCTTCGTTTCTTGAAACTGCCAAATCTGCAGCTTTTTAGCTTCAGAGATTTTCTCTGGGTGTTGCAAGCATAGTCCATTCCATCACCTCCTTGTTAAAAAACGTACTCGTCATACGGAAATGTTTAAGCATTTATTTCAAGTCACGTCAAGTCAGTCAAGGCATGCTAAACGGCATTTGTACCAGAAAATGAGTGCCTACCAATTTATTGATGCGAAACGACCACGCATTTCTCACTAAAATATTAGCGTGTAGGTATCGTACCAAAATTAATATATGTTGTTGCGAAATTAGTACATACACTGCTGTAATCTGACAAAAATGTATCTTTCCAGGTACTCGTGGGAATCGTCACACGGGCTAAGGTTTTGAACTGCGAAGGTTCCAACCAAGTGATGTCCGTCGTAAGCGGTTTCGATTCCGCTTTGCAGTTCATCAGGACGTCGTTGCAGTTGTTCAATGCAGAAATGGTAGAAAGAAATAACTGGGCTAGAATCGCACGTCAGTACGATGGGATTCTCTATGCGATTGTAATAATAAATACAATTATTTTCCAAATATACTTCAGTTTTTTCTTATTGCAGTTTCAGGATTGAGTTGATACAGGAAATTCCATGTTTTTCTGTCATGAAAGACCTAGGGATTGTTGTTGTCATTACTGCAGTCCACATCATAAATCGAGCTGGCCAAAATCGGAAAAACTTCCATCGTAATTGTACGAATTAGGAGTCCGAATCTGCACGGATTTTCAGCCCTGCAGGATCCTCACTTCTACCCAACAGCACAAATTAATTATTTAATATTTAAATTATTATCATTTGATAACTAATTTATAACCAGAGTTATCTTTTTGGACAGGAAGGCGGGATCGTGAATGGATGGACCGCATTCAGATGGTCATGAAGACTTTTTATTGATCTACTGCTTAAAATGTATACCACATTTAGCACTCACCACATCAGTAGCGTTTGAGGAATAATCCCATTTGGGCGTGGAATCCATAGCTTTAGATCTGTTCACAAGTCACAATTCACAAGTTAATGATACCGCCATGTTGTTCATTCATTTATTTATAAGAAAAACGGGACGAACCCAATTACAACTAATGAGTAGTTAAGGGAAAAAATATATATTCCGCAATTTTAGAGCTCGAAGACTAGCTAACCAAGATTTGCAATTTGGGCTACTGTGCGGCGATTGAGAAAATTTTTTCGTCTTCTGAGTCCAAAGATCTGTTCACAGGATTTTTAAATGCCTGCCCTGTACGAGTTCTTCTGTTAGTCCTTGAAATTGTATGGTGAAGCGACAAAAACCGTGCATTTTCACATTAATCAAATTTCGTAACTTTTCTATGTTGATAGGCAGCTTTCATGAATAGGGTACACCCATATCTACCTTTTGGTCGAGGAAGAGGAAACGAAAAACAAAACATTTCTTCGACACCATTCACCGCCTCTTTTAGTTACATACCGAAAAAGAAGAAAGAGTTAATTTTCTCTGTACCGTGGTTGAGGTGGTTGGTTTGATGTTGACGAAAACTTAACGTTTGACGAATTTTCTCTTTCAGTAAGTTTAGGCCGATCACTTTTATTATCCTATTACGTTTCCTTCACTTAACATTGTTCGTTCCTTGAAAAATATAAGCAGGAGGTAATGAGAGATTGGACTATTGGGGCGACATCGGACCAAGATGCGATTTTCCTGAAAATTTCAGAGGATATTTTGCTCCAGCCGTTTCGATAAATACGGCGGACGGACGGAAAATTTTTATTAAGGGGGTTAGAATTTTTAAAGAGAATGAAAGGATTACAATGGTTTATTATGAAATAATAAACCAAAACGAAAAACGAAACATTTCTTTGACTCCATTCACCGTTTCTTTTAGTTACATACCGAAAAACAAGAAAGAGTTAATTTTCTCTGTACCGTGGTTGAGGTGGTTGGTTTGATGTTAACGAAAACTTAACTAAAAGGTCTGAAAGGTTGATTCATTCTAAGAATTGAAAGGCATCTACAATAGATCTACGGTTCCTAATATTCACAACTCTCAAGTAATAAGTAAATCTTATTAAAAACTTTTGAAGGCATTTCTGAAGAATTTCCACGTGCACCTGCGCACCAGTTTTTCACCCTATGCCAGTCTCTAACTGGAGTTCATACTGTTCATACATTAGATCCGGAGGGGTGCTAACTCATATTCCCCAAGTAACAGAAAGAAGATGCATAATAATAAGTGGGGAAATCACTGACCAATTACCGGGATTCTATTCTGGGATAACAGAAATCGCTAAATTCTCGAAGGACCACTAACGATTTATCTGGGAGAAACTGACCCATGGGCTGACACACCAAATTGAGACACCATTTTGAATTCGTGAACTTCTCACGCAGATATTTCATAAGTAAAGGAGGCATAAGATTTAGTGCAATATACCGACCTAAGAAGAGGTTGGAAGAGGATTCATTGCGACAATATTCCGCATTCTTTTAAATTGTACTATCGATACTATCGATAGTTAGTCACCGATAGTATCGAACTATCGATAGTGTATCACTATCGGCCTTCCCTACAGGAGGTAATGGATTGGACTAGTTGCCCCTTACAATGGCTGATGCGATATTCCTGCAACTCCCAGAGGATACCCCTGAAGCTTACATCGATAAATTGGTTAAGAGCTTGGGAGGTGGTTGGGTTCCTCTCGGATTAAGGGAAATCAAGGTTAATCTTTAAAGAGGAATGACGGGAGATCCAGATTTCGGCCTTAATGATGAAATGTGTAATGGAAACATATTTTGAAAATACTCATCAGTGCTTCAAGAAAATATCATTCTGCAACATGCATTTATAGTAATTGTGCTTGGTTACGATTTAAAAAGAATGATAAATATGCCCAGGGGCAGATTGTTGTTCAATAATGTACCGGCTGTCCTCAGCTCAGTCATCCCGGTGGAGTAGAGGTGCATAATCAGAGGAAGGGTTGATCCAATTGAAAATAACGCCCTCTGTTTCGAAGATATTGAACAGTTTGTGCTGTTGAAGACGGCACTTCAATAATTCTGGATTGATTTTAACTCTGATGGTCAAAACCGATCTCCGATCGTGTCATTAATGCATATAATTAAAATAGAGGATGTCATTCTCTTGCCTCAGTCCTTACTCTGATTCAGAGTTATTTTATTCTCCCGAACTGTGGAATAGCTGGTTGTCCTCCTTCTCCAGGTGCGTTTACCCGTGGCTTCCTTTACCTTAGGTCAGAGAGGAAGGACAACGCATAGCGGCGTCTAGCAGTACACAACCGCAGTTTCCTCCAGCGAAGCAGATAGGCTGACAGGTATTAAGAGCCCGGATGGGTTCACCAATAGCTTCCTACTGTCAGTCGAGCAGCCCGTGGTTCTTGCTGCAATCAACTGTAAGTCAAGATGGTAAAGTAATGGAGGCAACGATCAACGAGTGTATTGGGGTAAAATGTGTTTCGCAATGCCTACACATATAAGCTGTAACTGTGCATCATTTGGAATTATTCTTCACGTGTTCACTCATCATTATTGGAGATTGCATACAGAGTGCGATTTAGACTGCAGTAGAAATCGTTTATAACGGCAGCGGTTAATGGGCGACCGATTGAAAGGAACAAAATCTCCGATCCCCCGGACTGTTGAGGGAATTTGACGTTGATATGGACCATTACGAACTATAATGAACAAACCGGCTTTTGCCAACACATTTCTCCCGACGGCGCACAGTGTGAGAACATTGCAATCTAGGATGACAAAACAGGAAGAAATTAGGGTCATTCTTGGCTGTCGATATTATGATGTATGCTAAGGGGGGTAATCAAAGGCATGAAACTGACTAGTTTTCAAGGGGATTTCATCGGTCCGGAAAAATTACTAACTACCCTTAAAACTGTATCAATAACTCCTTTTAGTAACTGTTTCTTCTGGGATGTGAGATGGATATGGTTAGTTGGCACTTCCCAATTTTAGAATCCGTCGTCTTGGGAGATGGATTAGACGTTTTCAAGTGTCTGGATGATCCTCTGAGCGTGGCGGAGCAATATTACCGCATTCAGCTCATCGGAAGGGGCAACTATACTATAAAGATTTATAACGCACCAAATTACTGGCCACAATAAGGGGTTAAACAAATAGACACTTTCCTTTCAGTACAAAGTATTGTATTGCACTTGTATCTCTATGTCAGTTCTTGTTACGAGTTACATGCAATGTAATACCCACCATTCGAAAATTGCGTGTCTGCTACGCTTTTTGGAGCTAACGAGGCTCAATCCCTCGTCACCTTCGCGAAAAAAAGCCGTGATTCGACGGCTTCAGAAAATCGCAAATCCAGGATTATTCGAGAAGTTCGGAGATTTACTAATCAACATCGTCAGGAGGTTGGCAAACAGTGTAATTAGGAGCAGATTGGGTTTGAGGCCCCTTACCTCTACGTCCAACGGTTGCACTTTCCATCATACATAACACCGTTGCAAGAAAATAAGAGAATGATTCAGAACAAGCACGGAATAAAAGCAGTGAAAACCGAAATCAGTGGATGGTCTAGATAAATAACTTATATTTACGCCCACTTGAACATGGGCGCTGACCGAATATGAGAACGATCTAAGCATGTGCAATTAGTCATATCAAGGGTAGTGATAAGTCATTTGCCAACACAACTATGGAGAGGGCATTTGTTCCTCGTCATCTTTCGGTAGAAGACAGTATGGGTTCATTGATAATTCAAAAAAGATATACATTGGTTTATTATTCAATAATAAACCATTGTAATCGCTCTTGAAAAAAAATTCTAACCCCCCCTGAAAATTTCATGGTTTACGTTTCAAAGGGTGTAGAATCCAAATCTGCAATAATAATTTTTCCGTCCGTCCGCCGTACCACGATTTCTCCCAAACGGCTGGAGCAAAAGATCTGAAATTTTCAGGAAAAATCAATGTTGGTCCGACAACGCCCCAATTCTTTAGCCAGCTTTCTCACGTAAGTTAAAGTGCTCTTTAAGGGTTGTCAAAGTTTTGTAAAATCTCTAAAAACCTAAAAAAAAAAGTCAAGGCGGCCTAAATTTGGACTTTTTTGAAGAACTTTCCATGAGGAATCGAATGAGCCCCTCCCCAGGTCCGTAGCTCAAACCATTCCCGATGTATGGCCCGATTTATGGTGCCAACATTTGCATCCACATTCACTACATCACTAGGTTACTGCCATGAAAACAAACAACACGTTTTTTTGTTTTGATCGTAGTAACCTAGTGATGTAGTGAATGTGGATACTGGAGTGAACTCCTAAAAGGGTTTATAGCCGATACACGGGTTGAAGCATTCTGATATGCATGCTCCGTCTTACGAAATTTAAACTTTTTAGATAGAATATTTTTCCATTGTAATCGCTCTTGAAAAGAACGCTACAAATTGTTTCACTGGGGTTTATTATTCAATGATTCATGATTTGAATTTCTAGTAAGCTTTGGAGTGTGCGTGTTTCGCAGGTGATAGAGCGATTATTGAATTTCAGGAGATATGCATAGAGCACGTAAATCTGTTCTCAACCAAAATACCTATTTGGATTGTTCAGTTGATCATATTTGTGTGTCTCCTGAAATTCAATAATCGCTCTATCACCTGTCAAATCAAGAATTATTGAATAATAAACCCCAGTGAAAGATTTTGCAGCGTTTTTTAGCTTCAGGAATATCCTCTTGATGTTGCAGCCTAATGGAAGGGGCAACTAGTCCATTCCATTCCATTTCTATTGATCTATTGACTATAAAGGCTCCTAGCTCTTCAGCTGGTTTTGCTCTCCGCACGCGCAGATGAAAACTACTTGAAGAGGTTCGCTCCTGAACTCGCTAGTTCTAAAAACGGGGACCTCATCGTTTCTTTTTTTTTTTGTTTAATAGAGTCCGTTACATGTCGTAATATATCTCAATGTCATGATTTAGGTAGTACACAGTTATTTGTTTCACATTACACAGTAGTTGTTATTAAAAACAACTACTGTCGCAGCAGTAGTTTTTAGTGGAAACAGAGTAAGTGATAAGCTAGGGTAAAGTGAAAACAGAGTAAGTGATTAGGTTGATAAGATGTAGGTACTGCGCATCATGGTACAGGAAGGATATCTGAAATATGGACGCTGAAGTCGTCGGTTAGATGGTGGAGTAAATCCTTCATTCACAAGGGCGTTGGGGTGATTTGTGCTCCTTCCAATGAAGTTGGTAGTGTGGTGGACAAGGCGGTCATTGGGAGAATCGAGATCAAAATCGCGGTATATGGTGCTATTTCGGACTAAGGGAGGAGCATGAACTGAGCTGTTCTAGACGCTTAAACTGAGAGCGAGAACAAGAACCCCAAATTGAGATGGCATACGTCCAGATTGGCTTTATTAGAACTTTAAATATTATAATTTTAATTTGTATTGATAGGTGTGCGCTCTCTAGTATTGATTTTCGTTGAGTTGAGTTGATTTTATTTATCAAGTTAGTAATATGATCTTGGAATGTCAAGCGCCGATCGAGAGTTACGCCGAAGTATTTGTATGATGTAGCACTCGGTAAGATTTCTTGAGATACGTAAGTTGTGGCTTGGGAAACTTCCGACGATACGTATACGTAACAACGCAGGACTTTTGCGTATACGTATCGTCGGAAGTTTCCCAAACCTTATCGTTTGAACTTGACAAAGTTGTTCAGAAAACACTAAAATACTGTACTATTTACTCGGTTCCGTCAACTGTAGTTCAGAAGAAGTGGTGTGATGTACATAATTCTTTAGGAAGCAGGTGAATTATGAAAATTACAAGCACAGATTTTGACGAGTTGCTCTGCTCTATAATGCCTACTTACTGCATCGCTGGGCGACTTCTTGAACGGAGAGGCGAGATATGCGAAGCGGAACTTTTGCACAAGTAATGAGCTGTTCTCCAATTAAATAATTCATTTTTTCCTCGCTATAATTAAAGTTTTCATTACTTCTTGATTTATGTGAGTTATCAATGAATAACAAATTACGTCTGCCAAAAACCACAGCAGATTTCTGCCCCCTTTTATCCTACTCATTCGTCCTTGAGCCGTCCATTAGCCTCGTTGATGATTCATTACATTCAATACTGAACCTTTGTAACTGACCAGAAAAGAAAAAGTTAACTACCCCTCAAAATTTGATTGTGTTTGTGGTTTGGTTAACCACCCCTCGAAATAACACTCTTGTTTTTACATTCGTTGTTACTGGGCGAGGCTTCAAAGAATCGAATGGGCCCATCCGGATCGCTTTATGGTTGGCTCTCAAACTACAGGCAATTTTCATGTCCTGATATTTTACAAATTCAAGTGTTTGTTCAAGTGTTGCTAGATTATTGGACGTTTATCACTTAATTGACCTCCCTGGATGTCTTTCTGATGCCCAGTTATTCAAGACATCCCATTATTCACCGCGAAATTAAAATTTGATAGAAGTCAAAACAATGGCGTGGAGGTTGTCGTCTCGACAATGAGAACTTGTACAGGAAAAACCCGTTTTTTTTTCCATTACCTCTTCCCATTCCTCTCTTTCGTCGTTAAATTTGAAATTCACGCAGTATTTTGCACGACTGTATTAAAATTCGGATGGAACTGTAGGCATCACAAGACTGTCCATTGTTGTACATAGATTTTTTACTACAGTTTATTTTTGAGTTTTCAATTTTTATAACACCTGTTGACAACGTGTCAGTCAGTCAGTCAGTCAGTGTGTGTGAAAGTACCGAACAAGAAAAAAAGTTTAAAAAATATAATTTGAAATTTAAACCAGAAATTCTTGAAATGAATTATTTTTTGGAGTCAGAGACCACCAATATATGGTGACCCCGACGTGATCTGACACGCAACCTTCTGATCAGAACACGGAAAGCAAATTTCTGGACGATACAACCCCCCGATATATGGAGACCCGTGTTGAACAGCATTCGTGAAAAAGAAGTCGAACTTCCTGCAGAAGCCGATAATTTCAACATGAATATCGAACCACACGAAATCAACAAGGTAAGCATTAAAATTCCTCCATTCTGGGTTGATCGTCCAGAAATTTGGTTTCGACAAGTTGAAGCGCAATTTCGACTTAACCGGATTACACAAGAATCTACGAAATTCGAATTTTTGATTTCACAACTTGAACCGAAATATTTGGAAAACATATGGGACATCATAGATACACAATTACCTAATCAGTATACACTAACCAAAAATCGTCTTTTAAGTATTTTCAAGGAAAGTGACGACAAACAAATTAAAAGATTATTCAGCAACCTAGAACTAGGTGATTCAAAACCGAGCCAGTTGCTCCTGAAAATGAAAGCTCTTGCAGGTGGGCCTAATAACATTTCGGATAAAGTTTTGCGAACCTTGTGGTTGGATAAAATTCCAGACTCAATCAAGAATATATTGATAATCAGTGACGAAGATCTGGAAAAACAAGCATTAATGGGAGACCGAATTTTAGAAATGGCACCATCCAATAATGTTTATAGCGTTTCGAAAGCTGTACATGTGCCTGATCCACCCAAAAATAAAGATAGGGAATATGACGAACTGCTAGGCTTACTCAAAGATTTGCAGATTGAAATAGCTTCGCTTCGTGAATCGCGTTCACGTTCTCGAGATCGAAGCGATCACCGCGCAAGAAGCAGGACGAGAAGTCGCAGCAGAAGCAAATTCAATCCAGATGGTAAATATTGCTATTTCCACTAAAAGATTACCTAGCAAATGTAAAGCACCTTTTAATGTGGATTCGGAAAACTCGAACTCGCGGCGGAACTAGCGGCTAATTCCATTGCAGAAATTCAAGATTGCCGCAAATCTCGATTATTTGTTGTTGGGATTCAGAGCATTGTTGGAGTTCTTCACCATCCACTGAATCATACAGAACAGCAGCATACACATGAATGTAAGCACACACAGACACTATCAGACATACGGCAAAACTCCCGGTTTTAGCACTTATTAAACTGAACTCAATAGGTACTGAGTGACTCTACAAAAATATTGTATGGAGACATGCCCACTTTGAGAAAACAAATTGTTATTTCGCCTTCTAGACCTTTGATTTTGATTATTGGTTGAATGAATTTGGCCTGGAAATTCCTGAAATGTCCACAATGTTCGCCTTGTTTCGCTAGTGTACCAATGACTACGTCTAATATACATAGAACAGTGATTTACGTAGAAGGGTTACTCTAATCTAGAAACAATAAACCTCTGTGTAATAATCCGCACCGTGTTTTTTGATCGACATCGCCGAGTGATCGACAAACGAAGCGATCTGCCGAACGGAAGGACGGAGGGGCCTCGCCGCCCTTCCCGCGCTATCCCGGTTATAAAAGCGTTGGGGTAGTCCCCGGTCTTGACCAGTGATTCGCCATGACTCCTCAGGTCGCGTTGTGGTTGCTAGGTAAGCAAAACATCGCCGATTCAATTGTTACAGTGGCGAATACATTATAATACCGTACGATTCAAAGTTACATTATGTGCATGTGCGGATGATTCTTAGACGCATAAATTTGGCTTGTTGGTACCGTAAAAACATCATTAACTACCCCCTCACCACCATATTCTCCATTTTTTCACCCTTATTTGATTTATATTTAAAAAATCCACATCATAAAATATCGGCGAAATTCGATTTATTGATTTCAATACACGTAAAACATTTTAATAATTCCACTAAACAGAAAATAAAGGTTTGTTATCTGCTAAGGCAAAAATTGAATCTTTTAGAATATTGATTTTAAAATTTTATAAATTAATTCACTTCTAAATATAGGTATGTACTTATTGATATTTCTATTCAATTGAGGGGTTTGTTATTTGCAACGGTTTTTTAAAATTAGACGACACAAATTTCCAACAGTAGTAATTTTGCCAAGATTCAAATTTAAAAACTATAGCACTCACGGGAATTACAATTGCGGTACCTCACCCTAGTTTCCAAATGAATGTGAAACTGTCAATGTATTCTTTCTAAGAACTTCTCCCCACTCTGCCACTATGGAAAATCGAGCTTATTGCTATCGTCAGTTTCATTTCTTAATTATCACATTACAAAGTGCAGAAGGATATTTAAATAATCTACGCTTTAAACAATCTTATTAATTACGTGAAATATACAACACTGGTGTACAACGAATAGTGAACACGCTGGCTTCATCGAATTTGTGGATCACCGAAAAGGCTTTGTAGTCAGGTTCGTAAGTTTTTCTACATTTAAATGGCTTATACGGACACAAACATCTTTGAAAAAAATGAATATCTAAATACATAAAATTGATTGGGCATTTTCGATTAAAAAATTACTAGTTATCAGATCTAGGAAAAGCAAAATCCTTAAGCCCAAATTGTCGCATCACTGAAGAATGAGAGTTCCTCCTCAAAAAATAGTTGATACGTATAAAACCAACATAAAATTTCCACGATTCTAAAAGCAGTTTCCATAATTTCAATAATTTTTCGAAATAATTTTTTTCCCGCAGTAAGTTTTAACGTTATGAATTTTCATGCTTAAAACAATTCTAAAATAATAAAAAGCAAGGGCCACTGCTCAGAAAAACTCATGAAAGAAAATATTCTTTAAGATCCTACAATTTTGATTAATAGCCTGTTCGCTCGGCGTTGCCTAGGTTAGGATGATAAAATATGTGGTCTAGCTGAAGCCGATTTTCTCTGTTTTCATTTCTGCTGTCATTTCCATTATTAGGCACTGTATAAAAGCTAAAAAAACGGCAACAATGAAATACCTATAGGCTCCGAATAACATGTCAGCATCTTTAGTGAATCGGAATGAAGCTGCATGGCTCCTTTAGCCAATCGGTAATTCTCCATGGCTCGATATTATCAACCGGAAGTCTAAAGGATTGTCAATTTCTTCAATGCTGATAGATTCATTTTAACTTCTAAAAACTATTATTTAATCCAAATGCGCTAACATGTATTTGTTAACATGGAACACTTTGTTCAAACCGAGACATTTTTCATAAGAATTTATATACCTGTCATAACTTCTAAACGAAAAGATCTATTCGAATAATTGAAAGCCGAATACAAATGGATATAATTAACCTCAATTACCAAACGATCCAAACGGATACTGATTAATATCATGATTTAAATATCACCAATAACCTATTAAGCTTGATAATTTAAAAAAACCGTTTATCATGGCTTAACTATAATAGTTTGATATAAACCAGTTAAGACTTTTTTGCGAATGTATAAGACACTTTTTAATATATCGTCAATAGTTTTCGCAATGCACGTAAAATAATGAATTTCCGGGCGACATTTGGACACCTTAGGTTTCATTGTTCAATTTTAGGTAGGAATCTAATTTTTCTTAAAAATACAATGAGCCTATGCTTGGTGAAAGAGTATTAAAAATCAGTAGAGTAGTTTTAAATCAAATCGTAACGAACTAACAAATCTATCTTTTTTAAAGACCACTAATGGTTGGAACGTTTATAACTTTTGATTACCGCAAACGCCTACTTTCTATAGAAAATGCCTTTTCGCAATCAAAGTTACCTGTTACACTTAAGTTTTGGAGGACCACAAATTTGTTTACCCCCTAACGCGAATATTCAAAGATTATCTTAATTAATGAATGACAAATAATAATTTTGAATTTGTTGGATAAAAGTTTGTTGTTCCAAAACATTCCATCGGTACCGGGCAATCATATTTATAAAGTATGGAATTGTTCGAAAAGTTGCTTGGAAAACAATAACCCCTAACGAAAAACAAGATAGCTGTGGGTCCAAAGAACCCCCACTGCCGACATTAACCAAGGTAAAAAATGTGCGTATTGAGCATATGGTGTACGTACAAAATATATTTCATGGATCTACCATCCCCAATCTTAGTACACCTTCAAATGGTATGTGATGGATTGTATAGATCCTAAGAATGAAACACTTACAAGATTCCACTGATTTCCTCCGGAAAAATTCTATGTCCAAAAGTTCTTTACCAGTAAAATTCTACAGTAATATTCATTTGTCTTATCGACATTTGTAGAATTTTTCAAGTTGATCATTTCTTCTCTGATTCCCTCATATACCCTTTTAATTTTCACTAGAACTAATATTAATTTCAATATTGTGAAAGCAGCCTTAACCCTATATATAAACTCAATATTGATCTAGGTTTGAGTGTAGAGACGGCTAAACCACCTAGTTCGGCCAGGCTCTTGATGGGAGCGGTCATAAAACGGTCGGCGAGTTCCGACTCACAACACACGCTAGGCTAGAACCTCCAAAACATCCTTCCACTTCGTAAAACACGCTTTCCATCGTAACCAATTTGTCTGATTCTCAAACTTTTGTTATTACGGTCGCTAGCAGCCAGTTCAACTGGAGGAGATTGGACAGGGATCTTATATCATAGTTATATCTTATTTCGTAGCAAGAGTTTTTTGCTATATCGTATACAACAGTAACTGGATTCACAATTTGGGATAATGATTCCCTTGTTTACTGCACATATTAAATAACATTACTCACAAATCCAGAACGATGATCACACGGTTTTTATCCCAAATATTGCTTGCTAATTCAAGAGACTAAATTAATTAGTTGTTACACTGGAAAGCCAATAAATGTTGGACTCATCACGGTAACCATAAATTTATGCAACATGATGATGAAAAGTTAACTTCAATTTAATTAAAATGACATTAAAACTGCTCAAAGTTCGAAAAACCCAAGATTTCATTTATTTAGCTTAATATTGTTTAGAAATATTGCTCAATATTGTTTGACACACAATTTCTTAGCACACAAAGTGCACAAATTTAACCTGGCTATCAAATGATGGCATGAATTCTCGATATACCAGCGACTGATAGAATTGGCTATTGTGCTGTGCCTAACCCTGACGTCAGTAGAAGCAAAATTTCGGAGGTTTTTTTGTGCGATTGTAATAAAATTGGGATCGATCAAAATAAGAATGACTAAAATCGGTTGAGAATTATAGCCTGAGTAAGGTCGACAACATTTGAAGAGCTGCATTTCATGACAGTCCAAGTGCCAAAATCGTAGTTTCCAGGAAATTGAGGAAAACTCACCATGTGCAAAATGAGAAATTTAAAATTAAAAATGCTTGAAACAGTCTATTTGCCGTGGACTGTTGTAACTAGTCTAAGTACATATGCCAAAGGGAGGAAAAATGTGTTTTTAAAAAGTTGTATTTTTTCAAAACACTGTAAAAATGGTTATAGTTAGCATATTAAACATTACTAGCAAACAAAATTAGCATGTAGAATTAAAAATTGTGTCACAAATCTTGCTTTGGTCTAACACCACCTTCTTGCTCTTCAACCAACTTCTTAAAAGAATCTTTGGCTTCGTCTGCTTACAGGAACTGAATCACATTTTTTAAGTCAGTGAGCTTCCCCGTTAAGATACGACTGAATGTGTTTAGGAGAGGTATATCCAAATTTTAAGAGCTAAACTAAGAACTAAGAACTAAAAACTAAGAAAAATGTATAACAAACATTCAAATTTCGGATTCGCGTAGTTTGTATTACGGGAAGTACCACAACACGTGGTGAAACGTGAATTACAATGTTGATAAGAATGACTGAATATTAACATGTGAGAATTGAGCGACCAAGTCCGTTAGTGATGTTTGATTGGTCATCGGTCCGTGGAGAATCAACGGAGATTGAAACAACGCGATTGTTTGCATTCGCCGAACCGCGTCCGACTGATTATAGTTTTCCTTTTCACACGGACTCATATTTCACTTTCTCAAAAACGGCTTCCTATGGAGACACATCGCATCAAAGTCGTAACGACATATCCGTCGACCCGACAATGTGAAGGACGACAGGGTCCGCGAGGAACGTCGCGACGCGTCGCTTGAGTGAGTGTTTGCGTGAGGCAGAGATGTGCGTATTCCGAATCCCGAATACGTGTATTATTCGTTTTTATACGAATGTTGACACAGAAATTCCACCTCCTTCCTTTCGGCTGAAATTTGAATGCTCAGTGAGTCCAAGGTCTATTATATCACACCAGACGTGGAATAAGGGCAACAACTCGAAAACCTTATTTTCGGGAAATTGAGTTCAAAGTTTTGCTCCTTCACAAATGGCCATTCATGATACGTGGAATAAAGACACGACCGCTCTCTCGTGGAGCAAGATTCAGTCAGCCTCGTTATCACCTTTGATGGACAAAATATACCTTTCCAGCTCTCCAAAGCCGGTGATAACTTAGAAATGACATTTTTGAGTTGTTACTTTTGCAGCTGCTGCATTGCATCGGAAATCTGCTGAGGGCTCCACTGATGAAGTGAATGAACTAAGTGAGCCAATCAACAATCAAGGATGATTCAATTTAAATTATATCATGATGATTTGAGGTAATTGGTAGGAGGGGGGTTATGGACTGACCCATTCTGGACCCATGGAGCAACGGCAGCTGCTGGCAGGATTATCAGTTGAGTGTCCCCAACCCTTGTGACTGAACTATGTTAGCTGTGAATACCCGATGAAAACAGTAAGTGCTATTAAACGTGGGTTCTCCAAATTTTCGATAGAGCAAAGAGTGATTATTCGCGATTCAGGGTGCCCAATGCCAGTATTAACCGGACTGCAACAAACTTCAAAGGCAATCATAAATCGTTCCACGATTCGCCAATTCAACCCTCCGTACTACGAAAAGGTAGATATGAAGTAAGTAATAAACTTTCCTGCTTCCCTTGTCTACTTTGCTACAAAAATAGGAATGAAGCTTGGGTTAAAAACGGAATTGGGCTTTCACCTCCACGATGGTTCTTGCTGGGCTGGGTAGATATGAATTTCTTTTAAAGGTAGGATTGAGTCGTTTGTTTCACGATTTAAAGCCGAGAAAGCGGACGAGATTGATCTCCATTGCATATCGGTAGTTGAAATTTGTATTTGGGCGAGAAAAGCTCATTTTTGTCTCACGTTTCCTTCGTGGTTGTCCGTTACGGTCGCGGTTCACCCCCTGGGTTTCAGGCCACTGCCGCTTCTTAGTTCCGAATAACACTTTACTCAAAATTAAAACACTACTTACTGAGATTCTTCTCTGTCCTGGTTACATAACGTCATACCATTAAGGACGAGAAACAAGCTTTTGATATTCGATATTGCATTGAAACTTCTGTTTCAAATAAATTGTATCAAGACTTAATCAGAGAGGCCCGGTAGTGCTGTGACGAGTATCTCAGTCTAATTTCTCCTGATTAGTCCTACCACACGAAAGGATTATCAGGCCAGAGTGTTTGCAATAATGTTCCATTTCCACAAGTAAACTCTAGCAGTAAAGCAGTAGTGTGATGGACTACGGATAATTCCTCTTTCCCGTTTCTAGAAACTGCTGCTCCCGAGGCTATACTTGAAGCATTTCTTCACCTTTCAGAGTGTTCTCTGGGTATTGCAAGATGATCCCCTCAGCCCTTAAAAGGGACAATTAGTCCATTCCATCACATTGCCATCCTGCATTTGACTATTTTAATAGTTGTCAATCACCACTGCTGATTATTCCAAGCTTCTTCATTTTATACCAAGTACTTTCATATTGTCTTAGATTGCAACTATATTGTATCGAATTGCAAGTTGCAATTTGCAACTTTTGATCGATATTAAACGTCATCAGGATGACAATGGCACTAACAGGAATCGTCGGATTTGGAAGTGGCTCACAAAATTGCACAAAAGTGGTGGTAAAAGAGGAATGACTCATTTTCGCTTTACAGAATCCTCATTTTTGGGTTTTTACTGGTTTATTTCATTAGGCTCGAAGGGGCTGGTATAATATCCCCTAGAAACCAAACCTCATGAATTGGTTTGTTTTGAAAATCACATTCTCTTATTGAAGGTGATGCATACTGGAGTTAGTGGCGTTATTTTATATCCACACAACATCCGTTTCAAGTCCAAATTCTGCTTCTTCTATGGATCATGGATAAGGCTCTGCAACTATTACAAATTACTCTTCTGCAAGGTTTCGAAACAATTAAATTACCTTTTGAATACTTGAAAGACCCACTACACACAGCCAGCCAACAACGGACCAAATTCGTCGGTGCAATGATTGGAGAGAGTCACAAACCAGATTTGTTGAGAATAACGTGAATCAGAAAGCGCAAATCGAACCTTCGGCGATAAAAAACTTAAGTTCACTTTCGTTTGCCGTTTATGTAAGGTGTCGGATTCAGACAACTTGATGTCCCCCAAAAGCGAGAAAATTTCCTTTCAATCGTATTCTGCAGGCGTTTTAGAATTTGTTGCCTTCCTTAAAATATTGCGTAACGTTGTTTGAGTAGCAACCGAGTTAACAAGGATTCCTGACGAACGCACTTCCGCCCGAGCCGGTCCAGATTGATCCCTGAATTCTTCTGAGAAATTTCTCTCTCGCCGGGACATCGTCGTAACTGGGCGAGTAGCACGTACGTTCAGTGCGTACTTGGGATGCCGTAGCCCAGCGAGGGGTCGCGCACCTACCACTTGTGGTAATCGTTTGTTCTACAAGATCGTTACGCCATATGATCTATCGAACGTACCAGGGCACAGTTGAACCAATTGCGAATCAAGGTGGCACAATTATCTTTTAAGAAATGTCTTATCTCATTGATTTTGCCTCATTTCACTTATTGTGCTGCATTGTTTGCCTGGTTCTAGATCATAAAATAGCTCTAACAGTTCACTTCTAAAGTAGTTCAGTTGATAGTACATTCGTGTGTGAATAGTGAGGGTCGTGCCTGCCAACCCCTGGAGAGGGTTTCGAACTATAAATATGTGGGAGTAGTCTTGGATGATGTTTTGTCATGGCATGCACACATACAGTATTTATGAACCAAACTGCGTAAATTTTGCTCCATCTTTTACAATGTAAGATCAACCCTCTCCCCGGATAGGCTCAAAATGCTTAACATATCATTACTTGTCTGCCCTACAATATGGGGTTCTGATCTGGTGGTGCACTTTCCCCACCACTTTGTCTCGGCTTGTCACGTTGCAGAAAAGCATCATTAAAACTATGCTGTCCAAACCAAAAAAATACCCCTGTGCTCTTATTTACAACGACGCTAAAATCTTCCGCCATGCATTTGAAGCAATTATTTTTTAATAACCTCCCTATGTATTACCACAAGAGGCCTCACCTCTGTGATCCTTCCCCAAACCACTCCTACTTAACCCCATTTACTTTACTGCATAATGTTGTTAATCCTAAAACTTACACCTCTAGATCGTCCCGATTTACTTTACCCCCTCTACCTTCCCCATATCGTTCACACATAGCTTCCGACCGACATGAGATTCCCTGCTACGTATTCAAGAAATGTCTACAAGCGTTCAGTTTATAGCTGGTTGATTAATGTAAATTACAATGAATATGAATCTTTACTTGAAAGCGGATACCTGTGAGTTTTGTTCTTCTATTTTTATCAAAGTTAGCCTAGATTTAAAAATGAAATAAAATTAAAAATATCGAAAACCACATAGCTGAAATGTAACGCAACTCGTCACCACTGGCTTGCGCCTACGCCTACGACGAGCAATATTTATTCGATATATTCGCAACCAATGTACTCGTATTATCCATCGTATTATTAGAAGTAGAAAACCTTACTTTCTTTCTTCCTCTCTCTCTCTCTCTAGCTGTGATTCCGTGATCAAAAATTAGTTTCTTATCTCAAATCTACGGGCATTTGAAGAAAACAATCACATAGAAATTCACCTAGTCGAACCAAACGCAAATGTTTGAACGAGTGTTAGGCTCTCTCCTGTACTCCGAAACTGAAAGGAGGAATGCACTTTTCATGTGGCCTCATTGAGGAGGATGCATCGCAAAAACTACTAAGCCCCATTTTTTCCAAACTAATGGTTAGGGGGAACATTTTATTCACGAAAATGGAAGATGTTTCATCTAAAAACGTGCTCTATCCATTGAAAAATGAGCAATGAAAATCGAGTTTCCAACCAAAAAGTACTAAACAGTTGAGGTGTGTTCGGAGCAAAACGTACTCTATCCAATTATCAATTATACAGAACTAAATCCAAGTCATATCCGAGTTCGTCTGAACTATTTTCTACCAAAACGTACTTCATCCGCCTCATTAGATGTCATATTATACATAATGTCATCTGTATAGATCTGAACTTTTCAGCCAAAGGGTACTCTATCCAAAAATGTTTCAGCCGAAAAGTACTCTATCCATTTATGTCAGTCAAAACGTACTTTATTCTTGGTTTACAAATTTAAAATTTGGCGTGAACAATCACGTTTTCCACCGACTATTCAACTGTTTTGCCACACAATAGAGGAGCAAAAAAACGGTCAATTAAAAAAAAAGTGTGAACCTATGAGTTAAAATTAATGCGCTACACATTTTCACGTTTCCTGCAAAATTCACTAAAGTGGATGTATTGCTTTTTCGATGCAACCTCTTTAATTATGGAACTTGTAGTTCCTCTCCGTGATTTCGATATCGAACCCCTTGATAATTCGATTATAATAGACGTAATCAATTGATTAGTCACGGCAATGTCATTAACTGAAATAATTGAAAGTGTAGTACCCATTTTTCTTTGAAAAGGAGCTATAGAACCGATCTTGGAAGGTTGGTTAAATTTTTGCGCGACAATTTATAAATGAGTTAATTTATGTGGACCCCCTTCTTCTACTTCTTCATTAGTTAATTCCATTCTAACACGATGAAACTGTATTATATAGGTGGATAGATGTCTTAACTTTTAGTATAATGCGATCGTCATTTTCGATAACTCATGGTTCGAATGAATGACGTCCCTTGGGCGCGGACCTCGCCGTATTTCGTGTTTTGTCCAAATATGTAACTCGTTCGTTAATTTAAATTTTACATTCAATCTCCACTTCACCACACGCAAAGTGCGTAATAATTTCCAAATCCCGGACGTGGACGTTTACGTGACGAAACGGAACGAGCTTATTAGTCGTGAAGGGAAGTTTTGAAACTAAGTCAGATGAATGAATTATTGGCTTGAAGGCGAGACGATGAATCACTTTGTGCGTCCCCGCTAACCTACAGCCTATATAACACTCTCACTTATCTTAAGATAGTATCTACAAGCTCATTTTGACAATTCATTTCACATTTTCGGACAATATTGACAAAAAATAACTTCAAATTTTCAGCTGACTCAAAGATGAGAGATAAGTTAAACAAAATTTGCTCTGTCGTTAGATTAGAATTTGAAACAAATCGTTCTGCCTATTTCTGGCAGATCTAGATCTAATTAAAATTTGAGAAATTTCGGTGCTTCAAATTTTCAGCATAACACATGAGGCGTGTCATTTCAAAACTCGCAACATCCATTTTTTTTTTTTTTTTTTTTTTCAATATCAAGGTAGCGTTGAATTTTGAAAAAAAGATGGAAATGAGCTTCAAAGGGGATGTTTTATTCTTTGTAAATCTAACTATACCCTATTTGAAACTCAATGTGAAATAAGGGATTCGCTGCAAACTAACTTGAAAGGACAGGAGTGATTCGGCAAAACTTACCATATGCTTAATACCAATCAGATTCCATGAATAAAAGGAAGGTTACAATGGGGTTTTTGGGAGGTTATCCGGTATTTCATTTTCACTGGAGGACGACAGTACTTCACTAAGAGTGAAAAGTTTTCTCGATTCTGTAATATTATTATTTTCAGTGTTTTTAATCCATTTTTAAAGTTAATTGTTCATTTGCAAGGGGGTATCCTATGGGTTTTGCAGGATTATAGTCTCAGCTCTTCAAAGGGTTTACTAGTCTACTCCATCTTCCCCATAATATACACGGAATACAAATTGGATGATAAATACTAGAGAGCGTGTGAAGAATTTCATTTTCGGGGTCGACAAAATCGTTAACCTCAAGAAAGAATGTGAGGCAGGTGAGAACATTTGCGGCATTTGTTGATATATTTGTCCGCAGAAAAACGAGAGGTGCACTAGAACTTGAACCGGTTGGAAGTCATGAATAAGAAAGTCGTTAAGCCGGTAGACTTCGAGCTGTGTAAATGCGTTTGATTGCAGGATTCCGATAAAAACGCGGTGAAATGGTCAAACCAGATGACATTGATATTGGCATCGAAGTTTAAAGCGGATTTAATGATTTAAGCGCTCGCTCCAAGTCCCATCGCATTGGACACGGAAATTAAAATATGTAATATTAAAAATTTAATTGGATCTCACACACTAATAGGTATACTCAATTTCTGTTCGTCATTGAATTAAATTATGCGGAGGTTGTTTACTTTCCTTAAAATGCTATTTAACGCCAAATTACCTTACAATAACTTGAAGCAGTATATTGTGATTGGATTCAATTTGTTCAACTTTTTAGGTATAAATTGTGGATACTCCGTTTCCGCTTTCGGGAGGTGCGGATGCTTCGTTTCTCCAAAATTAATATTTCCACTAGCATTTTGTGTTTTAGACCAATCCGAACAACTTTGTTTTGACTCTGTCCCATATGAGCAGTTCTGCTTGATACGCTGAACTTCTACAGTTTTTATCTGGTTTTGAATGAAATTCTCAAGGAATATACGGGTGAGGCTATTAAGCCATATGAAATGCACCACTCAAACATTAATTACTTTGCGCATAATACATTTCATCTATTTTCGTGGTTCCCCAGTCGGGCCTCTGGGAAGAACAGTCTAACGAGCTTATATATATATTTCAAAACAACCGTATAAATCCACCAACCATAAATTCTCAGTTTAGTCAGGGGAACACTGTTTGATAACACAGTTTCAAATCCGTAATATCATTAGGAGATGCGGGAACATAAAATCGTTGAAACCTCGTCAACAGAGAGGAAGTTGTTGACCTTCGGGTTTTGCTTGATCAGCAGCTTTCCTTTTCACATCACATTATTGGCGCTGCTGGTAGAGCAGTGAGGGCCCTGGGCTTCGTTAAGATGATTGCTTGGGAGCTGAATGGCATTCAGGTCATCACTGTTCTCTACATTGGTCCTACCACAATTGGAGTATGACTCCCCCGTGTGGCCGCCATCGTATGCGGTCCACAAGCATGCTCTGGACCGGGTTCAACGTAAATCCCAGGATCCCATGCCCCAAGATGAAGTCGATTATGCTTCCCTTATGGGGGTGTGTCACATTCTCCCTTTGGAGAGCCGAAATTGTGTGGCAGACCTGGTATTTTTGCAAAAACTATTGAATGAAGCAATAGTCTCGTCAGCACAACTCGGAGAAATAAGCCTCCTTGAGCCTCGTCTTTCCGCTCGCAGTTCTCCTCCGTTCTACGTGTTTCGTCCCCACAAATTATCTTCAAGATCGCCCGTTGTGACGTATTCTTCATTTAGCCAATTGCCTTGTACATCTTCATCCTGACTTATTTACCAGTATTAAAGATTTTTGAAGTCTTTAATTGTGTCCTTCCCAACATTTTGCTTATGATTCCTTTCATGTTTCTATTTTTTGTAATTAGGTTCTCCCGTTCATATAAATAAAGTAATAAATATGTTTCCTCCGATTTTAGAATGTGGATGGTGCCCTACGAATTTCATTGCTCTCAAATCAATATATCACTCTGGGCGAAAAATCTACCAACCATAATTTTCTCAGATTCCTGTTTTTCGATGTTTATTTATTTAAATATGGTCGAGCCCAATCATTCGAGCAGAAAGTCATAGAAATTATGAAGTTACAACATACTGGGGGAGGGTTACAAAAACATGGAGCATGGGGGTTTAAACTGGAAAAATAATGTCAATTAACTGAATTTAATAGGGGAAGAAGAAATTAAGGATTTTAGACAATTAAGGATTAAGGTTTTTTTAGGAATTTGAGATTTTCTATTGATTTTTTTTTCCTTTTAATGTTGCTACAATTTTTAAGGTAGTCGGGGAAGAACGGTACAATACTATCGTCTTAATGTCAACACGATCGTATCAACATCCTATCCGCTTTAGTATTAGCGCGATTGGCCTCAATGTATGTCCACTAACCTTTTGAAGGCGTTGATGCCGAAACATGTCCCGCATCATTTTTGTCCTGTGAATCATTTTCAACAAACATAATATGTTTGTTATTAATTTTTAACAAACATAATATATATTATATTCTACGTCTTTCGATGTTACCTAAAACACTTCAAAAGATCTACATGTTTATGCTAGATGAAGAAGCTATGATCAATACAATACTTGGTAAACTTTTTCATTATTCAAGTATCAAAATAAGTTCAATATACGAATATAATGATCCTTATTGTTGTAATAACGATAAGTTAACTCCTTGGATGTAATATTGAATATAATATTGAATTCAAATTTGGAAACTAATTCTTCATGGCTTATCGAAATAATAACTTATCGTTCGGTCTTGTATTCTTATTAACGTTAGATAGACGTACGGTGCGAGTCAAGAACGAGAATTTACTCAGTCGTAAACCGACAACAAGAAAACTGTAGGGAACAAGAGTTGAAGTAATCGAAAATAGAGGTGGGTAGTGAGTGAGTGACCTTGTCTCAAAGAACTTCTCTTTCGAGTGAACTTGTCCCAAATGACCTGTGGAAGGAAGACCAGCAGTTCATCGCAAGACGTTGCGACAGCATGGCTTCTACTATTCAATACTGCTTATACTATGGCAGATTCTACTATTCAAATAAAATGTATTCATGAGGACTCGGAAAATGACCTCGTTTTGGTAACTATCATTGTTTTACTCAGAGGTATTCATGTAAGGAGTACAGTAGACGTCTGTCATCTACTGAACCCTGACTGTACACGAAGATAATAAGAGGTCCCATTCATTCACAAAGTGAATTGCGGAGCAAACTGCAGGTCGCTTTCATTCACGGAGTGAGCTGGTGAACTTCTCCCACTGACCTTGTCTTTGGACTGAGTGACCTGCAGGGAGTCTACTCCCTCAGGCGACCTGGGTTTATATTGTAAACTTTACAAACCTCTAATCGAAAAAACAATCTTATCAGAAAGAACACGTCAGCCTATACAGCTGTTGCCTAGTGTCTGGCCACTGGAGGCGGCCAACACCAGTGTGTTCAATAACTGGTGCATTTGTCTAATGGTTACAGACTCCCTTCTAGATACTTTAAACTAACTCTGAAAAGTTATGTGTGTATAAAACCGGGATAGTATCAGCTAATTCTAGGGTTAAACCCCTAAAAACACCTAGCAATCCGTTTCGAAAGGTTCCTTCGGATTTGAAGGCCCCGCGCGGCCCGCATATTTAAAAAATCCGAGCTGCCTACGTCCTGGTAGTTGTCTGCCACTTATCTCAGGGCCCTGAAAGGCCAAGCAGAAACATCTAGGCCGTGGTGCAATTCTCGCTCTAAAATCCCGAGTACCGATGATTATTTCGGGGGATTTTCGGAGTTTAATTTCCGACGAAACCGCGATGTGAAACATCGGGAGCGGATTTTTGATTCTGAAACCTTCGTCGGCGACGTTATTATCTTGGAAAGGAGAAAAAAATACCGACTAATGTGATTTGGAGAATCGAGGCCGACGAATGGCCGAGACAAGGAAAGGTCCATACGAGGAATTGGGCGTTACGTAACGCGCAAGTCTTTGATTGGAATCGCGCCTAAATTTTCCGACTATTGCGAAATGTAGCGATCGTTATCGAGCACTAATGTCCGTGCGTACAGATAAACTCTAATCTCCGTGGAGACGTATGTACTTATCACAATTGATCACACCAAAATAATGAAGATCGAAGATATAACGCTCGAAATTATTTTGCACGCTAGCACACGTTCGTTAATTCAGGATTGCTAAGTCTTTCCGTGCGGATCACTCGTCCGTGCACATGACCTTGGGTTGATGCTATTCACAATCATGACAAAATCGTTTTCACGAGGAATTATTTGTATTCGGTCACGCCTCTGTCTTGTCCAAACGAATCCTGAAACAGAAAATTTTAAATGCGAGTCCTGCAAGGAAAATATGGTGTGGTAGGTCAGTTTCACCACATACAAGTACCATAGAAGTGATCATGTTTCTAATAAATGTTCGTTTATTTTATTGCTGTTGAGTTATTGAGGGTCCAAACCTCAGCAGGTTAACATTATTGATTAGAAAATGGTGTTGGAAATTCTCTCCTAGAGAATCACTCGTCCATGCACATCATCTTGAATTGATGTTGTTCATAATCATGGCTGATGAATAAATAGAGTTATTTTAAAGGTATATATGTAACAATTTCTAGGTATAGAGGGACTAGGCTGAATAATGCAGAACATACTTCTAAACATACATAATTGATTTATGCAGAAGGGTTATCCGATACATAAACTACAAAAAAAAGAAATAATTTGCAGTGTTTTGGTAGTGCCAATAAAAACTAACAATTCCCCAGTAGTAAGCTGCAAGACTCGTAGTTATGGGGTTAGATGCCTGTAGTGGCCCCAAACATCCAATATCCTCTGTTTCCCAGTGGTAGCGGAGAAAACTAGTTTCAAGATTCAACCAATAAACAATTTGTATTTATGTTCTTTTGATAATGCTGGTACATGTACAAATGAGCAGCACCTGTTTTGAAAATGGACGCTTCTGTATATTATGAACGCGTTGCGTGCGGCCTCTTGTCATTTTTTAATAAGGCGGACAACCTTCGATTCACAGATCCGACAGATTAAAATACTCGTGTAAAGGCCTACGGAACGCGTTGCCCAATCTGGAGCCTATTAAAAAAACAACTTTGGAAAGTTGAATCATTTCAACACCCATTTTTCTCAAGCCCGTTGGGATCACCTTCTTTTCGTGGGTTTGTTTTATGGCTGGGGATCAGGAAATCCAATTTTACGAAAGGTGCTAGAAGTAACCGATAAACAGCTCGAAACAGTAGTAGCAAAAGTTATCTACCTTACCAACCACGATATTGAGGTTCCAACATCTTATAGAAGTAGTCAATGTCTTCATTAGACATTCCTGTGCTTGATATCTGAAGATGATGTGGGTCTCATTCTTAAGGGTGGTTAGTTCTTTGGTAAGATGTAAGCAATTCAATTTCCCAGGTTCACAAAATTTTCCAATTTCGCATAGTTTTTTCACTTTATGTAGGGTGTCCGCCTCGCGGAGATTGATACAGTACCTTAGTGGGTCTCATGCTTAAGAGTATTTGGTTGCTTGATGAGCTGTAAGCAATTCCATCATCCAAGTTCACCACATTTTTCAAATTTGACGAAAGGTGTTAGAAAACAATTAATAAACAGCTCGATTCAGTAGATACAGCAAAAGTTATCTACGTTACCACCTAAAATATTGAGGTTCCAACATCTTCTAAAGGTAGTCAATGTCCTTATCAGACATCTCCGTGCCTGATATCTGAAGATGATGGTTGTAGTGGGTCTCATACTTAAGGGTGGTTAGTTCTTTGGTAAGATGTAAGCAATTCAATTTCCCAAGTTCACAAAATTTTCCAATTTCGCATAGTTTTTTAACTTTATGTAGCGTGTCCGCCTCGCGGAGATTGATACAGTACCTTAGTGGGTCTCATGCTTAAGAGTATTTGGTTGCTTGATGAGATGTAAGCAATTCCATCCTCCAAGTTCACCAAATTTTTCAAATTTGACGAAAGGTGTTAGAAAACAATTGATAAACAGCTCGATTCAGTAGAACAGTAGATACAGCAAAAGTTATCTACCTTACCACCTAAAATATTGAGGTTCCAACATCTTCTAAAGGTAGTCAATGTCCTACCAGACATCGCCGTGTCTGATATCTGAAGATGATGGCTTAGTAGCGGGTCTCATACTTAAGGGTGGTTAGTTGTTTGGTAAGATGTAAGCAATTCAATTTTCCAAGTTCACCACTTTTTCCAACTTTGTATGAAATCTTATGTTATTCGAGCCGCGTATCCTATTTTCAAATGTTTGCATCGGGTTTTGATGAAATATACGAAGTAAACTGGTACATCGGTTGATTGGTAGATGTTAATGGGGACAAAACTCTTGGGACGGGGTTTAGCGCCCGCAGCACGGATTGGATTTATTATTGAATTTGGATTATTGTACGTTCCTGAGAGTTTAGCAATTAATCAAGAAGATTCCAATAGCCATATTCACTCCATTTTTCAATTTTGCGAGTCTAACTTCTGGTTTCCTTCGTTTTTCTATGGACTATCATTTGATAAGAAGTCAAAAGCTTCATTTTCACTAGAAAAATAACTTCCCACATTAGAGATTCTGCAGTTAGCTAAAAAAAAAAATACCACGGAGTTTAAACGTTTTAATTTTTCGCTGTTTTACCAATTGGTTCGTTAGAAAAGAAATTGACCGGCTGCCATACTCACTTCATCGCAAGGATAACTCAGTCGATAGTAGCTGATTTACGCGTATTAATCGGTGCGACGATGAAAGGTTCCGCCTTCCTTCTCGTATTCCTAGAAAGTTTTTCACTCTGATAGTCCGATTTGTTTACCGGTTCGCGCCTGTTCAAGAAATATCAAGAGACATTGTCAGAAGTGTGTAGGTTCTCTAAAAATAAATATGATAAAGCAACGCAACATGGGGGTTTTACACAACCAACCAGTCTAGAAAGTTTCTTCAATAGGCTCGTAGACGATGGAACAATTTTTTTCTTTTTTTAATTAGTGAACAGATTATAAATTGTGAAAATCATATATCTTGTATGGAGATTATTATTATTATAGGATATTACGATTCAGCTTACTCATAAGTGATAATTATTCAGCTTGCATTTCACCTCGGTTACTTCGGTAATTGTTTAAGGGATCGAGATAACTTGAGAAATGGCGACTTCTTGCCGGATATTTCGCATAATTTCAAATATTTCGTCCCTACCGAACGTTATGTGTGTTATGTACGATATGTTTCCGCTTTTCTGGTATTATATCGACGGAATGCAGGTGAGGATTGAAGGGGATGTCCTAATTATGCTAATTGTGACTGCAGTCTAGCTGTGATTATCTTCCAGCCGCAATCACTAGCTGTGATAGAGATCTACGTGCACCCGTCGCTGCCTAACCACAATTATGTGCTGCTCCTCTCCGTAGAACCTCGATCATTTCTACAATTACAGTCTTCCGATAGTCAACGTGCAGACCACTATTCAGTTGTATATTGACATAGAACCATTTAGTTATGAATCGCAATTAGGAGACGGTACTATAAAATTTAAGAAGAGAACAAGTCATCTTCAATACCCGTAATTATGTAGAGATAATAAACTCCATAACCATACAAGCTCTTGCGCGGTTCAAGAAAGTTGACTAGTTTCTATGTGGTTACAGAACGAAAATCTACAAATCATATCGCACGTGTTATTTCTGTATTTGCTAACCCTTCCTAGTAAATCACTAATCTGTGCTTAATAGACCTAGTCTGGAGTATATCTTATATAATCGTACGTTGTCTTGTGATCGATGTGCCTTAAAAATGGCGTAATTTATATTTCAAACCTTTCGATCGTTAGAAAAGGAATTAGCCACAATATCCTTCAACTGATCAGAGTACCTCCTTAATCGTAATCAACAATATACAATAATGCAATACGAGAAACTCGAATTCAGTAGGAACTCTTGAAAACGCAACTTTATTACAATTATGTCAGCAGGTTCGATTGTCATAATTTACAAGACGATTTTGCTATGTTCAGGTACGTTCACATTCATGTTGACATTCTTTTTTTCCTGATAAGTTCCAGCCTTCATTTGGTTTATTCGATTCATTAAAGGGATGCCAATCAATGACGAACATGAAAACATTTTCCCTATTTCGGAAGCTTTAAGCTTTTAGTTCTTTCTGAATTTTAAATATTTCAAGCCCTTTGATTTCACAGCTTCAGATTGTCAAACAAGGTTGATGTCGATGATTAAGGATCGTTTTCGACCCATTTGTGAGTTATTATACAGGTTTAATTAACTTAGGTCCAGCGGTTTTGGAAAAATCTTCGAACTGCCGAAGGGCAGATTTTTTGGATTCCAAGCACCTCAAAATGTAATTTAACAAATTTAGAGGGTGGTTAAATTTTTCTTGTTCTTTTAGGAAGGTTTATTATTGAAAAACCAAAACTATCTCAGCATATTGATTGGTCAACTTAACTTGATAGTTCTACGCGCATTGAAGCTTGAAATATCGAATTTTGAGTGGTTAAACATATTCTTGTTGAGAGTCAATAAGTTGAAGAAACTGATTTTTCATCTAGAAAATTTAAATTGGAGAAAATACGCTTGAGAATACACTTTTGGCTTATTTTATCCCCTTCTACATGTAGTGAAATATGTAACCTTCATGTGCATGCACTGAAATGTTTGGTAGGTTTGAAATCTTGCTTTAATTTCCAACTTATGTGTTATTGCTCTATTGGTATCCATCATGCGAATTCTATAGATCTCTCCCCGAGCTCTTGTGGACGTTATATGGACAGACGAACGAATCAAGCAATATTTCATGATTTCTGGGTCCATGCTGAAATGTGTTGTATTCCATGTGTACTAGGAACAGCAATTATGAATTTTGGGTATGGATGAATCAATGGTAGGAACTGAGGCTTACACAAACAACCATAAGGGACGAATTGTACACTATTTATCTCTCATTCAGAGCGTGATCCACGACGTTGTTTTCAGTATTTTTGATGGATGGTTTTTTAGGGATATCATGCATCTACAATTCGCAATAACAGCAACCCGTGGCATTCCATTATTCAAAGTGCTGTATACGAGATGATCCATGACCTTGTGAAACCGTTGCTATTCTCTGCTTTGATATGCTTTGAAACTTGATTTAATTTAAATGTGGAAATCCGCGTGTTTCAGCGCTTGTTGTTCTGGGAGAGTCGGCTCAGTTGGTGCAGAAGTTCGCCTGGAGCGCCGTCGACTACGCGTTCCCCAGCGAGGCCCAGAGGCAGCTGGCCATTCAAGACGGTTTCTACATCCCGGAGAACAATTTGCCCGTCGGAATCGAAATATGGAAAAACAAAATGTTCATTACCGTGCCCAGGTGGACGGACAAAGGTAAGTCATTCTTAGTTGTCAACAAAATTACATTTATGGGGTAATGAACACGATAGACAATATAACTCACTCGTTTTGTTGGTGGTCGGTCCCTCACACTAGCTGTGTGTTTATTGGACAGTGATCCCCAACAACTAGGGCTTAAAGAAATCTCTGTTTATCTACCCGCAAATCTTCACCTATCACAATAAATTAAGTTATTTTCTCCGACTGCGAACTGAATGGGATTTAATGTTGGTGTTCTACGTAAGTATCACTAACTTCAATTAATCAAGTATTTGCACGGGGTTAATGTGTAGAATCAATATTTTATTGATGGGCACCATTAAAAAATTTGAGTAATTTATGGTATCAACATAAGTTTTCCTATGAAATTTTGGTTTATATTTTGGTGTAAAGATAGGGGGGACTGGGACGTGTTGGCACATTTTTTGGGTTTCGAGTTTTCCCATGTTTAAAAAAATACTTTATGGGATTCTGATTGATGGTGGGGGAATTACAACAGCTTGGGTAAAAGATTGCCAATCAGTCATTAATTAAAATTGATCCTGAGAGGGCCATACAGCTGTTCTTCCGAAGGCTTCCAAGTATGCATACTAACCCCATTCATGGGGTGTATTGGGATACCCCATTGGGCAAGTTGGTATAAAGCAAAAATACGACCTAAAAAAATCAATTCTAATGTAATTTAATTGAGTGTGTGTATGATGCTGGAAAAAATATTTTTCTAGAAAAAAAAAACTAATGTATCTGGAAAAAATGTATGTATTTCGTGGTTCCTTGTCCACCTCGAATGAAAGGGTTGAGGTAACCTGATATATAATTTTCTTATAATTCTTGTATTGTGGTAAGTACCAAATCACATTCTCTTCCTGTGGCCTCCAGATGAATAATTCATCTACAATCATTGTAAAAGCCGTTTTTCTGCACTGCAACTGCCGAATAATGAACACGGTATCTACATTCAACTCCTACTACAAGAAAATATTTTAAATTCAATCACAATACGGTATGGGGCTAGTTGGCATAGCCCTCAAAATTAAGGCAACTGACTCCACCATTGCCAAACATGCTCTAGACCCATTTTCAAAATAATATGGCGATCTCTGATCTGTAAACTACCAAAAAAATCAATTCGACTGCATGAATCCGATCATAATTGAACGCTATCGAAAGGTGTCTCGAAAAGCTGCTCTAATTCAATGTCAACGTATGGTAAATCACAAATACTTCATACAGAAAAATTTACCTAAAAAATTGAAATACATAATTCCTCATATTGATAGAGAAAGACACTGAAATGAGGCAGGATGACCTCTCCCCACCACAAGCTTTTTTTTTAAAGCGTATATTTACATATATTTATTATATATTATATATTGAACATAACAACTAGTTACATCATAAATGTGTGCAGTAAGTAACTATCAAGTTATTTAGCTTTAGCTTAAATACGCATTTTTATGGTGAGAGTTCACTAACTAGCAGCACACTACACTATCACATCGGTATCAGCATCCCAAGTCCAAGGGTTTGGTCCTGTTCAGGCGCCGAATAGGTAGTACTGGAGTTGTCAAGAAGCTGAATGGCTTCCAAATTAGTATGAGCGTGAAGCCGCTGTTCATATCTTCGGGCTAATTTTTTCGCAGTATCTCTTACGGGTCATGAAGAATTAAAAGCTGAGTGTTAACTCACCCCTTGTGCCAACACACCCCGGTCTCCCATACTTCTTCTGATACGCAACAGTTCTAATTTTTTTTTTTCACTAATAGTCTGTCTGGAATTTCTCAAATCTTTACAGTAGGCTTGACTCCGACAGTTGCAATCCCATTCTGGTGGCATATTTAGGGAATTTCCTGTTTATTCTGTAGATAGTGTCCAATCTGTGTCATACTTCAAGAATCAATGTTCTACTCTGCTCAATCCATTAAGCATAATTCTCTCATCTTATTCATATCCGGAGAGTGGCTGTGGCCAGGCGTTTTAATCATCTCTCATCAATTTCAACGTGATCATTGATAGCTGCTGCGCGTGCTCATATGAGCAATTGTTTCACTGTCACTACTATTGTTTTCATTTTGGGAAATTGTTCAGGGAATGTGAGGATTAAGCTGTGGAGTGTCAAATTTAAGTTTTATTGGTCGCATACGATCCATTCATAAAATTCATCATGTTCATTTCGTCATATTTTGTCCTTCCGACGTGGCTCAATTTGGAACAGCGGTTGGACGATTTGATAACCCCGTATGAGTTTTACATCGATCTTATTATTTGCTAGCTACAGGCAGGCACGAAATTAGAATATTTGTAACGCCTAATTTTTACAATTCCATCCCAAGTATGAATTTTTCGGAGAATGTAAGGTTCTCCACAGATGATGCCAGACGCATCATCCCAACCTATCCACCGGCAGTTTTTAATCATCTGTTTCTTTAATTTCTCATGATCTGATTGACCGATTTAACCTACCTCAAAAACCCGGCGTGTTATTTGGATGTTTAAGACCAATACGAATGAGGATGCTATTTGCCACACCCTACTATGTAGATGTGGTTTAGTTCTCAAAATATAACTTGCTATAATGAGTGCTGTACGCTCCAAATAAAAGAAACCCCCAGGCGATTTCGATAATCAGCGGTAATAATTTATCGAATTATCTAAGATGGAAGGATAAAGAGACAATACGCCGATTGAAGAGAATGGGCGGACAGCGTGGTAAGCTCCGGGAGCGTTTGTTTAATCTCATTGTGTCCGTCGAAAATTTTCCACCGGCCTTGCGTCGAATTGGTATCGTGACTTGATAATGGCTTCATCCTTCATTGGTCTCTCTGGTAGTAAAGTTTTCACACACCTCAAACAAACTGGGATCGGTGTCTTAGGGCAAGGTCCCTTTGTATTTGCCTGAAACTCTTACTATTCAAGGATAAACTGGAGAAGGCCTACTAAGATATATATTGTATCAATTCTACCGGTAGCTTTGTTGTGACAATCGGATTGGTAACGCTATACCGACTTTACACTTGTCAATCAACTGTGTAAATGTGCTAACACTGTCAACTTTTAAACTTTATTTTCTCGTATAGGAATCAAATAAAATGACAGCAAGGAATTTACAATAAATTACTTGTTGTAACAAGGTAGAGAATTAAGGCAATTCGAGTTGCACTTCATATTTCCTGATCGGCAGATGCATTTTTTAGTGGAACACTTTTTTAAACAGTTGCTTTTCTTGAAACCGGCGACCAATGATTGTTTCCGAACGGTATGACGGCTTATTTCTTCATCAGGTACATCCTCAGGGTATACGAAGGTCCTAGCAAAAATTTCGAATTAACTACGTAAATCTGTAGTTATTAAATTTACCAACGAGTCGTGTAAAAGCTGTTTCTGCCTAGAGAGATCGGTAAAAAGTCCGAAATGCCTCATTCACACAAGATTTTTCGGGCGTTTACCAAATCGGTCCGTCAACCATAAGGTTACTAGGTGGGTATTTTGAATTTTGGACAGTGGAACGGAATTTTGGTTTGTTTTGGAACTGGCACTAGAATTCTGCTTTTTTGTTCATATTCAGCGTCCTACAGGTTTTAGGTCCTTTATCAGATCATATCAACTGATTTTCTCTCTGCATATGAGGATGTCTTCCTGAGTCTTGCATCCTACCATCACTGCGTCAACATCAGCTTTTCGAAATCGAAAGTTCCTATAATTACAGCTATGTGTCCACGCCCCTCTGAAGAGCACACTTCAAAAACGTGACTTCCATACTCGTTACTTTCCTCCGACTTTGTTTCTAACAACTTGTTTCAACTTGCATAATCGAATCAAAGCGCGTGCTCGCTGATTATCATTTCCTGAAGAAGTAAACGGGGACGGGTCTCGTAGTCGTCATTGGAGATACCAGATTTCTTTTGTGGACGTCAAAGAATTTTAGTTTGCTTCGAATGAGAGGAAGTTGGTCAGCTATGAGAAACTAGAAGCGGATGATCGCAACCTCCGGATTGTGTCTTCTCTTAACTTCCAGCCTCGCGTGACTTTCATTCGTTTCCTCGACCGAGTGGACAGGTCCCGCTGTCAACCAGGGAAGGTCATCTGATTAAGTCAGACGTTAATGCGCCAAAGATAAAACTCTGATCCGTTTTGCAACAGGAAGATCCGGATGAACGGGAAGCGGTGGACTTAACTTTTTTGTTCCCGCAACTTTGGTTTTTTGTTTAGGCCATTTCCAATGATGTAGAAAGTAGTAACCCTCGTAAAAACATTGTCTGACGAATTGAGTGGGAATTATAGCTTTCTCGTGCCTACTTGGTGATTGGTTTCCCGTATTATGGTGATATTGGAGAAATGCTTGAAATGTCACCCTTACACATAATTTGCATTCGATAAGGACCGAAAACACTTCTCTTCAACCACCCTCTGACAATCACAGGCCTTGGTCTTGATATTCCTGTCCTCCTAACAATATAAAAAAAACTGCAATAAGTTCTATCCTATGTACTGTGATGGATATGGTTAGTTTGCCTTTCTCAATTCTTGAATTCGCCGCTTCGGGAGATATATCAGACGCCTTGCAGCGTCTGGGACATCCTCTGTTTGTTGCGGGCCTTACCCGCATTCAACTCACGGAAGGAGCTACTGCAACATCCCATCACCTCCCCATGTTACAGCATCATTAGATGTCAGACTTCAAAGAAATATCCTTTTCAAGTGAGCGAATTTTCGGTACCGCTTTCAAGGGCTTCTACACAAGATGTTCGACATTTCATCAAAATCGGACTGCAATTTGGCTTACTACTAGGTACTAGATTGAACGTAGACTAAAATTGTACAGAAAGCTGTTATACGCAACGAGTAAGTTGCAATTTAGATTTCAAAGACACATATTAACTCCTCCTCCCACTACAATGAATCAATGTTCGTATTTCGAACTTAATACAATAATGAAGTCTGTAAGCGATTGTAAGCGTGTTAATACAAAAACAGACGCTTTGAAGTGTGAAGGGCTGGCAAAACAATCGTCGCTTCAAAACGCAACAGAGCGCGGTTGAAGCAACCAAGCGCACATATAATAAGTTATACAACGACATAATCACAGCGTAATCAAGGAGCTGCCACGAAATCATCGCTGTTCTGATTTCCAGTTTTTCAGAAATACCGACGGATCGTTTACGACTTACATAAAAATGGCGCAAAAGTTTTTGGAGTTATTATTTTCTGTTGTAACTTAGGAATTACTATTAAGAATCGCTTATTTTGTTATTATTTACTAGGATTCTGTAACAATGCGAGGGAGTGGTGAAATTCACGGTGATTGGGACTAATTACGCGTAGTTTTGTGACTAATTAGTTTCAAATGGCTCGGAGTTGGGTTGAACTATTACGTTATGTGTAGTAGTGGCCGCTCGCTTCGGTTGCTCGTACGTGACCTAACGCTGATTGCTCCCCGAAAAATGATACAGTTAAACATACTACCTCCATGGAGAATAGGAATACAATTAGACACATAGCTCATTACACTGACACCTCGTACTGCAATTACCCACCAAGAGATGAACGTTCCAAATATCAACATTAAAAATTGAGTATGAACTACATCAGCTGCTCGCCCAGCTGATTTGAGTTCCCCAAGTTGTAATTGTTCTCCACCACATTCATACAGGCCCGGTTCCAAATTTCAGCGTCTTGAATTGAATAAGAGCAAAATGAACTACAAGGCTCACTGAATTGGTTACGGTTGTTTTGCAAGTTATAATTATACTCCACCAAATCTGAGAAGCCTTATTACACAGTAGTTATATAACTAATTTCAGCATCATGATTGTGGTGGTTTGCCATTCCTTAATTGAAGTCAGGGTGAGCCAATCCTCAATCAAACCCAGTCTTCAAATGCCAGAATCTCAAGTTGAATGGGAACGAAATTAGCTGCAATACTCACTAAGCTGATTAGAGAGGTTTCCCAAGCTGTAATCATTCTATGGCCAATTAAAAAAAGCCTGCTCTGTTTTGGTTGAATAGGAACAAGTGAGTTATTTTTATGTAGTAGTTTTTGTAGGCTCCTTCAGAATAAATGTCACCTTTTGTTGTCTCCCCCTCAAGTTTCAAGTTCTCACAATCAGCCCTAAAGTCTTAAATTCTTCTCAGTTTCCCTGGTAGGCCAATTACTAACATCTTATCATTTGAAATTTAGAGTTCCACAACTTACAATTTATCCTGTTGTACGACTTGAGCTTTGCTACTGGAACCATTTTATAAATATTTGGACAGAACAATAGCTGTTTTCTTTGAGAGCATCATCCCCTCCGAGTTTTATGGATTTGGCGCAGTATACAAAATCAGCCCTGAATAAGGGAATTTGACTTTGTTCATTTTCAGACTTTCTCATTCCCTGAGGTGACCGAAACGATAAATAACAGTCCCTTGCGTTGATAAAGGACCAGAAAGATCTGCTTTGAACTATACTTCCACAAATAGCACTCCTCTATTCTAGGATTTTCATAAATAGTCAAAATATTAAAAATAGTGAGTGACATACAGAAGAAAGCAGAAGTGCTCGCTCATTGTAAACATACATCATCGCGTACCACCAATTATAATTGATTGTATGAATTATTGTTTAAATCCAGGACTGCTTGTTAGTCGGAACTTCCAGGAAAATATATCTAGAAGGGCTGAAATATATTTTTTTTTAAATTGAGAAAGTGGAAACTTTAAAAAAAAGTATTCAGGTATATTGTTTTTCTGTTGATTATAGATAGAAGTCACTTTTTATTTTATAACCGATCTTATGATTGAATCCAATCAGCCCACCTGGATTTCTGTACGATGGACGATTTCTGAGACGATATAATTTCAAAGGGGTTCTCTCTTCTAGAACTAGAGGTTATTGTAACCTTTCTCATTAGGAATGTACTACTGAAACGTCCGTAGGTGTTTTTGGTTTCATTAATTTTTAATATCACCTATGTCAATGCAGTCAGATTTTGATAATGTGCCACAGGCTATGTCTACTAGTTATAGATCGGTGATCTGCATTGAAGAGTTATCTAACGTACAAATAATAAACCTTGTAGTAAACACACGTTAACCCGATTTCTGATCAATACTCCCTTGGTCCGATCGAATTCCTATCGAAGAGTTCGTCGTACGTTTGGAAATCCAGAGCAAAAAATCTGTAAATTCTGCACCGTTTACCGAGAACTGCTATCTTAATGATATCTGGGAGTCCGTTACATCGAACGTGAACTGCGTGGTGTCTTAAATGGGCAACTAAAAAAGGATTTGCCGTTACCGGAATGCACCTCTTTTCCCGCCGAGATCGTGTGTGGCATGATCGTTTATTTCTCGACCTTTTCCTCAAAACTCAAGCAATATACGATAACCATCGTAATTAGCACGGAAAAGGCTGCAAACTATTACACAACGGTTTATAATACCTTTTATTCAACCAATCCTCATACTCAGATCAAAATTTACTCTGATGTAGAAGAGAAATTAAGGAAACTAAACGAAACACTTGCACTTCACTGATTTCTCTACAATATTACTTAGGCAGATTTAACAGAAAATAAGAAAAGGGCATGTTTTTTTGTTTTTATTTCTCATGCAACAACTTCAAGGCTACTGCTAATAGCTAAGAAGGGGGGGGGGGGGGATTACCAAACCAATAGAAAGTCACAGAAAAATACTACCGAACCATTTTGTTAAAAATGAATAGTAATATTGACCCTTGGTCTGTGGCGAGATGACCATGAAGTGTGGAATCTGCATATTTGAACACGATCTTGTTTGAATAAATCATTTGAATTTAGTATGGGCGTTAGCCACGATCTATACTTTACCTGGTTCACTGCGGACTGTTACGTGGACATTTTCTGCCGCGAGTTTCAAAACTAACGCATATTAACGACTGTCTAGAAGGCCCAATCTAGTTTTGGAAATCCTCGAGTGAGGTAAGCGAACCAAATGAGCAAACGTTAGGGACAAGGTGAATTCGAACTTGCTGGAATCGAATTCGTCATAGGTTTTACAAGACATTGGTCATATCAACATACGTAACCGACCGCACCTTTATGGCAACGGTAACACCCACCTGTCGCCGAAAATTATATGAGTGTGAGGAGCCGTGATATTTTGACCTTTGATGAAGGAGTGGTCCTATAAAGTATTTACGTTGGTAACTGTGTTGCCAATCATTCTGGTCTTAGAACAAAATTCCTATATTCAGGACAAAAAACGTCTTTCAAGGGATTCGATAGTTATGGGATATAATTATGAAACCAATCTCTTCATTGATTCTCAATTCAGTTGACCTTATTTCTACCAAATCAGGACTTTATGTGCAAATGTTTAGGGCCATAATGTCATTGACCTACAAATAGGTCGCCAATTCGTAGTCCCCAATTGACGATCACATCATTAAACTTCCCTTCAAATTTCAGTTTGTTATTCGTCTACAAAGTTTGCAAGTTGAAATGTCTTGAATAATTTGTCATACCAAAACTCAATTTAGAAAACAAGTTTAAATCAACCGCAAAATCCGTCAGTCCCTTCAACAAGCGAATCTGCCAGTCCTGTTAAGTTTTACAATACCTGGAAGTTCGTTAGCTTTGGGGTAGGAAATGACCAAATTATAATTCCAGTTGCGAATTGGTTGTTTGTGAGGAGCATTCAGAAATACCTACCGCGTAACGCTATAAAGGTCGAAAGTTTTCTGTCAATCGTTGAAGTTTTGGATGGATACGTAGATACTGGTCTATTTTTAGCGTAGAATACGCTTTAGCCATGGACTAACTAGCCAAAAAAGGAACGCTTGAGCGTAACGAAATGTGACACGGAAAAGTCTAGAACGTTCTGGGCTGCTTTAGAAACAGATCATATGATCATAAAACACCGATAATTGATGTTTATAAGCACATTGGGTAACTAAAGGCGATCACCAAGCAACAACTTGCATATTTACATCCGTGTGTAGTAGTTGCGACAAACCCGTTTGAAGTGAGTAATTTTATTTATGTAAATCGGAGTAAATATGATTTACGCACGTTTGTATTGATTGTCACATACAAGAATGCGGATTATCGTGGTGGATCGTGCATTGATTCCATATTCGCCCGCCATATCAATAACATCGTTAGTGTACGTTACTTAAACGCTAATACACGTTTCATAATCACCGTTGAACGTTCTGCAGTTCAGCGTCCACTCGAGGCTAAAGCGTATTCTACGTTTCTATACTTGTAGCAGCAGGCTATAAATAAAAGCAAAATGCGCAGCCCCCGGCGAGGCGCGTAGCGCCGAGTTTGTCACACTTGTGATAGATATGGATAGTTTCCCCGTACCGTCTTCCGGTTTCTTGAAACTGCTGAGCCTGATCATAAACCTTCAGCTTCTTACCTTCAGGAATATCCTCTTTGTAACGCAGGATAGTTACGGCAGGACTGTGAAGGAGCAACGAGTCGATTCCATCACTCATTTTTTATTTGTTATCAGAGCCTGGTGATGAACTACTAACCCTCAAATAGTGACAGACCTGAAGTACCAATTCTTCGCAATAAGGGCAAGACGTTTAGAATCCCCATTCCTGTTTCTTGCAACTGCTGCGCCTGAGCATAAACCCTGGCGATTTTTAGCCTAGGGGTCTTCTCTAGGCGTTTCAGGGTTGTTTCAGGCTCTTGAAAGGAGCAAGTCCATTCCACCACCTCCGTGTTGTACAACATTTTATAATATCGGGTCAAGTAATTGTTTTGGTGGTCCTTGAGTTATACGCAACGCCCTGGAGGTCTGTCATTACCTGCTCTCCTGTTATGATCCATTTCTGACAGCACCATTTCCACACTGTCTACTCCTGACGGCACGATCTCTGTTCTGCGAACCCCAACCGCCCTCATCAAAACTTTTTAATCAAGCCTCTAAGTTACACCCCACCAACTACCAAATCGTCAAACCAAATTTATAGTTTCAATTATAATATTACAATGCTATTATGACACGTATCTAGCAGAAATGCACTTGATTCAACTTTGAATGGCGAAAATGGCCTAAAGTACCCACAAAAGATCCAAAACCGTAAATACGGTAACTTTCCTACATTTTCTTCGTAGTAATTTGTTGTGAGGCAACCTTAATCGAGTTACAGTTTTCTTTCCAGACGGTATGTATTCCAAGAAACAAGAAATCCATTCTATTGCCCGGAAATCAACCTAGAGTTTGATGTATAGCGTACTTTGAGCATAACAAAAGCTTTAAAACAAGGGAGAAAATTACTTAAAATTGTTGAATCGATATATAAATATTAATTAGAAATCTTCATCAATCTTGAAGTAGAACATTCAGTGATTTCAGTATGAAATGGTGCTGAAAAAAGGCCTTGAATTCCATTAAAATGTTTTGGACAGGTTGAAGGGTGAAATGGCAAAATTTGAGGAAGGTTTTAAACAATGATTGCTTCAATAATAAGATTGCAAAGCCTTATTATTAAAAAATAATGAACCGAAAAAAAAAATTATACAGTAATAGTATAAGTAGGATGGCAGGAAATTATTTAGAAAAAGATGCTTTTCTATGCATATTAAAATTAAAAATTCAATAGAGGAAAGTGCTCACATTTCAACGATATAAATAAAACATTGAAAATTTATGAAAATTTGGTCATTTGATCATGCTGCATAGATGGAGAGCTTACTACCTATAGATCTGACTGCTTGTTCTCACTATTCTCCAGGCCTGTTTATTTTCTGCCTCCCTTAACTTCGGTTGTAAGTTGCAAAAATCATCGATATGTGAAACTTAATTATCCAACTCCTCGTTAGTACAATGAACCAGAACTCATTACCTCCGCTATTGATTATGATTACTCGCCATTGCCGTGTTCTGCTGAACTGCAACAACGGAGTATACAGTGCATGAATAGTAATGGCAATATACATGTAAATATGAAGTAAGAACGCATAAACACTTACATAAGAACATATATGCAGGCCAATGGCGCGGTGAAGCCATCTCTGAAGGAGTAGAGTTATTAAAACAGCTTCCCCTTTTAGTTCTGATCGAAATCAGTCTTTGATTGATTGTAAAATCAGCCCCTGACTCCAAAGGTTCCAAACAGTTATCAACCTTTGGATTTATATAGTACTAAGTACTATATAGCGATACCATACCAACTACGATGCCTAGATAGGTGATAAACCAACAAAGACTACATTTACGTATACGCATTTATTCAGAAAACTGCATAAACTTGTACGTATTGTAAAAACGCCATTTATTCAGTAAAACGTCTTTATTTATAAAATCGCCAAAATGAGGGTAAACCAATTTTTTTTTCAATCTTCATATTTTTTTGCAAAAATTTTAAAAATGAAAACATTTTGCTACGATGCGCTATCGCGAACATAAACGTATGGGAATTTTTTATTGCAAACGAATTATCATTGAACTTTTGACCCCTCAATCGATTTTTTTGACCGCGCGCAACCCATTCAACGAGCACGCAAAATTTGTTGAAATACCAAATTGCGCAAAATATGTTGTCATGTAAACCACAAGTGTGGTACATGAATTTCTATTGTTTTTCAACGCTGATTCACGTGTTGCTGTCAGTTTTGAAATTTGACTCGCTTTTTATCGATATTATCCCCATAATTTATGTTTTTTGGTGAAATATTACAGTTTTTCCGAAGTACCAACTTTGGCAGTTGATATTTTTCCTCACCCTTTCGCAACACGGGTTTGGAACCGGCTTTGGGGGGTTTAAAAATAAATCTAAAAGTTCATGAAATTTTGCGTATAATCCGAATTTGCAATAAAAAAGGGGGGTTCCCACTTGAAATAAGAAAGTTGGTGTCAGTTGCGCAATTGCGCGCAGCAAAATTTTTTCATTTTTGAAATTCTGGCAAAAAAAAATGAAGATTCAAAAACAAAATTTTGTTTACCCTCATTTTGGCGATTTTAAGGGGGTGATCCATTGGATAGAAGACACCCTGTATATTGATTGTCTCGAACTCCCACTTTTCATCATATTTTAACAAGAGTCATTGCTGGATCCAAAATCTCTTTCGATGGATATGCGTAGCTGACACACTGGGGAGGACCGAGTTACTAAGTTGCATTAGCTCCCCGCCTTTTAAAATGAATTTGCAAGAGTTGATAGACCTTCATTTTTTGTTCTTCATTCTTGAATCGTGCAAGTAACATCAAAACAAACCATTTTCCAAAAAAAAAGCTCCCAGCTCGACGATATCTTTGTGGCCATTAACGTAGAAACCTTTGCCGACTAAGGTGAGCTAATCAACGGTGATTTAGAGTCACGAGATTGTGCTTCAGTTTTCGCACAGTTCGAGAGAAAACTTGGCGTTTGCAATGATTCAGTCACGACATGGTCAACTTTATTGCAAGATTGTAGTTCAGAAATCGAATAGGCGTTTACAGACTCGTACTGGTCCTTGAAACTCAAGCAATATCCGTCAAGCAGTATAGGTTAGTAGGACAACAACGGCTTAATTTTATCAACTGTTAAACAAAACGTAATTCATATCTAAGGAACCTACTTAGAACTTTTGATACTTAGAGTGGGAGTCCGATATCGTCTTATGAACCCCCGAGTGTCTGTAAAACCATGGTTTAGCAGGCCGGAGATCCGGGCGATCAATAGGTTACGGGTCCAATCACGGATTGTGCGGGGCGTACCTGCATCGCATTGGGGTCAGGGATTCTTCGAGTGGTGACGTTTGTGGCAGGGAAGAGGAAACTTTGAAGCACATCTTCATGAATTGTCCAACGAACTGGCTGGCAAGACACCACATGCTGACTTCAGTTGGTCGTCATTTGGAAAATCCACCATATTTTGAACAAATTATCCATTGCAAACTGTTATCCGTGTACAAAGAAATATGCACTTTCATTGAAACACTCAATACAAACATTTAAAACAACAAAAATTAATAGGTAAAACATTAATAGGTACCTAACAATTTATAAAGCTGTTATTTTATACAGTTGTTATTTTGCAATAAAAGCTTCATAACTATGGCTGCTTGCTAAAGCCAAATGAAGGAAAAAACAACTTTTAATACGTAATACTTCAACCAAAATATCATACTTTGCATCATTGAAGAATGCTCTGAACAAATCTAGATTCTGACATTCTCGCCTGCGTTGGACCACGACCACCATTTAGGGCCTTACGGCTAAAATTCAAAAACATGGAAAATTAAACTACGGACATCTGTTCGCTTTGTACATCTGATTTCCATTATTTGCTAGTTCCCAACTTCCCGAACTATTTGAATTAGTTTTCTGTCTTCTGATTTTTATGGTATAAGCACTTCAATGTTGGAAAAAGAATCATTGAACGCCTAAACGATTATCGTTGATGGACCGTTCATGTTATTCGCCTATTGTAGGCGCATGTCTTAAGTAGGCTTTTTGTCCAGCTTCAACATTCAACCTGCATTTCGTAATATTTTCCAACGATATCCGCCCATCGTTTTTGTGTGTTGTGTCAAACTGATGTTCCCACGCGAGTCGGTCTGAACTTCTTTCGTTGGAAATTGAGGTCAGATTTATCCTTTCACTTTTCATGCGTACAGGAAGTGCGGGTTATCTCAGCTCCCTAAAGGGTTGAGACATGCGAGACAAGTTGCTCGGAAACACATAATCTTCATTAACAGCGCTCTTATTTTTTGGAGAAAAAAAAAACGCAGCAAATTCTTTCACTGGGGTTTATTATTCAATTGGCTTGCGTTCATGATTTGAATTTCTACTAAGCTTTGGAGTGTGCGTGTTTCACAAGTGATAGAGCGATTATTGTATTTCAGGAGATATGCATAGAGCATATTTGGATTGATCAGTTGATCATATATTTAAAAAAATTGTTGCATTTCAATAAGTTCCTTTGAATATAAAGCATAATTCGCTCCATATCTGAATGTTCTATCAAAACCGAACTTCTTCAGAAAGTTATACGACATTGTAATATTTCTCATTTTGAGATAAGTATTCTTTAGCCCCATTAACTGTTGTAGTCATATAATTGATTAAAAAGAGGGATCTGATTAATATTGATAACTGAAGACAATCGTGGAAGAGGGTGCTGTGCAATATGTCTGTTGTCGCTGGAGTTTTGACAGTTTCCAAGGTTTTATGCATCTTTCTTCCAGTTGGTAATGGCTCCGATTCTTTAAAATTAACCGTTCCCAAGATAGTAGAGTTGATAGTTTAAATCTGTTTTGTTCCACTTTTCAACGGGCAGCCTTAAAAATCGTTTATTCTATGTGCGGGTAGGTTTCCACTTGAAAAGTTTTGCAAAAATGTTGAAAGCTACTGATAATCGATTTACGTTGATGAGAATTAATATGGGAGCATTAATTGTTGAGAGATTCGATAAACCGGCCCTAAGACTGGGTTAAAGCATCACAAAATCCAGTAATAGTTCATTTCTGTTGAATGCTGAATGAAGAGGAAGTACTGTAATTCGTTCCAGAATCAAAATGTCAACTAGCATTGCAAGTTTTGTGTTACATCCATTCAGTTTTGTGTTTCTGTGTACCTTCCTCCACACTCCATCATGCATCATTACTATTAATCTGGAAATCAATAATTAATTAATTATTGCAACTCACTAGCGTTTCAAACATCTCTCCAGGCGGATTACGACATTTTCTTGAACGCCTCCCTGTGAATTTCATTACAGTCTGATTAACTAAATCTTTTTCAAGACCCTTGTCCTCAAATGTGGCACCAACAAAACCTGAAGGTTCCCTTGATTGATTTTGATGAAACGTGTTCATTATAGATTGAGTTGATGTGATTGAGTTGGCAGTGTGGAGGTACGTGGTGTACCAAATGTGTAGTATGTTAGTATTTAAACGCATCAATTTCACATGCCATGTACTTACTGGACGACTTCTTTATTTGCGCAGGAGTGCCATCAACCCTCAACTACGTGCCGCTCGACGTCTCCTACACCACGGCGCCTAAGCTGAACCCCTATCCCGACTGGGACACGAACGAACAGGGGAATTGCAACGGGATCACCACCACCTACAGAGTCAAGGTCGACGAGTGCGACAGGCTCTGGGTACTGGACTCGGGTACCGTCGGAATCGGTTAGTCACTTCTCAAGTGTGTGATGGGTTTGGTTGGTTCCCCCTTACCGATTCTAGAATCCACCACCTTCTAACGTCACCTGTCATCCTCTGAGTGTTGCGGGCATTAATCGCCTCAGTCCTTGAAGGGGCAACTACACCATCCCAACACGTTCTACATTACAGTTAACTATAATATTCAAATGAACCGAATAAGGTGAAGAACACCACATACAACTTGGATGAGTGAAGTTGTAGTTTTCATCTATGTTAACCCTCTCAAATTGTCTAGTTATTGATATAATTTATACGTGTCTATTTTATCAACGAATATACGCTAAAAACCATGGGGTTTCAAGATTCAGAACGGTAAACCTACACCAAAAAACAAATCCAATGCTGAACAGAGCTGTTTCCGTAAAAATTAATCCCATGACCCATTACAATTGTCAATTACTTTTGCGGCATTCACATTACATGAAATGACCAACGATTATGCAATTATTTTTTGGCCATCCCAAGAAATGGGAAAGGGAATATAAATTGTCATCACATTGAAGAAGCAAAGTTGATGGTGAATGACATTAAAATTCGTTGAATAGATTAATCCTCTGTTAATTTTTTCAATTCCTCAATATTTTCAAGGAGACGAAAAAAATTACTCCAAATACCCATAATTTCCAATAGAAAACCAAGTCCAAAAATTCCAGGCAGCAGGTCAACGGGTTCAGGATCTTTTCTCTCTCGAAACAATCAAAAACCCCACTCGTACTGTAGGAGTGCACTGTAACAGTGCCCACGATAGAATTTCAGAGGAAAAGTTCTGAAATACGTTTCAATACCTAACCAAAATTTCTTTAAACAAAAATTGCCCTCTCCATTTCCCTCCTGCCAAAAAAAGTAAAATTTCCGAGATTTTCTACTTAACACTGGGGTCGAAATAGATAAGAATCACAAAAATCGATTGACAATTGTGGCGACGACATTTGTTTAAATAACACGCTTTCTCTTCATTTTTTCCTTTCCAAATGTTCGTTTTCCCATCAAGAAATTCGAAATTTTGAGGTTTGTTGCACTACTGAAGTAAAATATTACTTCACGTAAGTACATACATGTACTAATCTTAGTATTATGCTGCAATTCTGTAGTTGAACAATCATGCAAAATAATTAGAAATTGAGGCATGGGAGGCCTCCATTACAATTTTGGTGGACTTTTTTTATTTTATTAACTTCCGTAAATTCCTGGCCAGGTGTATACGAATTAGAGGAATATTCATAAATATATATGTGTTTTGGGCATATACCAACATGAGTAGAGACACGATAATTTTTACCTGCTTGCTGACAGATGTGTTAGGCTCAGAATATTTCGTCTATTTAGGTGATATCATCGTCCATAGAAGGACTCTTGAAGATAATTGTACACGGATAAAAATCTCTTTTATTACAAACTAATGTCAAGGATTGGGTAGGAGTCCATAATAATAATAAAGAAATACACAATCAATTCAAAGTATGGAGAAAACACAGTTTTTTTTACTAATATCCCAAACCAATCCATCGATTTGGTCAAAAATTCAGATGAGCTATACCTCAATAAGCACAGTAAAAATGTTGTATCTTTCATGAAATCCTGAGCTCATGTAGCTCACTTATTCATCGCTCCAATTTAGACCGATGAATTGTGTTCAACATGTACAGGGGTTTAAATTTTATATTCAAATAACTCTAATTCCTATTTTATTCGAATCATACTTTATTTTTAGGTAACACCACTCAACAAGTCTGCCCGTACGCTCTCCACGCTTTCGATTTGAAAACAGATCGTCATCTTCTAAGGTAAATTGCGATGAATTACAGCTGAATATTGAATCCCAAAATTGGTGATTTCCCCGATGATTTAAGAACAAAACATAATCATCAAATCAATCATGTTTCAGGTACCAATTCAAGGAAGACGACGTTAATGCCAACACTTTCATCGCTAATATCGCCGTTGACGTTGGAAAAACGTGCAATGACGTCCACGTTTACGCCTCTGACGAGTTGGGTTACGGACTTCTTGTGTACAGTTTGATTGAAAACGACTCCTGGAGGTTGGTTGCTTTACTTAGGAGTGAAGAACGCATTTAGCTAAGAGATATGTTAATGTATTTGAAAGTAGTTGATTTAACTCGATAAGTGCATAATTAGGTCTTGACTCCGGTTCCTAGAGCTGCTATCTGCTGTGCAGGTTGAGGAAAAGAGATGATGTAGAAAGAAAACAAGGAAAAAATGGAATGGATTAGTTGAACCTTCCAAGGGCCAAGGTGGGTAGGCTGCAACACCCTTGTGTTGGCCAAAAAGCTTCAAGTGCTCAAGAGTTTCAAGAACCGGGTTTAAGGCCTATCCAGATCCATCACGATCTCGGGGCTTCCAAAAAACATGGGGAGGAGAAGAAGCAAGAAAAGCCTCGGAATAGGGAGAATAACAGGGGTAAATGGTTAATTTTTAAGGCGTTATATTTGAGAGGTTTTTGTCCATTTTGCCTATGGAGGCAGTGGGAGGGAAAGGCGCGTTAAAAGGCTCTGCTGACATAGATATTGGCTAGTTGCGCCTTTCAAGACCCCTGGCGATTAGCCTGCAACACGAAGAAGATACCCCGAAGCTGGAAAACCTCAGGTTTATGCTCAGGAGTGGCAGTTTCAAGAAACGAGATGAGGAAACTATTCATAGCCATTACACACAAGAAGTTGTGACACATGGGACATACCTATGTGGGATTCATGACTTTTGACTATGACGAGGGGGAAGGAGGTGTTAGCTATAAATACTTAGATGATATTCATGTAATGCATGTATAGGTGATACTATCACTTGAAATCGTATGATTTGATACGTATATACGACGCAAACTGCGTGTTTGATTTGATTTCGTTAAGAAATAAAAAGAGTGCTAGAAGCTTTGAAGTTATTCCAGTTCTTTATATAGAAAACTAGGAGGCTTTCTTTATGGCACAATCAGTTAGGAACTGGCTAAAACCTCTTGCACGTTATAATAAATACAAGTATCACAGTACTTTTTGTAAAAATACCCAGATGCCTCTATAATATCAATGGCATGCTTGCTTTAGTGATGATACCACGTGAAATCAAAGACGTTTTACACATATTTCGCAGGGTAACGATTTTTAGCGACACAAATTCCAGTTCATGATTAACAATTGCTGGACTGAATTTATCAATCACACAGGTGTTTGATTTGACTTTATTAAGGAATACAAGGAGCCTTGCTTGGAACTTAGTTATTTCAGCTCTTTATATAGAAACACGAGGAAGTTTATATCATAGTACGATCAGTTTGCTACGCACCAAAACCCCTTGCACATACTAATAAATACATGTGGTTGTCACAATAGTTTTTGTTAAGTGATATATCAGTACATATTCAGGTCTTCATCAGTATGTTTATATAAGTGTTTGATTTCTATAGGTTCGAGCATGGGTTCTTCCACCCAGATCCACTTAGAGGCGATTTCAACATCGGAGGTCTGAACTTCCAATGGGAAGCTGAAGGTTGGTAAAAGTACTTCTAGGATTTGAATTTAACATTTCAAAGCGGAGAAATAGAACATGATCTTAAATCCGTATTTGACCTTAACGATTCTATTGCCATGTGATTTTTTTTAAACTATGTTGAAATCACCCTTATTCATGATACTAAACTATATACATTTTTGCTTGGTTAACAACTACGGGTTTTAATGGCTGAGGGTTCAAAACATGATGAGGCAATGAAGATTGATAAAAAGTTTATGCATGCACAAATCCTACTATTGCGTGGGAAAAGATGGTGACTATCTGAAACCCAAAACGAACAATCCCTGGAAAATTTAATTAAATCAACAGAAATGCTGTATGTAGTTAATCAACATTGTTTGAAAGACAATCTTATGAATAACATTCAAATGTTGTTTATATCTATCTACGTATCCATATGTATGTATGTGTGTTTCTAATAGACGGCTAAACTGCCGAACCGATTTGGATAGAATTGATCCTGAAATGATTAGAGAGTTTAGGCGCACAGGTTAGGTCAGAATCTCCAAATCATTCTTCTGCGCCATAAACATCAGTATCCTTTGACCCGATTTGTTTGGTTCCCGAACTTTTGTTATTAAGGTAGCTCGCAGGCAGTTAATCTACGAGAATTGTATACTTCGTAGGAAGCTTGGGACGGAAAACCGATTACAAACTTAATTTCAGCCATATAAATCGTATGAAACTAAAATTTATAGCTATCTTGGGACTGATACTTGAAGTTGCTTAGGTCCGGGATCGGCTCTGTGGCTCCAAAAGCAAATTTCTGGCATATGAATCGTATGAATTTTAAATTCGGTGCTATCCTTCCCAATTGATTTGTTTGTTTGTCAAACTGTTACTTTTATGGTTGATAACAGACAGATTGTTGACGGCAAGACATTGTGAGAGCTGGAGAAACCTTCCACAAGACTGGTATATTTCCTGCAAAGCACGGGTTTCCCGCTAGTTGCATATAAACCTGATTAAGTTCGAGGAAGTAGTACGCTTTAAAGGATTTTACCTTCATAAAGGCGCAGAGGCACTTACGGGAATTGAAATCTTCTTTCATCAATAGTAAAAAGTACCCACTTGAATCATAATTCAACCTGTTCGTCTTAGATCCTGTATGTTTTTACTTAGCAAACTTTTGTATTCTTGGTTAGTTGGATGTTGTCCTTAAGGGCTTTTGTTATAAGTCTGCTGGTTGCATGTCTTTATTTATTGGATTTATCTGATGTGAATTTGAACTGTTAGGTATATTCGGAATGGCGCTCTCTCCCAGGAACGCGGCCGAAAGATTCCTCTTCTTCCACCCGCTGGCGAGCAACAGGGAGTTCATGGTGTCCACCAGCGTTCTCAAGGCCAGACCCAACAAAGACTCCTACCACCAGGTTGGTCACCTTTGAAAATCATTTTTATGGGTACTATATCACTCTTTATATGGTGTCTAGTAGTTCATCCTGAACTGCCAAGAGTAAAGGAGGTGATGGCATGGAATGGAACCCCTTCCAACGGCGAAGGCGTTATGCCTACAACACCCTGCAAAAACCCCTCCGAAGCTAAAAAGCATCAGGTTTATGCTCAGGGTTGGCAGTTTCAAGAAAAGAGATTGGAAAACTATCAATATCCATCACCCACAAGAAGTTTGGCCACTTCAGACATACCTATGTGAGATTATTGACTTGGAACACATAAATGAAGCAATAATTGCTTCAACCTCCAGATGAATTTGGTTTCTTTGTATCTTTTATTTGTACACACATACTAATCAACAGCTATTAGGCTTATTTGGATGCTACTTAGCGCAAAAATACACTAGCTAGCACCAAAAACAGTTTGAAAATACCTTCCAAGATAAGTGAATGAATTGTGGTGAGAGATTGGTTACCAGAGATTGGATGATACTGTAGATAGTAGCTGTTATATACCTCTACTATGACAGTACTGAGAAGCTTCAAACTATTATTAAAATGTTAAGTTATTTCCATATTGTATAGCTCTTCTGTACAGATGAAATGGAACTTTTGGTACGTGTTCCTCTCCGTACGAGTGTAACTGTAAGGATGTTGTCACCCACAGGAAGAAAATTAGTCATTTTAGGGCCCTTTTCACCAAACTCGATCAAAAGGGGGATCCAGATAAGAACTTGAAAGCTGCAAAAAGGTACAAGCGTTAACTTTGGATCAATTTGTGATCCACATTGATGAAAGCAAAAACGAAAACGATAACTCACACCTCTAACCGGAAACGCACTGCACACACTTAGTGACTCTTCAGGTACCACCACACCGAGGATCGACGTATCGCAGATATGATTGGTGTGTGTGGACCGATGTGTCGGCACCCATCATGGTGCGGTTTACAGCTTGCTGTGCCCTCACCAGAGGGTTGTTCCGAAGGCAGTTCGTAGTTCCTGTATATAGCATGTTGTTTTAATCCCAGTTCGTTGGAGAGCAAGTTACCATGAAGCCAAGTTTCAGTGAAGCAAATAAGGTCGAAATTAATAGCAGAGGCAATGGAGCTCAAGTGAGAAAGTTTAGCATTGAGTTCGCGTACATTCTGATAATACACGGACATCACTGGCCGTTTTTCGGGGGCGACTTAGCTTTATCGGGGATAGGGACAATGGTAGGTATGTCATTTACGTATTTAATCGTTTTGTCTAAATCCCCCTTCTTCTTTAGCTCTTCCAACTCAGCACGCAGCGAACCCAAGTAATTCCGCTCTCTCTGGGTTCTATCCTGTGAGATTTGGTACGGCGGCGGACGTCTCGATCGATTTTCTGCCAAGATTCGGGTTGCTACTAGCGGATTATGCATTGTCACGACCAAAGGACGAGGCTTTACTGGAACCGCGGTAGATTCCCCACTAACAAGACGGCCCACTCGGGCAACTCTCGCCACCGCTGACTCAGAGTCAATGGAGAAGCAATGCAAGGCTTCCTTAAGAAAATTTTTCTCCTTGGCCACACGAACTGAGATCGGGTCCTCTGCCGATCTCTTTCAAGGTTGATCGAAACTGACGCTGAGGATCCAGTCCTAACTAGGGCACACAAACATGACTACATACGGAATCAAACATAATAATTTGTAAGGTGGAATCGTCGTCTAACGGTATTGTTTCTAAAATAGGTCTACATATCAATGCATCCCCTAGAAGTCATTTTGTTGAGATTAAAATTGAATTTCGATGCGTTTGGAGTTTACTCAAGAATGCAGAAGGTTAAAGTCGTTACGAGATGCCAAAAAGGTTGACCGACTTCACTCCATTGTTAATTATGAACTGCTCGTTAAATGTTGAATGAAATATTGCGTACACACTTGTCAAGTGATATTAGCCAACCTGGAGGAAGGTTGCGACCGAGGTACCAGACTGTGAAATTGTTCTCTTCTTCAATTAACGTGTGAGTCTTCCCTTGGGTCTGAATCGAATGTTTTTCACTGGGGACTAGAGTTCAACGGCTATGAAAAGCCCCCACCAACCAATATTCATATAAGTTATTGGTAAAGTATATCGCACCCGTCGTAGAATAAGGAAACAAATTTTAAAATGTCGTTTCTAAGTTAGCACTGGTATTGAATTGCTGGAAAGGTCTATTTTGCCATTCGCGAAGGAGCAAAACTTTGTACTCGATTTCCCAAAAATCAGCTTTTTGGAGTTTTTCCCTTATTCCGTGTCACGTGCGATACGAGAGAGGCAAATCATTTTAATTTGACCCCATCGCACTCCCCATATTGCACCTTTTAAGAAATCTATAAACAATGTCCCAATACAAATATTAAATTAATCAAAGGACAATTAAATTAGGTAATAAACATTAATCATGGAGAAAATACAAACTGCGAGTTTTCAATATCGATGTAAAAATATCAAAGCTTTATTTTCAATTATGATATTCATAATGGACCAAGAAAAAGTAGGCCAACCTCCAACCTTTCTGTTAAGTCTCGCCCAAAACAGTACCACAATCAGGGAAATTAAAAAGGAATTAAGTATGATCAACGTGTTATCTTTATCGCTCTAGTTTTGAATTGAATAATACTATTAGCCATTATTGGTATCGACTTGGAAGATAATTTATAGATCGATATATAAGATCTCCCAGGAGTTTTGCACAATCCACTCCTAAAATTCTACAACTCATTTCCGACCAAAAGTGCCTCTTATCAATTTTTTTTTAGAGGCTTCGTTTTCGAGTTATTCGCGATTTAAATTTATTAGCAATTAATTTTTTTCGTGTTTTCGACATTATGTCACTAAAACTGTTATAACTCCTTCAATTTTAGAGATAGATCATAGATGCTAGAAAGAGCGTTAAATTCTCTATCTATTTGATGTCAGATAACATTTTTTTCATTGCATTGAAGATTTGCGATTGCCGCGCGAAATGGCAGTTTTGTCAGAATCTTGAAATCGCCTGTTTTTCATCTCGCCCAGTAACCCCATTAATACTTGAGACACAACTGTGCAGACCTGGTAAAACGTAGCCAAAATGTCAGCTTTCTAACGGTGTGGTCGTTTGGTTTTTAAACATATTTTCAGTTAACGAAATGGTGTTTAACTGCAGGAAAACGTGCGTTTCCTGTTAAAATTGAGGTTGGGGTGTTTTTGACCTTCGTCACTAAAACGGCCGTAACTCCGGCGTTTTCGAAGTATTAAATACAAATTTTGCACATCTAAGGATACCGTTGGGAAGAACATTGAATTTTCCATCGTCTCAGTCTTCAACAGTGATTTTTCAAAGGGAACTAAAAGGTTAAAAGCTAGCCTTAAAAGTCAATTTTGTCAAATTTTGAAATAACGCTTTTTTAATGGCTCATTAGTCTCTCTTGATTTTAATGATGAGAATGTTTTAATTTGAGAATGTCATTTCAATGGCATTACTTGAAAAATTTATGTTTGATTAAGGATTAAGGCTCTACTAAACAGACTGAATGACTGAATTGATTTCCATCAATTCATTCCGTGGATGCCCTTAATCAAACATAAATTTTTCAAATAATGCCTTTGAAATGATATTCTCCTCCCAGAGATAGAAAATAAATTTTAGCTATGCAGGTTTTTTTTAACCTCAATTGCGCTTAAAAACACATTTTTTTGCCTAAAATCTCAATTTTCTCAAAAAAGTTCCCTCTAAAAAATAAAAACTAATTATACCATTGGAAAGCTGAGGCTTTTGCGCATTTTTTAGGCTTACAGGCTCAAAAGTATCAAAATGCCTAAAAAAATTCCAAGACGCATCTTTGGTCGGAAATGAGTAGTAGAATACGTAGGAGTCGGATTGTGCATAACTCCTGGGACACCCTGTATAACACCTTCCACCATGAAATGTGTTGGTTTGAGAAACTGCAATAGTGTCTTAATAACTTAAAACCATTTAGATCTTGGAATTTACAGTGGGGAGTCCACCGAGGTATCGAAACTTGAAAAGGGTGGTTATCTTATCTGCTGGTTATTCCAACTGTGAAAGCAACTGCCTCGGAAATTTTATGAATTCATTTGTACAATGTTAAACTCTATTAGCAAAAGGTTTAATCTTTTTTGTAAATGTTTAACTTTTTTGCAAAAAGATTAACTTTATCTGTAAGAAGACTTAAGTTATTTGTAACAAGTTTAGTTCCATTTGCCAAAAGATTAATTTGTTTTACAAAAAGATTAACAATTTTGCGAGTACAATATACATCTCTGTTGTATACATTCGTCCCCATACCTGCATACCTCATTCTATGATCGTCCCTCCATCAGTTCCAGGCCTTGGGAGAGCGCTCGAGCCACTCGACGGCTGAAATTATGACCGAGGACGGTGTCATGTTTTTCAATATGATTGACGACAACGCCGTCGGATGCTGGAACTGGAACACCCCGTACAGGTGAGAAGTTAGCGCCTCGTTACAGCTTGAATGGTTCAAGAACTAACTAATTATATTCTGTCAAGCAAAACTATGAAAATAGGTACTCAAAAAGTCCTTATTTCGATTGATCCGATGGATACCGAATAACATCAATGCAAACCTACCAAGGGCGGACCTAGGCTTACATTTGGGGGGGGGTCATTGTTAAAAAATGTAATACATTTTCACCAAACCAAAGCCAAGTCCTTACCTAAAGACTCAGTTTAATTCATATTTATACACTTCACTTGTCGGTTTTTAATCCATGTTAAAATAGGTCTATCTTCAACATTTTTTCCCATACAATAATTATCTGAGAAAGAAAAAAGTGTGTTTGCAAAATAAGCTTATTATAAATTATAAAATTAAAAATTGGGGTACATGACCCCCTTGAACCCCCCCCCCCCTGGGACCGCTCTTGAAACCTACTGAATTTCAGCCTTAATTCCGAAAGTTTTTTTGCTGTTTCTAGTTGAATTGAAGCTATAATATCTTCAAGCTTTTTATTTCAAAGCCAAAACTTCAAGTTTAAAGGTGACGGAAATGTGAAATTTCAGCCTTGTTGGCTTCTCAATTACAATAATGGTCGTTTCTAATCGTTCAACAAAAGTTGTAAAAGTTGGAATAATAAGCAACTGTTTTGGAATTGGTTTACAATACATCACCTGAGAGTTAAAACTAACTCTCAAACAAATAATTGACTCTCAGGTGAAGGAGGATCGTGTACACCGGTTCCAAGGATATTAAAGATTTGTGGAAATAAACTGACAGGAAATTGGTTCAGCCCTTTCAAAAGCAAATGTTTATTTTCAACAAACAGACAACTTCATAGTTTTTGAAGTGAAGTTTTGGCGTGTTTATGAGTATTTTAGACCCTTAAGAAGTCGCGGAATCATTTTGGTTCACAGGGTTGGAATTCAGATCTCCTTAAACCGTATTTGTTTTTATTGGCCGTGTTTTAAACGAAAACTAACAATTTAGTGGGAGGTTGCCATTCTTTCTTGGCCTATCACAAAAGGTCATTACAGAACATAATACCTAAACCAAAATGCACACGAATCAAATCGTGTGGAAGTCAAGATTCACCCAAAACTGATTATTTGATATCGCGCCTTCGTTTTGCATTTAATTATGCATGTTTTTGGGCTTTAGAAAATCCTTTAGGTGGATGAATAAAACAGAATCATTCACAAGTAGAATCGGTCCCAAAGGTTGAACATACTTTCTGAGTATAGATCGCGAGTTAAAACGCGCGGAAGGGTTGATGACACGACAACTCATCAGGTTGTTCCTACCATAGCTTCGTAATTTCTTACTTCGATTGGAGGAATCCATTAGATCGTTTGAAATTCTATTGCACTTAATTGGTGATGACCGTCTCCCTTTAAGTGACAAAGAATCTCGTTAGAAAATTAGTCTTATCTTTCGCGCGTTGACTGCTTTCACCCATTAAATTAGGAAAACGAGAAGGGAACGTGAAGAATCAGGTTCTCTATGTAGGGACTAGTTCATTAAAATGTATGGGAGCAAAGACAGTCGTACAATTATAATTCAGATACTTAGGTATTGAGTTTGGAGTCTGAATTCCGACACGTTCACCTTGCTCTTGTTCTTCTTAGAATTTGCTCTTCATACGCTACGCTACCTTCCTGGTTTCGAACTTTCTCATGAACGGATAAAATATACGGTTGACGAGACTAATGAACGGTTGAAAAAGGCGATTTTACATTTATTTAAAAGAAAAAAAAAATCAAATGGCCATATTACTGCCTTGTCACAAAAAAAGGTTTGCATGGATGGTTGAGCCACTTAGTTTTCTCTAATCGATAACACGAATTTAAAGATAATTAAAATGTTGTAAATATTCATAAATTATGTAGATTATAAGCGTGTTAGAAGGATTTAAGGGATGCGAATCCCACGGGAGCCAGCAGACGCCTTCAAATGAGTGAGTCGACATGTATTGCGGGTCTGTCACATTAATTAAGTAGAGGTCACATAATATATTATTATAGAATCGAGTTGAAATTGATAAGAGATATAAACCGCTCTCCCCTTCTATCCGCCAAGTTTCAACATGGCCAAACCGCTTAAACCTGAAAAAAGTTATGCGAAAATCATGAATGAATAATTGATTTCTGGGAGATGCAATTCGTAAAGGATCATCCATAGCCTAATTCGCTAATCCCCTAAAAATGTCATCAAAATTTAGTGGAAACTGCGGCAATTAGGTTTGTTTCAAGAATTTAATGTTTGGGCATGTGCAGCAATTTCTGATGATTCTATCATTCAAAATTTGTATGAGGTCAATAGACCAGTTTTTGTAACATACCTCCAAATATGATGGATTGATTGATAGATTGAACCTCAGGAAATGGTGGATTTTGGATTTGCTTATGCGCGAGGTGAACTGTTGTTTCTTAAGCTATGAAATTCACAGGGGTCCGTGGTCATATGCATATTCCCCACGTTCCCTAAAGAATCTAACAAAATCTGATGAAAACTGGACCAATCAAAGCTCGATGCACGGATTCGCGGATACGTAACTGACACACAGACAGTCAGATAAAATGAATCGAAACGGAAGTTTTTCAGCATGGTCTAACTAGTCAAATGCAAGTGAAAATTTATATTTTCAAAGACAAAATTGTTCAACACCCTAAAGTGATAATAAAGGTATAATACCCACTTACGAGTACAATTCATTGCCAATGGGTGTATGCTTGGAAACTATATCTGCTCAGTAACCCATACGTGTACTAAATTAAAATAGCTGTAACCTGGTCTGTAATTCAAGGAATGCGGAATAATTTCATTATGCCAACACCTGAGAGGCGCTGCAATATATTACACGTCAAAAAACGTGTTACTGCATATAAATAATTAATAAGGATTTTTGAAAATTTCAACTCACTTAAATTTTACTCAACAGTTGAAAAAAGGCAAACGTGTTTGAGCGAAATTCGTCAAATTTTGTGCGAAACCTCTTCAGACTGTTAAAATAAATAAATCATGAATGTGTGCAGTGGAAGGACGGATTTTTCGTTTCTTGAAATCCCAATCATGACATCGGTTGTGTCTTTTTGCCCGCTTGAATCTTACACAATGTATGCATTTAAGTGGACGTAATATGTGATCAATTAAAGTATTGAATCAATTAATGATTTTTTCATAAGATTCAGCTTTTTGTCTCGATTCAATTTGATACGATAATTCGTTACAGCGCTGAGAACCATCAGATCATCGCCAAGGACGACGTAGGTCTGATCTTCCCTAGCGACGTCCGCGTCCGCTACGGCCACCTCTGGGTCATTTCCGACCGGATGCCCAACCACCTCATCGACAAGCTGGATTTCGTCAATGACATCAATTTCCGCGTCTTCTTCGCCCCTGTCAAAGAGGTAATTCATATTGGATCCCAGTTGCGCACAGAATCTTGAACAGAAGCAGTGTCTTCACATGACACAGAGAAAAGCTTGACGCAGAATAATTATTCCTAATTTCATGGGACCGTAAAACAATGTTTTACAATCGAGTTCACACAAATTAATTTACATACAAAATGGTTCTTAATGAAATGATAATTGATTTGGTTCACATTTTACTGTCCTTTTTTTTTTTTTTTTTTTTTTTTTGACTTTGTTTATTTACACTGTTACCGTTTAACATTAACGGTTACACAGTGTAACATAACATATTGGATATAGCACTTTCAGAAATTTAAAGTTTGTATTTACTTCTCAAGAGGAGTTAAGTAATTGGGAACATGAGATGCAGTTCTTCTGTTGTTCATAGTTGGTGTTTTACTCGATGTTGAGGAAGTTGCAGAATATATATCTGGGGCGTGTTAGGCGAGGTGATGATGGAGGTTGCAGCCCTTCCGCAGCTAGTGGGTTGAGGTGGTCGCGGTTTTTGAGAATGAAGGCAGATGTGTATTTGATGAGAAGTTCTGAGGGATTGAGGATGTTGAAGTCATCGTAGATTGTTCTATTTCTCACATAAGGCGGAGTGTGTATGATTCGGCGTTGGAGGGTTGAGTTTTGTTGTTGTTCGATCCTTCGGAATTCCGATTTCGAGCATGTTCCCCAGATCGGAAAGGCGTACGTCCATATAGGTCGGATAAGTGTTAGGTATATCAACACTTTGTTGTGAAGTTGCACTGTGGGGTTGTCTAGAAGTGGTCCTGCAACTGCGATATTTTCATCTGTTTCGAGTAGAGCAAGTTTATCCAGTGCACACCCACTTCGTTTTTTGAAATGGGAATCTCCAGTTTTCCCAAACCACATCCCGAGTAATGACTCGGTACACTCCCTAGGAGTTATTCATCGTTACGTAGCACAAATAAGCAAAACCCATCAGTAATGTAAACTTTGAATACTTTGGAATATCATATTTTCTGAGAGTCGTTGACAGTAACATTTCTGCTCAACTCTGCAAGAACCAAAACGAGCCACGACGGTTTACTGTGCTTGTAGTTGAAGAGTAGCACAATAACTGATTACGATGCTATATCATCCTAACTTACTTAACATTTCCATTATAACATTATAAATAAGGTTAATCGTATCGAATAATTAACAAATGACCTATTCCCAACCAAATTTCATTTCAATTCATCAATTTTTCCAGGTGTTGAAGGGCACCATCTGCCAGAACAAGTTCGCTTCAGCAGGGATCAGCTACGTTCCTGAAATTCCATCTGGCAAATACAGCGGATTTTCACGAAGGCCTCTCCTGTCTGAAACCTTGTCCAGCAACCACTACTCTCGTTATTGAAAAAACATTACCCAGCAACAACAAAACGAAGCAATGTTAAAATAATGGTCAAAATCACTATAAGCTAGAAAAATTGACCCTATTCTGCCATTTCGGATGGGTACAAGAGAACTTTGATTTCTAAAACCCTAAGAACATTATCTAAGGAGTTAAATAATGTTAACTTAAAACTTCTATTTTTCAAAATCTACTTAACGAAAAGGAACTCTACACTTCAAACTTTCGCTCACGTTTTGGTTGCTAAGTATACATAAGTACCATAACATATTGATGTGCTCTTTTATTCTGTAGTATACGAACTGAAGATGGTATACTAGTCGAAAGCTCCCAAAACTTTAATAGGTTCGATCAAAATATTAGATAATATATAATGTAATTCAGAATGTTAAATGTTTCACCTCTTAAACTTTCATAGCTAAATGCAAAGGCCACATAGCGCTGTTATGAAATCCTCATGGGCCTGGATAGATACATATATTTAGGGCATCTACTCAAGGGATTTACAATCCCAGATAGAAATGCATATTAACTACAGTTTCAAACAAAACCATTTCCTACTAGTACAAGTACAAGTACAAATACAACTTCCGATTTCATAAAGAACGATGTACATAGGTACCATTCAAATTTTGTTTAGCGATTTTGTAATTGGTTAAAAATGAATTCAATTAAGTGGTTACGAGAAGATTCAACATTGACAACTAGTATAAAATCATAGGACTTCAAATACGATCGTTAGAATATTTTAACCTGTTCTTAATTATTTAAACCTTCAATTGTAAATATTTATATTTATTCACTGTAACGTAGACAGTGTTCATGTAGTTACCATATTTATATTGTATATATTCTTAATGCAGTTCTAAATAAAATACAATAGCATAAGCAGATATAACTACTGTAACGTTTCCTAGAATTTTCTCTATTCATTTCTGTGTTACCTGCCATAGTAATCAATCAAACCTTGATAAGCAGCAAACCAAAGTTACCTTATGTTTTTGTGGTAATTATTACACCATGATGTAAATTTGTAGCACCAGAATTTTTATACTTTTGTAATATAAATGAATAAATTTTGTAGTATAATAAATAATTGCTCAGAGAATCAGTTTTTTTTTATTTCTTGATCCTTTCCAAAAGCCAGTAAAATATGGTGAAGGGTTAAAATGTCAAGATCAGTCATTTAGGCGATGATATTTCGACGATTTACATAAATATGTGGATGTATGTGCCAGTGGCGGCTCCATCCCTGAAACCCAGGGGTCGTACACAGACCATAAGAGACAACCACGAAGGGGACGTGAGACAAAAATGTGCTTTTCTCGGCCAAATACAAATTTCAACTACCAATAAGCAAAGGAGATCAATCTTGTCCCCTTTCTCGGCTTCAAATCGAGAAAGAAAGCCTATTCAAGCTCGAAACTTCTTCGTTTATCCAGGTAAACCTCCCGAACCATTTACGTTTGTTAAAAGCGATTGGGAATATTGGCTTCGCCGATTCGAAAGATGGCGGAACATTTCAGGTTTGTCTGAGTTCGAGGAATCTAAACAGATAGATCTCTCATTTTGACGATGGGTCCAAAAGCCGAGATTATCTTTTCTACTTTTGCGCTTACAGAAGAGCAATCTTATTCTTACGAAACTGCAAAAGGACAGTTCAATCACTACTTCAAAAAGAAAATAAACGTAATTTACGAGCGGGCAAAATTTAACAAACGGTGTCAACATGAAGGTGACTCTGCATTGAAATACATAACCAATCTCCACGAGCTAAGCAGATCTTGTAACTACCGGGATTTAGCTGATGAGCTGATCAGAGACCGTATAGTTGTCGGCATCCGCGATGAAAATTTGTCTCTGAAACTACAAATGGACGAACATCTAACTCTCGAGAAAGCCAAAGCTCAGGTCACACAAAACGAGTTAGTCAAGTCTCAACAACAAATCTTACGCTATACGAAAATTTCCAGTAAAGAAGTTGACTCATTACAATATAATTCAAAACGGATGTTTCAATGTTTTCGATGTGGGGAATCCAAACCTCACAAAGTAGATAGCTGTAAAGCCAAGAATGCGACTTGCGGATTCTGTAAGCGAAAAGGCCATATTTCTAAAGCCTGTCTAAAACATAACAGAAAGACTAGTGTACAGAAAATAGCATTGAATGAGGACTCTTCTGACGCTGAAGAAACTCAGTACAGCCTCAGTACAATTTACGTAGAAAATGTAAGTAGTAGGAACAGTAGAGATAGGATTCCAGCCTATCGTATATCAGCCGAACTAGATAACAAACCCTTAAACTTCAAAATCGATACCGCTGCTGATATAACCTGTATACCCAAAACTGAATTTATTTCTTTGGGTAAGTCCATTCATGAGCTGACAAAATTTCCAGGTAATATAGTCCACGCCGGCAAAGGAAAATTGACCTGTTCTGGTTCCTTCTTAGGGAATCTTCGGTTGGGTACAAAACAGGTAGCAGAGTCAATTTACGTGATCGATAATCTCTGCGAACCTCTTCTAGGTAGACCAGCAATTTAACTATTGAAACTCATAAATTCATGGTCAGAGGAAATCGCCATTCAGTCGTGTGAAACAGATAATTCAACGTTCGTGAAAACGAGGAACGATTCAAATCAATTTTTTCAAATGTACCAGCCACAATGTTTGGACCCCCTTACTCTCTAAAAATTCGATCTAACGTGAGTCCCTACGCAGTTACAGCTCCAAGGCGTGTACCATTGCCACTTGTCAACCAACTCAAACGGGAGCTAGATGACATGGTGTCCAACGGTATCATCTCAAAAGTTACCGAAGCTACCGAATGTTGCGCACCTATCGTCGTAGCGACCAAGAAATCAGGGGCTCTAAGAGTATGTGGGGATTACACCGAATTAAATAAATGTATAATTCGTGAGAGATTGATTCTACCCACTACAGAAGAATGCTTGGCAAAAATTTGTCATGGGAAAATATTTTCTAAATTGGATGCCAAAATGGGATTTTGGCAAATTCCCTTAAGCAACGAAACAAAAAAGTTGACAACCTTCATTACCCCTTATGGCCGATACTGGTATAATAAACTCCCAATGGGGATTTGTTCTGCCCCTGAACACTATCAGAGACGAATGTATGAGATGCTGGACGGGATCGAGGGCTGTACGAACATGATGGATGAAATATTGATTTGGGGAGCAACTTGGCAGGAACACGACAAACGCTTAAATCTCGTTCTACACCGATTGAAGAGGGCCAACGTCACGCTTAACCACGAAAAACGCTTGTTTCGTCAAGCTTCAGTTTCCTTGCTAGGATTCGTGGTCAGTAGCTCAGGTCTGGAAACGGATCCTCTAAAAATTACAGAAATCCAAAACATGTCTCCCCCCAAAGACGTCACCGAATAACTCATGGGACGCAAGCTGAGGGCGATCGTTCCAATCTTGGACAGAAATTTAATTCCCAAAACTCCCAATGGCGAGGAAATTAAAGAGAAAGAAGGCGATCTACGGGGCCGAATGACAAAGTCGTTTGACCGACGATATGGGGCAGAGATCTATCTCCTCTTCAACCGGGTCGTCAAGTCTGGATAATAGACATGAATAAAAAAGGGACTATCTCCAGAGTTTTGGGTGCGCCACGATCGTACGATGTGGATATCGATTATGGGATCAGCAAGAAGAAACCCTGCGGGACTTATTCCAATTTAATTTAATTTTGATTTAGTGTGGAAAACCCGGAAGAGGGAAGATGTGATGATGAGTCAACCTAGCTATCATTCAACTCCATGATGTTGTCATTGGTTGCCTGGTTTCGAGAATAAAGATTCATTCAATTGCTTGCTTCTGAACTTGTATGTTCTTAATATTTTCTACTTCCAGAAATAATATTACAATTACAAATTCTTTACTTCACTGAACTTTACACACATGTCCACTCCTAGCGATGATGATCCTTATAGCTGTAACCACTAACCATAAACATAAGGAAAAATAGTTACTTCTTTCCCCAGATGTTTACTAAACACACAGTTCTTACACATACTACGTCAAAATGGAAGTTATTCAATTGCTTCAAGGGTACTGCAACTGCTGAGTGATTCAAACAGGCTCTTTTGTTATTCTGAACCTCTAACTAACCCATGACAGCTCAAGATCTCTAACTAACCTCCCTCCAGCAAACCCAACATCATGATAGTTTCACAGGATCTAATGACTCCGTCGTGCCCTAGTGCCACGCTCTTCCCAAAACCTTCACAACACGTCAGGTTTTAAGGTGGTCGTCCTTTCAGCGATTTTACAAATTCCATTTCTCCAGAAGGACCAGATGAAGCCATTCTGTTAACACGACAAACCAACCTATTCTCCATGAAAATTTCCAGACTTCGACGTTGAGTGAGGTCCCCTACCTTCCTCCAATTGACCAACGTAAATTCATTAACGTGCTTCGACCTCCAAAACTTTAGCAGAGGACATATGAGCGGGTGGTGGAGGTGAAACCAAACACCGCGTAGGTGAATACGAAGGGACGCTAATCAGAGTTGCAGTCGACGAGGAGGTGCGATGGACTCAAACGCGTTCTCGTGGACGTTCGTAATTGTCCTTTTTTGTCGCCAAACGACTTCTTTGCCTGAGCGTCGTCCCCATATTATATTCATCCTAGCTGACGATCTGGTGAGTTAATACGGGAACATATATTTTCACGTCAAATTCAATATATTGCACAACAAACCAAAGCGGTTTATAATAACAAAACTCCTAAAAACAAGTTAAATAAACCAAGAGTCGGTCAGAGTGGGTTTGAAGTACAGTGTTGCCAATTATTATAACATGGACATAATGAATTGGTGACAAATCTCTAAAAACTGTTGAACATTTTAGGACCTTTGAGGACTACATTAAAATGTTTTGGCTTGAGCGATTCTGCGGTAATGTAATTTGTACATGTTCAGTTACTGTCCATCCTTCAACTACCATCAGACTTTGAGAAGATTCGAACCATTAGATTGCCTTGTTATTAGGCGCTTCAAGTGCTCATGGCTTCTGTTAGAATCATTTTTTGCTTCCGAGTTACCAAGGTAGCGGAAGCATTGTTTTCACTTTCGGAATGTGACAATTTTTTTGTCTCCAAAATCAAAAATTCCACTCGCATTTTGCGTTTTAGACCTTTGTGAACAATTTTGGTTCCGTGTCTGTCTGTCTGTGTGTCTGTCTCCTTGTTTCGAAGTTATAGACCGATTTTGATGAAATTTTCAGGGATTGTGCGGGTTGGGGTGTAGATGGTCCCGTATAGGTTTCTTGACCCCCGGATCAATAGTAGCCTCATGCGCAAACAAAATCCTTGTTACGCGCATAACTCTGGGAGTTCTTGACCGATTTCGATGACATTTTCAGAGATTGTTCGGTTTGATGTGTAGATGATCCCTATAAGTTTCATAACCCCCGGATCCATGGCATGCGCAAACGTGAAAAGTACGCGCATAATCCGGGAGTTCATGACTGATATCGATGAAATTTTCAGGGATTGTTCGGACTGATATAAAAATGGTCGTCGTGAGTAATAAAGAGAAAATAAAGTTTTAGCCTCTAGCTTGGATCGAACCATCATTGAACGATGCATATATTTTATTTTTCGAAATGCCATAATGTCAATTTATCACTTTATTTATCCTGCATAACAATAAATTGTTAATTCAATATTTACTTCAATTGCTCTTTAGCTTCAATGATCTAGAATACAGAAGCTTTTTTTTTTTTCCGAGTCTACCAAGGTAGAGGAAGCATCGTTTTTTTATCATATCGCTTCAACAAGATGCCATCTCGAATTGTTTCTCGTTGTGCCAAACTCCTGTTGCGCCTACAATTGTGCGAATAGAGCTGCTAAAAACAGTGGCATTTCGTTTCACAGATTACCCTCGTCAATCGTAAGAATGATGCTCTGAAAGATCACGTGCCACGGCAGGTCAGAAAGCATTACAGAGAAAGCCACCAAAAACTAACTGGGCCAACGTCAAAAGCTAAACAAGTAGAGCATTGAAAAGTTTATTTTTGTACTTACTTAATGTCCAAATATTTTCATTTATTCTAGACCAGGCAATCAAATAGGTGACCAGGTTCACATTCATCACTGTTATGCTAAAGTTATATTGAAGCTCACATCACTAATTTGTCCCTCAAATATTTCTATAATTCGGCGAAAACAATAAAAAACACAAAAGAAGACCTACTTCCAAGTACTGTAACAAATATTAGAGCATACATTGAACTGGAATGAAACTACCCACTAGGCAGAGTTGTTAGGAAAGTAATTCGATTACCCATTACAAATACCAATTACTTTTGAAGACAGGTAATCGCGATTACCATTACAGTAATCGGAATGGAGTACTGGTAATTCGATTACTTTTTTTAGTCCGATTACTGCATTGGTAGAATGCGAATTTGACGCCACAATGATAGATAACACAATGTTATCTATTTAATATCGTATAATACAGATGTCATCTGTACTATTCGCTATACTTGCTATGCATTATACATCGATTGTAAAAGTGTAAAAGTCCGTAAGTTGAAATTTTTCGAAAATAAGGTTATGACATATTCTGGTAAATTCTCCTGCAAAATGTTTATTTTTCGTTATTTTCTGTAAAAAGTGTTTTCCCTTTTAAATCGACTTGTTTTTTTGTAAAGAATTAATTAAACTCGGAATTAATTAAAAGTTATCGGAATGACGATTACCATTACAGTAATTGGAATGGTAATTGCGATTACTTCTGGAGTAATTTCAACCCCAAAATTTTCAATTTTTCAATCTCCCAAGATTTTCAATCAACCCCAAGATTTTCAATCTCCTTTTTACTGAAATTGTTACTAGCCAAGTACACGTCATTACAAAAAGGAATCGAAAAATTATTCATTCCTCAAAGTAATGATTACATCTCAACTCTGCCACTAAGCATTCGGTGACCATAACTCACGATTATTGCTCAAAATTCCGAAGTATTAACGTCATTATTTTAATCAGGGTTGGAGCGACGTTGGGTTTCACGGATCGAACGAAATTTGGACGCCGAACATAGACGCATTGGCTTACAGCGGGGTCATCTTGAACAGCCACTATTCTGAAAACCTGTGCACACCTTCGCGAGCAGCGCTTCTTACGGGAAGATACCCAATAAGAAATGGTGAGTATAACTTAGAATGTAATATCATTAGAATGAAATCTTACAACAATCAGTTTGCAATGCATGTGCAACGTGTATTGCTTAATAGACAAATACTAAAACAATCATTCTCCAACTTGACCGACTTCTCATGGATATTGATAGCCGTTTCTTGAAACTGAGCATATAGTCATGTAAATGTTGTCCGCGGCTCCGTTTCAAATTTTAGATTCGGAAGGTCCAATTTTGCATCACTTTTTCGAGCACTTGTTCCACGAATTACGCGGAATGACGCGGTTTTGTTAACTTGTTAGCCTGTAAGGCTTCAATCGTGTTCGGCTTGTACACATACACCAACGACTTTACATAACCCCGCAAGAAATAATCCAGAGGCGTCAAATGGCATGATCTTGGCGTCAATGCACAGGCCGTTTCGAGTGATGAGCTGCTCACCAAATTCATCCTTCAACATGTCCATCGTTTCACGAGCCGTGTGGCATGTGGCACCGTCTTGATGTAGCAACATGTCAACCAAGTTCAACTCGGCCAACTGGGGCAAAAAATTTCGTATCATGGGTCGATGTCATTCGCCATTGACTGTAACGTGTCTTCCACGGTCTTCTTTGAAGAAAAATGGACCGATGATGCCACGAGCCCATAAACCACACCAAACGCATGGGCGACAATGGTTTAATGTCCAACAAGGTAATCTTGGTGCGAAATTTGGTGGTAACAGCAAGAACTGTTGATTCACCGATAAAGTTCTCCCTAGATGTGCTCGTACAGGTTCCAGCAACCAGTTCATGTAGCAGATTTATCCTCCTCCCTCCCATTGCACCCTTCAACAATTCTTTATTATTATCATAACGACATAATCTTTCTCCAACTTGACCGACTTGTAACGGATATCGATAATCCTTCCGTCCCGTTTCTTGAAACCGCTAACGCTGAGCATAAACCTGAAGCTTCTCGGCTTCGGGAGTATCCTCTCTGTCTTGCAGGCTAATCGAATCAACTTTTGAAGGGGCAACTAGTTCATTCCATCACCCCCTTATCAAAGCCTCGTGTAGAATGCTCTATAAAAATCTCCCTTGATGTGCTGGCACAGGTTTCAACTTCCAGTCCATTTCAGTAGATAGCCCCACGCTCCATTCAATAATTCTTTATTATTATTATTTTGAATTTGCAATTTGTTACATGTAGCCGAAGGGTTGTTTCCAATTTAAGGAGATGAGCATTCATTTTTTTTCAAAATCGAAATTTACCGTCAAATTCGCATTTTAGATCATTTGAAAGAATTTCAACGATGTATGGTTTCACCAACTCATGACTCAGGCAGGGCACATCAACGACCAAAACCAATCTTCAATTTGGGTGGTTAGCGTCACAAAAACGATTAATTTTGTTTCCATTCCGAAATTCTATTTTTCAGCGCTACTATTCATTGTGGGACTTCCGCTATTTTGTGTTATTGTTTTTCGTTAGTTATATATTTTGTTAGTGTTTCCCTACCGATTGAGGTTTTTATGTTATTGGTTATTTTGGCTAATTGGTTCTTAAAAATGAGCCACGCAGGCTTGAAAAAGGCATTGGTAATTGAGGACAAGTTTGGGGAGAATGATGCAGATTTATAATTCGGATTTCCAGCTCGACAACATTGATTTCATGACATTAAAATATCGAAAAATCCCATTGTAACGGTTACTTAATCTAGTTTTAGTTTAAAAAATAGAGTATAAAGTGACAAAATTGAAATCAGGGATATAAAAAAGAGTTATCTCTGATAAGAACATAGTAACCCCTTTGTAGTGTAACTCCTAGTATATCTCCTGTGTATCTCTTAGTATACAATGAAGGTAGAATATTTGTTACTACACAAGACCCACTGGTATTTATTCATTCACGCACTGGCATTTCTGTTCACGTTTCGACGGGAATTCAAACAAATTTTCACAATTCCTTTAGATACGTTAAACAATACACAAGACTCACTGGTATTTATTCTTTCACACTGTATTATTCAACAACTCAATATGACCGTCCCTAGTTTCCTCGTTTGTTGGGCTGTATCCTAGAGCTTTCTGGATAGAATCAATTTTGTTCAACGGGAATTCAAACTGAAAAAATTTTTTCACAATTACTTTGAGATACTATAAGTAATAAATTCAATGGATAATAAACATATATATCACGCTATTTATCCTTGGTGGCTATCCGAGAAGTTTCATTAACTATAGATCTATAAGGACACATGTTACAATCCTTGACTGAATTCCGAGGCTGGCAGTTAGCAGCGCATGGTAATGTTCCTTATTTCAGCTGAGCTAATAAAACAGGACATTAAGATGCCTGAACGCAGACCTTCTCATTGTGTTGGGTCAATGATGCGTCCGAACGATGGCGCCATTGATATTCTATGAATTTTAGGCATAGGATTATCGAAGTACGAGTAGATCTCACCTTAGTAGAAAACGGAACAAGTAGGTAAAAACGTTTCATTTAGACTGGAAAAAGTTTCATTTGACTTGGAAATGCTTTATAAAAGGTAAAATACTATAGAAAATGAGCTTGGTTGCAAATTACAACTTTTGGGTTCTTCGGGAAAATATCATAGATTCGTGTTAATGCTCACTGTTCATCGCAACTGTGAATTCAGAAGGTACCAGATTTAGGAGTTTCTGCTCCAGGGTGGACCAATTTATTAGGAAGGTAAATCTCATTTATTTCAGGGATGCAACATAACGTGATTGTGGATTCGGCACCCTGGGGCCTCCCGTTGGAAGAGAAACTGCTGCCACAGCACCTCAAGGATTTAGGCTACGTTTGCCACGCTTTGGGGAAATGGCACTTGGGATTCTTCAAGAAGGCCTACACTCCCACCTATAGAGGATTCACGTCGCATTACGGTTTCTGGAACAGTCACCAGGACTATTTCTCTCATCAAGTGCAAGCATCAGTAAGTGGAATTTCACTGTTTCCTGTCATACAGAAATGTGTTCTGCTAGGAAAGGTGCGATTTACTTGTCTGTTGAACACAACCTTCTCGGGGGTTGCAGGCATATCGCCTCGGCCCTTTAAAGGGACAAGCAAACCATGCCATCACTACCGGTTTCCGTTAGCAGAGCCTGGTAACTAATCATTCATCCTCCTTATGATTGATTGAAGGTTTATCAAATTTTATACAACCAACAGATTTCGAGTGTAACACAAACCTAATGTCAATTAATATTCAAATGACAAGCATTACAAAATCTCCAAGTTGGATTTCGTAGCGGAATCAGTTTATGGCTTGTACATAGATGAATCTCTTACACCCAATCTCTTATACCACAATGATTCTTGTAGTAGGTATGTCTATATTTGTTTCCAGTTTGTAAAGTAAATATACCTAATATGAACAGGACGAGCGACTTAGCGGCATCTAGCGACAAGACATTGGACTTGAGTAGTTCAAAAGATCCTCGACAGGTTTCAGCTCTAAGAAGAAATGAGAACTTGAACGACTACTACATCTCTCAAGTCTCTAGCTGTCAAGTAGCACGCGATCTAATTCTGATGATAGTTTTGATTCGACAACATCTCCATCTTTTGGTTTTATTTATAACTAAAACCCGCGATGCGAAGGTGCGTACTACGTGGGTAACGGGCCCGCTCTTTTGAGAAATAGTGTACTTTTGAGATAATTATTTATATATTATTAAAGAATAAAGCGGAACTACTTAATTTTAACTTAACTTAATCGACTTAATTTTATTTTTAGTAGGTAATCAACCGTTTTACGATGACCGAAACGGTCGTTGTATGTAGGTTTTCAACATCTCTTGAAAATTTAAAATTCCAATTCTGGTTTTTTTTCTGTAAATTTTCCAACTTTTCTCAGTTTTGTTTCATTAATAGTGAGCTCGTTCTCAAAAATAATAACCCGGGTTGTCTACAGGGTTTCAATATCTCTTTGTTGTTGACTGTAGTTTTTGAAGTTTAAAATCCTAGTTTAGTCGACAAATTTCCGGCTTTTCCCCATATTTTTGTTTCATGAATTTCTTCCGTTCGTTCTCTCGGATGTTCATTCGGCTTGACAGCAGGTTGTCAACTCAACTTTGACAACAGCTTTTGGAATTTGACTAGTGAATTAGGGTGGCCCAAGGATTATTGCCATCATATAACAGTGAAGTCATAAGACGAGTTTCCGTAAAGACTGCTAGGAAACCAGAAAGTATAAGTTCAATCCAAATAATTTGTAGGCATCCATGTGGGGAAATGTACTTATAAACAAGAACTCCTAATAGTTTAGAGGCTGTAAGAGTATAGTTTCAAAGTTAAGTACCTCCTGTAGATTCTGTATAGAGTTTTCTGCAATACTTATCAGAAGGACTTTATCTTAAAGCATTTCGAACGTACTCGTTTTTCAGTGTAAATGACTTCGAGGAGCTGGTAGGTGCTCCATATATACCCAGTGCACTAGTTGTCAGACTGGGCTGGTGGCTGCCATGGGAAAACATTTGCCTGCATCATAGCTTCAACACGTCGGTATCATTGATTGATTGAGGATTTTGTATGGTGAGAGTCAGACGGTTGGCGACACACAATAATAGGATAACCAAAATATTTGTCTGAAGTCAGAACTCAGCTTATCAATATTTGAAGTAATCCAGTTAGCAGCCAAGTCATCAGTAAAGAAAACAATTTCAGATTCGCGACTCTGAGAGAGATGGACAGTTCGCTGGTTGGTGAACCAGAAGCCACCAGAGTACTTGCACATACCATCCTCCCTAGTAAAACAATCGGAAATATTTAATTTTGATTGAGAGATGCAGTACTATTAAGTGGCATCCGTATCTTAATCAGTTTCAACAATCCTCACCAATAAACTAATTCAAATATCATCTTATGTCGAACAGTTCTTACCGTTCCAAGGAATGGACATGCGGGACAACTTGACCACTGATTGGAGCAGCGTTGGACGATACACAACGCAGATTCTAACGGAAAAAGCTGAGAAACTCATCGCCGCTCACGACGTTTCCTCGCCCATGTTTCTGTATTTCGCTCATCTGGCGACGCATGCCGGCAACTTCGACGATCCTTTGCAAGCACCGCAGGAGGTCATCAACCTATTCTCACATGTTCGACCATTGGAAAAAAGGATATACGCAGGTGTACTACATTTGTTTCCTACTATATTGCCACTATTCAGTAAACACAAATGATAAAATCATCTTTTCACCATTTTGAAGGGTTGGCTTAGATAGTGGGTGGTATGCATAAAGATGGAGTAAATGCTGAAGCAGCATACAGTTGGTAGAAGTAAAAGTTTTTGCTGATCAGTAAAACCTCCTGGGCAGAGCATTTGCTTCATTCCCGTAAGCAAAACAGATACCTTTACTTCAGAGCAAATGCTCAGGAACTCAGGAACTGCGCTTTTACTCAGCGCCAAGGACCAAGTACACAACTGTTGGTACTCTTTACTCTCCCTTCCGATTGACACATTCATCTCCATGATCTGCAGGTTTCAAGATTTTTATATGAGTACAGTCAAGAGCCCCAATGTCACACAATTTTCGTGTTCTAAGCCATACCTCTTCGCACTTTTCCAAATCCTCCTGCTCTTGAGGGTATGGGATCCACAGATGAGCTTGCTCTTTAATTTTCTTTCAAGTCATTTCCACTGCACAGGAAATAGTACTTAAATGTGCTCCATTATCTTCCCCCACACCACACTGAAAACCTGGACAGTGATATACCTCAAAAAAATTTCATTTGAGCGCACTATCACCAGTCTCGCCGCTATTCCCAAGAAAATGGTCTGCTAATCACTTCACATTACGTATTTCGAAAAGATATAACGCTTTAAAACCCGCAACACCTTCTTTTCTCCTGGTATTCTTTTCCAAGGCGAACACGAATTAACATAGCTATTCTGCACGATACCTGGCGACCAAATAACGAAGAAAAGGATTATCTATGTAAGCTAAGTCTGCCCCCACCCTTGTTCCGATTTTTTTGAAGCATTTCCTTGAGAAAATTCTTTTTATGCACAGCAAATGAAGGAAATGCTCAGAGTTTCCTGACCTTCACCTGTACCTTGAAGAAAAAGGTAGTGCTATTGAGGTAGAGCGCTACCTTCTGTTTTTTATTCATATCAATCGAACTCGTAATTCCTCCATTTCTTTAAGTAAAAGCAAAATCTTTATGCATCCCACCCAGTGTTTCATAGAAAATTTAAATTCTAGGGTACTATGAACTTGAATTCTAAAGTTGGCCTAAGTTGACATTTTTACATTTCAGCGATTCTTCATGTCAAAAGGCTAGAAAGTGTGACCACTAATGAGCTCTAGAACAGTTCAAGTTTGTAAAACGTTGATAGTTTTTCTGTCAGTACTGGCTCTACAAATTATTATTATCAAAATATGACTGTATTATTGCAACAATTATGTGAAATAAAACTATATACTATTTCTTATGTTCTCTTGTTTATTTTCATGCAGCTATGGTTTGGGAATTGGATCAATCGATCGGAAGACTCGTGGTCGCCCTGAAAAAGCGCGACATGCTCCAAGACTCGATTATAGTGTTCGTATCGGACAACGGAGCTCCTACTACGGGCCTGTACAGGAACAGAGGAAACAACTGGCCTTTCAAAGGGGTAAATACTGGAGCATACAGTTATTAACAATGTCAAATTTCTACCAACCTTGACTTTCCGAGTTGGTGGTCTATAACCCACAATTAAAGATTGGAAAAACTATCATTTATTCAACTTTGGAGACTTAAAACATTTATTGCCTCCCTTAGGGATAATTTGCACTCTTTGGGGACTTGAAAAAAAAAATATGACCAATGCTCTGGAAATATAAAGCTTGAACTCTAATCCGTGGAAACCAATAATTAGACATTGCTGCCTGGATTCTAAATAATAAACCAAAAATAGGAAGACGTACAATGAAGAAATCGTTAAGAAAACATTGAACGATACAAGCATTACTATAACAAGAAGTTTCCTTCTGGAGGTCGATTATAGTGTACGCTCAGTCAATCGTTTGGATCGGTAGAACAGAAGCTGCTACTACGGGCGATAATGAAAATCCATGTTTGTACAGGAACAGATGAAAAAACTGGCCGAAATTCAAAGGGGTAAATATTGGTCATACAATAATTAATAACGTTCAATTTGAAAAAAATTAAGTCAGTCATGGATAAGAATGAGAATAGACATATTCAGAGCATAATTCATGTTTTACATTTCGTTCCTAAGGAGAAATATACACCCTGGGAAGGGGCGTTGAGGACAGTTGCCCTTCTCTGGAGTAGCAAGCTGGCATTTCCACGACGAGTGATGAACCATCTGATGCACCTAACAGACTGGATGCCCACTTTGTATTCTGCAGCTGGTGAGTCTTTTAACCATGATCTTCTTAATTGAGTGTAGTATACTGGAACTTAATTTTCTACTTATATGACAAGCATCTCTGAAACACTTCAATGCCTGAGTTGAAACAGCTTAAGTGACCATCGTCTAGCCGTACCCGAAGAATGAAATTGATCTGGTATTTTATTCAGTTAGATAAGCAGCTTGTCAATTAATTGGAACGGAAAGAAGCCATCCATAATACACCATATTGTAGTGAGCTGGATAGATCTTCTTTACTTTCCAATTAGTTGTTTTGCTTCCCTTCAAACCTGTTTTTGAGCACAGTGTTTGACTTTTGGATGACTGCATTGATCAGAAACAAATATCTTCACCTACAAAACTTCAAAATTTATTCTTGATGAAGTTCGTTTAGGTTACTGCATCGCCTTATGTACTCGTTTTCTGAGGGGTAGATTTCCAATCTATCATGTCCGTCGATATATTTTTATCATGATGCTTCATAAAGATTTACTATCAATACATTAGCCAGGATATCAAGGTTTGTCTTTGTCCACTATCGGCTAAACTATAGGTTTTCTGTTTCGCTTCCTTCATTGTCTTCAGTCTTGGTTGTTGATTGATATGCCCATTAGGTGAATGTAAAACTTGCACCAAGCGAGGTGTGTGTCGTTTCATTGGCCCCAATTATAAATTATCTCTTTGATTTCCACCATTTGCCGAATTGAGAAGAATTGTATTTGAAATCAAAATTTTGAGAATGGAATCTACTGGCATTAGAAGTTAGTGCTTCTTTAGCGTCCTGTTCAATATGGATGATGGTGAGAGAAATTAAAAACAATTTCGAGGGTTGAATAATTCAACCAACTCCAAAACCAACCAAACAATTATTGTTTTTCTACTTTTGGAGTTTCGATAAGTTAATATTATAACAAATTTTATACGTACCCATGAAAGAGTTCGTTGAGGTTCCTAGCCATATAATTAAGTAGGTATGCAATTATAATATTTGGTAAACAAAGAATGATTAATTTTCTTTTGCGTTTCAAAGGAGGCAACGTGGCAGACCTGAAAAACATTGACGGCGTTAACCACTGGGACTTTTTAACGCGAGTCGGGCGAAAACAACCCCGGCATGAGATCCTCCACAATATTGATGACATACATCGATATTCGGCAATGCGGATTGGTCCCTACAAATACGTTAACGGTAAGTTCTGGACTTATAGCTGTAAGCCGTAACTAAATGTTTAATATATGAGGTAACTCATAATCCCAGAAAATTTAATTGATATCAGGCTGAAAGTTGGTATAGTTTTGAGTGCGGTAAGGATTTACACCAGACATGCAACAGACAGACACGGAGCTGTATTTGATCAAGCAAGTGGAAGAATTGCTTGTTGCAAGTTGAACTGATTCCCAGAGGCAATTTGGAGTTTTCAAACCTCTTGTGCAAATTTTTGATCAGCGGAAGACTGGATTGAAATCAAACTAATTCTCTTGATGTTTTCAGGAACTACATTCTTGGGATGTCTGGACGGCTGGTTTGGGACGGACGATTCCCAATATCTCAACTATAACGTCTCCGCCATACTTAATTCTGCAGTACACGCTTCACTCACGCAAATATCGCCACCAGAAATACTGCGGATAAGAGAACTGTCCACGGTCAGATGTCCGACTGTAGAGAAGGGAACTCGTCTCTGCGAACCGACTAAGAAGCCTTGTCTGTTCGACATTCAGAAAGACCCTTGCGAGATGAATAACATTTACGGAACGTCCAAGAAATTGGTGAACATAATGGAGAGGAGGTTGGCGGAGTTCAGATCCGAGCAAGTTCCTCCCGGGAATCAAAAAACGGAAAAATCAGCCGACCCCAAATATTACAACGACACCTGGACGTACTGGAGAGATTTATCTGTGGAAAGCTCGTGACGCTTTAGACATGAAAGACTGTGACAATGACCACATTTTAATGAAATATTTGGGCAATAGATCAGCACTTAGTCCAGGAGCCAAGTACTAACAGGACTTTGTTGGAAACACACGCTGTGTTACAACTGACAGAGAGTTCATAGTATGATTTTTAAATAATGATAGCAAACAACAATTTAGCACACCATGTGGTGAGATAGGTCAGTTTTTTAGATGTTATAACAGTCAAAATTTTTGCCGAGGGATTCTTTTGGCCTGGACAGTGAGACATGGACACTAGATGGAGCTGGGTCAGTGATAAGTCTTACTGATGAGGTGTTGATTGTCCAGGCGTAGGGAACTTCGAGCGCTTTACCTCGGTATGCGGCCGCTGATAGTAAGCTAATAAAACAGTGTGGCCAATTTATAAATTGTATTGATAGAATTAATGATAACTAATAAGAAATAATCGTAAGTATTCTAAACTAGTCAGATTTTTTAATGCGCTCACTAATGAAGAACAGCAAATTGTTCTATTATGTTAGGGTCACTGAAAAAAAAACGCACACAATAGAACTTACTAGCTACCTTGAAGTTTTGACAGGATTATTGCACTATTATTATTACTATTACTGTTATCGATTCTCAGCTAACTACAAAACTGTGACCGATACTGATTCCTGAAAGGCCAATGATGTATAAATTGAATCATTGGATTCTGTGATAATATCACATGTTATGTCATCTAAATATAGCAAAATTAATGATAGACACCTATCAAAATCAAATTAATGAAAAGATTAAAAAAATTTTAATAACACACAACTACTAACACATAGATTACACAGAACCACAAAAAAGTCAAGATCCGTAAAGTAGACTAGGGTATCCCAATGTATTTTTAGATGCTGAATTCGAATCCAAGGTCCAAAAAATCCCCTAACCTCCAAGATTTTGAGATATGGCCAAAAAAAACTACCCTTAAATTGGTGTCAGAACCTTCTTTTTGAGTCATGAGATTGGGATGAACTACGACATCTTTTTAAGTGAATTTCTACATTTTATTTAAACTTCAGACAAGGAGAGTACTTGGGGAAACTAGCTCCTCCTCAATCACCCTCCCCCCCCGGCCACCCCCCCCCCCCCCATAGGGGTTGAATTTTGAGTTCTCACCCCAAGTCGAGTGGGGTATGGATTTTTAAGTTTTTGGGGTCTCGGAGATCGAATTTGAACTTCTAAGAGCCTGTAGGCACCCCATAACACCTCAACCACCCCCTCCTACTCCTAGGGGTTGAAATTTGAGTTCTCACGAAAGGCCGAGTGGGGTATGGATTTCTATGTAGGGTCATTGCCAACAAAGTTTTTCAAAAAAAGCTTTCAGCCTTTTCAAACATCATATTCAATTTCAGCGAACCTATGAACACAAAATTAAAATTTCAACCCCTAGGAGGGGGTGATTAAGAGAAGAACAGGTGTCTACGGACTCTTGGAGGTTCAAATTCGATCTCAGGAACCCCAAAAACAGAGAAATACAGAATCCACTCGACTTGGAGTGAGCACTCAAATTTCAACCCCTATGAGGGGGTGGCGGGGGGGGGGTGATTGAGGGAGATGTGGTGTCCCAAAGTACTCTGCTTGTCTAAAGTTAGAAAAAAAGTAGAAATTCACTTAAAAAGGTGTCGTAGTTCATCCCAATCTCAAGGCTCAAAAAGAAGGTTCTAACACCAATTTAAGGGTAGTTTTTCGGCAATACCTCAAAATTTTGGGGTCAGGGGATTTTTTTGGATTCGAATTCAGCATATAAAAATACATAGGGAAACTCTAGTCTACTTTACGGATCTTGACTTTTTTTGTGGAGCTGTATTATAAATGTACAAAAGTCTTTTTGTATCTTTCAAGTTGGTTTGTTTCAATAGGTGATAATTCTCACGTCGTTTGACATGTTCAAGAGGACATGTTCATAATGCTGTTACACGGTAAAAATATTAATATCAATAAAATGGTCTATTAATTCGAGTTGAATACTATGGTGTGGGTGAAACCCTCCATCAAACCTCGGAGTTGTGTTAGTGAGTGTGCGGTAGTCACTTTGGAGATTGTATCTCTACATATCGTTGTATTATACAAAACTCTATATCTGTACAAATATATGTATTAATGCATGTAATATATCAAAAACAATAAATGTAATTGAAATTACATTTTTTTTTTTAAACAAATCAATTTTGAGGGAAGAAATAACTTAACACAAATCTAGTCCAAACGATTTAAAGACTGAATCTGTGAGAAAATCGTAGGTGTACGTCTGGATTTATGTGAAGGAAACTCAATCGATAGGATTTCATATCAGACCTACATCAAATTAAAGGAAATGGGCTCACTCCCATATTCGAGTTGAGGGCGCTTGGAACGGCCAGATGGGAAACTGCCAGTTATCATGAAGGCGATAACAGAACTCGAAAAACGCAAATCTTGGCCGCATTAATCGCAAACATTCATTCTCCGCCACTCAAACTCAACTTTTTCGAAGTGGAATTAATATTTCCCAACTCAAAATCAACATTGATCGAGGCGACACACTTCACTTTACGTTTCGAGTAAGATCATCATGAAATGTGACCGCTGCAGATCCACCGATGACAGGCGAACAAAACGCTCTTCAGACGCTTCATAATTTCACACCTCCGTTGCTCTTTCAGCTGGCCCATTCCTAAACAAAGGTTTTCATCGCCCTTCCTCCAACCTTCAAGAGCTTATCTCGAAATTAGCGATGCCGATATTTCCAGAAGAACAGAGGGGGTTTAATTCTTCGAGACTATCTGTTTTAAGATCTTGTTTTACCGAATCGGCTCCAACGAAGATAACCGTCTGCGGTGCAAAATGGGCGGAAACATTAGGCGAGCAGGTAATAAACGTTTTGCTAGAGTTTTTTTCGCCTTTTCTAGGGCTTTAGGTAAAACCATTTTTCTCAACAGATCCCTGTGGAAAAACAACCTTCCGGAGGCCTCGACCTCAGGTCGTGGCCTGAATGAGCAGGGGCAGGCTCTACGCCTCGATAATTATCAGCCGAACGGGAATTTGGGCAATCGAGTTAGTTTGATCATCCCAGAACGAAGTTGAGGGACACTTGGGTTTGTAAAAAAAAGCTTGTGACAACGATTAACGGCGAAAAAAAGTCTACCAAGCACTGGGTTCTTTCTCGTCAAGATAATGCAAATGTAGATTTTATGACATGTTTTTGGATAATCTCAGGAAATAAATTATTAAGAGTTCAGAGACAGCGATCAGCTGAAGGTACCTTGCGGCTAATCTCTTTCCCAATCGACCTGCGGAGGTGAAATTTAAATGGAGCTCTTCTTACAGTATCTGGAATACGGGATCTATTACAGATTTTCAATGACTTTTGGCCCGAAGGTAATTATCTTGTACAGCCATGGCGTAATATAAGTGTGTAGCTCATATATGGTGAAAAATCGTATCAGATCTGAACCAACGATGAATACAGTGCAAATGACACATGTTGTAAAATTAGTGAGTAGCTCATATATGGTGAAAAAATTTGCTGATGATTTTGATTTTTTTGTGTTCGTGAAGCATAAAGACTTGCCGATCGCTTTGCAAATGATACAGTCATCTCTATCGATTCTTTCCAATTGATTCAATGCAATGGAATTCTCGAAGAACTCGGAGATATGCTGCCAATCGCCAAACAATATATCTGACATCGACGTTCGGATGAAAAATAGAGCTACTCCTGTATCCTTCAACTACAAGTTCCTTGGTATTCATCTAGACAGCAAGTTGAAGATGTCTACTCATATAATATCTACTTATGGTTCAAAGGATGTACACCTTCAGAAGCTTCTTCAGTTGCACAAAGAGACGACTAGAGCTGTGATAGACTATGGCTTCCCACTATACAGTTTCGGTAATGGACAAAAATGGTTGGGACAGCAGCGCAGTGGAACAATATTATCCAACCTCCCACATCCTCTACGTGTACTGGATTGCAAAACGGTATCGTCAGGTATACCTGGAAGATATGGAAGATTGTTGTTGAGTGAGCTTTATATAGATAGATACATAGATAGTTTATTTACATCATTTTTACATGTTACATTCTACAATTGAAAATAGTGTAACACTGTGGACAACGGAGTTGGTTCTTACATCTAATTTTTTATAAGGTACTATCTATAACACTATTTACACCACATTAATTATTAATTTAGATTTAACATTCCATGAAATGATGTACCTACTTAGTATCAAGCCATTTATTATTATAAGTTATAACTGCTCATTTTACTCCTTTTATTATTTATTTTAACTGCTTTTTTAGTACTCATAATGCTCTTATTAGTTTATATGTTTCTTTTTTGAATAGTTGCTCACTATTTATCTTCATTCTATATTTTTTTTTCAACATCTTTATTGACTATTTGCATGGCTCTGTATTTTGTCGTCATTTGAGCAAATGTATTTTTTACTCCCGGCAACTTGAGTCTGTATGATTTTGATTGGATCTCGTATCAGCAAAATATATGTTTTTGTGTTTACGGATTAGTTTTAGCATATTTAATGTGTACAATTGGTGGACGTTTAACAAATTCAAATCATGAAATAATTTATCAGCCTGGGCTTATTGAACAATACCTTCAATGTCATTTTTTGAATTCTGTAAATTTTGTGTGATCCCCCATATAACAATTGCATACTGTGAGATTGACTCAAACAGCGCCTGATAAATATTGATCTTTAGCTCATCTGATAGAAATTTTATTCCCATAGAGGGTATAGGCACATTTCCTTAGCTTTTGACACAAATTTTGAATGTGGTGGGTCAATTTCATTTGAGAATCGAAAGTCACTCCTAAATAAACTGGCTACTAACTTTTTCTATTTTTGGGCAGTCACACGGTAAGTTATTGCAGCTGTGTAATTTCAAGGGGTCTCTCAATGTTGATTGTGGTTCTGTTTTTCTTCCTATGTCCATGAAAACTGATTTCGAAGCATTGATGGTAAGCTTGTTGGTGTTCAATGAACACCATGAACACTGTTCATTCACTGTCCTATCGCCCTCAAATCTTTCTCTGCATTTTGATGGGCCTCCTGCCTATTTGAATATTTTTGTGATGCAAGTTCATTCACATATATGATCAGGAGGCGAATTGCGTTGGGAGACGTGTTCGAAGACGGAACCCTAACTTCCGTTCGTAATAGACAACAACTACGTGACTATTTAGAACTTCTTAATTTTCTTGAACAGTCTAAAATAATATTGTGAAATATTTAATACCCATATCAAGAACTGTGATTCTATACCTATCATCATGTCTACTGATATCAACTGTAAATGATTGATGACAAATTGGTTTTGTACCTAAGCCAAATAAAAGATAAGAAGAATACGGATACATGGCATGGAAGCGTCGAGTTATGACAATATATTACAGAATTGTTTCATAATATGGATCAGTGATTTACGCAGAATACAGGAATTAGACCTGTGTGTAATAATTTAAAGAGCTTAATACTTTTATTGAGAATGGTTTACTTTTCTTTTATTTTTTTTTTATAGAGGTTGGTGAAAAATACATTACTGGACTGACAGTGAGGGGGCATCAAAGATGTGTCCCCCTCACCCTTTGTGTCGGGGTCCCCATCGTGGCATACCGACTAAAAAACACCGTTCCTCTCTTCTTTTAGGACTGTCAGGGGACTGGTTATTGGCATTGCTTCGGGACAGCAGCTTTGTGGGGCCCCTAGCACTTTACGCATACGGAGTCCTTGCCGCAAAAGGACTGGGTATGGAGGTAGCTTTGGCACCTTTTACATTGGGGAATGAGGGTGTCCTCGTGTTTATCAAATGTTAACATATGCAGAGGGAGGGGTCTTTGGGTGGAAGTAACTTCGCCAGTGTCCTCCTTGATTTTTTCTTTCTTCATGATGTTTGTAACATCAAGTATATTAAACCCTGTATTTTTAAGGTCCTCAAGAATTTCGCTAGAGGCATGTAAGCCCCTAGCCATGACCTTGGTCTGTCCCCTTTGTCTTCGTAAGTGAACCACTGTTTTTTTCGCGCGTAATTGATCGGTGATCAGCTTCCAGTTTTCTAGCAAATTTGCATTTATTTTCCAAACATTGTTGTTTAGAGACTTGATTAACTGTTGGTCCTGGGGAATTTGTTTGAGTATGTCCTTGAGGGAGCCATAGGATTTTAAACTCACCACATTAAATTTTATAGGTGGCGGTGGGGGGACTTTTGGGGGTTTTAATTCATTTCTTTTGATTTGACCCTGATTTAGAGGCTGTGGTACCTCTGGCGATGAGCCCGCTTTCCGTTTTTTCTTGGCCCTTTTAAGGATCCACTCCGTTTCTCTTCCGAGCTCCTCCTCATCCGTACTGTAATAAGCTGTTCGGATTTCACGCGATCATTGATTACTTTATCATGGGCTTCCCGTAATTACCTACAAAGATTGGTAATAATCGAAAATAACTCACTTATGGGTTTGACGACCGGGAGCGATTCCAGTTGGGAGATCGAGTTCAGTATGTCCTTGACTTTCGCAACACTTTCATCAGCACTTTTCACGACGTTTTGGACAATACGGATCAACTACGGCGCCTCAAGAGGAAAAAATCATTTGACTTAGTTGTGCAAAGTACAATAAACTGATTTATTACAATAGTATTACTATGTATGCTATCTAAAGGGAAGGTTTCATTGGAAACCGAACCTACTACTGTGTCTACTACAATATTACGAAAAATATTGCTGGATGAAGATGTATATAAATTTTTCAGTTGCAATAAAAATCATAGGAAAAAAACTTAGGGACAGTCCCCTTTTTAACCTCGTGAAGGTTCCTCCTGGTCTCCAACTGATAATGGGTGACATTCACAACACAGGTAAAAGTGTTTGCAATGCATGGAAGAGATAGTAAATACGGGTTTTGGCGGTTTCCAACCAACTCTCATTCGATTCTAGCTCTAACTTATCCCAGAGATGTCGGTTCCCTAAACAGGCTCTCGTGTTCACCCTTGCTATGGCTGTGGAACGTCAGTCACAGCATACGTGTCTCCACCATACTCCAAGCTACCTCACTTTCCTCATAACATGCTTCCTTTATCTTGGCGAATCCGGTAGCATCCTGTAAATATAGTAGCTGACCAATTATACAAAAAACATTGAATATGCATATTAATACAACGCTATCGTTGCGGTTGGTTATGGTTATCAAAAGAGTAATGAAGGCATTGTACCACTTTTCCCAGGCTTCCGCAGATCCATTGTTTCCAAGATATTGATCGTAAAGAAGCAACTCCTCCGACGAAGAACGAGTCTCGTGATCTGTTATCGGAAACACAACGTCGACTCTTCAGATTATTATTTTTTTTCTTTCTTTTCGAATGAGATGTCACATAAACTGATTTTCAATCTAGAAAGTTGATAACGAGGAACGCCGGTATGCGTCGTCGTTCGCGATTGTTTAGCGTGGTCACACTGGTGATTGATCTTGCCGGTAGCTTTCGAGCTTTCTCTGCCCGATCATTCGGCGAGCTATACTTGGTTTGTTGCCATCCCAGCACAAATCACTCTAGAGTCACCTGTAGCAGCTCTGGAGCTCAAAAGCCCATATAAATGGAAACAAACAGCGTTCAAATTTATTCCGTGAAAATTCAAAATTGATCAGATCAGCCGACTTGTTTAGAAAATATAACTACCCTACCAATATAATATATAACCTACCAATTTTACAAGTGGTAAACCCAACAGCAAAGGTCTCCAGGATTCATGACTCAATATTAAAAAAATGGATATTGGCGTAGCATTCGGGAACATTTTGTGTTTAAAACTGTACAACGTTCAAAAAATGAAAAATGACAGGCAAAAATACTGTAATTGGTGTTCTGCAGTTGAGAGAAGGGTACAAGAATAATTTTGGTTTTAAAATATTATGCATTAGTTAGAAATAATGGGATAGAAGTAATTGTCTACGTTTCCAGTGATATTTGATTTTATTTATGTATACAATAAGTTTTCCTGCAAACTCAAACATTTTTGAGGTGCTTGATTTTGGTAAAAAATACGTTGGGTATCCAATGGGTCTGGCATAATCCGGGATGTACTGGTTGTCAATGGCAGAGTAGACCATTTGATAAATAAGAATGACAGAAATACCCTACATAAGCGAGATCCGAACCAAAACTTGTGGGAATAGATAATATTAAGATCATGGTGGGGGTTGTATCAAGAAGTTACTCGAGTTGTTCATCTCGGCAGGTGTGCTCCGCGGTGTCACCAACCACGTCATCAGGGGCTCTTGCCTTAACTATTGCCCATGATGTGAGGGCACTTCCTATCATTCTGATCTCCCTCCTCCTTTCTTAACTTCCTTACACATTTTGCGAGGCTTCATGGAATTTGGTGTATTTGAAAAACGTCTGCCAAGATGGGTGTGACACTTAGCGTTGGATCATTGGAACCTTTTAAATAATGTTAAAGCAAGTAGAGTTCAAGCTTGTTACAATTAGCCTTGGATCCTGTTCATGCAGACATCAACCCCTTCAAAAGGAGGGTCGGCATGAATTGCGGGTCAGTCGCGCTTATACGGAAAATGATTAAATAATGACACGATTGAAACTGTGCAGAGACAGCTTTTCCCAACTAACTTCCAAATTCGACAAAGGTCGTACCACAAGAACCTGAGAAGTTGATACAGAATGTATCGATATGTGAACGATGCAATTCATAGGAGACCATCTATAGCCTAACTAGTGCACTCCCTGAAAATGTCACCAAAACTGTATATAAAGAAAAAATGTATTTACTGGTAGTTATGGTTGACCGTAAAAGGTTGTCTTCACGTGACGGACCATAAAAATAATGGTGAGTACATTTTAAGTTGTCGCCATTGTGCCCATGAATTTCATTACCTGACATTGTCTGAAACTAGCTTTAGAGTTTTTCTGTGGTGCCCCACGTGCGAGGATTTCAGGGATTTTTCCATTTTTGGAATAACCTCACCAGGTGGTTTTGAGGCACGCTGCTGTGGTAAAGCGTACGAAAATGTTCAGTTCACCGCTTTATTTGAAACAGTTAAAACAAAGTAGGGATTTCTTGTGTTACTGCATATTTCTTTATAAAAGACTTGTTCCAAATAAAAAATCGAGGCAATTCTTCGTTTTCACACACATAAAATAAAGTTTTTGCAAATTGATTTTGATTTCATGATATAATTGGCAGAAAACTGTTGGAATGAAACGACACGAAAGTTGTTCAGAGCGATCTAAACACCAAATACGCATCCTACATAAATCTTGGTTTTTGGAGAGAATAAACTGCATACTGCGAAAGTGAAAACAAAGTTTTAGCTATCTATTGCTGTATTTTGAAGCAAAATGATCTTGGAAGTTGTAGCAAAATCAATATTTCATGGAAAGATAAGATTAGAAAGAGAAATATATCATACAAAAGATTGGTGGGAATTCATGATAGCAGATAACTAAGTTTTTGGGAAATAAAGTTCAACATTTCAAATTATAAAACAGAGAGGCCTACTCAATTTATTGAAACAGCTGTAATACCATAAGGATCGTTACCTTTGGTGGAGAGGATGCTGAAATAATGTGCGTATTTGCAGGTGATGAATCACCCGTACAATGAAATTAGCAAAAACTGCAGTCGAAATCCAAGAATCTAAATTGTACGCATGTGAAAATCTTAATCAAACCAAGCTTCGTAATTATTTTCTGTGGTCAGATTCCATTATTCGGATGACCTTTCGCTACGCTTCCGTCTCTAACAATCAAGATCTCTTTTATTCTCATACCGAGTTCAAGATCCGTAACTGGGAGCAATTACAACGTTGATAATTGCTAAATTGTTTCCTTGTTTTGTCGGTGGTCGTATGCGAACCGTTGTGAATGCCGTCTCTAGGTGATACGTAGTCAACCAGTTTGTATCGTTTGTGTGTCCAAAAAGTAGGCAGTTTAAAGATAGGGTTACAAAGAAATCGGTAGGATACAAGTGACACGTGTATGTTCGAATGTACCTAGGACCAGCATTTTCTCTGGTTGGACAGTCCACTTCTGGCTGTCCAGTAATCCGGTTAAGAGGGCTACAGATACATTTCTATATTAGATTTAATATAGAAATGATAAACTTTTATGTAATAATTAGAAGGGTTTCAAGGATACAACCAACTATTCTTTTCCCATTTTAAATGTCATTGCATCATCATCATCTCCACTCTAAGCCCTGAAGATTCCAAACAAATTTAACGAAACGTTTGCATCATGCAGAAAAGTCATTCTTCGCTCGAATCTCATGATCTCCCGAACATATTTTATTATTTCAGTATTGGATAGTTTTTCTGAGGGGATAACTGATTGTTGAACGGAGAGTATGGCAGATTATGTATCTACTTTATCACCACATGGACGAAGTCACCAACTTTTCCTATAACAGAAACAATTGGTGAATGCGTTCAAAACAAAAAAAAATGTCTGCTCCCCCTGGTAGCTGAATACCGGTAAGTAAGGTCCTTCCCAGCTGCCACGTTTCGCAGTAAGAGTTGTTGGGAAACAGCCCACGAGTAATGAAAACGATCTTCCGCTTCTGAACGTTCTGGAAGTTGTGATGGATATGGACTGTTTTTTGGAAATTGATAAAAGAGACCGGCATATTCTTACCATTAACACTATCAAAGGGCTGTATGAATATAGTCGGCTTCCTTTTGGCATATCAATTTCTCCAAGATTATGGCAAAGGACCCTCGAAAAATTATAGAGCCTGTGAAGGGCATTCATTTTTTATGATGACATCCTAGTAGCATCGAATAGTGAAAATGAACACTTGAACACTTTAAATGATCTTCTGACGGTTGTCAAAATTTAACATCCGATTAACAAACAAATGTGAGTTCATGCAAAATTACATATTGCGGTTTTGTTATAACGAACAGTTGTGCCGGAGATTCAAGTTGTTCATGGATCATCTGTAGAAAAAGGAAATCATCAAAGCTCCTACTGTTTCCTCCTAGAATGGCTGCTTTGAGAGAATTTTTGAAGGTTTGTACTCCTCGTTCAGCTAAACCGTTGGTCTCAAGCGATTAATTGTTGAGCCCCTTACAAAAATCGCTGAATTCCTAGCTTGAAAACTGGGGTCCATTATCTGACACTATAAGTAAAGGAAGTCCGAAAGTTGTAAAAAAATTTTAAGAATTGTGTTGTTCTCGCAGATGTTATCGACTTGGAAAGGTAGAGTTCAATCCAACGGCTATAGGCGTCCACTACTATTAAAAAATACATTCCTTTGAAGGGACCCGGTATCCACCTGAAACTGCATCATGACTCCGTCAACTCGTTTGGTAACAATAATTTTGTCTTGCTTTACGCTGGGCTTTAGATTCAAAATACTCTTAAAAATTCCGGAAACCCTATTAAAATTGTGTTCTGAGTCTTCTTCAGAATCTGTGTTATTTTCAACCACATTATTCAACCTTTTCCCGCGAGGTTTAAAATAATTTTTCTTTTCACCTTCCTTCTCACAAGCCGGCTTTATATGCCCCTTCTGTTTACATTTGTCACATGTTGCCTGCTTGTAACGACAAAATTTCTCTTGATGATTGGTATAAGAGCAGTGTCTACAAGGGGGGGAAAATCGGGAGTTATTCTTGGATCTTACGATCTTGTTTATGGACGTCTCGGAGCCTTTAGTAGTGGGGGGTGTCGAATTTTGTAAAATTGATTGCGAATTCCATAGCTTGGTTGAAACGCACGTCAGTTAGTTCCAAAATTCTTAGCTTCAACTCATGAGACTTCAAACCATGAACAAACTGCGTACACAACGCGTCATCGTACCAATCATTTGGAAATTTACAGTACCGAGCGCATTTTTTCAACTCTGCTGCGAATTCTTGCTTTCCCTTCCAACTGCATCCTGTTTTGAAAACGGACCCTTTCGGCAAGGGGGCCCTCCGGGGCAAAGAATTTGGAGAGGATTTTCGTTAATTCATCAAAAGTTATATTTTCTGGTTCTAGAGGTTCACATAAGTCCAAAGTCTTTCATAAGCAGCCTCACCAATCGCATCTAGCAAATATAATGCCTTCTTAGTTTCCAAAACATTGTGCAATTTCATTTTGTTAATCTTTTTAAATATACTTCCAATTCGACACTGAAGGATCGAATGGAGCAATAATTAGTTTGGGCAAATCTGTTAGAATACTAGTCTTAATTGCTCTTTGTGAACTTACTGATCTCCCAACTGCTTCATCTTCACATCCAAGGTCTGAATTATCATCGAAAGACCGGTCTTTACCGAGGGACCATCTTCTTTCTTCTGTGCGATCGCGGTTTCTTAGGCATTTTGAGTTCGAAATCCCGTCGCCAGTAAAGTAGAATCTTTATACTTCAATTAAATATAGATAAAACACTGCATTACGTGTAAAGTAGTTTGATACAATATGGCACCCGAACAGCAATTGAATATAGCTTCATAACTGGGTAACTATGACAACCAAACAAACAACTGGCCAGCTGACTATCCGACTGGAGGCTACTACAACATCCATGGACATTAAGGATAATTTCACGTACATGGAAATTTTCATGTTTCATGTACATGTACCTGTTATGGAACTTTTCTGCTGAGACCACTGGTTTGTGGATAAATAATTGTACAATCGTTCTAGTGGAAGGCACATTTAATCTGTTATCATAAGTCATCACCTACGAACTAAACTCGTGGTAGTAAGAACAGTTTTGGTTTATTGTTCAATAATAAACCATTGTAATCGCTCCTGAAAGAAAAAATTCTAACCCCCCTGAAAATTTCATGGTTTACGTTTCAAAGGGTGTGGAATTCAAATCTACAATAAAGATAGTACGCCGTACGCACGATTTTTCCCAAACGGCTGGAGCAAAAGATCTGAAATTTTCAGGAAAAATCCATGTTGGTCCGGCGACGCCCCAGTTCTTGAGCCAGCTCTCTCACTTAATTTAAAGTGCCCTTTAAGGGTCGTCAAAGTTTTGTAAAATCCCTAAAAACCTCAAAAAAAGTCAACGCGGCCTAAATTTGTACTCTTTTAGAGAACACTCCACGAGGAATCGAATGAGCCCCTCCCCAGGTCGGTAGGTCAAACCATTCCCGATCTATGGCCCGATTTATGGTGCCAACATTCTCGTTATTTTGGTTAATAATTGTTTTTGTGTTGATATCAGTAACCTAGTGACGTAGTGATGTAGTAGTGTGGATACTGGAGTGAACTCCTAAAAGGCTTTGTAGCCGATACACGGGTTGAAGAATTCTGATAACAATAAAAAACGCTGCAAATTCTTTCACTGGGGTTTATTATTCAATTGTCTTGCGTTCATGATTTGAATTTCTACTAAGCTTTGGAGTGTGCGTGTTTCACAGGTGATAGAGTGATTATTGAATTTCAGGAGGCACACAAATATGATCAACTGAACAATCCAAATAGGTATTTTGGTTGAGAACAGATTTGCGTGCTCTATGCATATCTCCTGAAATTTAATAATCGCTCTATCACCTGTGAAACACGCACACTCCAAAGCTTAGTAGTAATTCAAATCATGAACGCAATCCAATTGAATAATAAACCTCAGTGAAAGAATTTGCAGCGTTTTTTTCTCGGAATTGTCATTTTCTTATATTATGTGTGCTTAAACACCCTACAACACTACTTTCTCGAATTCCAGCAGAATCTGAAATTTGCATTTGAACTTGAATTTAACGTGGAATTCAAAACTGTTGTCAAAACATCCACATTATTGCAAAATGATGGCCCAAGCGGTATTACTGTGTGATAATCGCGTCATTCCAAGTCAAGACTTTACAAACCAAATGAGCTCCACAGTTGTCATTTCCTTATATTACTTGAACAATTTAAAGCCAGTGCAATTTAAACAGTCAGAAAGTTAAGGAGATTGCGAACTGACGGACAAAACTGTATTATTGTATGGTGACCCCTTCACATCAAAACTGCATTCCAAATGACCCACCAATATTAAATATTGTTGCATCGATTTTTAGTATTTCTGTATTCTATTCTATTTGATGTGAGGTCTCACATCTTTTTGTCGGACTTATAAAAAATCTCTGTACACGAATTCTTGATAAGTTGGTATGTAAACATACGTAAACCAGAGCGATAATTAAATTTGATATACAAATTCTTAAGAATACAGCCCTTGAAGTAGGTACCGTTACAACCTCTCTCCAAAGGATTCTCAAACATTGTTAGCCGAAGGATAACGAACGGAAACTTGGAGATTTCCTCATTCAAGGACTAGCTGTAATGAGTTGAAACGAAGAGCAAAAAGATCCAGAAAGATGTCACCGTCAAAGAAATGATCCCAACTTGTCCTTGTCCCGATAAACTTGATTTTTTTTCCGAGAGCTCGTTGATGTCCTAATGGTCCCGTTGCGAAACTTTCAGAGTAAATGTAGTAAACAAAATCAAAAGAAAAAAGTTCGTGCGAAAACTCTGGAGAACTTCTGCTGGTTTGATGTGATATTTTGGTCAATTCTACCTTTTATTTCCAACAAACAAAAGTGATAGTCATGCAAGGTGATTGTATTAGGGAATTTTTTAAGTGAGGTTAGACTCTTTATGAAATGAAGTTCTTCGTCTAGACAGAGATTGTTAACTGTCAAGGATGAGTTGCAGAAGATGTTCCATTAAATCAGTTTTGATCAATATTTTATTATAACCAGTTACCCCTTTCAAGGGCGGAGGCGAAGAGCCTGCAACATCCAGGTGATACTCCTCCAGCTGAAGAGGTGTGTGCTAATGCTCAGCCTTGGCAGTGTCAAAAATTGGCAAGGGAGAACTGTTCATATCCACCATACTTCTGGGGGTTCCAAAAAAGGAAGGAGGGGGAAGGAGGAATCGTGCAACGTTTCAAGCGGTGATGTTTGAAAGGTATTGCCATTTTAGAAATAGGAACAGTGCGATAGAAAGTAAAGTCAGGGCATTCAATATTAGAGAGGGAGGGGAGTCCTTCTTCTTTCTTGCAGGTACTCCTTAGCATACACGTGAAGCGTTGAAGGTACCCCGTAAGTGTTGCAGGCTAATCACATCAGCTTTTTGAAGGGGCAAATAGTCCATTCCGTAACCTCTTCATTAAAATTTAAATCAATAATTCGTAATTTGGATGTGAGCAGATAATCTTCAAGTAATTTTCATGAAATTTCTCGTAGATTCTAAACCTAAAATGTAAAATGAAGGTTCCCATTTGGAAAAACGAAGTTAGTGTGTGCTGGGCCAACAGGCCCAAGTCGAACAAAATTTAAATTTGCATAATTGAACTGGAATCAAAATGCAGTCAAATGAGGGAACGGAGATAATCACATGATTCAGCGTAAAAAAACTAAGATATCGCGTGTCACAATTGACAACATCGCAGATTTGGAGAAATCATGATGTTGAGCATTATTGAGAGCACACTGAGCGGGAGTAAAAAGAATTGTTTGAAGCGTTGACTTTCCATGAAAATTCGAGTTGAATCCAAATTTAAAATACTAAATAGAGGTTTTCACTTGAAGAAAAAAACAAAGGTTGAGTGTACTGGACCGACTATCTCCAGTCGAGAACAATTGAAGGGTTACCAGCAAGAACGATCCTGGTCCGAATCCGTCCCCCCTCTGCTTGATATATCACAATCAAGTTACTTCAGTCGTTCCTAAACCACCACACCTACTGATTTGTCGTTTTCTGTTCGCTATTTTCTGCAATGGTTAGTGGTGATTTGAGTGATACCTCAGTGAGTAATGTGATCCGTTTTATAAATGGGTAATTTCAAAATTTCGGCCACATTTATGTTACTGGACAGTATTGCCGTCGAACTCAACCTAATGCAGTTTTGTACACGTTTCACGGATAAATATGAAAAATTTGTGCCTAGAGAACCAACGATAAAATACCGAAGTGGTGATTTCTTACTCCCTACTGCTGTCACTGGCTAGAGGTATACAACATTCATCACCACTACTCAGCGAAATATTTATTGGGGCCTTTATATCTACTTACACTATGAAAGACTATACCATCCAAAATCTATATCAAAAAAATCAAAGCAAGTCGCCTTACCAACCCAGTGTCACAGGGTTTTTCTTAGCTAACTACAATGTTTTGATAAGTAGCCCCCAACAGGCAGGCAAGTGTGTTTATGAAGTTGCTTCATTTCTGTTGACATCCCTTATTCAAGATGGTCCCAACGCTGGTAGTTGGATTTTGTCTAGACCTTCCCTCTTTTGTAAGTTCTACCGGGAAAACCATCCCCGGACGCAGCAGTGAGGGTTTTTTAACTCCCACACCCTACTGCAATAAGATTCTGACTGTGGTAAGAGAAACTTGATCACACTTGTTGACAATTAATGTAGTTGTTGGAAGTTCGTTGACAACATTTTGGTGCAACTGGTTTCAATTGATTTGTGGCCAGTAAAGGCTGTGAAAGGCTATAACCTCACTCCCTACTCTTTCACTATCTTCAATATCCATAGCCTCATAAATTATTGGGAGTGAGATATGCTTGTAGTAAGTTTGCAAACTTTGACATGGAAACCTTAGCATTTACTGTAGCTAAAATTAAGCTAATTTGTGCTGTTCCATTCCCTTAATTGAAAGACTTGAGCGGCGATTCCCAGGAAGGTTTGAGGCTCAAGAGGGGAAAAAATAGTAGTATATAAAAAATACCACCACCTACAGAAGTTTATTTTTTCAAAATGGCATATCAGCAGTACGGTTCAAGAATAAGTGTGCTCACTTGGGTAATATGCCGAGAGAACCACACTGATTGATTAAGAACACGAAAATTGATCAAGTTTTAATTTTTTTAGAAAAGTCAATACCCATATGTAACCGAAATTTTGAGATGACCGAAATATCAAAAAAAGGAAAAATCGTCACCTAACACAAACGTACTGAAGCTTTCGTACACTGGGGGAAATTCCTATAAAGCCAGCCAAAATGAAGGATTCGCGACATCTCCACCCAATTCCTGGTCAACCCAGAGGCGAAAACTTTCTACCAAAAATTTATCGCAGATGGGGAACAAGACGTGAAGGAAGACGTCAAATTCATTAATAGGGAATAACGATCAATTCTTACTTAACTTTGGAACGAAAAATTGTTCAAAATTCACCAAAACTTGTAATTTGTAGGCAAAACAACTGTTCTTTGTTCTAATACATTTTTTTTTAAATTTATCTTAATCCTGATTCAATCCTCCATTCTTGAAACTTTGAATCAGCTTCTCTGAAAAAATCCACCAAAATCGGCTCTGATTGTTCTTTGCCGTAGCCCTTCAATTTTGATTATTTTAGTTGTATGCAGGATAAAAAATAGGTTGCTAACGCGTGTTTTTTGCGATTACGATAAGATATGAAATAAATTAGTATACAGTTAGACATTTACAGGATATAAAAAGATTTGATTGAATTAGGGAGGCGTGAGGAAAATACACATTGTCGGAAAGTAAGCGTTCACGGTCAGATACCGCCCTTGAATTAAAAGATTACGCCTAACCAACGAGTATTAAAACCCATCAATATGGCTCTTAATTGGTCTCGAAAAACGCGCTCCGTAAACCAATCCTGCGTCTCGCCGGCCGAAACAGCACTAAAACACTAACAATTAGCTCAGGAAGCACTGCGAGACAACTTCCTAGCGCTGGTAATGCAGTTGTGATTATAAATTGTAGGCAATTAATTAAGACGCGTCTAGGCACCGACGAGCGGTTTTTTTTCCTGGAGAAGGGTGAGAAATACGGCGGTTTATCTCTAAGGGCATCGACGATCCTCTCTTGGTCGAGCGGGGTATGCAAATTTCGAGGGGATGAGGCCTTTTCGCAAGGCTCATTTCGGAGGTGGGCCTTCCCATAAATCGAGGCACAATTCTCGCGCCTGGTAAACCTTCTGGATTTGCTAATTTGAACGTCTCGTTTTCAATACTGGAATGCTTCTAAAATCCTCCACTCTCCAAATCTTTACTAGAAACGCTACATCCATCGCGAGCTGCATCCACACAACACCACCACTATAACACTATACCATTCGAAGTGGCTATTTGTTTGTATAACCACCTCAAATTTTTTCATTTGACGTTTCATGGTGCTTAGATTCCAAATTGGTCTGACGTCTGGCCCACACAGTTCCTTAGAATTTAAGTTTAGAAAAATTCCGTTGGTTCTGACGTCAAACTACCCGAATCGCCTCAAATGCATTGGTGTAATAAATCGAATCACAGTTCTCGCGCCTGGTAAACGTTTTGGATTCGCTAATTTTAACATCTCGTTTGCAACTAAGGAACGCTTCTAAAGTCCATCATTTTCCATATTTTTATTAGAAACGCTAATCGTACTTCGTTCATTTAACGCTATACTACTCGAGGTAGCTACTAGTCTGTTTAACCTCATCCATTTTTTTTTCATTTGACGTTTCAAGGTGTTCAGATTCAAAATTGGTCTGACGTATGGTCCACACAGTTCCTTAGAATTTAAGTTTAAAAAAATTCAGTTGGTTCTGACGTCAAACTACCCAAATCGCCTCAAATACATTGGTGTAATAAATCGAATCACGGTTCTCGCGCCTGGTAAACGTTTTGGATTCAGGGTGGGGGGGGGGGGGGGTAGTCGTTTTGGGTACAGGGGAAAAACGACTTCAGTCCACTTTTTTCACGAAACGAGCTTGAGGTGTCATCTAGTAGAATGGTAAGAATATTATGTCAGCGAGCCAAGCAACAGACGCCAAATGGACGTTAGTCCATAGAACAAGAGTAAAAGAATAGGCTATACTGGGGAAAAACGTCTTGAGTCCACGCGTCCCGTACGGATTCTAAAAGTTGAAAAAGAAAATCCTAATAAAGTTTTTCACAAGTCGGAATTCAGGGGTCGCTACCAACAATCACGATTTGTGGAAAAAAAAGCGCAAATAACACATCACAAAGAAAGAGACACAAGAGCGCGGTAACACTGGAAAATTCGTACAGGTGTCGATTATACATCAAGAAGGCTAAATGGATCGATCTACAAGAACTGACTTCAAAACTTGGACAAGAGGCTAAAGATTTCTACAAAGGGTTGACATACATTGACCAACCTGAAGACAGTGAAGATGAGTACAATTGACTCCTGATACCAGGGAAAAGTGACGTCAGTCCATTGAATTTGATGATTATTCTTGTATAACTTTTGTAAAAATGATATTAAACAGATCTTTCTTGTTTCACTTACTTAATAAACAATGATTTTCCCATATTTTGTTTGCCGTTGATTTGTATTTACAAGTTTGAAAAGTTTAAATTTCAGATAACTCGAATTAGGAATCACAGGACTGAGGGCGCTTTCCCCCTGTGGCCTTCATTTTTATTAGAAACGATAATCGTACTTCACTCATTCACTACTCGAGGTAGTGAACACTACACTACTCGAGGTAGCTGTTTTTATAACCTAATCAAATTTTGTTATTAAATGAAGTCAAATTTTGACGTTTCATGGTGCGTGGATTCTGAATTGCTCAGACGTATTCAGGGCCTTAGAACGTGAGGAAAAAAAAAAAAAATTTAACCCACAAAGTTAGTTTTTGCAAATCAAAATAATGCTAAAGGAAGATTTTTTTGAAGTGTAAAAAAGGTAATTTTGTTTGTAAAAGGGGGGGGGGGGGGGTCACATATGTTGAAAAGGTTAATTTGACTTGTGAGAGAGTTATTTTGACGTGTAAATGCAATATTAAGGGTGAAGGTGGTTCGTCACGAGGCTCCGTTCCCAAATAATAAAGGAACGATGAATGTAGTTCTTACCCCTTTGATGGGTAGATGCGATTATTCTGCAACTCTTGAAGGATTCCTGGAAAAGACCCCGAGGTCAGCAGGTGTTACTATTCACACCAGATAGCCTGCTGTTTAGAAGACTCGAGTTTTGAGATAAAGTGTGAATGCCACCCGGCAACCAATCAATCAATTGTTCGTCATTGAGAGTTTAAAAGTTCAATTGGATTCAGAGCGGAACGCCCCGAAAAAAAAACTTCTTCTTCCCGTCCGGGAAGTTGGACAAGAAAAAAGACCTGCGACGCGTATCCACTCCTAACGCCGAGGCGGCGCTCCGAGAAAAACCTGGAGGGAATTAATATTGAAAATCTCTCTTCGGACTTGAGGGAGACCGTCGGTCTTGAGAAGGCCGGAACAACTTTTCAGTGAAAAGTTTTCACTTCGAGGTCTTTTTGCCTCCGTCATCCGGGGAGGGTTTCTTGCTTAAAGTTGAGCGTCGAGTTGGGTCACATATGAGGGGGCGAGGTCAGTTTGCGGTCTGGAAAACAACTCCATAGTAAGAGAATGGGTCGATGGACGGAAGTAAAAGTGACGATGGAGGACATACCCAAAGATTTTAGACTGTATCCGGGCCATAAATCGTTAGATTCATTTATGGAGAAAGGTGATAGGTCTATTTACAGAGTAATGCACTGCAAAGTGGCGGCTCCTACCCTGAAACCCAAGGGATGCACCAAGACCATAAGGGACTACCACGAAGGGAACGTGAGACAAAAATGTGCTTTTTCCAGCCAAATTCAATTGCCATCAACCAATGTGCAAAGAAGATCAATCTTGTCCACTTTCTCGGCTACAAATAGTAAAACAAACGACTCAATCCTGCCTTTAAAGAATTTCACCAGTAATTCCTTAAATACCTTTGACAAAAAAATGAACATTTTGAAATGATTGTTGAACTAAAAAAAATGTCAAAAGATAACTTCACTAATTTTTAACAAGGAATTCGCAAGATTTGCGCATCAACTTTGTTATTTCGAATAGAAACACCCATTTTTTATTGCAGATTCGTTTTCTGCTCAAGATTTCATGATAAATTGACGCCTCAAACAATTTTTTTTTTATTGCGCGTAACCGGTTCAACGAGCACGCAAAGTTGCGCAACCCCGAATTTGTCAAATAGTTGATGATGGTGATCTGTAAAGTGTGGCACATGTATTTTGGTTGATTTTTAACGCCGATTCACGTGATGCTATCTGTATTCTTTTTAATTTGACTCAATTTTTGGGAAATAATGACCGAAATTTGCTTATTTTGCGTCAGTTTTTTTATTCTAGGCGCCTGTTTTCAGATTGTTACGGGGATTAATTTTCAAGGTCTGGTTGAAAAATGTAAAAATAGGAGATTGAAACCTTCTTCAATGATCAAGTGAAAAATCATGTTAATCTGAGAGTTGAAAGTAGGAATAAATTATGATTTTTCACGCGAAATAAACAAATTTTGGTCATTATTCCGCAAAAATTAAGTCAAAGTAAAAGAAACGGATAGCATCACGTGAATCAGCGTTAAATCAATGAAAATGCATATGCCACACTTTACAGATCACCATCATCAACTATTTGACGAATTCGGGGTTCCGCAACTTTGCGTGCTCGCTGAACCGCTTACGCGCAATAAAAAAAATTGGTTGCGGGGTCAAATTTTCTGAAATTCGAGCAGAATCCGTTTTTTCTAATAAAAAATTAATAAATAACATAAATGATAGGTAATTATACTTATAATATCATTAATATCAGGTATCTTCTTCATTTTGGGGAGGGAGTGCAAATGCCGATGCTCCTGTCAGCAGGCACCTCTGATACACATGCTGGTCCATTTCAATATTTATATATACATAAGTGTATTAACTAACTCAACAATGTATGATGCTTGTCACTGGACAAGGACCTCATGAACATGTGCCATGTTAAAACATGTACATATTAATGCGCACAACTAAAATGTAATCATAGAAATAATGTTGAATTAAAAAAAAAGTATTAACCGCACTTCTCTCAAGTGAAGATGAGTTTGCAAAAGCACCTAAATCGTATCTGGTTCAAAATTCGTACTGGCGCCTCTTTTTAAATCGTCGTAAAGAACAAATTATCTGAAGATTGACCATTCTTTGAAATCAACGCGGCGGAAGAGCCTGAAAGATGAACGGATACCGCGAGTTCAAGACCTGATGGTAGTCTTAACGCGGTCGCAGGATCGTGGAACGCACAATCGCTTGGCGTGACCGCAGGAGGCTTCCTCGCTTCCCGGCCCTAAAAGCGCTAAAGATTCCCATCTCCCCCGAACACAAGGACGAGAATTTCCGGCGTTGCCACCTCGTTCTCGACGCACGCCACTCTTATTTATCCGCACCCATTACCAGTACGGTACTCGTAATTATAGAGCAATTCCACTGTTTGGGTTCCTGCTTAAGCGTTCGTGAAGGGCAAGAGCCTTCCCTACCTGCAATTCCTTGATGCTGCGGTGCGACAAGCATCAATCCCAAGACGAGTTACAAGACAGTTTCAATCAAGTGATATATCCCAAAGTTCAGTGCTATTGAGGGAGTGTTTAAGATTTAAAAATAAGGATTAAACATAAAAATGAATCAAATTATGTCCTCTTCAACCTCCCAACTAGTTTCGATGAATTTGAGTTATTGAAATGATACGATGACGTAACTTGATAGAATCCAAGGTAGACTGTGATCAAGAATCTGTTTATTTATTTATTAATACAGGCAAAACCAATACACCGAAAAGAGCAAAGTATATTGGTACAAATGTACAAAATAGTACTGTGAACTGTAACACATGTGATAATAGAGAAAAAAATGCAATTGAAACTATTAACAAGCTCGGTGAGAATATTGTGACAAGATGCAACTTTTACAAACTGCTAAGAAGGCAAGAGCGAGTAGAATTAAAAGAATCGAAAAAAAGTCTATAGATGAGGATTGGTTAATCAGGAGGTTAGCTTCTTCAGGTAATCTGCATAGCGGGCGGTTGTACAAATAATTTTTGGATGAAAAAAGAGCGGTGAAGATGATTTGTGTACGGGAGCATGCTTGAGGAACAGCAAGATTCACTTTGCTCAGGAGAGAAGTGGAGTCGACCTCTCCAGAAGAAAGACATATCCAAGAGGCGTATACGATCACCAGGGCCCAGCATCCCACTGCCACGACCAAGTCCATCATAACTCACTGAGTCCGAGGGAGTTTGAAGCTTATAGGCCACATACCTCAAAATCCTTTCAATCTGATCGATGCGGCAACTATAGTAGGGACTCCAAACAACAGATGCATTATTCTATTACTGGAAGGACAAGAGAGAGGGCAACTATTGCTGGTATATGCGTGGATTCACGTGAGTTCAGCTTGACGAGGCCCAATAACAATAATCTATTGACAGACGCCAAGTATTTTATACCAATATCAAGCTTTTTAAAATTCGCTTTTGTTACAGATGGACGAAGTTGAGTCTACATAGATCCTGCATCCTGCGGTTTGCTACAAATCTGATGATTTAATCAAATGAGGCTGATCACGAGGAAATTTAAACGAATTTGAAAGGAAGATTGTAACAGAGAGGTAATGGAAAGAACAAGTAGCCCCTTCTGCTGAGGCGAACACAGCATACTCATACTTCAGTAACTAAAAAGCATTGGGTTTATGGTCATAAGTAGCAGTTTCGAGAAAAGGTAAAGGGTATTTATCCATATTCCTTCATAACACATTCAGAAAGCAGAGGGAGCCACTCGTAATCGGCAGGGCAGGGATAATTTCCATGATTAGGTTGCCAAGCAGAAAGCAGGTGCGTTGTCATCTATTGGGTGCTGTGTGGAGAGGGAGAGACTGTGTCATATGCCGAGTGACCAGGGCAAGAAGCCAGATATCGTCACCATTAAGCCCGATGGGTCTGCCCTAATCCTGGATGCTCAAGTTGTCAGAGGCATGGCGCGGAGTGTGGTGCGGGAAAAGTGGCACGGAGTTACTCGAGCTGGGCTTTGTGGTATCACCATTCGCATCCTCCGGTTCTCTTACTCAAATTGGTGGTCATTCTATAGAGGCACTTCTTTCCATCCATCTCTCCCTCCTCCATCATCCCTAACTTCTCAAATCCCAAGGGCCGGCACCGCGTAAGGCTGGGCGTGTTCCGCACTTTAATTTTGTTTAATTTTTTCTTTTCTATTTAATGGTGTGCCCCCTCCACCTTTGGGGGGGGGGGGATTAAAAAAAATTATATAAGAACGGACCTTTTTGGCTATGTAGCCATTCTCAAAGTCGTGGTCAGCTAAAAGACCCGAGGGGCTATTATCTTTCCTAATCGGTCTACGATACTAATATGAAAAATGGAGCACTTTTCATGCCATCTAAACCACAATCACAACTTATGGAGGCGAATTTAGATCATTCACCGCAGGCGTTGACCAATAAACATAGATCAGTGATTTACGTAGGAGGGTTTGATCTAATATGTACCATTCTACGAAACTTTCTTTCTACATCGATCGATTCGGGATCTGAATACAAATTCTCCGCTCGTCCTTCCCCAAGTGATTTTACGTTGAAAGCTCGAACCTGGCTCGTGAGACACCCGGTATTATTAGTCCACCGACAGGAACCCCCCCGCTGGCCCGCGGAATAATTCACGCTTTATAAAAAGAAGATCGGATATTTGGATTTGGCTAGCGCTGCGGTGAACAAGGGAATGTCCATTTGGCAAGGGACGCCGGGTTGAGGCTGTCCCTAACGATAAGCCAGTCTCCGCCCGCGCCTCTTCTCTGTTATATTGTTACGGCTTCGATATCGTTTCACATATAAATTAAGAATATCGGGGTACACTGTAGGTATAAGTGTGGCTGGTATCACGACGAAATCGGTGACAAATGGTGACGAAATAAACGCGAAATGAAAATCAGGCAATTTACATGATTTATTATTCTTTAGAACAATTCACAAATGCTTTGATTGCTTTATAAAAATATTATGAGTATCCGTTGTTTTTTCTCCATTTCACGTTTGTAGTCACTATTTGTCATAGATCTCATTAAGATACATTTATCATGAAATGGCCGATTGATAGTGTATCGGCAGTTTTTATGGAGTGAAAGTTTTACTATTCATTTTAAAGTGCAGTTTGAAATTTAATAAAGAAAGTTCACCAGTGTTGGACGAAAACGGATCTGTTGTGATTGGTGTGTGATTTCTGTTTTCATCAAAGCTTAACGACTCGAAAAAATAGCGGAAACGCGAAAAATTTGATCAAGGTGAGAATTGTGATATTAACATAAGGTGAACACATTTGTAATGACTTCAAAGCGGGACACACATTGTGGAGGTCAATGCCCCCCCCCCCCCCCCCAGATACCGCGTGAAAGATATTTTCTATATTAATACAACTAAACGTCCTAAAATCATTATTTTATCTGTTTGAGCACTTAAATTTACAGAAATAAGAATAGGAAAAACTTTAATGTTCAGGTAGTAATAGTAGCACAATTAGTAATTGGACTATCAGTTAAATTAATTTATTAATAATGAAACAAACAAAAAAAACAAATTTAACAATAGAAGATATTGTAAGTTACACAGTAAAACCAACTGAATGAAAGTGTACTGTCCGACCAGGAGGAGAAAATAATTGGAAAACTATGTAGAAAAGTTTGTGAAACATCTTATTTTACCAGACTTGTAAAAAGGTTAATTTGTAAAGTTTAAATTGTCAATGCAATCTAACACATTTCAATATAAAAATAAAAACAAGAGTACAGAATGTTCACTAGCCTACACGTTCACTAATTGGTATCCTTTTTAAATGAATGTATGTCTTTAAGGAAAGCTGGTTCTCCTTTTATTTTGTCATGACACTTATCACAAGTTTGTCCAACATTGTACTTCAGCATACGCATTGCTTTTAAAGTTAGACCGTTCAATTGAGATAATTTTTCAGTCCATATATTGTTCATGTTAGTAAATACTCGTTCAACTGGAGCATTAGATCCTATCAGACACAGAACCAACTCAGAGATGTAACGTAAGTTTTCGTAAGGAATGTTCTTTTGTTCAAAATGAAGGAATACTTCTACCCATCTTTGATCGATCGAAGTTTTCAGATCACCCCATTTCTGACAACTTTTCATTTGTGACATATTTTGTTAGACAGTTACTTCATCAAATAGTTTGTTGTCATCAATAACGACTGATTTCAGCAAGTTTCTAACACTTCTATTCTTCAATTTTTGTGCGAGCACAAGTGAATTTTGGCTCGAGAACATTGTATATCAGCATATAATATTAGATATTATTTAAAGCGGAACGTTCATTTGTTTATCCTGCCAAAGCGGGACATAATAGCGCCCCCGCGTGAATCTGGGGACAGCGGGACACTAACCTAAAAAGCGGGACGGATGGTCACGTTATATTATCACCCACTTCATAGTGAAATGAGTAAAGTTAGTATTAAATTGATGGTATAATTAATACAGAAGGAATGAGAATCATTTCAATGATTTTGTAATAATGAATGGTGGGATTGGAATTGAACTAATGACATGTCTGACGCATTACAGAAATTTTTGTTTCCCCTCATCAGATTCAGGAAACTTTGTGTTCATGCAAACGATCAAAAACTTTGCAAATTAATAAACAAACGTTATTATTTCAATAAAAAATAAAACTTCTACGTGAATTACTATTGAATTTTTAGACTAATTGGTGGTGCATTATCTAAATTCCATACTCCATACCTTGTAATCAGGGCCGTAGATAGAGAATCGAGAACCAGGGGCAAAATCTGGGGCTAGTAAAAAGTCAACAATAATAAAAAATAAATAAAAAACCATTCGTCTACGAACTATTGTAACCATTATTGTACCATCGACCGTAATAATTGTAAGCCATTTCGAGAGCGAGGAAAATTAAGGGAGGAGTATCGATTGTGGAAAATTTGAAATGATCATATGCCTCTCCTTCCCTTTTTTTGTAAGAAAAAGTCTCAAGAAAATTAAAAACCAATCTATAACCAATCAATGTATCAAAAACCGAGGGCATCAGGTCTCAACGGGGTTGATTTTAACTGTACTTTAGTTGCCATACAAACAGCTTCATTTATGTTTCATTTACGTGTATCGATTAGATGAGAAAATGACCACAAGTGTCATTCAACAATTCAGTGTGTCTCCATGCATTGTATTTGTTTCGATGATGATAGCCTTCCTCATAAATACAACTCGGCAAATACCAACACTTCATACAACGACGTGGTGCGAAATTATGCAGATCGTCATAGGCTTTGAACACCACGAATAGATCAGCTGAAGCATAACGCGATAAAATAAAACACCTAACTATATGTCACTTGTCTGCAAACATATACCTGACAAAAGTTATGAAAAGCACGATTTCAAAGAGAACTCTTGAAAAAACACGTTAGGGTGGCCCTTATTTCCCGACTTTTTTTGTTCCCCCCTCCCAACCCCTAAAACTGGTCTAGTACACAAAAAACATAATCCTGTGAAGTTTCATTAAAATCGGACATGATTGAAGCTTGCCCCAACAGTCGTGTGTGATGAGCATAAATGGGTATGAAATTTTGGAATTAACGAGTAAGGATTTTTGGAATTAACTCATTTCGTACCCAAATCTAACTGGAGCTTTATTGTGGTAAAACAACATTTTTTATTATAATTGAACAAGTGCCTACACTTCTTAGTTAGTTAGTTAGGCTGATCTTGTTTGAAGAAGGATACTTGTTCCGGTAGTCTTTGACGAACTGAAGTACGTACTGAAGCTCATCTTTATTCCTGGTGAGGATGTTATTCTACTCTTCTATCAATTTTATCCCTCTCTCAGCTACATCATTGACTTCCAATAGCTGTAGCCCTTTTTTATAGTTTTCGTCGTTTCCCCAACCAGAGGGATGCTTCCGCAAAAACGCCTTGTCAATCGAAAATCTCGTGAAAAACTTCTGAGATTCTGATGTTATAAACGAAGATAAATCTTTGTCGCAAACGTCTTTCAGCTCCTGATCTTTCATGATAACCCTTTTGACAGTACCTTCCTCTTGTAAGTCAGGTTCTTCAAGTGGTAAGGAACCATTTTTTCTTTGACGTGAAGTGGCACTTCCTCATAAAAAAACGCGAAAGCTGCGTTCTCTGGGGAGAGGTACCACAAGTGGTTCTTGAATTTTCTCGCGGCTGATTGACTGATTTCTGGATCAACTGATTCGTATCGTATAATGTTTTGTAAAAACTTCAGGTCTTCAGATGGTGCTTTGATGGCGCAGGGGGCTAAAAACCAAACTCTTATATAAATCTGTGTTAGAAAAATGCAAATTCTCCTCAGACCGTCCTCTTCTTTTTTTGTCAGTTTGAATTGATCCCTGAACAGGTATATTTTAGTGCATATATTGCTTTAGCCATCCATCGAGCATGACCAATAGCACCTGGTATGAGAAACTTGATTCCACGAGGTGGAAAATTACCGCTAACTCGAGCAGTTCTCTTTAGTCTTCTGCTTAAAGAGTTGGGTGTTGACGGTCTGCATTTTTTGGTTGACGGTCTTTATTTGATATGGCATATATGGGCTGACTAATGATTTTGATGAACTCTGATGCATTAGGGGATTGGGGCACGTTTTAAACTGAACCTTTTGAGCTCAAATTTTTATGGAGTTATTTTTTCATACCAGAGACTAAGTTACGAGGTTGGGAGAGGTAATTTTTTGAGTTTAGAGAAAAACCCCATTGCTAAGGGCCACCCTAACGTACATAAATTGCACCTATATGAGCTTGTTTTTCCTATATACGTAAGGTCGAAAACACGGAAAAGATATTCCAAATGAAAAAAGTAGTATTTTATGGTGAGAAAGAAAAGTGAAGGCCAAAAGTTGGAAATTTGTTGTAAATCAACTCTAAGCAAGCATAGCAATTCCAAGTGAAATTCCTACTCGAATTCAACTTTTTCCTAGTCAAATTCAGTTTTCTGCCTTATGATTTCGATACCCCCGTTTTAGAGTTCGTAAACAGACTTGCTTCCGCTCAGAACATACCTTCCATTGCGAAGTCATGAGGTAAGCAATGATCAGCTTTCTAACGCTTCACATTTCTCGAGCCCATGTGAATCCGTGTGCTCTCCTTCCTGAGATTTCCATGTTAACCGACTCAACGCGGTACCAAAAACCAAGAAGGGAAAAAGTTTTCCTGTGCGAATGTGTTCCTAAATGTATATAAAAATGTTTAGATCCATAAGGGGGCGATTATGAAATGTTTTGGACCATGGCACCAGTGTGGTGCCTCACGTGAGCGTGGATGACCAAAGGTATTCTAACCCACATAACCAACTACTTTGATTGCTCTGTATGACGCAAATTCATGTAGAATACACTTTTTTAGTTTGTAAATGTATTTTTAGGCTATCTGGGATGCTTGACTAACCCCCCCCCCCCCCACCCACACACACACACAAGTAAATTTTCAACCTGCTATTCCGCATTTTGAACAAACGACAATAAATCTAGGTATCTACAATTCCGGGCGAGAAAATGGTTCATTATCCATTTTTCAGGTCCTTATTTACCATTTTCATCATATAATATATGTGTGAAACATATTAGTGCGAAAAAAATGCGTGGGTAACATCATAGGAACTATGAAAACAGAAAATAAACTTTCGAAGTGAGCAGAGAGCAAAAGAGCTCGTCGACATAGCATTGACCTTCGAAAGTATGAATTACCTATCTCGGACATCCTTCAAAAAGCTCAAAAGGAGAAACGATAACTAGAATATAAAAGAAATAAACACTATAAATGGGGAAAATTTCGGAAAAATAAAAAAACTAGGAGAAAGATCGAGAAACTCATCACTACTGCCCTCCTCATTTTAATTCGAACTAGGCGCCCTCTACACGAAAACGACGGGCATCAGCGTGATCTACAGGATTTACCGAACAATTGGCAACACTGAAATCCCTCCTAGTTTAAAACCACCAGGAAGGATAATTTTTCGAGTGAGATGGCATTTTAAGCAGCAGGGCACCGCACCGCAGGGAAAACCCGCTTGGCACTGGTGCGGTGCCTTCCGCGTTGAGTTTGTTCATGGAAGCACAAATGAAGGACTTTAGGAACAATTGGCGAAAGTGTCTATTGAAAATTTGAAACTCATTCTAAAGCATTATAACAATCTGTTATGTATCCTCGTTCATCTCAAGGGTTCATTGATTCCAAATTCTAATGATTCTTACCTCAAATGGTAAGGTCCTGTGAAGAAACAAAAAAAGTACTCCTTCTTAAACTCAGAAAAATCGACTGTTTAATAGATAGACAGTCCAAGACGTCAAACTCAAACTTAACAACTTTAACCAAGTGATCAAGCCAGTTTGGACCAATAACTAGCGATCAGGCAAACAGAGGCGTCATCCAAAAAAGTCCAAAACAATGTGCATAAGCTGGATACGCGATTGCAGCATAGAGTCTCTCGAGTCTAGATCCCATGTCAATGAGGAAGCTGTCTCCTTCACTCAAGTGACAGAAGATTGAAAGATACCCGTTTTAAGAATTAGTTGTAGGAGTCTCTTGAGAGGTAACCAAATAAATTGGGACTCTCACCGAAGACAATAGAAATAGTTAGACAACTATCGACGAATAAACTTGATTAATACTATGATTCGAATTGAAATGTACCGCTTATAGGTGTTACCCGGATGTTCCCACGAGAAGCTCGAGATAGAAAAACCCCAGTTCCATCTCCCAGTGAGTCATCGCTCTTGTTTTTCAACCAGTTCCATTTTTCGAGGAAAAAGTGAGAGAAATGGGAATTGAATTATGAGGATTGTATGTTAATTTCGAAAATGGCGGAGGGTGTAGGAGTCATTTGTGTCCCTCGCTTTACGGTTTCGCACGTTTCAAACCGGATCTCTTCATTAAACAACCAAAAAAACTACCGCCTGAGGTGCTCGTTGCTGCTTTCTTGAGAGAAGAAGAGGTCGTAACTTGATGGTTATCTTGACCACGCTCGAGCGTTGGTTAGGTGTAAAAAAAGTCGCAAGACGGCATTAAGAAAATGAACCGAGTTTCTTGAAGAAAAAACTTCTGATTCAAATAAAATTATCCTTTAGCATTGAAATTTATGGGGGAACGCGACCTTCTTGCAGCTAACCCACGCAACCCTCAACATTCCATCACAATCTTACTAAAACGAGGCTCAGGTTTGGGTGTGGGAAGGGTTTACTGCAGACACACATAGCCAGGGAATCAAAACTGATGAGTAAATTCTGAAATGCAAAGATGCAATGGAAATTCTTCTTGCACGGACTTGCTTCCTATCCTTAGGCAGTGAGGAAGAAACATTAGCAATCAATTCATTCCCAGGTACTATAGACCGAAAATCCTATAATATTTATTGAAAGGACGATCAAATAATACACAGGGTGTACAGCGTATGATCCGAAAATCTTCGCACACGTATTTTACAACTAGTTTCCAACAAAAAGTGGCTCTTAGAGATTTTTTTTAGGGGCTTCGTTTTTGAGTTATTTCACTTATACGATTTTTTTCGTGTTTTCCAACGTCACTAAAACGGACGTAACTCCGGCGTTTTCAAAGTATTTGCAAATCTAAGTATGCCGTTGGAAAGAGCATACAATTATCTATCGTCTCAGTCTTTAATAATATTCTTTTTTAAAAGGAACTAAAGATAAAAATGAAAAAATTTCTTTTATTTAATGGCTCATTAGTCTTATTTAATTTTAATGATACGTTTGAGCCTGTGCTTAAAAAATGCGCAAAAGTATATATACACCATGTTATCTGTTTTACACCCTCGTATATTATATAATAATTATAATTATATAATAATAATAATTATTTATTAATAGAATTATACATATTAATTCTAATTATATACATAAATGATTATTATTATTATTTTATTTTGATGTATGATCAAGAACCACACCGCCCACCATCGTGTTTCAAGGACTATAGCATATTTTTATAAATCCCCGTTATCGTTTCTTGAAACTGATGTCAACGGAGGACATACCAGGGGGTTTCTAGATTTTATTGATGTAGACTGTGTCATTAGACTCGTTTCATTGAAACCTGCTAAACGTCTGAATCAACGGGCCGCTTCAAGCAATATTGTCCTCCAAAGAAATTATTCATTTTTAAGTATTTACTTACAGGTACATGAATTTAGACAATCATCTACTTTGTACAGAAGGGACCAACTCGTGGGACACCCTGTCTTTGCTAAGCATGGTATTGTTCTGGGTTTTAAGAAAAATGTTCTGGATCGGAGGACTTGCGCCTACCACAATTCTATATATTTGGAAACGAACTTCTACCCTCTGAATTTATACTGCTTGGAACTGCACATGGGCTATACATATATACGAGTATGAGGTTTTTAAATTGCCGGAACATAGATTCTCCCGTATAATAGGGTTTGTGTATCATCAAGTTTCTTGGTGTAAAGAATCGTTGAGTTTGGAACGCACGTATGGTCTTACGTTGATTGATGAACAAGGAATTCCGGTGAGTGGAAGGAAACAAACTTCGTTCTATCATGATAGTATGTTCACAAATGTTGAGATTTATAATGTAGAAGCTTCGTTAGACTTGTTTCATAGTCTGAATTCATCAGGCCGCATTACGAAACACCGTCCCTTGAAGAACTGTCACTCTTGTGAAGAAAAAATAATACAGGTGCGTTTGAACAGTCTTTAGGTGTTTGATCCCATTGCTAACTGATTGTTTCTCCATCAACTAGTACCGTCCGTCGGGAGGAATCCGAGAGTGGAGCGGTCAATGATACAAATAACTGACCAACCCGACATCCTCAAGGATCGGCCTATTCTTGACAGTGAATCCTCCCCCGCTCATCCGCAAATACCAAAATATAATCTGTTTAGAACTCACTCTCGCTGTCATGTGACATGTTCACTTTATCACGAGACAATAATAGAATGTCGCGCGACAGCCTGCATGTCACCTCCACATTTGGATCTCAAAAAGTCAACAACGATGGACCATTTCAACTGTTCATGAGGTCATTAATCAGGGAGTCGCATTGAAGCTAAACATGAGGCACCTAATATTCACTGGCCAATCGGTAATTTTCCGAAATGGAGATTTTCTAACTTTGGTATTCTGTGATATTTTGTCTAACGCGGATAATGATACTATACACATTAGAAAATATCATATTCCACATATTAAAGGCCGACTAATTGCTTAAAATCTGTCTGTGGCAGGGGTTCTTAACATTTTTGATGGGGCGAAGCACTAACTAGGGTCTAAAATATAATATTGTTTTCGAAGTAGTAACAATCTAACAATCATAAAGGTACATTGATAAATACTGTAGGAGTGGTAACTAATGAGAAGGCAAACACTAATTTATAATATCTTAATAATGAACCTATTTAATTGTTCAAGAAATAAAACGTTGCCCCCCCCCACACCCCCCCCTCAAATTGTTTTGGTTCAAGTTTCAAGATGACTGTGATCTGTTAACGGAATTTTAAAAATGGTCCTTCCGCCGTCCCGAGTTGTTTTCCAAAACTGCCGGACCGAAGTGTTGAAAGTTGTAAGTTTTAGAAAATGGCCCTCGGATGGACTTGAATCAATAGCATCAATCTTGACCTAACCCAAATATGGACACAACGTAAAAGTCCACAGGTGGAATAACTCAAATTCATCGGGTGAAACAAAACATCTATCTACGCTTCAGTCGTCCACAATTACGAGTAGGTATATTACGTAAGACTTGAAGGACTCGGTTTCAAAAGTAATTCTTGAAATAAAATTCCACAGCAATTATAACAGCTGACGCAATCCTCACATGGTATTAGGCGATTTCAGCCATGTCCACTCACATTCATGTTTACGTTCTTTCTTATGTCGAAGTTTCATACCTTAGGGTGAGCGAACGGATAAACATAAATCCCTCCGGACTGGGCTGGGCTCAATCTTTTTTGAATATACGTCTACCAACAATTAACACAAAAACAACAGTGTTGTTTCGCAAGTTTTTAATATTCAGATTTTTGATTGGAAATTTGGATTTTGCAGCTCTTTGGTTGCATCCTTCAGGATTGTCTGAAGTCGATGCTGAAAGTCACAACTAGACAACAATTTTTTACCCAAACTCTAGATGTGATTTTTGACGCAAGTTTCATCAACTTTAGGCCTGCAGTTTTGGGGAAAATCGCCGGACGGCGCGTAGTAATCTAGAAGCCCTGATTCCCTGGCCAAAAATTCGAGGGCTTCCAAATTCAGCGGAAACAGCATTTCTTTAAGTTTATTAACGTTTGGAATCGAATGGAATGGGTTGAGAGTGGTCAAGTTCATAGGCCAAAATAAATACAATTTCAAATCATCAATTTCGATTTTTTTTAGAAACTTTTCGTATTTTTACTTCAGGTAAATCTTGTTTGGTATGGTTTTCAGCCTCATGAAGTTAATGAAATCATTTACACGTCGGTACGACCAACCGTTACCAAATTATGGCTAACTTTGAATGAAAAATAGAAGTGAAGATGTATGTTATTCTTGTCATACCATGCCTGTGTCTCTTCTGCTTCTACTTTGACAGGAAGAATAGTTTTTAAAATGTGAAAAAGAACAGTTCTTGAAATAGGATCATGGTGGTAGCCATAATGACAGAAATTAAAGAGGCTACCAACTAATACTTATTGAAAACCCCAATGAAAATAAAACTTTTTGCAGCACCCCACATTTTTTTGCAGTTTTTCAAAACGTTGGCGATTTTCAGGACTGAAAAAACAAAAACTGAACACTTTCGTGTTTGCCTAAATAATGTAGATTGGGCTTTAATATCATCCTATCTTTTCCGAATATTAATATTCTGGTGGAACCCATTCTCATGTAAGTTTATAGGAATTTATATTCATATCAACACTACACTTATCATATGGACACTCGAAATTATCCATCGTCAGCTATCTCTAAAATCTCCGTTCTATTTTCTTCTACAATTCGGAAAAAATTACGTAAAGTCTGATCATTTAGATCAATGCGGTAGCTGATTCTTCCAGGACTAGTATCTACACGCATTAACCTTTAATTTGCTGCCAAATTTACCGCGGAAGTTCAAGGTGGTCTAAACTAAAAGCTTAAATATAGTTTTATTGGTTTATTCATAGCTGTTTTGGTTTATTATTCAATAATAAACCATTTTAATCTAATCGCTCTTGAAAAAAAAAAAAAAAAAAATCTAACCCCCCCCCCCCCATTACTAGTGATGTAGTAATGTGGATAATGGAGTGAAATCCTAAAAGGCTGGGTAGCCGATACACGGGTTGAAGCATTCTGATATGCATGAAACGCTGCAAATTATTTCACTGGGGCTTATTATTCAATTGGCTTGCATTCATCATTTGAATTTCTACTAAGCTTTGGAGTGTGCGTGTTTCACAAGTGAAAGAGCGATTGTTGAATTTCAGGAGGCACACAAATATGATCAACTGATCAATCCAAATAGGTGTTTTGGTTGAGAACAGATTTACGTGTTCTATGCATACCTCCTGAAATTCAATAATCGCTCTATCACCTGTGTAACACGCACACTCCAAAGCTTAGTAGAAATGCAAATCATGAACGCAAGCCAATTGAATAATAAACCCCAGTGAAAGAATTTGCAGCGTTTTTAGTAAATAAACTATTGGAACTGTCAAGGGTACATTTTCCCTCTTAGCTAGTTGTTCATTTTCTGAGTATGAATATGCGTGAACAATGTTAATGGGATCATCATCATTACAATCAGACCCATCATCCTCAATAACATCATGGTCATCTTCAAAACCGTCCATCACCTCATCTTCATCTTCAACTGGAACTTTTTTATCATCACCCCCAAAATTACTGGATGGCTACTTGGCGAAAACCGAAGGAAACTAAAAACAATGGTCGGCCTTATAACCGGCTTTGCACCCCTAAGGTTTCACCTACACCGCATTGGGGTCACACAAAGTTCAACCCTATGCAGTTTATGTGAGGAGACTAACGAAACCGCATCCCACATAATTAATGAGTGCCCACCTCTGGAAATGTACCTCTCGCAGACTTGAACTCTTTCAACAAACACTATAAGGTCTATTCAAAGCAACAAACCCCAATAAGGTGTGTTCAAAGCGAACAATTAATCAAGGGCCCCAAACCAATTACCAAGGGGCTGAATCTCCTTGATTACATGCAAAACTCGCAGGAAAGTACAATAAGTCAGCAGGCTTTATTCCACATCTACCATCTATATTATAGATTCTAAAATCACCCTCAAAGAGCACTTGTGCCACTTTCCTTCAAAATTAATAAACCTTTGTGAAATGATTTGCAGAGGTCTTTTCCCTGTCTGCTGTATCCAGGAGGACGAAGACCGAACTTGATCGCTAGCGTTTTCTTGCAGGTCGCCGCGGGAGAGTGGGAGGCCGGGACTTCTGGAGGAAGCCCGCGGGCGATCGCCGCTCAGTCTGTCAGTCCGTCGCTCGAAATCGGTCTCTCGAATGGCGCCCGCCCCCAAAGTCGCCGTCAACGTCTTCGCGGCTCTCGCGATGCTCTCCGCCGTGTCTGCCCTGCAGTCGTTCCGCCCCAACATCGTCGTCATTCTCGCCGATGACATGGTGAGTTGGCTTTTATTTATGACTTTTAATACGACCATGGTAATAAGTATGGAACCACTATGGAACTCAAGCTTCACCGCTGCACAGATGATCGTGATTGTTCGTGCACCAGCATTGAGAAGGTGTAGCATCTCAAATACTTGGGGGCAACCATTGAAGCTGCGTTGGGATGTTCATTGTAATAGCCTAATACCCAGAATCGAAAAGTTTGTTCACTTATTTTACCGCATAAAGAAACTAATTCCCAAAGAAACGTTGCTTCTCTTATACAGGTCCCTTGTGCAGCCCTTGCTTTCCTGCGGAATAGTGCTAGAGGTGGCACATATTTCACAATTTTAGAGCCTCTTCAGATAACCATTTTGAAGGTTATTTATTGTAAATCCAACCAGTTCCCCACTCAGCTTCTATAAAATGAGTTGTGGGTGTTTTCTTCACGCCATTTATACGTTAAAGCAGTTCTATTATTTTCTCATAAACACCCCGGTTTCTTCAATTTGCCGACCTCTGAAAATTTCTCTTTGTTTCCTTATAACATCCTTTCAACCACTAGAGCGATTATCCCGGTCCCCAGAACCCCCAAAAAGCTGTCCGAAATTCAAAAAATCTCTCAGAAATGAATAAATTTGTATGGGTCGATGAACTAGAATACCTGGACAGTGTAGAACACTTTCGTAACATGATGCAAAACATTCTGGAGGTCGGGAAAAGAAGGTTACAAATAGAATTTTCGAAATCAGATGAGCTAGAACTTTTCTGAAACCGATCCCAGTCGATCTTTCGTCCATAATTATTAGAAAATAACACCCTAATTGTCTAAGGTAGTAAAACAAACGTGGAAAACCTCGTTTTTGAACTGAGTCTGGCCCTTGGCATCTTTGGTTAAGTTAGGACAAGCAGACCTCAAGCGGAGTCCATGTGCGATAGAACGGATTTAGATTTAATATTTTCAATAATGAACTTTGTGATCGACCAAGAAAAAAAAATGTTTAACCCCCCAAAATTTGCTGTTTTACGTTTCAAGATGTGCAGAATCAATGAATCGAATTAAATCACAGGATCGAGAACGTCCAGAATTCGACGTACAGTGGTCCAGAACCCCCAAAAAGCTGAACAAAAATCTCAAAAATTATTATATTTCTATGGGTCAATAAACTAGAATATCTGGAGACTGTAAGACTCTTCATCTCAACATGATGCATATCATTCTGAAGGTTGGGGCAGATAGCGTTTACTAGCGGAATCAACAAACCGATAATGTCATCTTTGGGTTCACAATGCTCGTTTTCCATTACCTTGTTTGAAAGCAGTTGAAATTTTCCCCCCTTCTAAATATCGATCTTCAAGAACATCATGGTATGTGCATTTTCAACATTTTCCTTGATGAAAATATGTGTTTTAAGATATTTTACTTGGAAAAACTAGAAGTGAGCGTTTAGTTCAGACCAACTTGGACTTCGCGTTATTCCTTGGAATTCCTCCCCATTTCATTTAATTTATACTGACAAAGCACAATACTGCCGATTGATTAGATTTTGGGCAAAAGTCCGACTATTACAATTTTTCAATCTTAAACTGGACATCTAAAAATATAGATAATACGATCATTAGCTAAGTAATGGGAAGACAGCTAAGAGCAAAATTGTGTGAAAGCGGGCTTGGTCAACATGTAGTTTTAAAAAATTCCTCACTTTCAAACAACTAAGTCCAACTTCGATGTTGCTAGTAGTGGTATAATGTAGGACTATTGTAAAACTTTATTTTAAAAAACGTCACTTTTCCTAAAGAAAACAAGAAAACATGTGGCCACTAGGGTTGCAGATAATTGCGATCGGAAATTCAATATTTGCGATGAGTAATACGTATAGATATAAACCGTAACAATTTTTCCATTGTGGATAGTTCTAATTTTTGAAAGTTGATATAAATTGGAGGATAATTTATCGTTTTTGGCACGTATTCAGAGATACAAATCCAACAGAAGAAAAATTGATCGGGAACTTTTTATGAGAAATGCATTAATCACTGCCAAGACTGTGTTGATTCCGTGGTAAATAGGTTGGGAAGAGAAAATAGCATACCATCTACTTCTAAACCCAGATACGAATGAAGAAATGAACCGGTCTCCCCTTGGCTCATTACAAGCTTGTGAAGACGTTATAGTGATTGCCTTGTTTGTTTATTATCACTGTTTCAACTCAGGTAGTCAGTTCTGATAGAAATTATCAGGGTTCGGATTTATATAGCTTTTCCAAGTCGAATAGAGAATTTTCCAATCTACGAAACTTTCACGACTAAAAAGGAAGAGGAAGTTTTCCAAACCGGATTGACAATTTTTTGAGGCAATCCAAGACTTTTATTGGAAACAAAATTAGTGAAGCAAAATGAAAGAATAGCACTTTATGAACAAATTAACATTGAAACAAAAAAGACAAGATGAATGATGAATACTTCATGAAAATTACGCTCTTGTTAAGCACAGAAAAAATCGAGGCCACTCTGCGTTTGGCTGGTCTATTGAAGTCTATGGGTATGTGCTAACCAATGCAGCTGCTGGGAACCCTCTTCACTGAATTTTCTCCTAAACAATACCCCGATTTCCATGTCATATTTACGATGCATTCTTCGTTCATTTTGTCTTGATTTCAATGTTAATTTGTTCATAAAGTGCTATTCTTTCATTTTGCTTCTCTAATTTTGTGTTCAATAAAAGTCTTGGATTGCCTTAAAAAATTGTCAATTCGGTTTGGAAAACTCCCTCTTCCTTTTTTGTAGTGAAAGTTTCTTAGATTGGAAAATTCTCAAATTGGTTTGGAAAATTCTCGAATTGGTTTGGAAAAATCTCAATTTGGTTTGGAAAAATCACAATTTGGTTTGGAATACTCTCTATTTGGTTTGGAAAACTTTCAATTCGACTTGGAAAATTCTCAATTCGACTTGGAAAAGCTATATTTAGAACAGCCGGTTTTTGAACTTCTGTCCACAAAAGGTCGCAAAAGTGCGACGAGCCCGATTACGAAACACCAGTGTAATGAATTATATTAAATCATATTACGAAATATCTAGCAACAAAACAACAATGAATAGAAAATTTAGAGAAAAAAAGAGTTCCAACATGATTAATTAGCAAATTTTTGTTAATTTTTCCATTATATCCATGCTAAGGTATAACATGCACACTTGCTTTTCTCTCTATTCCTTCCAATCTGTGAACATCTGCTTTTCAAATAAAGATTCTGATAAGTCATCCGATTTTTAATGTTTACCGATTTCTTAACCCAGTAGGGTAAGTGTACCAAATGCCGACTTTCTCCTAACGCCGCTCCTAACTATGTGTGTGAAGAGGTTAACAGGGCTTTCTATGAGTTCGAGTAGGTGGAAAGCAAGTTCATGGACTTCAAATATGTACTTATTTCCCTCATGGACGCTGATACTGGACGTTTAGTTCCCCAGAAAGTTGTGAATCACATTATTATTCCGATCAAATTGCGGAATAATTAGAAATCACAACAAGCTTCTTTAACTGGGCCTGGGCTTTCACGAATTTTCACGACTGCTTTTCGTGTATTAATTTCGGGGCAGGATTCCAGTTTCAAAATCACAGGTCGTCTTGACATCTTATTCTTATTCTTAGTCTTATGACGACTTATTCTATTGAGATATTAGTTTTACTTTGAAATATTGAAGCTCGTGATATGAGGATTGCTCCTTGGTCGTGCTTGGGCATTGCTAGTTTCGTCATATGATGCAATCGGGAGTGGTTTCTAATCCACCATTCCAAGCCGATCCTAGTTTTGCCTTGTAGGCAGAACATGGTGGAAATAGTTGTTTACATATTTTATTTCAACTTGAAAATGCCTAATGAGAAACAGTCCTCGAGCTTCTTGTAGAGCTGAAGATTTGAAAAAGGCGGAAGACGGTACCTACGTAATGAACAACAACGTTCTATCTTACTCCATTTTTAATGAAATGGGTTTCCACTACTTCGCCACGGGTGACTTAGTCCGCGTGAGTCCTGATGACCATAAAGTTGCTCGTTTTCGCAGAATTTGACAAATTTTGAGCTAGTCGAATTTATCTCAGTGAAGCAGGAGGTTTCTAGCTCTCCTAGCATGCCCCTAGATTTTATAACAATAAATTCGTCAGCTTTCTCGTTTAAACAGGTGTAAGCAATTCCGTATTGTATTCACCCCACCCACTGTAGGCTTCGTCTGTAGGGAGACCCCTAATAGAATTACTCCTCCAACTGCTGAGGTGATGTTGAAAATCTTCCTTCCCTGTTGAAGCCTACGATCATACTTCTCTCTCAAACTATGAAAATATTCTAATTTCAACAACTCCCGAAAAACCATCAACCACCAAGTTCTCCACGTTTCAACCAACTCTTCTTTTGTGCTAAGCAGGGTAATGTTTTCGTTACTGCCACCGGGACTGCAAACTTCCTCTTTCTTCCCCTATGGTAGGGCAGTCCCGGAGACACAAAAAGCGGGTTGGAGTAATAATGTTGTTTGATAACATATCCTCTCCCACCTGAGCAGTTGCAAATGCGAGATGTTCGTTTTGAAAACAGTGCGACTAAGACTTTTCTTTACCAACTACACACCAGCCCATCGTACGAATAGGCGAACCAAGGCAGAAATTTAAGAAAAATCAGAAATTCAATATTTTGTCCGACAAAAAAGGTACAGTATCCGTTTTGGTCATAAGCGAGAAATTCACGGAAAACCATTACAAGCTGAAAACTTACTCCATGTCAAAATATTTTTGCTTCCGAGTCTACCAAGGTAGCGAAAGCATTGTTTTCACTTTCGGAATGTGAAAATTTTTTTGTCTCCAAAATCAAAAATTCCACTCGCATTTTGCGTTTTAGACCTTTCTGAACAATTTTGGTTCCGTGTCTGTCTGTCAGCAAATCCTTGTTACGCGCAAAACTACAAGAAGTTATAGTCCGATTTTGATGAAATTTTCAGGGATTGTGCGAGTTGGGGTGTAGATGGTCCCCTATAGGTTTCATGACCCCCGGATCAATAGTAGCCTCTGCGCATGCGCAAACGTGAAATCCTTGTTACGCGCATAACTCCGGGAGTTCTTGACCAATTTCGATGAAATTTTCAGGGATCGTTCGGTTTGATGTGTAGATGGTCCCCTATGAGTCATGACCCCCGGATCAATAGTAGCCTCTGCGCGTCCGCAAACGTGAAATCCTAGTTACACGCATAACTCCGGGAGTTCATGACTGATGACGGCATGACGGCAGTTGGGTACTTTGCAACGACGCTGCAGTCAACCCAACATTATTTGATCCGTCATTGAACGATGCTTATATTTTATTTTTAGAAATGTCATAATAATTATTTATCACTTCAGTCATCTATCCGTCAGCGTCAATGTCAATTTTTATTATTAGGTATATTTTATAGTTTGTTCAATAGTTGAACATGCCTACCTTTATTTTCTCAGGTTATGCTCCTGCATAACAATAAATTTACCCTCATTCAATATTTACTTCGCCTAATTGAACGAAGTTCTTTAGTCAAAATAATTTTCAATGATCTACAGAAAAACAGTTTTTCGTTCAATTCACACATGCTCCTTGATGCTGCTCACTTAAAATTCAGTCGAAATTAACGAAAGACAAGGGACCAAATACCAAGCTTTATCGATGCAGTGAGTGGCTGTTTTTGATTGCCACTTATCAGAGAAAGAATTATCTTGGTGGATCGGGACTAACTTTAACTCGGATGTTTCTTTCTAGGTACAGTAATGCCATTAATTTTCTCGATGTACCAGTGGATGCTACTCTCAATGCTGGATCAATTAGCCTATTAAACTCATTTCTGGAGAGAAAATGACTTCGATGGGTTTTTCTCTGTATCCTCCAAATAATCCTATTTCACTCAGTTTACAAGTTTCTCCGCCCTTTTTGAAAATAATGACTCTCAGATTTAAATTTTTGCATTACCTAAACATCACTATATTGCAGCAGTTTGCCAAATGAACAAGTGGAATGTTCAAATTACTCATTTAATTTTTTCGACAATCTGATTCACATAGCCTTTTGCTTCATTATTCAATAATGAACCATTGTAATCGCTCTTGAAAAAAAAATGTTAACCCCCCTGAAAATTTCATGGTTTACGTTTTAAAGGGTGTAGAATCCAAATCTGCAATACAAATTTTTCCGTCCGTCCACCGTACGCTGTATGCACAATTTCTCTCAAACCGTTGGAGAAAAAAATCTGAAATTTTCAGGAAAAATCCATGTTGGTCCAACAACGCCCCAATTCTTTAGCCAGCTCTCTCACTTAATTTAAAGTGCCCTTTAAGGGTTGTCAAAGTTTTGTAAAATCCCTAAAAACCTCAAAAAAAGTCAAGGCGGCCTAAATTTGGACTTTTTTTGAAGAACTTTCCATGAGGAATCGAATGGGCCTCCAGAGGTCCATAGTTCAAAACATTCCCGATGTATGGCCCGATTTATGGTGCCAACATTTACGTTATTCACTAATTCACTGAAAAACAAAAACAACAGGGTTTTTTTTAATCGTGGTAACATAGTGATGTAGTGAACGTGGATAGTGGAGTGAACTCCTAAAAGGGTTTATAGCCGATACGCGGGTTGGAGTATTCTGATAACCATAAAAATATGAAAAAACGCTGCGAATTCTTTCACTGGTGTTTATAATTCAATGATTCATGATTTGAATTCCTACTAAGCTTTGGAGTGTGCGTGTTTCACAGGTGATAGAGCGATTATTGAATTTCAGGAGGCACACAAATGTGATCAACTGATCAATCCAACTAGGTATTTTGGTTGAGAACAGATTTACGTGCTCTATGCATATCTCCTGTGAACCAGTGAAACACGCACACTCCAAAGCTTAGAAATCAAATGATGAGCCATTGAATAATAAACCCCAGTGAAAGAATTTGCAGCGTTTTGTTCAACTGTCAACGTTAAAGCACTTCTTCTCAATGCCCACTTTCAGATGAGGAGATGTCAATTGAAAGGAAGTTAATATTCAAAACTCAAGATGGGACCACATTATTTGTTAAAACCTGAAGGGAACGCATCCGAGTTCAATGGAGGATGATCAAAAGTAGAGGAGAACATTTCATAATTTAATGACATGCTCGCAGATACCTCCTGGACGGCCAATAACGATTAAGTAATTTCGGACTACCTACAGCATAAATGTCTGAAATTTTAGTCGTAACCGGAGGAAAACTGCAGAAATTATGATTTCATGAGGATCTGAGGTTAGCTGAAGCGGTTCAGAACTAAGGTAGATTTTAGAGCTCTCCAACAAAAATGCCTCCTTGGCCTTGTGCATTGTGCATCAACCCCAAGGTTTCTGGTTTCCCGGGTATCCTCGGAATGTCGCAGGCGGCTGGCCACAACTCATGGAATGGGGGAACAAGCCATCACCACCTTGATATAACATAGTCTCCTTGATATAATTTGATGGAAAAATTAAAACTCCGTTTTTGTAACCAATTCTCCATAATTCGAGCATACGGTAGATGTATAGTAATGCTGGGATAGTAAACACACATTTGTGTTTACAACAGATAACATTAATTTCTTCCGAACTCCCGCCATCCATCTTCCGTCATGCTAATGAATATGAAGAACGTGAGAAAGCGGTAGCGATGGGAGGGAGCGGCTTTGCTGTTAGAAGAATAGCGATGATCTTCGAACGAATCCCGACAGAACGTTGGTAAACAGTGTTTTCCCTGTCGGGCTGTTACGTCTGAATTGCACAACGTTGTTCTTCTTCGATGGAACGCGAGGTGGCGGAATTGAGTACGATAATTATTCCTAAGTAATACAGAAATTAGATATATCAAGCCAAAATCATACAGTACAACTCACGAAGCCGTTCAACAAGTGTTAGATATTACAGCTCAAGGTCGTTGAAACACGTTAATCCACTTCGCTATTGGGGATTCGCTATCGGCCTATACATATAACCATATTCATAAGCTTAAAAATGTTTTCAACGGGCCCTCCTTCTTCTGAATACGTGGAGCGAAAACTTTCTAATTTTTAAACCTATTACCAAATGTATAAAATAATTAATTCCATTCATATTTGCACTATATCAAGAATTAAACGAATCATTAAGCTCCTTCTTACTCCTTTTATTACGAATGCCGTTATTACATTTTCTAAATGATATTTGAGTATTTTCCGATAAGCCCATAAAAACATATCATGAGAGGGTTATTTTTTAGCATATTGAATGGTGAAAGGCTGACATATCTGTCCGTAAAGTATATGGTCTTGGATTCCTCCAATCTACGAGGGTGAATCAAATATAAACAAGACTTTCGGACCTGCGATCTCAGTAGTGATGGAAGAACTTTCCCGCGTTGTAGGGTGTTGGATGTTTGTCAGGAATGGGGGAAGCACGTGAGCTAGCCTCCTTGACCCTCTCAGTATTCATCGTGATCATGACTGAGCAGGAGATACGCTCGTCAATTGCGCAACGTATTGTGATCAAGTTTGTAGCTACAGAAGGACTTAAAACAGCCGAAATCTTGAGGAGATTAAGTGCGCAGTTTGGGCAAGAGACATTATCGCGAGCTAGAGTGTTCGCATGGCAAAAACAGTTTGTGGACGGTCGTGAAATTGTAGAAAATGAGAGCCATGGCCGCAGACCTAGCATCAGCATTACTGCGGACAACATCAACAGTGTTGCTACATCTTGATTTCATAAATGAGCGCAAAACAATAAATACAGCTTATTACTGTGACATTTTGAGTAGAGTCGGAATTGCAAATTGCCGCAAAAGCAATTGAGAGAAGTGATTCTTCCCAACGACAATGCTGGCCCCCATACAGCGACCCTGACTCAAGAAAAATTGGCACAACTATGTTAGGAGACACTGGAACACTCTCCTTATAGCCCAGACCTGCTTCCCTGCTATTTCCATGTGCTTGGTCTCCTTAAGAAAGCTTTGGAAGGGCATAAGTTCCATAGTGATGATGAGGCTGAAGCCTACGCGCATTGGCTGCAGACACGACCTGACTCTTTCTACAAGGAGCGCATTAGAAAATTACCTACACGCTGGGAAAAATGTGTTTCTATATCAGGAGATCATGTTAAAAAACGCTGAAAATTCTTTCACTGGGGTTTATTGAAAGAAGCAGGATAGAATCTAAGTCTTCACTAAACAAGCAAGTTCGCAGTGTCCAGTGACAGTGTGGATGGTTTCCAGTGAATTTCATTGATGCCACTGGATACTTGCTTAAATAGTAAAAAAGCATGTAAATAAGATCATGATACAATTTATGAACTCGGATTTACTAAATCCACTCTAATACATTTCAAAATCCTGTTCACCAGTAACGAATAAGCAGACACACATTCAAGCTCATAATTTTCTGATTCTCGGGGATGTGAAATCAGTTTGGTTCCAGTTCCAGACGCTTACTTTCACGGGGTTCCATTAACATTCGGGGCGTTGTAAAAGTTGATAAAACTTTATTGGCAGATCACAATCAATCAGCGACCAAGCTGCTACTGTTGAATAGGCCATACACCTGTACGGAACTGATGTCGAATACGAAATTCATGAACTTACATCGCTTCAACCTTGAAATCAATTTCGTCCGATTGAATTCTACCGCAATATCTGGAAGCTGTACAATCAGCAAACTGAAAGAACAAAGGAGAAATTTGGGTTCATCAGTTGGGTCGAACCGGTTCCCACCTGCAGCTGATCGTAATTTGGATGTTGTGGGCGTTGGTTGTTGCCCTCGTTGATCGTTACGAACACATCTCGACGTACGTCCGCGGGAAAAACCGCGGAGCAAATTGAAGGACGGCGAGCCGGACACAGCGTTATTTCCCAGCGATCGCCGATCCTCGACGAGAGGTAATTGTGAGCTAAACTTTTCTTTTTCTGTTCCTCATTGGGATTTTCATTAACATAAGAGATATGAATAATTACCGAGCACGTTCGTTCGGTCAACGTTCATTGGTTCTTTTGAGATATTAATTATTCGGCGCTCTCCCTTCGTAATTGTTTTTCTCATGCAAATCAACGCATACCTTGTAACGGTATTCTGGGTGATCCCCGACGATGGGATTTCTCAAAACTCAAAAAATGTAACCCGAACAGATACGGTAAAACTTAAATGACTGCCAAGTTGGGTGGGCAGTATAATAGCTTCCTACTTTCCGGCTAGTACACTTGTACAGAATTGGATGGTGATCAAATGAGACAAGTTTATTGAAGCTAATGCTCCGATAAATAATATATGATGTCCGGCAGCTTCTGAAACCTTGTTTTCGCTAACAAATACCATCAACACTGATCGTAGAGGCCTATTTCTATAGAGAAATAACAAGGTAGGCATATTATGTGCGTACCTTAGGTAAAGCAAAGTGTCGAAATGTTAGCCACGCCTCAAAAACCCAATATTCGAAAACATTGAACATTTTTGTTTTGATAGTTTCAATTCTTCTTCTTGTATATGGGGTTAGATAAAAACAATACTTTCGTCATGATTTTCGTGATGATAATTATAGCTACCATGTTTGCAGGAATGTAACGACGTCGGATGACATAGGTTTTTGTATGTACGCACAGTAGGGGGTTAGTCAAAAGTAATTCTGAATCGCCAAGATGTTCATGAATGGTAAGGTATCAAGATAATGGGAAGATCACAAGTTAAAAGAAGAGGAGGGCTACTAACTAGTTGTCATTAACTATTGTGCCTAATAAGTACTGTATCCCATAAAAATTTGGCATCTCATCGTGGTCCATCCCGGGCACACTCATATAGTGTGGCTAACGCCAGAAGGGACAGGCGAGCCTGCTGTACATCACGGAAGAGTGAGGGAAACCCACTACTGGTTTTGCCAGATTGTATTGAGCCAGAATGGCCCCATAAACAATCTAAGATTTCATATTTGCAGGCCAGAATGGCTCGGAATGGCACAAGTGAGACTAAGGGTTTGACGTGGGCCGTGATGAGTCGACATGATTTTCATTATAATGGCCCACTTTGTTTGGAAAGATATAACAACGCGAGACGGTAGTAGTAGTAGTAGTAAACGCCTTTTATTTACAAAACTCGAACACATAAATACATTTCCTACATCTTTATAGTTTTACAATTTATTTTTAAGTAATGTTCGTTACATACTTCCAGCTACAAAGGCATCTTAAGGCTTGGCATGTAAGCCGTCAGCCTGTGAGCCAGGCATCAAAAACATTTGCGCAAAGTTTGTTTCACTATACATACATCGACAGCACTTTCACCTAATACGTAGCTTTGTAGTTATGAATTATTTAACATTCCGAAATATCACAAAAATCAATTTAAGAAAAAGAGAAAAAACAGGTCAATCTAATAACATTTAATCCAATATCAACAACAGTATTAATAATTTTGTAATAAATTATAACATTTTAACAATCTTAGGAAGCTTAGTATATATAAATTTTTTCGGTCAAACTAATCTATGGTTAGTTGTAATTAAATTCGCGGACTAATTCTCTTCTATATGCCCATGCTACCCTTAAGTACATAATAAGTTTTCCCATTCAACTGGCGAGTTGAGCATTTCTATGAAGACCTGTTGCGGTATTTCAGCACGTCTCAACCATCTTATTCTAAACTCCCGGAGAACGGGGCACTCTCAAATGAAATGGAAGGTATCCTCCCTAGATCTTCTGTTACACAATGAGTACAGATCTATTCTCTCCTCCAAGCAGGGCTGGTAGTTGAGGTTTAGGAGCTCAGTTCGCAACTTGAGTATCCAGCAAATGCGGTCGATGGGGGCCACCGAGTTGAAATTGGCACATTGTACATCATGGTTGAGTTGGCGGTACCATGTGTAATGAACTGTATTAGCTGCACGAGCCTTACATGTACCCTCGTGCCTCTCCCCTAATTTCTGGATTAACAACGCGAGACGGTAGGGCCACAATTTTCATGATGATTGTTCACACCATGTTTGCTGGGCTGGACCGAAATGGGATAGCATGGATTCACCTAAGATGCTAGTTTGGACATAAGCACTATTGAATCGCCATGATTTTTAAGATAATGACTAGTATTGCCACCATGTTTGCAGGAATTAACAACGTGGGGTTGCTTAGGTTTACGCTGCACTTGGGGTAGGACGTAAGCTGTACTTACTCGTCACAATTATCACGATAATATTCATGTCCACGATTTTTGCAGGGATTAAACGACTTGGAATGACGGGTCCATCTGGGCATTGGGACATTAGGGCATTGGGATAAGCGGCTTTGTACTTCATGATAATAATAATCAGAAACTGTAATGAATCATTGACGTTGTTTTCAATAATAACTGTTGTTTGCAGGGATGGAACGACGTGGGATGGCATGGGTCAGACCAAATCCCAACGCCGAATCTGGACGCCTTGGCGTACAATGGCATCATCTTGAACAATCACTACGTTCAGCCGGTCTGCACTCCGTCTCGAGCAGCTCTCATGACTGGCCGCTACCCCATACACTTGGGTAATCACTATAACGCTCAGTTTAAGAAATTATTGCGCCATTTTGCTAACATAACCTACACCAATCAATGAATTGGATTGGATTAGCCTATACATGAAATTCCTTCGATTTGGCGATATTACTTAACCATTATCTGTTCCAAGGGATGCAGGGCGCACCGATCACCCCAGCGGAGCCGACAGGTCTTCCGACCCAGTTCAAAATCCTGCCCGAGTACCTCAAGGACTTGGGATACAAGACGCATATTGTGGGGAAGTGGCACTTGGGCTACTTCAGGAGGCAGTACTTACCGCTGAGGCGAGGCTTCGACACCTTTCTGGGCGTTCACAACGGCTACTCGGGATATTACGACTACATGGCTCAGTGGGAGGTAAGCTGCCCAGAACTAAATTAGAATGCAATACAATAGTACAAAAGCATTATACAATCCATCTTACTCAAGAACGGTCAAGTTCTTACCGCTCCGAGTTCGTTCAAACTTTTACAGCTTATTTTAAGACCTCAATGAGCCTCTAAGTAGTCGTCCATTCCTTAGAGACAGGAGCATGAAAAAAACTATTTATGGCGAAAAAAGCCTGAAAATGGTTTTTTTCCGAAACAGCCAGTAGTCTTGGTGCCTATTGCAATAAAAATGTAATTTGTGTTTCTACTTTTAATGCACTTATATAAGAGACAAGTGTAGAGGTTTTTTACAAAACGGAAGGCCAGAATATGACATCAAATAACACGTTACAGAATATATCTGACCTTGGAAACATGATTAAAATGTGAAATTGAGTTTCCCAGGATTACCGAGAGATGGAGAAGAAGGAATAAATTATATGAACAGTGTTAACACACTCATCAGCTCTTAATGCTCCAAAAACTATGCTACAAAAAGGGGAAGAATTGTCCAAAATTGCTGAAAATTGGGATTTTTGGAGAACCAATTATTTAAAATAGTTGAATATTGTGGAATAAGACGTTTAAAAACTTTGACGTCAGAAATGGGGGGGGGGGGGGTTATTTAGTACCTCTAAAACACCTCTACAATGTCATGTTTCTAGGGTTCACATGTTCATAGCAGATTACCACTCACTTGTCGTTTTTAAACTCTCCTTTGAATCAATTATAAGTTTCGAGCAGTTAGGTCATGGCTAAAGCAAGTTAGTTGGAAACATTGGGCTTGTATTTGGTCTGGATATATTTAGTTCTTAAAATATTGAAGAAAAAGAGGAAGAGAATTAGTAATAATTTCAATTTTGATGGAGAAGTCTCGAAGGAATAACCCTCAGAATGGACGAAATAGCTACCAACAATAAACTCAGAGGGATTGCGTAATGCCTTGCACTTAACAGAGTCACGTGCATGATATTTTTAGATTGTAGTTAACTTAGTTTATAGACTGCCTGAAAAAATAATATAAAATTGGTTTTGGAGAATATAATTCAGATGACAGTGAAGAACTTGCAGATTACCTAGGGGAGACAGATATTCAGTGGGGAATAGAAATGGACTCAATCTACTTCGCCAACTATGCAGCACATTCATGAGGGATATGGCAGTAAACTTCACGTACCTGGTTCATTTGAAGGTACCACACTCAATGAACCGATTGAACACCCATTATGCTGTAAAAAGAGGTTGGGGTATTTGTATGTCGGGAAGCGCGTATTCAAATGAGAGAAAACCGAAACTAAATGAGGTGGACTTTGTCTGGGTGAGCAATTACTCAAAGAAAGGCCCGAAATCGCAAGAAGATAGGCCATTAGAAAATACCTGGAATGAATAAGTGCAGAAGATACTGTTGAATCAGTTTCTAAGCTCAACAAATCTTTATTAAAAATCCACGGATGGGCGAAGAAGTGGAAAATTAAAATGAACGACGCAAAGTCAATACATGTAGACTTTACTTATAAACATGTTAAATACATACCTGTCATACTGGACGGAAAGACCATCCTTTACTCTAACCAAGCAGAGTACCTTGGGATGACGCTTGATGCCAAATTGAAATGGAAAGAGCATGTCATTAAAAAGCGGAAGGAGCTTGATATTAGGTATCCAAAAATGTACTGGCTTATGGGCAGACACTCGCCAACGTCTAATAAGCTTATGTTGTACAAGCAGGTCCTAAAACCTGTGTGGTGCACACCACAGGGTGTGCAGCTATGGGGCTGCACTGCTAATAGCAACATCAAGATTGTACAAACATTCCAGAAGCAAGTATTGAGGAACATCATCGGTGCACCTTGGTACATTCGGAACGACAACCTTCATAATGATTTGAAGATCGAGAGCGTCGCTGCGACAATAAGAAAATTCGCCGTTAAAGACTCTGAGCGGCTAAAGGGCCACGTCAACGCCGAGGCCGTCCATCTCCTTGACGTTGACCACCTTTTTCGAAGACTTAAGAGAAAGAAGCCGTTCGAACTGACACTTGACGTTACGTAACGTAAAGTAACTTATCGCGAGTGAAGTGCGAACAAACTATTATTATTATTAGAACAAAAGAAACAAGAGGACTGCATATTAAATTATGATACTAGAAATAAGTTGCTAATGAGTTGTTGAAACTGACTTGATTGTAATTAAAATAAATTTAAAAAAAAAAAAAAAAGTATGTCCTCTTTGAAGACGGAACGAACTACTTCAAAGCTGAGATCAAGCTCGCGGGCTGGCCGTGATTACGGAAGGCAATGGAGGAATCGAATCCATTTATTAGACTTGTCATCTACAAGAGTAGTTTGGTTGAAGTTTGTTAACAAGGTTATAAAATGTGGTGGTCGAGTTTCTTGATTGGTTGTTTTAGTTGACTTTTTACAAATATATTATAAAGATACTTGACTGAAATAATACGAATTTTGGATAACAGAAGTCAAATTAGGAGTTTGTCACTGAACGTGCCATTTTGGGAGTTTTATGTTGAACACTGTGTATACTTTGAAAACGTCTTGTGAGGTTACCATTATTACGAGTGCTTTCAGCTGATTGGGAGTCAAAGAGCATGTTTTTCTCAATCTGATCAGTGGATGGCACCCAGTTAGCGATATCAGGGACCAAGATCAGGCTCTAGTTATGGCCCGTCGTTTCGGGGGCTCTCCCACCTCATCTCACGGCGAATATGAAACTCCCGCCCCGTGCTCAGTTTCGCGAAATCCGCGACCTTTACGCACGTCACAACAGACTGCCGGCTTCTTCAAATTCTATTGCCAGCCGAAGCCTACGTGTCGGCGAGAGGGTGTCAGCTTTCCCCATTCACAAAACCAACAGAGCCGCCTGCAATGGGCAGTGCTGTTAGGTAATTCGTTCCCCAACACTCAAAAAGGCGGACAATCCTCTCTGCGAGCGTAATTGAAGATGACGAGTCCTCCAAAGCTACGCAAATACCCTGCTTACGTATTTCAGTCCAACTAATATGAAATTCATCAAAAATTTCAAGGACAAATTTCGATATCAAAATTTTGGATTATCCTGAACTGTCGGCTTTTGGATTGATGCAGAGTCGTGGAAATGTTCTTTACTTGATCAAAACGATAGAACGGCATTCAATATAGTTTGAAGGAGCTTAATTGATTAAAACAGTATGACAATCTCATAATTTTCATTAGCTGAGGTCTGTAGGTCAGGGTAAGCAGGTAATAATAGGCAGGTGGAAATCCTAACAAGTTTATTTGTCTATAGAACGTCTGTTTAAATAATCTTAGATTCAGTAGATTATGTCAAAATTGATTGGGTTGGTTGGACCATACTTTCCCGATTAGCTTCCGAATTTGAGTGAGATCAGACAAGGACAAGAGAAGATTATTTTGGATCACACGCTTGTTCAGAGCAAAAGTATTGATTCGAGGGTAATGAAACACATTTGGGACCTCCAGCCCGAACATTTCTTTGAAAACTTGACCAAATTCGATTGATGGCGTGATCGTGTGGAAATTGAGATGGGATGAAAACCACCGTTCCCCAAACACTCTTCAAATTTGACGAAGATAGGACGACCAAAACGTAGAGAAATGATACTATATGGATTTTTCAGTTTTACATGAGCGAATTGAAGTATTTATATAAGCAATGCAACTATACATGAAGAATGAACATGATAAGTCCTCTTATGTCATCGAAACTGTACGAAAACAGTAGAAATCAACATATTGCAAGAATCTGCAAACATTGGACAAGATAAGACATCCACGAAATAGAAGTTGTTCAGAATGGTCTTAAACATGAATTTAATTAGGGAATTTTGATTTTGGCCACAAAACATTTTTCATCAGCCAAAAAGGAAAACCATACTTTTAGTTCCAATTGGTAGGCAAAGCAGGAAAATGGTGTTTTACAAATGTACTGGATATAATGCCATTCAGAATCATGTTTTTTCTCTTAGCTAACTGAGTTGCTTCCCCAACCAAATAGATTCAAGAGCAGAAAACCTGATAAGATCAAAGAGCATCATCATTCCTCAATCATTATAGAAAACCGGTACCGCCGCTGGAAAAATATCCTGATTAAAAACTCGATTCCGACTAATTGATTCCAGTCGTGACCGCATTTCTGGAAACACGTATGTAGATGCACAATTAAAATGCTGCAGAGGAAAACGGTATCTATGTTTATATGAAATTGCACCCTTGGACGAGCAGGGTGAAGCAAAAAATGTTATTATCCTTCTCTTCAGAATGTGACTTGCAGTCTATGTTTGGTGATTATGTGAATGCGGATCAGTTACATTTATATGAATGAACGTTTTCACTTATGAGTGAATACAATGTGTGTCATTCTTAAGAAGCAGTTTCACTAGAGCTCTCTCAGTTTTCTAGTTACAACTGTCATTGCACAAGTATAACTGTCATGCCTTTGCTTTGGGCAATTATTGTACTAGGTTAATTCAATATAGGTGCTCAGGTTGAACGAAGACTAACTAAAAATTATTTTGCATCGAAATAAATTCTCTTTTGGATTTGCGAAAACAGCTGTTGTTACCTAACAACTCAATCGTATCATTATTCTTCCCGTTATTGGATTAGCGCGACCGACCTGCAATACTTGTGAACTCAGCTATTGAAGGCGTTGATGTCTTCGGGAACATCCCCTGTAGCATTTCTGCTCCGCGAATCGTTTTAGCAACTTTATACTCTGCATGTATCATGATTATTTAAATTACCCTCACTCCCCTACTCTCGACCACGAAGCCACAACCAAGATGGCATATCAATTATTGAAAATAAAAAATTATAATTGTTACTCGATGAATAAGGAAAAACATGTGTCGTTTACCTTTCTATCATATAAATAATAAAATCGTAAATTGATTTCAATTCCATTATCACTTTTAATATTAACCAGCTTAGTTGTTCGACAAGGAACTACTCTACTTTGCGAATAACTGATATGGCAGTGCCCCGAAAACGAACGAACGTTTTATGGAAAACAAAAGAGCTGACACTGAGTGATATCCACTTTTTCTTCAATGATAATATTTTATAATGTATTTCCGCTTTCCAAATCACCAACAAACAATTGATACTGGTATTCCATTATTGCTGATTAATTTGTCCTTGTTAGTTCAATTATTGATAATTTTCGATGTTCAAAGCCGAGTTTTGCTTTTCAATTGGGTTTTGTTACGTGAATTATCGCTTGATTGTGCTGCTTGTTAACGATGTGGAAAGAAACATTCTCTTACGTGCTCTCTGACGGAGGAATCATGTGGAATTTGTGAAGAATTCCTTTCATTTTCCACTAACATTAGATAAATGGCGTTAAGAGTTACACAATACATATTGGTAAGGGAGGTTCGCTCTAATGCAGGAAATACTCAACTGCTTTCACTAGTGGCTGGAATAATTCAAGTTACGGGACTTCATAGGGAGAGTTGATTTATTGGATGGTTAGCGTAAAAGTTGGCCAATCATAAGAGGAAAAGGCGACAGCCCTGTTGAGGCAATGCCATGAATTTGATTGTAGTTCTCGGTTTGGAAGGAGAACTGAAGGAATGTCAATCAAATTACTTCATTCTACCGGAATGTGTGTGTTTATGAAACTCATGTAAGAATGTATGTGTGCTAATAGGATGGTGAATGTTTAGCTATAGTATAGAAATTTTGCGACACCTTATAGTTTTATGGAATTCAACTTAGAAACGAGGATTAGCCTTGCCAGTATGATTGTAAAAGCGATACTGGGTGAAGTTATGCAGGGCGATAATCTTGGGTATCTGCCACAAGCACCGATGTACAGCTGAGTTGCATCAAAAGTCTTCCCTTAACATTTATTTTATCTTGCTCAGTTTTCAAGTATGTGATGGATATGGTTAGTTGGCCCTTCCCGATTTTAGAATCCGTCGCCTTGGGAGATGAATCAGACGTTTTCAAGCGTGGCGGAACATTATTTCCGCATTCAGCCTTTTGGAAGGGGCAACTATACCATTCCATCATCACCTCCCAACTTGTGAGTAGGGACGGTACGATACTCCATAATACCGATACTGCTTTCGATACGATATTTTTCAGAAAGTATCGATACACGATATTTTCCGATACCGAAATTTAAAAAGTATCGATACCACCGATACTATCAATACCGAGCAATGTTTTGAAAACCGTCCAAATAAATGTTCATGGAAAAAATATATGATTTTTCTTCTACTACAAAGGGAAAGGATCACATCAAGCAACCAACTTAGTTACATACTTAATTTTTTACAAATATTTATTTTTTAAACCAAAGTCCAAGAAATTAAAAAAAGATGCAGGTTTATATATTTGGTACCTACCACACATAGATAGACAGACAAAATATATACCATATACCAAATAGACAAAGACAAACAAAACAGTAAACAATGAGAAAGTTACAATCAGCTAGCAGGTTGTAAAAGAAGTAGATATCGATTAAGGATATTACGAGCGATATATCGTTTTTATTGAGTGTAAGTCTATTTTCGAGGAGACAAAACTTTCTTCAGATCTTGTATTAGCACCATAATGTTAATTTTTTGTAATGATACTTTACTAGTAATTTACTTAGGCTTGAAATTACCGATAAATCGGCAAAAAATTTCGGTTTTGAGTATCACTGAGAAAATATCGATACAAATATCAGTTCCGATACCAAAAAAGTATCGATACTTCGATATATCGGTGGTATCGTACCGTCCCTACTCACAAGTAATATCAATTATATGATTTTTTTCCTGTTTGCGACTTCAACTAACAGTTTAGTTAGATCATTTTGGATCATAACTCTTTGAATTGAAGGAATAACTTCAAATTTGACTGTACCGTTGGAAACATCATTAAAATTCCAGCCAAGCTGTCGAAGTTCCTTGTGGAAAATAATAAACCAGCAGAAGAGGATGGAGGTTTTCTCATTGTGGGTTTTGTCTCCAGCGAGTCACGCCAGTTGGGCCTCACCGCGAAATAATGAACAGAAGTCATCTCCAACTGATGAACTGTAATCGTTTTGTTCGGGTTCGCTTCTAACTAGTTGATTTCACAGTTACACCACACGATAAGCAGTCATTATATAGCACTTTATCTAGCATTCCGTGTTCCGTGGAACGGAGGACGATCGTTGGCGAATTTTTCAAGGGTGATGGCCGAACATTTTCCCGTAGAAAGGCGTCAGTTTCTCATGGACGAGGTCACGAATTAGTCCGGCAAATGATACTATCAAGGGCAATCTATGAACTCAACTGATGAGAGTTTTAGAGGTTCTCAAAGTCCAGCGGGTTAAATCTCGAACCTGGGTCTGAAATGTCCGGGTACCTTTTTCCGATTCCTATACAAAAAACGCTGCAAATTCTTTCACTGGGGTTTATTATTCAATTTCATTCATTTGGCTTGCATTCATGATTTGAATTTCTACTAAGCTTTTGAGTGTGCGTGCTTCAAGGTGATAGAGCGATTATTGAATTTCAGGAGGCACACAAATATGATCAACTGATCAATCCAAATAGGTATTTTGGTTGAGAACTGATTTAGGTGCTCTATGCATATCTCCTGCAATTCAATAACCGCTCTATCACCTGTGAAACACTCACATTCCAAAGCTTAGTAGATATTCAAATCATGAATGCAAGCCAAATTAATTAAATTGAACAATAAACCCCAGTGAAAGAATTTGCAGCGTTTTTTGCAAGAGCGATTACAATGGAAAAATATTCTATTTCGTAAGACGGAGCATGCATATCAGAATGCTTCAACCCGTGTATCGGCTATAAACCCTTTTAGGAGTTCACTCCAGTATCCACATTCACCACATAAAAAAAAAACGCTGTTGTTTTTGTTTTGATGGCACGAACCTAGTGATGTACTGAATGTGGATGCAATGTCGGGAATGGTTTGAGTTACGGACCTGGGGAGGGGCTCATTCGATTCCTCATGGAACGTTCTTCAAAAAAAGTCCAAATTTTGGCCGCCTTGACTTTTATTTCTAGGTTTATAGGGATTTTACAAAACTTTGACAACCCCTAAAGGGCACTTTAAATTAAGTGAGAGAGCTGGCTAAAGAATTTCGGCGTTGTCGGACCAACATGGATTTTTTCTACACTCTTTGAAACGTAAACCATGACATTTTCAGGGGGGGTTAGAAATTTTTTTTTCAAGACCGATTACAATGGTTTATTATTGAGTAATAAACCAAAATGGGTACAAATACCACCTTCGGATTCCGCCAGGATTGTTATTTCCAACAATATTGCAATAAGGTACGATAACATCATTCGACCTGGTCCTAAATAAAAATTCTGTTACGGATCTTCACTCTGGAAGTCCATAAGTGATCGAAAAAGCCGAAAAAATTGCAACTCAAAGTAGAAAAAATCTATCAATTCCAACTGAACTCAAAGTTGAAATTCTTGAGGAAGCTGATGCGAGAGGAAATCATGAGTTTGAAATGTAAAATGAGGGAGCTTTTTACATCAAAGAACAAGGCAAAAAGCCGTATTTGAATAATAGATATACGCCAAAACCGAATAAAGAAACTAATAGGAAACCTAATATAAAATGTGAATGTTGTGGAAGATCTAATCATAAAACTGTAGTAACAAACTACAGAAGGCAACATTCAAAATAGAATTTTGCTCAAAAATACTGCTGATCCGAATAATAAACAAGTTGATGCTTAGATAGCGGAAGTACTTGTCAAGTGTTTTGAAGAAACTAAGTTCATTAAAATCGAAAAACTTAGGAAGAGTGGTACTAGCCAATGAAGAAACTGCAGACATTCCAGGCAGAGGATGTGTACAGTTAGAACTGGCTGAGCAAACTGGAGTGAACTTGACAGAAACTCTTCATGTACCATAAATAAAATCCAATTTATTTAGAATGGAAGTAAAATATTATGACTTGAACAAGAATTGTACTCTTCTCTTATCCATTCCAAAAACATTGATGGTCTTTTCTATCCCGGCATTTATGCGAAATTGCCGATATTTATTAATTTTGGACATACTGAATTTTTCAAAACACTAAACTTGACAAAAATTTATGCATTCCATCCTGATTCTCAGGGGGGAGGGGGGGCAATGGCCCCCCCTGGCCCCTCTCTGCGGGCGCGCATGGATGAGAGGGCATCTTCAGCCTTTTCCCGGGCAGAACCATGACAAATTACCCTAAGAAATATTTGTCCAATCGTTTTAATCAATCTCAGTGCGTGATTTTCCTGACGAACATCATCATTCCCAGCATGATCGTTGAACACGGTATTTCGGAAATCATTGAAAGTTTTTGAAAGGAATTTTTTTGACATCTGGCTGCGTGACAGTTGACCATCCCCTGAAGTAGACTGCTACATTCGCGTAGAACACTGGTGAGGTGGCATCTCCCTCAACAAAAAGTTGCTGGTTCATAATCGTCTCATATTCATATTTTTGGACAGTAGCTGATCAGTCCACAGTCACGCCACGGGTGTGTGTGAATCGAGCTTTATGATGGCAAAGTTTTCGCTTTACAATCACTAAGGCTTATTATTGAATGTAATAAAACAAAACTGAACAAAAAACATGTATACCTAGGGCACCTTTGCTACGGTTTGACGAACGCGACTTGAACAGACTTAGCACTTACAACCTTGAATAAGTTGTAACTTTTTTTTTTTTTTTAAACCCGACCAATAAGAGAAAACTTTGATTACGAATCAGTCAAATGGAGCAGATCTTCCGTTGATCTCGGTTTACCTCGCATTTTCCTCGAGGTTGGAAGTTCAAGGTCTCCTTGCACTAACGGCTACTGACGCCGCAATCCGCAAGGTCGTCGCTTCCACGGTTCGGCAACTTTTCGTTGCCTTTTCAATCGCTTTTTTGCTTTTTCATTTCTTCCTCCCTATTCCAGTTAATTTTTCGGTTTTCTTTTTGTGGCGGATTTCTTTACCTTTTTGCTCTTGTTTTCGCAATGAGCTCATTATAATTGTAAAGCAGCGCCACTTATAAGTTAGCTGGAGAATTTATATTCGTACACGTAATTGAGTGTTCGCAGTAGATTATCACGTCATCGAACAGAAGGATTTTTTCTCGGAAGTAATTGAGAAGGCTAAAGCGTAACGTGGACAGAAAAAAAAAGTTTCAATCGTGTGGCATCATCGTATTACGGCATTTTTCTGAAATGTGGTATTTCAATTATTCCTAAATTGTGTGAAAAATTAAACACTTTGTTAATAAAGAGAATGGTAACTGTGCTTATTATAGCAATGACATTTTATGTAAAGGCCCATTTCCACTGAGCGCGTAGCGTTCTCAATCGTTTGCAAAAAGGTCTGCGCCGTGCAGAACGTTTGCAAACGACCAAAAAAGAGATTGCGTTTCCACAGCATGTGCCGAACACACCGAGCAGTTGTTCTCGCGCATTTTCCTCGATCCGAATGTTCCTTACACGTGCTGCCTGATCGTGGCACTTGCTTTATCCAAGGTGCGATATGTGTGCTGTATTGGTAATTCTTTTATCGGAACTTAAAGTGAAGGGCAAAAGACGACACAGCGTTTGAGAACCTTCGTTTCTGAGGAGAAGGAACTACACACAACTTCTTGCCATAATTCCCACTCCATTATTAAAACCACAACAGAAACGCAAGACTACAATGAATTATAAACGAAGGCACAGAGAAACACGCAAATCTGAGCAAATGGGAAAAGCACATTGCGCTCACCATGTTATAGAACGTTCTCAAACCCTGGAAATGGGAAACTCAGTAGAAACATGTAGAAGCAGATCCAATTTTCTGAATTTTTCCAATTTTTTCCTTTTGTATTTATCGATTTTTAGCTTATTTTAGTATAATTCAAGAACTATTTTGTGCATTAACTATTAAATGCCTTACTTCAGGTTTGAGTAACTCTTCTTGAGTACTATAGCACTAGAAAATTTGGTTGTAAAATTAAAATTTTTGTAGGATGGCGGAAAAAAAGTTTGCAGCTTGGGAGAATGTCGCGTTCTGAACAAACTTTCCCATTTTCAGCTTAATAATAAGTACTAAATTACGTATTTACGTTATATTATAGTTTTAATTCTGAAAATCGATATTTTTGCAGTGATGAGATTGATAATCATACAAAATTTCAGTGTTTTGTGTAATATTCAAAATCTACGACGTATCCCCGATTGGCTGTGTGAGACCTGTGGGTTCTTCCTTCCCGATTCACTGAAGATACACACATTTGATTTGGAGCTAGTAGGTTTCTTATTGTCGCTGGTTTACTGTTAGCATTTATACACGTTACTACCGATTGTGGAAACATTGAAGAAACAAACAGCACATCAAGAACAGAGCCTTGAGCGATAATTATCAGTGTCCAACCCTCACCGATTTCATTATCCCAACACGGCCAACTCTAGGGAAACCAGCTAGTGCTGTACAAAGGGGAATTTTCTGTTGTCTGAAAATATACATCTCAGACGATTCTGATTAGATCCCACGGTTTTTCGGATAAATTTAGTTCAGATCAGAAAGAGTTGCTTTTTGGCAACGTTTCCGAGCAGCTGTTTCCAATCCATTTTTCACTCGCTCGAGTTCTAAGAGAATGTATCAACCAGATAATGTTTTCAAATAGATAATCACGTGCGTTTCAAGCTCTTTACTTTGCGACAAATGAGTCAGCTGTTGGAAGAACTTGTGTTTCTCATTATTCCTGTGCATGAATTATCTTGATGGAGAATAATCATTGATTCTTATAATAAATTGAAGAGGCCGATAAGGCAATAGAGGTGTGGCAAATAACGTGGTTGTATCCTCTACGTAATTGGACACAGTTTGATCATCTACATGCTATATTTTCTCATGCTAATAACTCATATTTAATCAATCTGCAATGTTACCTGCGAATTCCTGTATTGCGGGGAAAAAATATATGTGGAAATCAAGAGCGTCATTTCTCTGTTTTGCAACTGTCTTATTCTGGTATATCGCAATTTCGTCATCTGTTCCGATAATTTACAATATCGAAAAGTTAATTCCGGTTAAATCGTTTACACTGATCAACAGTTTCCATATCTATAGTTGTATTTTTCACCACAAAAACTGCAATAACATGATCATGAATTGCCAATAACAAGAAACAAGAATTCAATTCTCAATGACATGAACATTCGTAAATGCTTCCAAGTTTATCTGTTGGTAGCTCAAGGTTTTTCACTTTCGTTAACACAACAAAAACATAAAAATCATTATTTCTTTCAGAATCGAAATGACTACCTACTTGCATTTTGCACTTTAGATCATTCTGTACAGTTGTTTCGTGTCTGTCTGTCCATGGATCCTCAAAACTACCCTTGTTTTTAGTTTTAATTTTTTTTTTTTTTTTTTTATTATTATTATTATTTTTTTAATAATCATTTTCAGAAAATGTGGCGGTTAGGTGACAGATGACCGCTATGAGTTTCAGGGCGTTCAGGGACTCTATACGTTCATATTACCTAAACGAGGAAGCTTTTTGGCACTTCTAACTTGTTTTTCATTCAATCCAGGTTTTAGCCAAGAAGAACATATTAGCTCAGGTACTACATTTGCTGCATCAGTTTACAACAAAATTAACAAAAATAGTACTTCTATGGGTCGAACTTCATTTCGGTGTTTATGTCAGCATTAAGGCAGAAGATTTAGTCAAGCAAAGGGCGAGCTTAGGGCCACTAATTACCACTACCCTGCCAAAAAAGGATATGTACCGGGTTACACAGGTGCACTATAATTTACGTTGGCGAGAAACATACACACAAACGGAAGGAAGAAGTGCCTGGAAAGACAGAATTCTGCAGAGTCCTCTCAAGACTCATGACTAACGGTATCCCCAGAATATGTGCAACGATTGAGAAAAAAATTTGTTTGCCAGAAAATGAAGCAATCCCAATGAAAACGCTGAAATTACTAGTCCTGAAGTGATGTCAATCCTATACGGAACTACATACAGGGAGGGAGTCACTCGTATGGCAAAGATTTTTGAATTGATAGACACTTTCAGCTACAAAACCGTATGAGCTGCAAAACACGAGTGAACGTTTTGGTGGTATTTTGAATGAACAGGGTAAGCACCCACGTGCATGGCTCAACCGTAATTGGGTTGAAAGAAATAGGCGTTGTCAAGAGCATAACAACATCTTTTTATGTTCCGGTAATGAATCATATTGCAAAGCTACTTCATCCAAAGTAATCATTCTGCGATATATCTCATTTTCTGCCATTTTGCAATGCATATTTCAGGTTGATGGGAACCTCGTCAGTGGATTTGATTTGTACAAAAACGAGACGCCCGCCTGGGAAAATGTGGGGCGCTACGCGACTGAACTGTACTCCAACGAGGCGGTCAAACTGATCAAAGAACATCCAGTAGGCGAGCCCATGTTCTTGTACATGGCCCATACTGGTGTCCACGCAGCTCACAGAGGGAGATTCCTGGAGGCGCCTCAGGGGCGCGTGAATTCCCTCAAGTACATCATAGAGCCCAACAGAAGAACTTACGCAGGTAAAAATTATGTTCACGTATGACGTAATATGCTGCAGACAAATGGTATGACGCTAACGACATCATAATATGATTGCGTGTGCAACTGGATGCATCGTGAAAAGAGCAATTGGCAGGTGACCAACTTTCTACTCCCAGAGAAACGCGTGACATCATTGATTAGACTGAATGCACCACCCAGATTTTTACCATTTTTAGGATCAAAAAGTGCTTTTAAATCACTCAACTCGTTCCATAATCATCGTGAGTAATGGGCTCAATTCGCATCAAAAATTTTTCAATTGCCTTAGAACAATTGCAATCGCTATTAAGAATTGGAGTTAGATACGCTCAAGTTGAAGTTTCTTAAGTTGTATTATGTACCTTCTTAATTTAAAAAGATTAACAGTTGAAAACATCTTCAGATAGCCATTTACAAATTCAATTCACCGAATTAATGCATTTCGCTGTCCACAAACCTCATCCCCGAACAGATTGTGACTTCGCCCGCTGTGACTACATTATTAGCGTTTAACTATCTGATCCGGCAATAACTTTTGGAATCCATAACGGACTTCTGTGTCATTTCTGAAAAAAAAAAAATTCGAGACCAAATATTGTATTACCTCCTGTTTTTAAAAGTGTAGATTCGAATACAAACAACTATTTTACATTTGTCGCTTATAAATGAGTGCACTGCAGTTTAACATCTTTAACAATGCCACGTAATGGCGTGAGTCATCCCAAAATTTCAGTCTTTTCAAAGACGCTAGTTAGTCAGCTAACAATGGCGACCCTGAAATTGCAATCTTCTTTTCCCAACAAGTTCACGTGACATGCAAATTTTGATTAGGGGAGCCGGAATGAAGCTCCTACTAACATCGATAGCTTTGAAAGACCGATGAAGCGGTCGGTGCCTGGCAGTCAATCGCTACCTTTACCTACAATTTAGATAATTTCTCGAATCAATGCGCCGAAACATGAAGCCATAAATTTAAAAGAAAAACAACACTTCAAGAAAATCCAAGGTTGGAAAAATTGAATATGATTCCCCTTACAAGATCATCAGAAATAAGAAGTTCGTGGTAGTGTTGATCAATTCATTGACAATCGTTGGATAACAATCGCTGCATTAGCTTGACCACAAGTCAATAATCGAAGTTTACTTGATGTATAAAGGTTGACTGTAATAAATTAGGTTTAATGATGTGTTTTGGCAAATTTGCTATGGTTTGGAGGCCTTTGATTATCAGAAGAATCGCACCAATATTTTAAATATTTCCAACATTATATTTCTTGAGTACCAGAGGGATAACTAATTCTTGAGGTGAACACTCTTCTGGCACACCGGCATCTTCTATTTCAGTTATGAACAGAATGTACAGTATTCAAGCTCGTTGCAATCCATCCAGCACAAAGGATGCATGTGGTAGAGTTAAGTACAATTTCTAAGAAAAATTTGGTGACATTTTGCAATAAAAACACTGCTTGTTCATCTGCTTTCAATGTCATTCTTTTGCTTTCACACGTTTTGTTGTACTGAATTTTGCTATGGTAGAGTTCGAAGGATATTAATTTTCTGTGGAAAAGTCTCCTTATTTAATCAATCGTGACAACTGAGGGGTAATTGAGAAAAATTAGCAAAATCTGGTTGTCTAAAAACAAGTTTTTGAGAAGATCGAAATTCAAGATTTGAAATGATATAATTTGGCTAAATTTTATCGAATAACTCAGTCAATTTTTTAGTAACAATAAATTTAAACTAAGTTCAAAATTTGTTATGAAATACAAACAAAACATTAAAAATCCATGTTCTAAACATAAAAATTATTCTTTCATTTGAAGTCATAGACTCAGTGGCATCTCTCGTCAACGTTGCGAAGAACTTAATTTCGATCGTGTAAACCTCAATGACAATAAATATTATCAATTACACAACTCCTCAAAATATAACTTTGTACGTGATGATCGAAAAAAATGGGTGATTGAGCATTGATTTTTTCTCCTGATTTTAAGCATGTTTTCAAATTTGTATTATCACATCTAGTTTTTCCGCAAATCAATGACGAAATGACTTTGAATGTACAATCTGTCACAAGGTGACTCCAATTTTTAGAACTAAGAGATGACTCTTTTGAGTTCCAATTACTCAAAATTCCAGTCTCATTCATTCGAGATTGAACCCTTGTTTCTACGAATCTGATGGTCTGTTAGCAATAGTCCACAAAAGCAAGCCTACAACGCAAACACGACACATTTTGTAAGCAGCTCATTTATCTTGATCCCATAGTCTCGCTCCAACGTCTGCGAAGTATGCATTTCTGACATGCTGTAATCTCTATCTGCAGCTGTGATGCTGCAGAAATTCCATTAACATTACAAAAAAGACCAGGACGATTTAAACAGTCCCGGCGCTTAGTACACATCACGAAATACCACGTGGGTTACTCAGGGTGTAGAGAACACTGTAAGCCATAGAAATGGGATAATTGTGATTTGAAGAAATCTTATGGGTGATTCATATGTCTGAACGTGTATTTCACATAGAAACTCTGCTTGATGTCAGGGATGCCTATTCACACAATGCGGGTTGACCCGATTTTCCCAGCTTTACTTAAACATGATACCGTGTGTGCGGAATTACAGGAAAACCAGACGCGATAGACCAAAATCTAAAAGATTCAATCTCAGCACGAAAATTGTACACGAAAATGCTTATAAGTTTTCAATCATCAAAAATCATGCTGACTTGTGTGATTTCAAGGCATTACTCATATTATAAAGTTTTATTATATTTTTTCAAAGCGATGGTTTCGAAACTGGATGACAGCGTAGGAGAACTGGTCGACGCACTGAGGGAGAGAGACATGCTGTCCAACACGATAATCCTGTTCATGTCCGACAACGGAGCTCCCGCCAATTTGGATGCGCTTTATCCAAACTGGGGATCGAATTACCCTTTACGAGGAGTGAGTAAACTTCCGTCATACTTTGATGTTATTTCGAAATTTTATGTTTTTAATAGTTTCAATATGCGGGGGATGATTGGGCATGGGCATTACGCCATAAGTCCAATTTCTGATAGATATGCACACACATACCGCTACTGTACGTATCCAGAGTCTGTAAATGAGACTGATTTTTATTTATTTTCAATACAAAAAGAATTACAATTCAATATTGTCACCTCCAAAATTACTTCCTTCTGAGGCTACACAGTGCTGGAAACATTTCTTCCACTCCTTATAGCAGTGCTGGAACTCCGATACTGAAAAACCTTCAGCTGGTCGGTTACAGCAGTTTGAATTTTTTCGACTGTCCCAATATGATTTCCCTTGGGGTAATTTTTCAACTTTGGGAAGAGAAAAAAGTCACAAGGACTCAAGTCGGGCGAATAAGAAGGCCGAGGAGCCATAGGAATGTTTTTACTGGCCAAAAACTCGTTTATTGAAATTGCTGTGTGTGACAAGGAGAATTATCGTGATGGAACACCCACTTGTTCTTGATGTTTGATCTCACACGAATGACCCTTTTTCGAAGTCTTCCAAGAACCTCTCGGTAAAAGTATTGATTGACCGTATATATCTTGAAATACTTCGGAAAAGACTCATTCGTGTGAGACCAAACAACAAGAAGAAGTGGGTGTTGCCTCACGATAATGCTCCTTGTCACACAGCAATGTCAAAAAACGAGTTTTTGGCCAGTAAAAACATTCCTATGGCTCCTCGGCCTCCTTATTCGCCCGACTTGAGTCCTTGTGACTTTTTTCTCTTCCCAAAGTTGAAAAATTACCTCAAGGGAAATCATTTTGGGACAGTCGAAAAAATTCAAACGGCTGTAACCGACCAGCTGAAGGTTATTTCGGTATCGGAGTTCCAGCACTGCTATAAGGAGTTAAAGAAACGTCTCCAGCGCTTGGTGGCCTCAGAAGGCAGTTATTTTGGAGGTGACAATATTGAATTGTAATTCTTTTTGTATTAAAAGTTTAAAAAAAAAAATCAATCTCATTACTTAATTTACAGACCTTGTGAATGTTATTCACAGATGTATACTACTGTGACCATTTTGTTTATTGGAAATAAATTACTTTAAAAAAATAGATTATATCAAAAACTACTCGTCAAGCTGTAATAATTTTGTCAGTATTGGGTGTGGGTAGTGGGGTGACCACATTCATTTTGAAACTCTTATTTGGGGCATATGTATTTATTTCCTTCATCCCAGAAACGTTTCGTCCTGCAGCGAAGACTTCTTCAGTCTTATTATGTCAAAAGTACATTCAGAATTTTGTTTCATTCAATGAGGTTACTCATAATAAACATTTTTTTTTTTTTAAAAAAATAATTAAAGTTGTGACCAACAAAGTTCTTAATCATTACCACATTGCATGTATGGGAAAGGATGAGGGAGCAATTTTACAACTTCGCTTACCTAAGCTACAAGTTTCAGTAATAACAAACAAACAAAAGAGATGTGTGGTGGCATCACTACGTCACAGCCTAAATTCTGAATGTACTTTTGACATAATAGTGCTGAAGAAGTCCTCGCTGCAGGACGAAACGTTTCTGGGATGAAGGAAATAAATACGTATGCTTCAAATAAGATTTCAAAATAATTTTGTCATTTCAGGTGAAAGGGACGTTATGGGAAGGCGGAGTCCGCAGTCCGTCGTTCATCTGGTACTCGCAGTTCCAGACCAATCCGAGAGTCTCCGATCAGTTCATTCACATCACCGACTGGCTTCCCACCTTGTACACAGCTGCAGGTAAAAAACTAGTTCTCACGAAGCTTGATAAAAGTAGATTTTCTCTTTACATTTGATGGAAATGGAATAAAAGCGCTGCAAATTATTGCGCAGAAGTTTATTAATAATGTGTTACAATAGCCCCTCCATGTGAATCACTGATTTAAACTCTTTGCCTAGGGGCTCCGTATCTTGTACCTAATTTCATTGTAGGTGCCATAAAAAGACCCCTATTAGTATCTCAGCATTGCAGATTAATTATAATTAATAATTATAAAGGAAATATGAAACAAGGGCCCTTCAGATGATCACTGTGTCTCTGTACCTTGAAATTGACTTCTAAATGTCACGAAGACAAATGGATGACCTGGTGAACACCAGCTTTACCAATCCCAACGTACAAAACAAAAGCTGATATAAAAATACGGTGAATATTCTATACAGACCCGACGTAAAATCCACAAATACAACGATTGAAATTTTATGAGATAAAACAATGCACCTACGTACTCTTCATTTGTCCTCGAAATTTATGGAATCAGTCTTGAAAAAACGCTGCAATTCTTTCACTGGGGTTTATTATTCAATTGGCTTGCGTTCATAATTCGAATTTCTACTAAGCTTTGAAGTGTGCGTGTTTCACAGGTGATAGAGCGATTATTGAATTTCAGGAGATATGCATAGAGCACTTAAATCGTTTCTCAACCAAAATACTAATTTGGAATGATCAGTTCATCATATTTGTGTGCCTCCTGAAATTCGATAATCGGTCTATCACCTGTGAAACACGCACACTCCAAAGCTTAGTAGAAGTTCAAATCATGAATCATTGAAAGATAAACGCCAGTGAAAGAATTTGCAGCGTTTTTTTCAACAGCGATTATAATGGGAAAATATTCTACTTGAAAATTTTAAATTTCGTAAGACGGAGCATGCATGTCAGAATGCTTCAACCCGTGTATCGGCTATAAACCCTTTTAGGAGTTCACTCCAGTATCCACATTCACTACATCACTAGGTTACTGCGATCGAAAAAAAAACTCTAGTGTTTGTTTTGATTGCAGTAACCTAGTGATGTAGTGAATGAGGATGCAAATGTTGGCAACATAAATTGGGCCATACATCGGGGATGGTTTGAGCTACGGACCTGGAGAGGAGCTCATTCGATTCTTCATGGAAAGTTCTTCAAAAAGAGTCCAAATTTAGGCAGCCTTGACTTTTTTTTTAGATTTTTAGGGATTTTACAAAACTTTGACAACCCTTAAAGAGCACTTTAAATTAAGTGAGGGTGCTGGCTAAAGAATTGGGGCGTTGTCGGACCAATGTTGATTTTTCCTGAAAATGTCAGATTTTTTTGCTCCAGCCGTTCGGGAGAAATAGTGCGTACGGCGTACGACGGACGGACGGAACATTTTTATTGCAGATTTGGATTATACACCCTTTGAAATGTAAACCATGAAATTTTCAGGGGTGGTTAGAGATTTGTTTTTCAAGAGCGATTACAATGGTTTATTATTGAATGATAAACCAAAATCAATTTCAAAAGGAACTCTTGAAAGCACACATCAGCTGATTCTGTCCTCATATGACACTAGGCGATATTTGCAGATGAAGATAGTAAAATTTTTGATGCTGATTGATATGTTTCAATATTTGATATTGAAAATAATTAACCAAAATTTAAAAAATCATTGAAAACGTAGCAATTAAGCTTGTTACAGGGATTTCACTTTCACGCATGCACTTCAGCCATTAATGATAAGATAGCTCAAATTGGTCTGAGATTATTAGACTATTATGGAGAACATTACGGAACATTTCGAATCGGTAATTAAAATCATGTCCTATATTCTTCAACTCGGGGATCGAATTTTTTCGAATACTTAAGTCACAAAAGTCAACTCAATATGTGGCGGGCATAGTGTAAACTTGGAAGCAAATATCATTTTAGGACGCTTGCCAAAACAGTCAGTTGGGAAGGAATAATTTTAACATTTTACTGCAAAATTAATTCAAGAATTTACTCTAGAAATTTGCCCCCCCCCCCCTATCTCTCTTTCATGTTTTTCATGTACCTAAATATATCATATAATCCATTAATTGTTGTAAAATTATTTGTATTATTATTTTGTACATTCTCCGAGGTAATAAACAGATAACTAGGTATATTAGCAACGGTCCAACCGGCTTTCTAAAGACCTTGATAAATTCATAATAGACCTAATTCATACTTGTGCTAAGGTGTAATAATAATAACAGGGAAAAAGCCTTCAAAAATTCCAAAACCGCAAATATTTCGCGCGTTCACTTCCGAGGGCGAAAAACCGCATTACGGCATCCCCTTCGGCCTTAAACCAAAATTATCCGAAATGGCATTCCCTGTTCGAACAATAGTGTTCGAAAAAACCAAAGCATATTATGGGGTAGGCCTTTCACCAGTGCCAAAAATGACCATTTGTCCTTCTGAACGTTGAAATTAGACTTGTCTGTAAAGAGGGAGCGTTTACGATGGGCCGCAGGTAATAGACCCTTATTTGAAACAATGGTTCTACCTAAACCTCTGCTACTTCAGTTAGGTACCTAATAATTTCAATTAACGTAATAACTATGGCCTAAATTGGAGGAATAAATCGGGTCTTATATTGTGACAGTTCAAGTTAATATTGAACTTTTCAGATTTCGGATATAGTAGGACGGAACAAATTACATTCTGACAACATTTACGCACAGATGTGTGTTTCATGGTTTCTTCTTTACTCTTTGGTGACTTGATTGTTTACAGGGCTAACATTGTTTGGAGATGGAGGTCAGTTCCCTGAAAAGGTGCTTAACTTGCAATAGTAATCAATATTTTATTCCGGACAAATTTCCGATCACTTTTTTAACAGAAAAAAGAAAAGGGGAAAGTTTTAGTGATTATGCGAGTCAGTTTCTTAACTTTTATCATATTGCATCTTCAAGTTAATCATTAGAACATCAGTAGAGTGAGAGCATTTGGTCATAATTTTAGTATGGAACCTTTGTTATCGACCAAAAAAGTAACATTTCGAAACCTTTTCCAAATTGTCTGGTTGACGTTTCAAGGTACTCGGATCCCAAAAATTGAATGAATCAAATCTGTACGTCCATCGCAGCATTTCGGAGGTTTTCTTCAAAACTAGTGGTCCAATATTTATGAAATTTGAGTCAGATATCACATATCAATCCTTATGAGTAGTGATAAGGGGATGAAATAATATTAAAATCGAGATTTCCACAGTTTTTTGGAGGAAAAGCAGTTTTCTGTTTGTTAGTAGATGAGTTACTTTCAATCAATCGAATGAAATCTGTAACATAAACGCATGAGATTGATGACTATTGCGAACATACTGAAGACGGCCTCTTAAAATCTACCGATCAAATCAGCTGATTTGATTCCAAAGGGTTCGGAGATTGTTAAAACTTTTGTCATCTGTAGATGAACTTGTGAGGGGAATGTAGATGTTTTACTTTACCTCATTAATTTTTAGTGGAACGTTACGGTAGCAATCATTTGGAAACCAATTAAAGAAGATCAAATCAATGAAAATATATAAATATTAAATCTTTGTGTTGTGAATTGCAGTCCTTTTCAAGGTCTGCTGATACAGATTTGCAACGAACCAATGAGAGGTAGGTAGGTATACTGGGTGTCCAACAAGTTGCCCCTCCCCCCTCCCGCCCTCTTAAAATTGCCTAAGTGGGAGCAAACGAACAAATTTAAATATTATATCTGCGCACTCCGCGGAACTGCGCAACCGTGGGCAATAGACACTAACTTTCTTATTTTAGATGAGAACCCCCATTTTTTATGACAGATTCGCATTCTACCCAATATTTCATGAAAATTTGACCCCTCAACCATTTTTTTTGTATTGCGAGCAACCGGTTCAGCGAGTACGCAAAGTTGCGCAACCCCAAAATTGTCAAATAGTGGATGATGGTGAACTGTAAAGTGTGGCACATGAATTTTCATTGATTTTTAACGCCGATTCACTTTATGCTATCCGTTTTTGATTTGACTCAATTTTTGCGAAATAATGACCAAAATTGGTTAATGTCGCTTCCGTTTTTGGTTTATTATTCAATAATAAACCATTGTAATCGCTCTTGAAAAAAAATTCTAACCCCCCCTGAAAACGTTTTACGTTTCAAGGGGTGTAGAATCAAAATCTGCAATAAACATCGTTCGTCCGCCATACGCACGATTTCTCCCAAACGGCTGGAGCAAAAAATCTGAAATTTTCAGGAAAAATCAATATTGGTCCGACAACGCCCCAATTCCTTACCCAGCTCTCTCACTTAATTTAAAGTGCCTTCTAAGGGTTGTCAAAGTTTTGTAAAATCCCTAAAAACCTCAAAAAAAGTCAAGGCGGCCTACATTTTGACTTATTTTGAAGAACATTCCATGAGGAATCGAATGAGCCCCTCCCCAGCTCTCTAGCTCAAACCATTCCCGATGTATGGCCCGATTTATGGTGCCAACATTTGCATCCACATTCATTACATCACTATGTTACTGCAATCAAAATAAACAACAGCGTTTATTATTATTATTTATTCATTTATTTTTTTTTATTGCAGTAACCTAGTGATGTAGTGAATGTGGATACTGGAGTGAACTCCTGAAAGGGCTTATGGCCGATACACGGGTTGAAGCATTCTGATACGCATGAAAAAACGCTGCAAATTCTTTCACTGGGGTCTATTATTCAATTGGCTTGCGTTCATGATTTGAATTTCCACTAAGCTTTGTAGTGTGCGTGTTTCACAGGTGATAGAGCGATTATTGAATTTCAGGAGACAAGATATGCATATAGCACGTAAATCGGTTCTCAACCAAAATATCTATTTGGATTGATCAGTTGATCATATTTGTGTGCCTCCTGAAATTCAATAATCGTTCTATCACTTGTGAAACACGCACACTCCTAAGCTTAGTAGAAATTCAAATCATGAACGCAAGCCAATTGAATAATAAACCCCAGTGAAATAATTTGCAGCGTTTTATTTTAGGAGCCTGTTTTCAAATTGTTATGGGGATTAATTTTCAAGGTCGCGTTGAAAAATTTGGAAACAGGAGATTGAAACCTTCTGCAGTGATCAAGTGAAAAATCATCTTAATCTGAGAGTCGAAAGTCGGCATATATTTTGATTTTTCACTTGAAATAAACAAATTTTGGTCATCATTCAGGAAACGGATAGCTTCACCTGAGCAATGAAAACATCGATCACTGAAGCTTCGTCGTCTTATACCGAACACCCTGTACAGGTTATTTTCCTATAATAGCAATACTTGATTGCTGAATTCCATTATTCAGTGTACAGTGTTGTATTTTTTTTTTTTTAAATTTGTTCAAGGTTTACTCATGATTACTATTATACAATATTCGATAACAAACGTTTCCAACAACTGTGTCCTCTTAGATAATATTTAATTCGTGTAAGACTCGAAAGTCGTACAATAATTATCGTACGTAATGTTATGGGACATCAGCAATCTTTATACAAGTAGGTGTTCATTTTGTCGATAAGTCACGAATTGTTGCGAGTTATGACCGTAGGAAATTGGATGTTTCACCTTAACTTTGCCCCGTGAGTAACCACCTACCCGACACGACTTCGGAAATCTGCGGCTCCGTCAACCGAAAAACATTTTCGAAAGTTTATGGTCCAATCAACTTTTATTTTACGACGTCCGTTCCCCCGGAGGAACTTTTCAACTTAAGCTGAGAATGACCGCTTAAACTATAAGTATTTTTTCTCGGCCTTGTGCAAAAAGTAACGCAAAAACAACCTTTACGCGGTACTTTATCTTACTATGATTGTCAATATCAATCCAGTGTAGCACGTGGGTAATCAATTCAGTAATTGCATACCACGCACGCAGTAGAGCGTGTTGGTACATAACCACTATTTTTAAGAAAAAAATTATGGATATGAATTATTCAGTCCAAATAGAGTTTATTTTAAAACATGGTTTTAATTTTCAAATTTCATCTTCACAAAAAATACCATTGATATTCCTACCTATTATTATCAATGCCGACCGAAATGCCAAAGAACAAAAATATCTAACCTCAAAACGTGTTTTCCTCAAATCACGGGCATTCACAGGTAATTTTTTTCGTTGTCCCAGTATTAATGCAGGCTGGGGAAAGCGTGTTATATTCGTCGTATTACCAAGGTCCTTGATATTTTTGGTTTAAACAATCTCGTTATTATGCGATACGTTCCTGTCTTTACAAGTAGGGAGTAGGTAGGAACTATGTCTGAGAGTAAAGGGCACCACTGAACTCCCTCGGATAGGAGTGAACTCTTGAAGTCGGCATGTAGTTTCAAAGGCTTCCGCTAGATGGTAGGAATGCCGCTCCTCGTTTCACAAGCCGACCGAAGAATTTCTCGAATATTGATCACAGATCCCGAAGGAAATCCCACACCTGAAACGGTGTCTGAGTAATTCATGTACATCTTTTTCACCACGATCTTTACTGAAGATTATCGTCTTTACTGATTACGAAATTTTTGGGTTGTTCACATGAATTGGACCCCTTCAAAATTGTACGCCTATTCCCGATCTTTCGGATGGCGTTAGCTGACCACGGTCGCTTTCTTTTTACGTATATACGTTATTATAAAGGGTGCTCGCTACTTGCATAGTGCGCGTGCCTTACGGCGCGTGGGGTATGGCTATCAAGACATACTCAGCACGTAATTTTTATGACAGCGAGGCTGCTGGCTGCCAATATGCTCCGGCGCCTCCAACTAATCATTTAGAACGATTCATGGATGTCACGGAGATGATACAGAGAGATGGGGCATCGTGGGAAAACATTAATGTAGACGATTGAGAGCGAATTCGACACGTCCTCCAATATCGGGAGAAAACATCGATGTTTCGGTGTTCTTATTAGTCACAGAAATCTCTTTATGTTCTGTGTTATTAGTTAACAGTATCCTTATTACTCGCTACTACCGATCGATATCTCCAAGTATGTGGCGGCGTTTTTATCAAAAGACCAACGCCAAGTCTGCCAGATGCAAAATCTGTGGGAGTAAAATTATGAGGAATATTGACCGCAAAACCGATAATTTTATTTTTTGGGAAATGATGTCTCATTTTATAGGTTTTTCAGCGTTGAACGATATGGTAAAAAATGTTCCAGTCATGCAGCATGAGAAAATTTTCAAAATAACTAGTTTTGCAGGAGGAAAAATTACGCAAAAACCTCCAATTTTATTTTCTGACTTGTGATACTCATTTTAATTTCAAAATTTTTGAGAGCTGAAGATTTTTTTTTTTTTGGCTAATTTTTGCCAATCTACCTTGTTTTATCATCTTCAAACTGCTCTACTTTGAACGGATTGAGATATTTCCAATCCGATTTCACCATCGTGTTCAGCGTGAAAAAAACCTTTATAAAAGAGAATCACCTGCTTGGGGGTTTTCAGGTAACTTTCCCCCATTTGAAATGCCCCAAATCTCCCCTTAGTGTGAGGCGATTGTGGTCATTTTCAAACTTGGCCTTTTGAAAGCCTAGGTTGAGTTTTTGTGCAAATTTGAGTTTTAATCTCAATTTTATCGCGAGTTATCGTCTGGAATGTGTTTTTGGTGTCTTTTGACAGTGAATTTAGAATGCTTTAAAACGGATTTTTATGCAAAAATTGTTTGAAAATTCTCATTTTAAATATTTTAGACCAAGAACAATAGGTAGTTTCTTTTTCTTCGAAAATTCGCTAATACTACGGCAGTTGAAAGAATTTTTATTTTTTCATGTTAGGTAGTAGCAAACTAGATGGAATTTTTTCTATGAACCAAAGAGAAAACCAAACCGATGTTATCGGGCCCAACACATCGATATATATTATCGAACATGTGGCATCGATGGCAAAACATCGTAATATCGAAGCAAAACATCTATATTTTGATAAAATCGATGTCGATGTTCCATCCCTAGTAAGTTGTTAGCTGAACGTGGCCTGTCGCTGATGTCCTATGTGCAAGATCCTCTTAACACAATCATGGCCGTGATTCACGTGTGAGAACCCCCGTTCTCCTTTACAATAATAAATCTTTGCCTTTACCGTTGACAGCTAGCTAACTTCCCACTTCGTTCTGCATCTTTCATCCTTTACCCCCAACTCCAAATTTACTGCCCTTCCCAGCAGAACTGATTTGTCACTAGTACACTGATCTTTGTCACTAGTACGCTGCCAAAAATGACAATAATTATTATATGATACTTAGCCCAATTCCGGTTTCATAATCAGTTCCTATTCGTGGAACTACATAGTAGTTTCGAAAATTTCCTTAAAATCACAGCTAATTCTCCAGTTTTCGGCGTTTTAGCACGGACGTTTCATACATCTTCAATTCCCGAATTCGACAATTTTTTCGACGATACAGGACTGATTTAAAAAAATTGAAACTTATATGGGTCATTCTCAGCAAAAAATAAATGAAGAGTGCTTTTTTGAAAGCATTACTAAAGTTATTATTATTTTATTTTATTTATTTATTTATTTTCTTTCTTTTTTTTTTTTGCCAACTTTTTCATGATACTTTCATCTATGGATATTCATTGAAAAAAAGGTAACAGCGGCGCATCTGCATGCTTATTTTTTAAATTACAAATAATTTAAAAAATGTGTGAGTGAACCAATGACATGTTTGGGTGAGACAATGATTAAAATGAATGAACCAATGACGTTAACCGTGACACAATGACAAATAAAAACGGAGTAAGATGGAACGTTGTCTATATTCCGACGAAAGTAAAGAGTTACCCTGTTAAATCGATTTCGACGGTTAGGTCATCATCAGTAACAAACATGAACTCTGATGTTTCTGTTTCTGTGTGATGTTTTCTTTCTGTGAATTCTGATGTTTCTGATATGAACTCTGATGTTTCAAACATGAACTCTGATGTTCTGATGAAACTGTTCATGTTTGTTACTGATGATGACCTAACCGTCGAAATCGATTTAACAGTGTAACTCTTTACTTTCGTGGAAATATAGACAACGTTCCATCTTACTCCGTTTTTATTTGAAATGGGTTTCCACAACTTCGTCGCGAGTGACATAGTCCGTACACAATGACAGTTATCCATCCGTTCACCGTCCTTCTTCAAACGTCAGCCTGAATCACCTGAAAGGTTGGGTTTCTTAATCCCAATTCCAAGTGAAGCAAAGACCTATGCTACCTGCAGGTGTTCTATCAGATGTCAGTCATTCTATTCTTGAGTTTCTTCGGCTATGCCCACCTGTTATACCGCTTTCTATATTTATATATCAGCTTTTCTTGCTTACAGAGTTCTCTTAAAGTGTTTACGGAGTTGTATTTATGACGAAGTCATTCTATAACCACAAAATTTTGTTTAAAACCATTATGGATTAGTGATCACTTTTTTGGTCGACCTAGAATAGGCGAATTGCGAACGGAGCTCCTTGGTTGCAACTACCGCGTATACAATTACGATGTTTGAAGGCGCCGAGCTGGGTAGTACAGAAATAATAACGTTTTGAGCAATAATTTAGAGCTTATCAGTTCATTGTATCCTATTTATTTCGTGGTGATGAAAATTTGCTGTAATAATTTATTACTATCTTCTATTTTTTCAGGGGGCGATAGCGGCACGGATCTTCCTGTGGACTTGGACGGGATCGATCAATGGAACGCGATCCTCTGGAATTTGGCGTCTCGTCGGTTCCAAGCTCTTCTCAACATCGACGAGCGAGAGCGGTCAGCCGGCATCATCACCAAATTCGACACTCCCGATCCCACCAGGCGAACTTGGAAACTTGTCGTTGGTAAGGAAAGAATCTGGAAAACCACTGTTTTCCCCATCCATCTCCGCTAGCTGTACTTGCACTCATAGCAGACATCCATCAAACTTGACTTTGATCGTATGAGTTGCCTTTGGTTTGAATTGAGTACTGGAACACGTTATTGATAACTGTTACCGAGGTCCAATAGTAGACAGCGTACCTTTTTCAGATGAGAGAGGTCCTGGATTCGAGATTTGTTGTTTCATTGCGCATTTAAACACACGCACTTACACGGATGGGAAACAGTCTTGGTTCTTAAACACCTCCTAGAGATTTTTCCAAAGATTCAGACAGTTCTCCACAGTTGAGACGTAGGATTGAAGCCGTGCTAACTCCAGTTGTTGTAGACTAACGACGACACTAGTAGTGGAAACCGGTCTCCAATTGCATTTAAAAATATCATAGAAGCTGAGAACGTCATTTTCTTTTGCGTCAATCAAAACTGTGATTAAGACTATTGCATCATCGGCACCTTTTACTCTTTATTTCTTCAAGATTTTTCCTCGTGAACTGAACATGAAGTTACCAAAAGGTAATCGAAATTTCAGAAATGATTTACTCATGTTGCGTCTGCTACCTCCAGAGATAGACGATAATCATATGATTGCCTCGTTCATTCGACTAAAGTTATCTGTTTTTCCATACGTGTTGATAATTACCAGACATGAGCTCCACTACTAAACTACCGATTTTTTTTCCCTGAGAAAACCTCCTTAAAGGTTTATTAACTTGATTTATTTACATAGAACAATGTATTTATAAACTGAATACGTAATGAAAATGAAAAATTATCCCGGATTTGTTTGGACACTAACATTAAGTTTGACTCAAGATGGATAACCGGCAATTCACAAGGAAACAAAATGTTTATTACGACTAGACCACTTAACCTGATCATGTGAAAATATGATCCTAGTCTCATTTGGGTGATGCATCAAATAATTTGCCTCTTTAGAAAACGGTCACGGTTCTCTTTTAGTTGTTGGTCAATACTCTCAATTTAGAAATAAGTTGTCCGTAAAACAAGGAGGACTAAGCCTGCAAAAGCTAGAGAATTTTCCTGAAGCTAAAAGTCTTCTGGTGTATGACCAGATTTAGCAGATTCAATAAATGAGAAGGGAGAACTACCCATAACTGCCATCAGTGGCGGCTTTTGCCCTGAAGAGTCCATAAGAGACAACCACGAAGAGAACGTGAGACAATAATGTGCTTTTCAGCCAAATACAAATTTCATCTGCCAGTATGCAAAGGAGATCAATCTTGTGAAACGAACGACTCAATCCTTAGCGACGGAGGGTGTCTTCTACAAGAGAATGCAGCCGGTCATCCCAGCTAGACCATAATTTATTAGGAAAGAAGTTGACAAGGATTTTGGTAGAACCATAAGCAGATTGAGAGCGAACCATAGAATTTGTGATTCTTTCTTGTTCAGAATTGGAATGAGGGAATCAGCGAAATGCAGCAAATGCGGCGAAATAAATGGAACCTTGGAACATTTAGTTATAGAGTGCCCCACCTTCACGACAGGAGTTTCTTTGTGATATCATAGAACTAATAAATCATCCTTTTAATTACTTGACTTTGTTACAAAGCGGAAATTATTTATTATACAAGAAAATCTATAACTTTTTAGGCACATTGAATGTATATATTTAAATTAATCTAAAAACCATATTATGGCTGTATAAAAACTTAGTGTCAATAAAGTTGATTAAAAAAAAAAAAAAAAAATCCTTAGCGTTTAAAATAAGTTCACTAGTTGGTAAACAAATACCTTTAAAAAAATGAAAATGTTGAAATGATTGTTGTAAAGAAGACAAGGGGAGCAGAAACTTTGGGAAGCACAATCTACCTTTTCGTAGTAATGAGGGTTGAACTTGCGAATTGTGGAACGATTTCTGCTTGACTTCAAAGTTTGTTGCAGTCCTGTCAATAGTGGCATTGGGGGCCCTGCACCACAACTAATCACCCTTTGTCCCACCGGCAATTTAGCGGGCTCACATTTCGTAGCACTAACTGTATTTATCACGTATTTACAGCTAATACAGTTCTGTCACACGGGTTGGGGACAGTCAACTGATAGTAGGCTAAGAGTGTGTTTTGGTGATTAGATGGAAACACCTATTTCGGGGGCTCTCATTGGTTCATTCTTTGTACCCGGATAGAATCAAACGCTGTGTTCTCTGTGCAAGCTCCGACAGCGAGCCTCTAACCTCACCAAACTCACGACTCCACCATGCTCTCACCCAACTCCTGAGACTCTGCATGGCATGTGGATTTGAAACTCTTCAATGAGGATTTATGGGGAAGAGTTGGAAAACAGTACGATAATTATACTCGTATAACATTATCATTATCAGGTACCTTTTTCATTTCGGACAGGGAGTGCAGATGCGTCTGTGCTCTTGTCAGTAGCCGCCCTGTGTGTCACGCAACTTAATTTAGCCTTGCCGGATTATATATTTGAAATATTAAGGATTTTCGGGATAAATCATGGTTGTCAAAGATGTAAGATGTATTGCGCTCAGCTATCATGAGTAATTGGTACTTAACACTAACATAATATTTACTATTTACCATACTGATGGGCAAAGCAGAGGAAAAGTAGTCCATTTTTACTGTCCTCATCTGAAATGTTTACCGTTCACCTTACGGTAAGTTACATTGGGATTGTTAGGGAGCAACACGCGTTTCATAGGATCTTATACAGAAATACGTAATATGTTGGATTCCTTAAACATTCTGGCGATTTCCATTGAAACATGCTTCATCACGTTAAAAGGCCACAAAAGTTCCTTGTTGAAATCTACATAGAGCCTGAGAGTGATAACTAATTTACATAAAGGAGGGGTGTAGCTGCTCCCATCGGCTAGAGATTCCATTTGCTTTCCTATGAAGTTCAAAACAAACAGAACTGTTTCGTTGTCGAAGCAGAACTCTATTATAAATTCTGTTTCATTCCATTTCTCGATATCTTTGACCCTGTTCCTCACTAAATACGACTTCCCTCCGCGGTTCAAAACTATGAAAATGCATTATTCTCGCCATTCTCAAAGAATTCTGTATGCATGAAAAATGCACAGTTATTGTAGATTTGCATGCCAAGGATAGTTTTAAATTATGAATGTTAATTATCACCATGAATGAAGAATTTGGAATGTAGAGAAACAATACTGGTGCGTTAGAGCTGTTTCAACAGTGAATCCTTGATTCTTTCAGAGATTTTCGTAGAAAGCGACTTAATTATTTTCTAAATAGAAAATTTCCCTGCATTTTTAATAAAAATCAACTTTGGGTCTATAAACCGAATTCCTATTTCTGTTAGGTTGAAAGCGAACAGAAGACGAGCTCATTGTTAAACTATTTGGAAATTATTGATTCGTGAATTATGGATGGAGTCTGATATGTCATCATAAACTTGAACCTTAGTCCATCGTTGCTTGCAAGAATAGTGGATTGTGTCTTCCACTATTCTTCGTGCCTTGTAACTGAAGGAAGGTCCTAAGAACTTGTTAAATATGTGATTTAATATGTTTTCCATGATTTTCAGGTTCTTTCGGTCGAGGTAACGTGGACGGATTTTTCAATGATGTGAGATCGCCTATGAATCCTCTCTACGACTACAACAAGATCGTCAATTGCAAAGCCTACAGAGCCCTGACGACCCTCTTTGAGCCGACTGCTAAAGAAGTTAGTAGAACCTGAGACTCATCCATTTCGAGCTTTTTCGTAATTGATTGTTTTTTCGATCTGGGAAACTAGCCCTAGATCAAATATGAACTGGATATAAGTACATCGATCACTACCTCGGGAGAGGCATATACCAAAATCAAAAGGGAATCTAACTTTATGTTTCATCCTTTTTAGTTATGTATATTTATTTAAAAGACAAAACCCTGTCACCTGTCGAAAGCTGTCATTTTAAATCAATAAAAGCATAAAGAACGAAAGATGAGAAGTCGAAACGATGAGGTTGCACATGTGTGAGACATGTGGAAAGTGACTGCATGGGGCTTCTTTAAAATGACAGCTAATGTTCCTGATTTAGGACCTCTACAGCTTTGAATTTGTAGCTTAACTGAAAAAATCTTTCCATCTTTTACTCGTTCATACCTCAAAGAACATGGCCTTTCTATTGAATCTACGAAAGGTCATTATATGATGCTACAAGGCCTCTTGCCAAGATCTGCAGACCCTGTCACCACGTGTTTGTGACCTCCCCTCAACCGTATTCGCAACGTGGGTGACCCCTGAGGCGTAAGAAACGATGTCCACTTGAAATCAAAGTTTTCGCCACTATTATGGACTGGACGATTCTTGTGAACACCTGTGACCAATATGGACCGCTCAGTAGGTTGCGAGACCAAGTCCAATCCTTGCAAACGAATCTAATAGTTGCTGTGATCTACTAGGAACTATGATTTATCTGTGATATATTTATATGGATCCAGTCATACCATTATTTCGTTTTGCTGTACATGACCTTATACATAATCCAATCTTATTCCAGGCAGAAATCATACAACTTCTAGTCTACTATTTGACACAATCCAAAATGCCGCTATTAACCCTTAGGGGTTCTTCCCGTTTCGGGTACTGCCATTTCGGGTGTCTTCCTAGGTAATTCTCAGGAACGGTTCCAATGATTACAGTGACACAAAAGTAACCGTCCCAAAATACCGGTGCAGGATTATTAATGAGTACTATCAATCCTATACCCGCTTCGTTGTTTTCACACAGTACCGGTATCCCTGTATCTAACTGCTATTCTTCACCATATAGCTGATGATTTTTAGCGTCAGGGGTATGCTCTGTGTTACGGGTTAATCGGATCAGCCCGCGGAAGGGTTAACTGCATCATTTAATCACTCATGTGTTGCCTGAAAACAAACCATTCACCCTTAAGTATTGACTGCAAACTTCAACCTGCAACCCTCCCTCACCAACTATGCTTGTTGAACGCTCTGAGACTGTGACGGACATGAATATAGTTCCTTTCCGGTTCCTTGAAACTGCTACCTCTGAACATTCACGCTTGGATGTAGTCGTGGAGCTTTCTAGTTTCAGGGTATTCTCCTTGTTCTAACCATCTGTTGAAGTGCTGCTATGTGTAAAGGTAAGACACCCATTCCTTCCAAAGTAATAATGATTAAACCATTCGCTTTTTTCTGCAGTACAAGATGGCCGACCTCAGACGCCAAGCGACGATCGAGTGTCGCGACTCCTCACCGTTGGACCGCAACTTCGAACCAAAATGCACGGAAACGCCTTGTTTATTCAATCTCGACCGGGACCCCTGCGAGAAATTCGATCTCGCCCCCAATAACACGGCAATCGTAGCCCGCCTCTACAACACCCTCAAAGTCTTCCGCAGGAGTCTAGTACCCCAAATCCACCAACCTCTTGATATCAACGGCGCTAACCCCGCTAGATTCAACAACACTTGGTCAACGTGGTCGTTTTGAAAAATATCATTTAGGAAATCACAACCAGCTTTCTCGAAATCTCTCAGCATTTGAATTCAGAATGTACAATTCGAATCACTGCCTCTGGTTGTCATTGAACCAAACAAGAGCTGTGCAAAAATGTGTTTTGCTATTCAGAAATGAAGAGTAGCTCGTGAAGACCTTCCTAAGTCTTTGTAACAGTAGACCTCCACCTCGATGACCTCTTTTCACAAATTTCTAAGATTAATTTCATATCCTTAGGAATTTTAATTTGTCCATTCAAATCTGTTGAATTTGTTATAACTGTACAAAATCAACTATTTTTCATACCGGTTTCCTCAATCCATCATTTTGTGTTACAGTTTTCCAATCATCTATACTACTCAAACTCGTTTATTGTAAATAAAAAGCATTATTGTGGGTGTTGCCACTATTTTCTAGCAGAACAAAAAATGCTGTTTCGCAGGAAAATAAAGGTTAATATTAACTTGACCTAGAGAACATAGAGCGATAGAATTAAATTCTGTCTGTGATCTACGTTCAGATATTGGTGTAGAAAGGTGTAATACCAGATCAGAGGATATGGTATTCAGAATAAATAGTCGCTGTAAAAAAAATATGAATTTTATCTATTGTGATTCATGATAAATTGTAGAATTTTCAAAAATAATTCTAAAGAATTGAGTGTGGCACGTAGCTTTCTTCATTGCAATGTTTGAACTTTTCTTAAGATGAAGAAATTAAGTCGCTTTTTAAGTTTATTAAGTTTGATTCTTCTTTTTACTCTCTCCTACTCCAACTTAGGGAGGCCTTTTTAAGGTCGAAAAATTGTTATTTTCTAATCTTGAAAGACTTCAAAATTATACCAAATGGAAGGCCTCATTATGTAATGTCCTTCATTATTGATTAGAAAATAATGTTGAGCCGCCCATGCTCACTCGAGTAAATGCGATATCTTGCCTATGAATTGAACGAAAATCTATATTGAGACTGTAATAATTTCTAACAAAAACATAAAAATGTGAAAGCTAAATCAAAAATTACAACCGACTATGTCAAGCACAACTCTGTGTAGGGTTTGTTTGATAAGTGCATCAAATGCACTTATTAACGTGAGGGGATTTGATAATTTGGAATTGAGACCTTATTTTCGAGTATTTCCAATCATAAATTCAAAATTGTTTAAACTTTTGGATTATTTTATTTCTTTATTGTACAATTAATTTCATGAATTAACCAACAGAATTCAATTTAGCTCGATTATAATGTGATTAATTCATTTCAACTGCTTGAATAATCAGTTTAGCATATTGTAAGATGGAATGTCATGAAATTAGATCTGATACATAATAAATTTCTTCTAGACAATCAATTCTTTCTGAAATCCAGTGTTTGGAACACTCTCGCAAGTACATGTTCTTGTCACAGAAAAATACACTAGTATTCACTATTGTTTTGATTTTTTTGTCGCTAGATGAGTAGATTCATGTCGATAATACATGAATCTATTTATAAATACTACATGTATTTATTACAAGATGTACATATCTGTAGTATGTACTTACATGTTGATACATCGAAGACCCCACCGCACTGTATGTTTAACCTCCAATACCTCAAATTGGGGCAAAAATGACGAAGTTCAAAATTAACATGAATATTAACCAATGAACCAATATTTTAAGATAGAAGTTTTGATTCTGTTGAAAATGCCTCTTATTTCTTGTTAACATTTTAAACGATAAAAAACAGTTTTAATGATATTTTTCTGTATGAAGCTTTTAGATGTAGTCAGAAGTTTTCTTTTTCAAATAAAAATGTTACGTCGGTTCAGTATCTCGAAATTTTGACAATTGAAAAATAAAAATTGTATGCCCTATCAAATTTTCCAGTGCCTAATTATGAGAAACGCTAAGAAGGAGAGTAATTTTTTTGAAATACTGTTTGGAAAAGTCGAATTACCAAATTATTACATAAATTAGGTATCACTGTATTTTATTTCATATGAATTATGCTTTATTAATTAAGTTTTTGTGATTTTACATTAAGAGTCGATTAGGTATCAAATTACGTGAATTGAGCATCGCAAATAATATGAAACGCTCGATATCGCAAATGACAAAACTTGGCCGTCACTCTTTTCCTTCCCTCTACAGGATTTTAAAGGAAAAAAATTTATATTTTTGGTGATTACTGCAATCAAAAATATCATCTCTGACTGGAAGGTCTCTGACGTTTTAGGGAATAAGCTGATGCGAGTAGATCTCTATTGGGGTATTTGACTTGATCATTATCATGTTTAAACATAGTTTTGCTATTTTATCTTTCACTCAAGAACCTTGCTAGGGGATCAATATAATGAGATGTCTTCATTACCAGAAACTTCATCGCTCCTGTCGCGATATTCCCTCTTGACTTTTGAACATCTGTCATTCAGCCCTCCTTATGAACAAAAGCAAATGCTCTGTTGTTATCCCGTAATAATTGAATGTATGAAGTACTTAACTTGTTTGAGTACTGTCACATTCACTCATACTGTCAGGATGAGTAACGTCAGGTATCTAAATTTCATACTACATAAGTTATAATTCCAGTCCTTCTTGTTGCCCACCTTGTATTTTTCCAGTCTGCAAACTACCACCCACTCTAAATAATTGTGTTCAGGTGATTTTGTCAATTATTAATTAAGAAATTCGATTTTCATACATGTACGCATCAAAATCAATAATAACCACCGAATAGAAATCAAAATTGTTTGGAAACTGTACAGGGGACTTCATTTCCCACCATTTCCAATATTCAGCTGTACTTGAACTATTATAATGTTTTGTGTGGTTTAAACAAATCATCTACATTTCAAGTTGTTTGTACCTATATATTTCAGTAATGGGTTAGATTCCACTGAGTCAAGGTTTGCTCTACAGTAATTTATTATGGTTGATTTTGATGTTTTACAGCGATAACTTGTGAATGATTATGAATTTTGTAAATAAATATTGTACATAGTCCCGTCGACATGACACAATGCTTTCTCAATGAATTTTCATACTACCCTTTTTGATTTATCACATTCAAATAATTTGTAATCTTATAGCAAGAAGTTATAGCAAGGTGCGTAGATTCCGAAGTTGCAATGTCCGTCCATAAATGGCCTTAGAATTGATGTGCAAAAATCCGTTATTTCTCTCGAAAAACGAAAACGTGGTTTTTCGGACTGACTTAGGCAATTTCTTCATTTCTTTGTAATTTTGTACTCAAAATTGACTAAAATAGGTATCAAATCCGTAGAAATTCCTCCATAGAAAATAATCGCTACTTCTGTACTATACCGAAAGCCTCAAACCCCACAAAGACACGAACAATCACATTATTAAAAAACGCTGCAAATTCATTCACTGGGGTTTATTATTCAATTAGCTTGCGTTCATGATTTGAATTTCTACTAAGCTTTGGAGTGTGCGTGTTTCACAGGTGATAGAGCGATCATTGAATTTAAGGAGATATGCATAGAGCACGTAAATCTGTTCTCAACCAAAATACCTATTTGGATTGATCAGTTGATCATATTTGTGTGCCTCCTGAAATTCAATAATCGCTCGATCACCTGTGAAACACGCACACTCCAAAGCTTAGTAGAAATTCAAATCATGAACGCAAGCCAATTAAATAATAAACCCCAGTGAAGGAATTTGCAGCGTTTTTTTATGGTCATCAGAATACTTCAACCCGTGTATCGGCTACAAAGCCTTTTAGGAGTTCACTAAAGTATCTACATTACTACATCACTACATAACTACATCACTAGGTTACTGATATCAAAACAATTATAAACCAAAACCCCAGTGAAAGAATTTGCAGCGTTTCATGCATATCAGAATGCTTCAACCCGTGTATCGGCTACAAAGCCTTTTAGGAGTTCACTCCAGTATCCACATTACTACATCACTACATAACTACATCACTAGGTTACTGATATCAAAACAAAAACAATAATAAACCAAAATAACGCAAATGTTGGCACCATAAATCGGGCCATACATCGGGAATGATTTGACCTACGGACCTGGGGAGGGGCTCATTCGATTCCTCGTGGAAAGTTCTTTAAAAAGAGTCCAAATTTAGGACGCCTTGACTTTTTTTGAGGTTTTTAGGGATTTTACAAAACTTTGACAACCTTTAAAGGGCACTTTAAATTAAGTTAGAGAGCTGGATAAAGAATTGGGGTGTTGTCGGACCAGCAAGGATTTTTCCTGAAAATTTCAGATTTTTTACTCCAGCCGGGAGAAATTGTGCGTACGACAGACGGAAAAATGTTTATTGCAGATCTGGATTCTACACCCTTTGAAACGTAAACCATAAAATTTGCAGGGGGGGTTAGAATTTTTTTTCAAGAGCGATTACAATGGTTTAGGTATTATTGAATAATAAACCAAAATCGGCTTCTAAATTGTTGGATCTTGAATCATGAGGTCAAATGGGCGAGTGTCCTTGTTCCCTAAAACATTGTTCTGGGTCTGGGTCTCCGGCGAAATATATTTTCCGATCTACCTACTGATTTGCATGAGTCAGAACATGTTGACAAATTAACGACACATTGATTTATCATCATTTGCATAAACTATTAACGAATTTTCCGAATTCTGTTCCCTTTGATTAAGGTCTTGGAAAATCTGCCCAGTGGCGTACTAACGGCGTAGTGTGTACAATGTCATCAAAGAATCTGTGATTGAAAAGGCGTTTTTGGTTGGATTAAAAAACCGGACTCTGTGCTTAATTAAGATAATGTATTAATACATTATCTTGTGAATGAAAAATTGTATTTTAGCATTCATACCAACATTTCAACAAAAGCATACTCCCATCCGATATCCTTGGGTTTCTATAAAAAGAATGAACATGCATTTTTGAATTGAAAATTAAAGAAGGAAGATATGGGAGGGTGAAAGAGATGGAAGGAAGTACCGCTGTAAAATAATCACTAGTAAAGGAAAGGGTTCCAATTGTCACGGGTGCTGGTACCATAAATAACTACTGCTGGAACCACTACTACCTTGGTTGCGCCTACCGGCATATCTCGCTTTCTACAACCAGCCTCTGGATATCAAAGCAAAAGGCCCTGCGGCGAGTCCGTAGGCTGAGAGGACGCAGCTAATGAGGTAATCTCAAATATCGTTGGCTGACGGGACATCAAATTAAAATGTTGTTGTGTTTTCACTTCATTTCGCACAAATTTCTCCCAACTCGAAGCTCACGATTTTGGTGTTCGCTTCAATCACCTATTGCTTGAGACGGTACAGGAGATGAAAGGTATTAGATGTTTAGCGCGAACAATAGTATTCAGTTTCCTATTCAACTCTTCTGGAGCATTATTCGACCTGTGCAGCCAGAGCTGCGCACATTCTGCACACGTGGTGCTCCTTCTGTCAGGCTGTCAAACCCAATTTTTGATAAATCCTCCACAAGCATTGAATGAAATGTAAATTGCACCCAGAAACACCTTACTAGCAGTGCTAAACAACAGTTGATTATTACCAGTTACCAAGCGAAGGATTCAAGAATCGGGAAGGGCCAACTAACTATATCTATCACAATGTAAACATAACTTTTCTTCGTCCTCACTATTTTTTCAACAATCGCAATAATCAATCCTTTAAAAAAGTAATTGAACTATTTTCCCTTTATGTATCTCGGATCAAGTGCAAACAACGATTGATGATTTAAAATATCTACTGAGACGGAGCCAAAATGATCTTTGATAAGAAATTTTTTCTTGGAACATGCCGGAATTTTCCACGATCCTTAAATTAACTTTTTTACTATGTTATATGAAATTTCTATAACGACATCGTTTGTTCTATGTATGATCGTGCATCACCTTATTTTCGTATGTGACCTACCGGGTTTTTGGCAGTTTGAACGAATTCCAAGGTAGGAAAACAAACACTGCGGAGTTAGGGGGGATAAGCCAATTTCCTCTCCGATGCATTATGACCTTCCCAATTCCTTATATTTCCTCATGATCGGCTCAGTTTACGACGGGCAGTAGAAATGTGGGGAAACGAGGTTTACAATCAAAATAGAGGTTGGTATCACGTATATTTTCATATTGCAGTGTCATATTTTTTCGAATAAACCCGTTGTTGGTTGGCCGGCTACTTTCTATTTTCCACAGTGGTGAAAAATCTTGGGTTTCCACTGACCACACGTGGTTCAAATGAATGCTCTACATACTGTAATGTTTTAGCAGGATGTGTTACAGGATAGGAATCATTACAAAAAGTTTATTATTTCTCTCCGCAAATTTTTTTCTTTCTAGGATTGGATTTCAATTTATAACTACATTAGTTAAGAATATACCACCTCACACGGTTGATGAGGAGTAACGAATACTATTAACATATGTACAGAACACGATGTCACGCAAATAGTTCGTCAAACTTCAAGGAACGGGTCTAGAGCTCTATACTTTTCTTTTTAAAGGCGTAATTTTCGAGTTATTTCACTTCCAAGATTTTTTTTCTCTTGTTTCCGATCTTGAGTCACTAAAATTTCCATGACACATTTAAACTACTCCCTCAAATCAATTTTGAGGTCACAGTCAGAAACAGTTTCTATCTTCTCTGGGTGAAATAAGAAAACTGCAACCTAACTTAAAACTTGACATATCAGTCCGAAGATAAAATTTCGAGAATTGAAGCTATAGGTTCCAAGCAGAAGCGTTGTTGTAATTTACTTGTGATTATCGTGAAACTTACTATGAATTAGTGGTCCGTGTTTTCAACTCGAACTCTTTTAATTAACAACTCAACTTTCAAACGTAAACAACCAAACATGTGGGATCGCACAACATATTAACATAAAATATTAATAATAACAAACTGTGAAACCGCTACAAACACCCCCCTCCTCAATAACAATGATAATCCTTAAAATGTTTTGGGAAACGGACTAATCTCCCAAATCTTGTTCTTTGTTCTTGTAAATGTTGGCGTCTGGAACTTGAGTGATTTGGATCTTCTGTGGAGGTAGGTGAATGTAAAATTGGTTGTGGGTCAGTGTTAATCTGTGGTTCCGCTTGTGACTCGGTTCTGACTCTATAACGATTGAATTCTGTAGTTCGTGGTTGTTCTGTGTTTGAAACTTCGTTTTCAGTGAACGCTGGTTTCAGTCTATCAACCGGAACTGACACTTCTTGTCCTTTAATTAGTAGAGTGTATGTCTTTTCTCTTCTCGCCTTGACCAGGTAGGGGCCATCATATGGTGGTTGAAGAGGTTTTCTATATCCATCACGTCGGGGTCACCAGTTTTTTGTTGTGATTTCTTTTAAGAGCCGTTGCAGTTTCTTGTCCTCAGAATCACAAAAGCAATCAATCAGACGATTCCTCAGAATGGTGTACCAGTTTTCAGATGGTGGCTGTGTCACTATGTCGCTGACTTGATTAAGTACCGAAGAATCCATAGAACTGATGATACAATCATACTTGTCTTATTTCGCTGTAATATTCTTGACTCTGAACTGTGCTTCTACTTGACCAAACCAAATTGGTACGTTGTTCTTCCAGAATGGTGGTGGTGTGAAATTTACTGTGTGTTTCATTTGTCTTTGGCCAAGATTTCGTGTTCTGATCTTTCATAATAGTATTTTCTGATCACGATGGGGTCACCAGTTTTTTGTTGTAATTTACTTGTGATTATCCTGACTAACTTACTATGAATTAGTGGACCGTGTTTTCAACTCGAACTCCTTTAATTAACAACTCAACTTTCAAACGTAAACAACCAAACATGTGCGATCGCACAACATATTAACTTAAAATAATAATAATAACAAACTGTGAAACCGCTACGGCGTCATAACGCCTTGTAGCCTTTTTACGCGGATCACATTGAGATCTTTGTAATCAGCTGAATGGTTATTGTTTTAAATCGATTTCTATAATGCGATCACCCCGCTGTCACTCTCTACGGAGTACATAACATTCAGTATATAATAATGTGGTCCTTGGTGATAATATACCTTCTGCAACACTCAGTCATTTAATTCACTGGTTCGTGGAAAGTGTAGCTTCATTCATTTTCCTGCCCCTGTTGTCTTTCCCCTCGAGAGTTGCCGTATTCCCTCCCAAGGAGAGATGAAATTAGCGGATGATGAAGCCGGAAGGAAACACGGGTGTGTTGATTCGTCCACACACATATACTAAGGTATCTTTATATCTGTATTAATTTTACCTGGCAATATACTGATTAAAACCTACTGATTTACTTAGAAATTGAGGAATTTCCTAGAAGAACAAAATAAGTCCAAAATTTTAAAAATCAGCATGAAGGGAAAATTCGGTACTTGATTACATGCAAAATTAAGTGACAAGTGCATTTCGGGAAGAAACACACATGCCGAGGTCTGCAGGACACATCAGGATATTCATATTTCGCAACAACAAAAGATAGACATCTCTATTTCCGCCAGAATGAAATGAATCCGCACGGGGCACTGCACATGACGATATGATTCTTGTAATTTCATTTTCAGCTACGTTGTTTTTAGGTAGTGGGGGAACAATACAAGAAACTGTCAAAACAGAAAACTTACAAATTCTCGCATTCTAATTTTGGACATATCTTGTTCTTGTCAGAAACCCCTCAATTTATTCAGGATTGAAATCCTGAAGTTCTAGATGGAACCGTAATACGACCTAACCCCTTTATGGGAAAAGTCGTGTAATATGTAATCTAACTTTAATTTACAATTGACTTTTCGTTAAATACAAGTACAGGAGGAACGGGGATTTGCCCGGGTTGTTAAGACAAGTATAGATAACTTCATCTTCTATACTACAAACTCACTCTAGTTGAATGTTGAATGTTGAAACCGAACAGTATGATTACTCTAGGAGCAGATATTTTAACAAAACTTGATAGATCACATGACTCTCTGATTAGTCATCATCTTAAGGATCAATTCTTCTGAAAGATTAACATTAGCTGGAGCTGATTGTTTTCTAGTATTAGCCTACCCGATTCTTCGTTGTATTGGAATAACTTAAATTAATCTATAAAATCAAATTGGCCTATCAAGGCAAACGTTTTTTGTAAAAGTAAAATACGTACAATGTCTTTATAGATATCAGAAACATACCTGTTATCGAATTTCTGGCTTAGGGATGAGTAACAACGATACTGATAAGTAACTTGTCCTGCCGTAGCAGAAACTGGAACCAACAGTTTAGTAGCTAATGTAATTACTTGTTTCTGGAAAACAATTATAGTTACTCGCATCACACCTCAGTTATCAGCTACTGTTATCATATATCATGTACACATACTCGTATGCGAGGAACCTGGCAGAACTCCCAAAGACTCGACAATAGAATCAATTATATGTTAGACAGCAGCGGGGGTTTGGAAATTTCATCAAAGATGTGATGGATAAGAATAGTTCTCTTCCTGTTCCTTGAAACTTGCTTTTTAGCTTCCAGAAGACGCAATGGGTGTTGCAGGCTAATCGCATCAACCTCTGGAAGGGGTGACTGCACCATTTCATCACTTTCTTGCTATGAAGATCATATATTTCATTCGGAACATGTCCCATTGTCATTTTCGTCCCTTGAATCGCTCTATAAAGCCTATATTCTACATCTTCCAAGGTTGAGAATCTTTTTACATTATTCACAATTTGAAGATCTATGGAGCCATAAACCGACACGAGGAATCTATATACCATAGATGTTTAACTACTTGTTTCTGGAAAACAATTATAGTTACTCGCATCACACCTCAGTTATCAGCTACTGTTATCATATATCATGTACACATACTCGTACGCGAGGAACCTGGCAGAACTCCCAAAGACTCGACTATAGAATCAATTATTTGTTAGACAGCAGCGGAGGTTTGGAAATTTCATCAAAGATGTGATGGATAAGAATAGTTCTTTCCCTGTTCCTTGAAACTTGCTTTTTAGCTTCCAGAAGACGCAATGGGTGTTGCAGGCTAATCGCATCAACCTCTGGAAGGGGCGACTGCACCATTTCATCACTTTCTTGCTATGAAGATCATATATTTCATTCGGAACATGTCCCATTGTCATTTTCGTCCCTTGAATCGCTCTATAAAGCCTATATTCTACATCTTCCAAGGTTTAGAATCTTTTTAGATTATTCACAATTTGAAGATCTATGCAGCCATAAACCGATACGAGGAATCTATATGCCATAGATGTTTCTTTTTGCTCCTAAATGTTGAGCTCACCTCTTGCGTTTTTTGCTAATCTTATTTGCGAGAGTGACTGAAGCTTCGATTTCAAGTGCTCTCTGTATTTGCTCTCATTTTACTGGACTCTTAGTTATTTCTTATTTCGCTGTCCTTTTGCAGCTCAACGGTTCGCACTCGAAATAACTGGCGCAAATAGGAATCAACTGCTAAGTGAAACTTGAAATTCTTCTAAATGGATTCTCGCTCGTTATCGCGCTCGGAAAAATCTCGCGAAGAGGAACAGGGACTGTAATCGATTCTTTTCCGTTTGACAAAGTTAATTTCTTGGCTCACAGCTCATCCAACACCCGGCGTAATGGCGTGCTCTATCATCCTATCTTCACTTCCCTTTCGACGTCTTTATTCGCCCCATTCCTTCCCCCTTTCGTTCGCTCGTCACCCATTAATCGCGCGGAATTTTCACCGTCTTCCCCGGCAATTATGATTCACGGCATCGGGGGGGATATCAATCCGAGGAAGTAATTTAGTTAGAGCCGAAGTTCCTAATGGCGATGTTAATTCGTTTATACCGTTCATTTCCAGCCCTTGTTGGACGTAAATGTGCTATTCACTTCTATTCGGGATCACGAAAGGTGATACGATGCTCAAGAAACAAGATCCAACTATAATTATACGAAGGTTTATTAAAGCAGTATTAGATAACCGCGTACACAATAGATAATACTGGATGGGGTCTATGATACCTCCATCATTATCCTAGTAAACGGACAATTAGTGAGAATTTAATCGTGAAATGGAGTCTCTATAAGACATAACGAATAGAATTACTAAGAGTGAATCCACTATAATCAAATAAATAAGATTTGAGGGTAAGCTGTCCCTCAATCGCTCAAAGATAATGGCATTTGGAATTAAGTTTTTCTTGGACTTTTGAAATAAAATAGTAACTCGTAAAACCACCTGTTCAATTGAGTCAGCAAAAAGGATAGTTTCACTCTTGATTTGTCTAAGGCGCAGAAATGTTCAAATGGAGTCCTTTAAACCTTGATCAGCTAAGTGATGTCGGAAGTATTTTTCTCTTCTAATCCCCATCAGATGATTACGTTTGGACTGGAGCCTCCCATAGACATGCACAATACAATTAGAACGTGCGAAACATAATGATTAGTAGAGTGAGATTTGAGGCGAATTTCGCTCTTAATCGAAATAAGTTGCTGACATTTGAAATGCAGCTTCTTGGACTTATACAATGGAATTAAAACGTGGTAAGCCAACGGATTTGCTGCCAAATTTCTGTCTCAACGAACTGTCAAACTTTGTTGGTGACGTTGAGTGACATCCCGCCCTGTCATAGTGTCCAGTTGGAGGCCTCTGCTCCATATTGTCAACGAAGTGCGATTTCTGTTGTATGCGGAATACTTGAAAATCTGGCGGATTTTCCTTGGACTGCAATTCCAGTGGCTACTTGGCGGCTGCTGACTCGACTTTCCTGGTTTTTAGGCGTCAAGAGTCGGGTAGGAACCACAGCGAACCAGATTTCTGTTTTACAATTCATTTTGTTCATAGGGAAGTGACGTTTGCTCAGGTAATTCATACATTTGAGGACCCAATATTGAACCGCGCCTGTCCTTCTGGGCGTTGTTCCGTAGTTTTCTAATAACCAATTCGTTTATCCGGAGATGTGTGTCTTCGGGATTATAATGTTCCCCCAAATTCATCTACATTGCGACGTGTGAGAAAGTCGGCCTCATTTCATATCACTCGATCTGACGTCGCGCTGCTGATTCGGCGTGCAGGGGCCGAAAACCGACTGGGAATGAGATCGCCTTGTTGTAATTGAAAACCTTCAATTTTTCCAAGACATCCTGTCAGAATTTCCTTCTCACACTGGCTTTAATGGGGTGTTCTTGAATAGTATTCTTTCACAGTCTGCATAAATACTCAGTCGTCCACCACTGCAGAATTGGGAATGAATGTCTGAAGCTGGTAACCTCGTTGGAGAATTGAGTTGCATAACGATATTTTTCTGAGATGGGCAATGCGTATGTTGGAAATCATAAAACGTATTGGGATCTCATCTATTCACCTGCTATAACCACTATTACGGAATGAGACTTATACAGCATCTTGCACTCCTTGTTATAATCGCAGGCTCTGAGTATGCCACGCTGGTTTGGAGTTCTTATTATGTGTGAAACATTAACCAAATGGATCGCTTTATATTGCATTCAAACATTATATTCAGTTATAGACATTGAACTGCACTAACCACAATGAATGCTGCACAAATATGGGCTAGTTGACTGTTATGACATTTTGTCGTAAATTGGTATAGAGTATGTAGTAGATTCAACCAGAATTCAGAATGAGAATGATCTTGTGGAATCACGCATACACTTCCGTTCTGCAAGTCTCTTTCAAGTCTTACTTTCTTCCTGTAATTGAATTGGATGTAGACTGTCACAAGCCATATATCAAGTCAAGAAAGAATCGCAAACCATCAACTTGCTTATCCAATTACCAGTAGCCTATCCCACCACATTGTTAGATATATCACATACTAATTCTATATAACAGAGCGACCGTGATAGAGAGGGGATTTATTTCTGTTTAAACGCAATCAATGTTGTTTATTATGTTCTGTTAGATATTAATTTTCCTCTGTATTTAATTTTAAATGTTGGTCTTGCCCCTGCTATTGAATGAATCAATCAGAAGTTGATTTTGGAACAGAGTTGCCCTAGGACTTGTACAATAGAATTACAAAACTATTGGATCGTTGATCGGGAACAGATCAGTAGAATCCGTGACAGAATAGGATAATAAGCGTGATAATTTAGGGTGTTACAAGAACTGTGTGATTCCACATCACTCACGATTGGAGTTCGACTAGAACAGAATGTCAATGCTCCGATGTTCATTTGACGGGAAGAGAGATAAAGCGACGTAAAAAGAACGCGGATGACGAGTTCGGCGGATTTCAACCAGAAATGAAGATAGCGGCGTTTCCCGGAACGTTCGGACATTCGTCAAATGCCGGTATCGTACTAAACGAATTTAGTATACGTAGTAACAAAACGGTGCCGAAAACTGAGCATCTCTCGACCTTGTTGGAGTTTAAATACAGAAAACTTTAGACTCTTCCGAGAGAGAGAGAGAAACTTTATTCATAAAAGAAACAGAACACAAGATATAGCTCACTAGATTTAGAAAAAAAAATTTATGAGAAATAAGCCTCTGTACAGGGTGTCCCAGGAGTTAAGCACAATCCGACTCCTACGTGTTCTATAACTCATTTCCGAACAAAAATGGCTCGTAGCAATTTTTGCCAGAGTCCTCGTTTCCGAGTCATTCGCGATTTAAGATTTTTTTCGTGTTTTCGATCTTACGTCATTTAAACTGTCATAACTCTCTCAATTTAGAGGAGGAGCTCAAAATTGATGACACCGTTGGAAAGAGCGTTAAATTTTCTATCTATTTGATGTCAGAAAACAATTCCTTGAATGCAATGAAGATGTGCGATTTCTGCGCGTAATGGCAGTTTTGTCAAAATCTTGAAAGCGCCTGTTTTTCATCTCGCCTAGAAACCCCATTAATGCTGGACACAGAACTGTGCAGGCCTAGTAAAACGCGCGCCAAGATGTCAGCTTTCCAACGGTGTAGTAGTTTTGGTTTTAAAAATATTTATAGTTAAGGCAATGGTGTTTAACTGCAGAAAAACGTGTGTTTTCTGTTAAAATTGAGGTTTTTAAAAATCTTGTCAACATACTGACTTGTGGTATAGCTACTCAACTGAAAGCAACTCATCGCAATCAATGGTAAATGAACACAAACAATAGCCCTCTCTCATCTATTCGATTATCCTGACTTTGGCTTAGCTGTCCGGAATGCCGTAGACGCTTTTCAGAAACGAACTAGTTTATGCATCTGACAAAACTAACTTAAATCGTCACTTGAGAGGTCTGGCGTTGTCACCATTCGATTCAGCGAGAAAAGTTACGTGTTGAAGGCCTCCAACCTTTTTTCACAAGACTTTTGGAAAAACAAAAAAAAAACAAAAAAAATTGGGAAAGCTACGGAGGAGGCGGTGTTTTGGTCAGGGGCCAGGATATGCAATGTCCCGCACGACCTCCAGGTCTTGAAGGAGGGGTTGCTTTGTGCGCCGTGTATTATCAACCCCAATCTGATTTGGCCGTAGCATAGGGTGTTGCAATGTTGATAAGTTGTTGTTTCTGACCAAATTCAGTTTTGTTAAAATGTTTGTTGAATCAAACATGTTATCTAGTTGTAGGACAATGGTAAGATATTGGGGTTTAAATCGAGTTGATATAAAGAGTTAGAGTTTAAACAAGATTGTTCAGATATAAACCGAAAAATAAATATTTAAAAATGAAAAATGTAAATGATTTTAATGACTGAAAACGTTCGTTTGTGAACAGCGTCTACGGCATTCCTAAGCTCTCCAACCAGGATTTCAGGAGATATGCATAGAGCACTTAAATCGGTTCTCAACCAAAATACCTATTTGGATTGATCAGTTGATCATATTTGTGTGCCTCCTGAAATTCAATAATCGCTCTATCACCTGTGAAACATGCACGCTCCAAAGCTTAGTAGAAATTCAAATCATGAATCATTGAATAATAAACCCCAGTGATTTTCAAGAGCGATTACAATGGTTTATTATTGAATAATAAACCAATAACGTACGCGAAATAAACAAATTTCGCTCATTATTCTGCAGAAATTGAGTCAAATAAAAAAAACTGATAGCATCACGTGAACCAGCATTAAAAACAATGAAAATTCATGTGCCAAACTTTACAGTTCACCATCACCCAGTTGAGCGGAGTGCGCAAATATGATATTTGAAATCCTTGAAAAAAATATGAAGACTCAAAAAAAAAATTTCTTTTGTTCACTCTAATTTTGTCGATTTTAAGAGGGGGGGGGGGGGACAACTCGTATATCTTTGTATTCACGGGGAATATATTTTTAGATTTTGATTACGAATTTGGCGTTAGCGTGTTTTGTTTCAAATCATACACTCGACTAAAGAAGTTTTGAGAAAAAAGGCAAACTTCGACCATCAGTTTCAAAGGAATGTAACCAGTTTTTATTAGAAATAAAAACCATTAGATTCCTCCCCCAGAAATCCTTTAGGTATGTTAGGTACCTCAATTATTGTAGAAAATGTACTTAATTGGTTTTGAAACTCAGTTACCTAATTAACTAAATTTTACGAAATTCGCAAAAGGAAATGCCTTTTATTAAACTGTCATCGATCAAAACCGCATTATAACGTTCAAAACTCCCTATTCGAGCCTAACTTCGAATTCAGTAGATTTATTCCAGGGCGCTCCTTTCCCCCGAACAAATTCGTTCAACTATAGTGCGGACCGTATTTTCTCCGAACAAGAAGTTAAAACGTCATTATTGTCGTCCCATCTCAAGTCGAGTGGTTCTAATCAAACTTTGTCCGGTGTTCCGGGTTCCGGGGCCTGACCCTTCATTAATATGCAAATTCAGCTGCCCCTTTTCCCGCTTCACCTACGGGAGGTACCCTTTCACCCTGAATACCTCTTTATTGAATCTCGAGTCGAGTTAATTGCTTTTCTTCGAGATAGATTAGGGCTTATTGGCTTCTCTTGGAGCCGTAAGGAAATGGATCTTGGCGGAAGTTTCAATGGTATGAACCATCTTGAGAAGGTCATCTAACTTACAGATCCTCCATTGGTTTGTTTTCTTCGTCAGAGGTATTTTGGGCTACGATCGCCAAACATCGATTAGCACTGATCATGGATTTTTACAAATTGAACGGCTCCCGGCAAAAACGGTACTACTACTAAAAACGGAGCGGTGAGGCCAAAGATACTCTAAGGAGGAATTGATGTTTCGTCTAAGTCAGGGACTGCTATTGACACCCGCGCATCTGCACCCCCTGGCCAACCATTCCATATGAATCCTCATTGAAGAGCAGAAGATTTTCAACATCAAGCGCCAAACAGACCCTGCGGATAGGTGAGAGGATGTTGGAGTCGTGAGTTTGGTAAGGGGGGGGGGGGGGGGTTAGCTCGCTGTCGGAGCACGGCTGATTCGTGCTTCTACAGGGAGGTGTATAAAACGAAAACCAACGTTTGATTCTATCTAGGTCCAAAGAATGAACCAATAATAGCGCTCCAAACACGGTGCCCGAAGTTTCAGGGAGCACACCTAATCGTTTGCTCACCCGCCAGAATGCGTGTATCTAATCACCAAAACACACTCTTATCCTATTATCTTGATTGTCCCCTCCAATTGTGACTGATCTATGTTAGCTATAAATACGCGACGAATACAGTAACTTCTATAAAACGTGAATTTGCCAAATTGACGGAGGAGCAAAGAGTGATTATTCGCGATTCGCAAGTTCAATCCTCAGTACTACGAAAAGATAAATTGGCTCTGCAGATGTGATGTAAGTTATCAACTTTTCTGCTTCCCTTGTCTTCTTTGCTGCAATAATAGAATGAAGCTAAGGTTAAAGATGGAATTGGGCTTTCACCTCAACGATGTTCTTGCTAGGCAGATATGAGTTTCAAATGTTGCAAAACACGGTTTTCTGAAGTTCGACAACCATTTAAAAAGGTAGGATTGAGTAGTTTGTTTCAAGATTTGAATCCGAGAAAGCAGACCAGATTGATCTCCTTTGCATATTACTTACTTACTGAAGAGCTCTACAGGCCGATGTGGCCCTTGGCTTCCCGAACTCCCCTCTTCCACTGGGTTCTAACAACAGCTTGATTCCTTCCAAGACCGATAATCTTCAGATCGCGAATGACCTCATCAGTCCATCAGTTTCTGGGTCAACTCCTCCTTCGTCTTGTGGCCAACCTGGCCCTCATCATTCTCTTCGGTCCCACTTCCGCTGACATTCTTTCAACGTGGCCTAGCCAACTTATTCTTCCTGATAAAAACGGAGTAAGATAGAATGTTGTCTATATTTCCACGAAAGTAAAGAGTTACACTGTTAAATCGATTTCGACGGTTAGGTCATCATCAGTAACAAAAATGAACTGAAAGTACATCACAGAAAGCATATCTTATATAGGATCGAGTGAGAGGAGATTGAATCCTATTGGCTCAAGGAATTGAAAGGGGCGGGGAGGACCAACCAATGCCACTCAAGGCTTACAAAGTGAAAGGGGCACAAACAGTATCATTATGGAGAGGCGGAACCAAACTTATTGCAAGAAAGAACCCAATAATGGTGAAATATTTTGAGGAATGACATCATTCAAACATTTTCCTGACCTATCACTTTTGACAATTTCGAATTTTTCTAGCACATCCAACATACCTCCCTTTGGGCAAAAGTGAGGCAATTCTACATATTGCCTGTTTGTCAGATCAAAACTGAAACTATGATTGGATTCATTCAGATGACTTGCAAAGTCACCCTTGTTGTCCCTGAAATCCTTTTCATGCTCTTTTATTCGTTCCCTAAATTTCTTACCAGTTACTATATAAGATATGCTTTCAGTTCATGTTTGTTACTGATGATGACCTAACCGTTGAAATCGATTTAACAGTGTAACTCTTTACTTACGTGGAAATATAGACAACGTTCTATCTTACTCCGTTTTTATTTGAAATGGGTTTCCACAACTTCGTCGCGAGTGACTTAGTCCGTTATTCTTCCTACTTTGATAAACCGCACAATATCTTCTTGCATTAATATCTCTTGTATTTCTACGTTTTTCTATTCTCCATCCAGATCCTTCATCAATTGCTCCATAAATCCTTCTAACCACTTTCCTCTCAAATACCTTTAATCGTTCTTCGTCTTCTGCCAACATGGTCCTCCTTTGCATATTGTTAGTTGAAATTTGTATTTAGCTGAGAAAAGCACATTTTTGTCTTGCGTTCCCTTCGTGGTTGTCTCTTAGAATATCGGTGCAACTACCGGGGTTTCAGGGCAGAAGCCGCCACTGCTCCAAGCGTATTAATATATTTTTTGCTTGATTCGTAACCCTATATACTGATCCGCCTGACCATGGAATCGGACGGCTTTCATTAAAATCACGCAGAACCAAGAGTCTTTTGCGATATTTCTTAGCATCAGAGCATTTGGATTGGTCAGGGAGAACATTTCAAATTCAAGACTTTGTTTTCATGCGCTACGTCAACAGCATGCTGATATGAAACACTAAATACGGCAGGGTACGGGAGATTGTCGAGAGGTTTTTATCGGGAAGCAAACTAACCAAGTGCATCACAAGCGACACAAATATTATTAACAGGAACCAACCATGAGTAAAGCTCCCATTGTCTTTGCAGTATCACTCCTATTAAAGGCTCTTTGTCTATGCCGATGCGAGGATCATTGATGATGGCGAAAAATGAATGTTCTAACCAGTTCCTTTCAAACCTCCATCTTCTGATTTCCATCAACGTAATTTCCTTGACATCTTGGAAATTAGATTTGTTCAGACGGTCTCTAAAAATCCGGCTGTAAAAGAAATTTCCAACTACATGAACATCAGAGTGGATAAATGGTGGTACAGTGATTTCTTCCCTTTCATAATAAGACGTCTCTGCGCGAACGTGTTTTTGTACAGCTTCTTGAAATTCTATTCAAAACGTTAGAGAAGATGAATCTGAAAGAATTCCCCCCTCTCTTTGTTAGATACTCTTACATCTCCTTCAAAGAAAATAATACAATGCCATTTCCTATATTTTCGAATTTCTATGAAGGGAAAAAAATCCAGTAATGTCCTCCCAATTAGGCGAGATCGGAAAGAGCCAGCGTTTGTTGTTGAATATAATTGAAACCGGCACCTTTTGTGCTGGAAATATTTTCAATGGCTCAAACATTGTCTGTGTTATTTCTGTGCCACTTCCATCATTGTTACTTGTATTCTCATATTAGAACTCTTCTTCCAGATAGTAAGGTGTTGGTAAATATACACGCCATGAAGGAGTTTCGACGAAACATGGCGGAGCTTCATTATCAAGGTAGAACGCTTTCAATGTTATCGATGCATTATTATTACCCGTGCTTCTAAAATATCTAATTGTATCACTTATACCATATCATAAAACTTGTGATGCATATGGATAATTGGCCCTACCCGATTCTTCAATCTGACGCCTTGGGAGATGAATCAGACGCCTTCAAACGTCTAGAACTTTCTCTGAGCGTGGCGGAGCATTGAACCGCATTCAGCTCAATGGAAGGGGCAACTATACCATACCATCACCTCACATGTTACGAACTGGAGTGCAATTTTGTAAGCCTGCAATGCTTGTGTTATATTTTGGCAGGAACAAGGTTTTCTGAGAGTAACTAACTACTGGAAGTTGAGGGAACGGCAAAAAAGTCGCGTATTATTATCATGGACATATGACAGAACCAAATTGTCCAAAACCCGTGTGGACATTGTCATTTCGTACGACTTGCAATGTTTAACCTCCGTAAATACAAAGAATCTCCTCCTTCAGTTACATTAAGACTCGAAAAAATGAAGATTGAAGCGAAAAAATAACCCGATATGTTTCAACAGCTTGACGTGGAGTAACACCCTTTATAAAAGAGGATTTCCCACGGAAAACCAGAGCGTATTCCGCCTTCTGAAAACGGAAACATGGGAGCAGGGCCGCTGCCGGATGGTATAAAGTTGGTAAGGGGTTTTCGAAGCATCTTCTCGGCCTTCTGGAGACCATTCAGACACAAATCCCAAACACTCAGTTTGCCTTGAGCGCGGATGGCTGAACACTAAGACTTATTGCTTCGTCTTGGGAAGGATTTTTTTCTCCCCTTTCCTCAACCCATCGCTCCCCTTCCCGCAAAAGAGGGTGTTTTTACCGTTTGATTTCTGTTGGAGATTTCAAGACCTTTATAACGCCGCGGAAGGAAACGGGCCCAATACATGCGCTAAGGTCCATCTTTTTAAAGGTAAAAAGCTGTTCTGGACGTATTGGCGATAGGAACATTTGCTCAAATCTTCTGAAATATACCGCTCAAACATTTCCCATGTTTAAATCGACAATTCCCAATAGACTAAAACCCAGTAATACGAACGAGTCAACGATCCAGAAATTATCATTTTGTTATTAAAATTACTCCAGCTGCCGAGAAAATGACAAAATCACAAGTCTGCCTTTAGTCTGACATGTAAGAATACATGTAAATCCATGTATATGTGAGCAAAGTTAAATGATTCAGAAACGGCTGGTTTTTTGGTATGCGATAGAGGAATTACGAGTATTTTTATTAATGGAAATAACAGTTGCAAACTTGTTCAGTTAACCGAAGTGGTGATAGCCCACAACGACGCTGCCATCTGTTGCATATTTAAACAATTTTTTGGGGGTTATTTCCCCCAAATTTGTATAAAATATACTCTATTCATTAGCCATTTGCATTGTTTACCAAGGAAGGGGATTAATCACCGTTAAAAAATTGGTGGAAATACACCATTTCAACACCTTCCCGTGTTACACGCTTTGACAGGAACTATTGATCCAGCGACAGCCTCCATGATTTCCTTCAACTTATCAACGAAGGTTGGAACTGAACAATTACCTGTCTTTGAATGACAATACATGTACGTAGATCCTCTAATAACTTGGCTGCATAGAACGAGAAACTGATGATCCTATTGGAGCAAGTAGGCACCGCTGTTTCTTCTTTAATGTTTGTTGTAGATCAGAATAGTTGCCTTTCAAGGCAACCAATTGTGGCTGTCCAAGCCCTTTGAAAGAAAACAGTATCACCTGGCTCTTCAAGTACAAAAATGCCAAATCTCTAGTGGCTTTAGGTCAGCTAGCAGACTGGAAGGAATTACTGGAGGGTAGTTCAGAGTATTGCAAAGTGACGTCGATTTGTGCAGTAGTCAAAAGGAGCAATAGGTCCTGTTGCTGACAGAACACTTTTGATACCTTTGAAGATTTCGAACTCGTGTCCTTACTACTAATGAGAAATTTCATTTTAGTTCTAACACTTTTACTGGTTGAGCTAAGAGGCCGGTTTTGAGCACACCTTTTCGACTGTGGGTTATTCTGCTTGAAAATAACATTTATTTAAGAGCAACATATCTTGTGTAACGATAAACTAAACCGCAAGACACATTGCAAGCCTAACCTTTGCCGGTCGATGCTACTGTTGATTTCAAGCTTGTTTACGGCAGAGAAGTTACAGAGCACAACTGAGCTTTAGGCTCTCCAACTTTACCGGTGTCAATTGAATCAAAAGAAGAACTTTTAGTAAATGAATTGGTTTGAACCTCAACTCGCGGAAAGTGATCCCCAGGAATTAAAAGTAATTAAACTAGCGAGGGAGCAGGTGCCCGCAGGTTGTTCCTAAAACTTTGCTAATTACCTTCCACGAGACCTCAAAACCTACCAGCCAATTTCCATTCTTGTCAGTTTCCCTTTTCAATTGAACTATTCGGAAGAAGACAATAATTTTCGAGTAGAGGAAGGAACATTTGATGGGTACTCACATTTGACTGCGAGATGATTTCCAAACTTCTAATTACCTTGACAGCTATTATAGGTCAATATCAAAACTCAATAAGTCCATCTCCAAAATTTTTCTTTGGACATCAAAATGGAGGATCAAATTTAATGAGGGCAAGTCGGTGCACGGTTATTTTAACAACCGGACGATCAACTATATCCCTTCTTTCTTCAATAACATGACGATTCCCTACGCAGGAACCCGTTAAAAAGAAGAGGACTGAGCTCGAATTGAAACTCAGAAAGATGTAATCGCTAGTGAGCTGGCGTTCCACCATGCCGAAGAATAACAGGCTGCTGTTTTACAATCAAGTACTGAAACCTGTTTGGATGTATGGAGCTCAGTTGTGGGGAGGCAGAGCTCCAACCAACACAGATTATTATACGTTTTCACAACTCTGAACTATGGTGCATCACTGATCCACAGTGCTACTAGGAAATAAGGCATCCACCTTGAACTTTAACTGGACAGTGTGGATGAGAAAGCTGTAAAGCTCTAAGATGTACGGGAATGAAAAATTTGTCACTCACACACACAACATACCTGGCCTTTTTTTACGGATTTGGTCTTAGAATGTAATTCAGTCATTTCTTTGCATTCAGTTATCGTATTCAGCCACTTAATAAATATAGCTGTACTTGCAAGCCGGTATAGCTATATTTATGTCGAGGTTATATACATTTTATGATTATACTCGGAAAGATGAATTGAGGAGCTTACTTTCAAACAGGCACATATCCATTCTGATAAAATGTTCAGGAAGTGAAAAAAAAAAAAAAAAAAAACGATTTGCAGATTAGAGGAGATGTTTTTCTGCAGTTTCTCATCGGAGTAATGTGTGGGAAGGCACACATAAAGATGCCTCAGAATGTGAATCAATTTTCTCCAAAACACGAGGCTGTATATCCATTTTCACTTTGGAAATGTGCCCTTTTCATCAAAACTCATGGATTTGTGCGTTTTTGAAAAATAAAGAATCCATTCTCCATTCTGTAGGTTTTATTGAAAACTTTACCTGACTCCATATTTCCATTTGTCATGCCTGCCATCTATCGAGTCTCGTGTAAATATTCAACGTCGAGACGAAGGCGCAATGCTTCTTTTTGGATATGTGCCTTTTTGAAAACCCACGACTTATCGCCTGACGAAATTCGGAGGATATGTGCCATTTCGATTGCAAGGCACTGAAAAAAATGTAGGGGACGGATTTGTTACCTTTGTTGTTGATGCAGACACATAACTTTAGTCCCGGAATTGACGTGGATGTGTTCTGTTTTGTTCGGAAATGATAGGCGGATCTGATTCAACTAATATTCAGAGATAGAAAATTGAGAAAAAAACGTTTTCTCCCAGATTTGGATATGTGTTTTTTTGAAAGTAAGGTTAATTATTAACCGTCCTGTGATTGAGCAAACAGTATTGTCAGCATTATACCTTCAGATCTATCCTTACCCGACATGTATTCAACGTGTACACACTTTTCCAGGTGAAATGTTTTGAATGAAAGTAGGTACTTAGCAATGATTGTTTGACATTCATATAACATTCGTTTGGTTTCCAAGAACTAGCAATTTCTTAGACACTGTAACATGTTACATGTAACTGTTGTTCGTGATTCATTTGTATTCTTTAAGCAATAACGGTAACGTGACTGTGAGTTTGAGATTACCAAAATATACAAAAAAAAGGAATATATTTTCTGAGCGAACCTGGTGCAATAAGAATGAACTTGGTTTTGGGAAATAGTGCATGATGCTCATTGTAAAAAAAATACCTACGATTTTTAAATATTAACATATCAAATGAATTTCAACGATAATCAGTTGACAATTGGAGTAGCCCATTAGCGTTATGTTAGCAGAGTTAGTGGCAATTAAAGTGGCCATTTCCATTCCTTAGGAGTTCAAAATGGAATGATTCTTAAGGATTCAAAAAGTTCTTGTGAAAACCTGAAGAACATGGGTAATTCAGACTGTTCCAACAACATATTGATTGAAGTGGCTCGTCTCATGATGATTCCAGACAAGCATGTATGTAGTAGTCCAATGGATTCCTTGCCACAGTGGAGTGCATGGAAACGAGCTGGCACATCAGTCAGCAAAGAGAGCCGTAACTGGCATCAGTATTGTCCCCGCCCTATTCCCCCGATCAGATGGCAATCATCATCATCCACAAGACTGGCAAACGCAGTAAGATGAGACTTCGCTGATGAAAGGGTATTATCAAAACTGAATCCAGCCGAAGATCAGTCGACAGTTGGTTTACTGGCTGGAAATTGTCTAGAAGGCGCCTAATTAAGCTCTGCACACTACGAACGGGACATGGAAATAACAGAAGGATACTTTATTTATATGACCGTGCGGAGGATGGATTTTGTACCTATTGTGGTGTCCTAGAAGATATGAAACAAACTGTGGTTTGAGTGCCCTTTATATGACCAGGAGCCGTGTTCAAAGACAGATCCCTAACTTCAGTTCTTAATAGGCTACAGAAAACTTCTCAACTTTCTTGTACGAACTAAAATAATATTTGAAATATTGAATTCAATCAAGAACTGTAATTCTGTATGTAACATTACAATAGTATTCATGGTTTTTACATCAGCTGTGAAGAATTGATGGCAAATGAATTTACTACCTAAGACAAATAAAATGAAGAGAAAAACATAAATTTCATCAGAATGTTGCACATAATGCTCGTCCATACAAGGAAGAGATCGGTTTGGGTGAGTATAGAAGTGTCAATAACCGGTAACCTGAAGAACCCCTGTGCCCGCCCAGCCGGATAAGAGGTAAAGATAGCAATCGGAAAATTGGGTGAACCTTTTGACGTTTATTGAGTGAATAGCGGAACGAGGAGGGCCAACTCGGCTTCCACGAAAAATTGATGGTGGGCCGATCGGATTTTTCCGTTTCCATCAAACACTAACGAAATAACCAGTTGCGTTGATCCATCTTACTTTCAATGAGCGTGAACTACGGGTCTGAATTTATCTGATTTTTTCGTTCAGATTTGTCTTTTGGGGATCACAGCCGACGGTAAAAGTGGAACAGTTCCTCCGAAATCCCGAGTATCTTTAGTTTCTGAATTTACCAACTGCACAAGGCAACGTAACATCATTAAACTCTTCCTCCACACATACACCAGCTTAAGTGTTGACTGTTTTAAATTATAAAGAGTCATTGTATCGCTAAGTGGTAAACAAACAGAATGAGCTAGAATCGGAACATTTCGCATGCGCACAAAACGGTCAAATCGTTGAACAAATAGAAAATTCTTATTCGTACTTGAAGGGAAGCCAAATAAAGCTCCGAATAATAGTGTAACCTTGAATTAATGCCTAAAAAGGATAAGTCCATAGGCAAAAAACAGAACGACAAACCAAAATTTAGAGGTGGCATGCCGTGCAGGGCGTGTTACGCTGTGATCTTTCGTGATCTTCAAAAAGTGAAGTTCGCAGTCGAGTTGTAGGAATTTGGGCATTTGGGCAGCATGATATGATCTCAATAAAACCTAAGTGAAATGTGGCCTTCGACGCTAGGACAAGTCTCGGGGATCCTCAAACTTTGAGGATTTCGTAGCTCGATCTAGATGACAGGTTCCTGGCGCGGCGATGTGGTATTTTTGAGCAAATTTCGTAATCTATGGTCCAGAAGTTTCGGAGAAAAGATTCAACGAAAAAGGGACAGATTTTATTATTTTATTTCTGAAATCCACAAATCTTAAAAGTAAATAAACAACTTTGAAGGTACGTTTTGGTTTATTATTCAATAATAAACCATTGTAATCGCTCTTAAAAAAAAAAAAAAAAAAAATCTAACCCCCCCCCCCCCCCTGAAAATTTCATGGTTTACGTTTCCAAATCTGCAATAAAAATGTTTCCGTCCGTCCGCCGTACGCCGTACGCACGATTTCTCTCAAACGGCTGGAGCAAAAAAGTTGAAATTTTCAGGAAAAATCCATGTTGGTCCGGCGACGCACCAAGTCTTGAGCCAGGTGTCTCACTTAATTTAAAGTGCCCTTTAAGGGCTGTCAAAGTTTTGTAAAATCCCTAAAAACCTCAAAAAAAGTCAAGGCGGCCTAAATATTTTCCTTTTGAAGAACACTCCACGAGGAATCGAATAAGCATGAAACCTGATAATATATAGGTCCGTATTCAATATTATTATTCAATATTATTACTGGGGCCCGATTATTCAATTGGCTTGCCATGATTTGAATTATTTTGGTTTATTTTTGTGATAGAGCGATTATTGAATTTCAGGAGTTTTGCATAGACCACGTAAAACGGTTCTCAACCAAAATACCTATTTGGATTGATTGATGATTATTTCAATTGGCTTCCTCGTTCATGATCAACTAAGCTTTGGCTACATCGTTTAAATTTGGATTTGGGTTTTGGATTTAGGTTTGGGTTGGGTTTTAACGCAATACGAGTGCTAAACGAGATTGATAAATTATGATAAATACACGGGTTGAAGCATTCTGATAACCATAAAAAACGCTGCGAATTCTTTCACTGGGGTTTATTATTCAATTGGCTTGCGTTCAAGATTTGAATTTATACTAAGCTTTGGAGTGTGCGTGTTTCACAGGTGATAGAGCGGTTATTGAATTTCAGGAGATATGCATAGAGCACGTAAATCTGTTCTCAACCAAAATACCTATTCGGATTGATCAGTTGGTCATATTTGTGTGCCTCCCGAAATTCAATAATCGCTCTATCACCTGTGAAATTGAATAATAAACCACAGTAATTTTCTTGGTCTCATGGTTCACGATTGAAGGTAATAACGAATAAAGAATAAAATGAAAGAACAAATGTCGGGACACTAGTGGTTTTTTTCTCCACTCGTCGGGCTGCATTAAAGCTTAGAACGAAGGAATGAAACCCTCATCTACTTCAGGGTGTTGGGAGGCGTATCGATGAAGGGGCATCTTGTCCAATCCGTCACATTCTTATTATACATTTATTCCTTCAGCGTCTAGAAAGTTGTCAGTTCCTGAAATGGCGAGCAATTTTGAACACAACTTTAAACCTCGAATCTATGAGACACTACGAACGGAACGATGATCCTTAACAGATGTTTCGGCCGTTACCGCCGCTCGAATTCACGTATTCACCGTGCGGTGGGGCCCTCGAGGTGGTTAGAAGCCATTTCTGAAGATTTTCCCCTTAACTGTTCCTCATACGAAGTCCCCGCTTTTCACTGGAAAACGTGACCAGGGCTTCTCAACATTTGAATTCCAAAAGCGCCCGAGACGCTTCGATCGTCCGAGACGGAAAGGGCACGTAGACGGTGGTGGGAAAAATTGCCAGAAATGATGCGAGACGAAATGTGCCGGTACAGACTGCAACTGTAAGATCTCAAGAACTATTCGACGAGTAGTCTCGGTAATGTATGGTGGCCTTCCAATTGTTCACAAATTTGGAAAATTTTCGTAAAGAACTAAGCGATTCCACGGTCCCCATCAATTAATTTCGTAGAAAAATTAACCTTCCGATAGTCGCGCCTTCAGCTGTATGTGGCAAGTATATGTCACATACACAAAATAGATTCCAGCATTTTATTCTGTAAAAGCACAAGGATTTGGAAAAATATAGGTTAACAGAACACAAAGGAGTTCTACAGAGATGCATTTATTATAAGAAAGGAGCTAGGTTTGAAATTTTTCCGAACGTAGAACAAACGTTGACCACATTGTTCGGTAGGTATCTTAATGGTGAGACATTTGAGCCTTTCAGACATATTTTTGGTCCATATTAGAGAACAACATTCAGGAACTCAAGGATGGAATAATTAAATCAAGACTAGTAAAAAATCCTAATACAACTTGCAAAATTATAATTATTAATAAAAATCAAGAAAATGTTGCTTACATTCTATGCAATTCGACGAAAAGTCTCGATAATGTATGGTGTCCTCCCAATTTGTCACACAATTGTTAAATTTTCGTAAAAAAACTAAGCAACTGCGCAGGCTCCAACGATTTTAAAATATAAATTTTCCAAATTTTCTTCATAAAAATTTCCAAAGATTTTCCGTTGCAACCAATGAATGAAGTCGTAATGTAAGTATTGAATTTAGCCGTCAGGTAACAATTCTAAATTGCAGCTTCAGAGTGTACATTGCTTAGAAAGTATAAAGTATACCTACTCAAATTGCACTAAAAAGTGATAACCTGATATGGTTCTACTTTGTGTATTAATCAGATCATTTAAATGATTAGTTTTACATATTTAAAGACCAAAGATGAAAAATTGCTTATATAATATATAAATATGGGATCTACGGCATGTTGGGGGGGGGGTTTGAATCTTCAGGTACACGAATGACGACCTCGACCGGAACGGAAAAGTGGTGATGCCGGGATAACAAAGGGCGGAATGGAAGGAGCCCAATTTCAGAAGGTTAGGTTGAAGGAGTGTTGAGTAGCAGAACATCGGGGGGGGGGGAACATTAAAAAAATTGTCGAAATAATGCTGAAAATATACCTACTCAATTTGCACTTAAGAACTGGATTAAAATCTGCAAACAAACTCATGTTAATCATTTAAATGATAATATATAAATTTCATGGAATTTGCTTATAGGCCATGTTACATGCTTGTCCAATTTCCATAGGATTTCTACACTAAATCTTGGTGTATCAATCAGAATCTTGGAATAAATATAGTTTTCAGCTTAAATTGAGAGTGAACAAACTGTTTGCGCTTAAATGGTCAAATTTTGAAATAATTTACCTAGTATAATATGTTAATTTTTAGGAATTTACTTACATGGCCATGCTGCATTGTTTAATCTTTATGGGATTTATAAACAGTCGAACTCGTGTAGTAGGGATATATCTAGTCGTAGTTACTCCTCTTTCGTTTCAAAGGTTTAAGAAAGGAACCCGTGTCACGTTTGTAGACGCCGTGAAATTGTTGACTGTATTGACGAACCGTGGAGTGGGGAGAAAAGTACAGAGTGAGTATTCGTCGGGAGAAACCCCCGGCGCTGAGACGATATTGGGAACCGTGTAATAGTACGCTTCGATAGATTTATCTCATATTCCTTCCAAATACGAATCAGAGCCACTGCTCGCTACACCCATGCGATTTATTTCGTCTTTCTGGTGCATCGAACCTGTGTATAAGATAAAGTTGGAGGTGTTCCAGAAATACACGTCTGGGTTACAACCCAACATTATTTTAATCTTGACACAATACAATGAATACGGAAATTTGAAAACGCTGTATTATTTTATTTCTGTATTAAATAACCCTTCTACGCTAATCACTGGTATATCGTAGACTATGGCACCTTATTAAAACCTGACTAAATGAACAAAGGTACCAAAAGAAATCTTTTGAAAAAATTTTCCTTGTTTTGCAGGAGTGTGGCTCATAGCTTCCTCATACTGGTAACACGAATTTATAGCTCATTAAAATGTTTTAAATAATTGTAAAAGATGTTGCAACTCTCAAATCAACGCCTTCGACATATGAGTCGATAGGTATTACGATAGGTATTGCATGTCTTTTGCAGTATTTCCAATAGAATCGAATAGAATTTAACATAATACCATTTCTTGACAGAAAGAAAAGATAAATCACAGAAATGACAATAATCTCATAAGAATTATTCCTTCTGTCCATCAACCTAAGTTCTTACAAGTTCATTTACGCGGCACATGGTTTTTTTCTAGTCTAGACTAGAATTTTTGTCAACCTTCTGATCTTAAAACCATTTTCAATGATTTTCCACCAAATCATCTACTGAAAAATGGATGAATTCAACGGTTAAAACATCTACATTTCATCAGCTTTCCATATGTCTATTAAATTTATATTCGAGAGCAATGTTTAACTGGATAATCGGTGTTTGAATGTGGGAAACCTTGTTTTTTTTTAACGAAATCAGCGCTTTTGCCACGAGATAATGGCTCTGGTATTGGATGATTGAAGAGGGGAGAGGGATATAACTACGTAATTTTCCTCGCTGAGTCGAATGAACGCATTTCTAAAACCCTCCGAATAATTGAAATTGAAGATAAAATTGGGGGGGGGGGGGAGGGTGATGGGTAATTCAGAAATTAAAAAGGATCTGATCTAAACTACAACCATTTTATTCTTTTCTAAAAAAAAAAAAAAAAAAATTTAATGATAATAATAATAAAATGTTTCCAACTTCTTTTCATAGGTTTTTTGGTGTAAAATTCACAACAGCAGTTCAAAATGCCCTGGGCCTAGTACGAGGAACATTCTGCATCTATTTCGAACGATATCAACTGCGCGGCGCAATTCATTTTGATTTCGGCTCATTTCGACGCTACCTACAGTAAAGGTCCTAAAAAATTAAACCTTGTTCAATATTTTTTATAATTTTTTCAACCTTCTTGAAATCAGAAAAAAAATATAATTGTTTTTGGTGATCACGACTTTTTTGGTTCATTACTCAATAATAAACCATTGTAATCGCTCTTGAAAAAAAAAATCTAACCCCCCCCCCCCCCCTGAAAATTTCATGGTTTACGTCTCAAAGGGTGTAGAATACAAATCTGCAATAAAAATTTTTCCGTCCGTACGCCATACGCACGATTTCTCCCAAACGGATGAAGCAAAAAAGCTGAAATTTTCTGAAAAATCCATGTTGGTCCGACAACGCCCCAATTCTTAGCCAGCTCCATCACTTAATTTAAAGTGCTCTTTAAGGGTTGTCAAAGTTTTGTAAAATCCCTAAAAACCTCAAAAAAAGTCAAGGCGGCCTAAATGTGTACTCTTTTTGAAGAACACTCCACGAGGAATCGAATGAGCCCCTCGCCAGGTCCGTAGGTCAAACCATTCCCGATCTATTTCAGGAGATATGCATAGAGCACGTAAATCTGTTCTCAACCAAAATACCTATTTGGATTGTTCAAAGCTTAGTAGAAATTCAAATCATGAACGCAAGCCAACTGAATAATAAACCCCATTGAAAGAATTTGCATCGTTTTTTTACGTTCAGATTTAAAAGACATTCCCTGCCTTCTTCATTTGATTTTAATCGTTCGGAAGATTTTAGAAATGCATGCCCAGTGCTTAAAGGAAGGTCGTTTCTCCCTCCTCACTACAAATTCAAAATTTCCTATATCTATAGGACAACTACACTAAAATCGGGTTAGAACAAAAAACAATCATCAAAATCTGATGATAATGATCGGGATAAAACGATTTATTACAAATAACCTCTCAAAACTTCCGCTCACTTGAAATGAAATTTGAATGGGTAAAAGTCAAGAATAGGCCCTGCCTTATCGTACCGTCGCCGTATTGAAAATGTAGAGTCTCCTATCGATATAGGTCCACGCTTTCGATATATAAATCGAAAATACGTGTTATCTCTAAGGATACGAAACAGTGGTATCGATATATTGATAACATATACAGGTACATACATCGATGAACTTACACATCGATACATGTTCAAACGAGCCTGATAAGAGGTACGTGTTACCTATTCTCTACTTCAGCCTCTGAATGCTTCAAAACTACCAAATTCCTAATCAAACAAACGAACTAACTAATTAGAAGAATAGGTCGAGAATTCTCGCTTGAGTAGTGATTCGAAGAATTGGATATTGACAACTGTATCCTTCTTCTGCCAGCCATTGCAGGAGTTCCTAGGTCGGCTTGCTCCAGAGGGACGTACTACTAAACCAAAATTATATCCGTGGGATCGTGATTTGTAGTATGACGTGCCCAAGTATATCTCAACAGTTTCTTTAGTGGAGGAACAGCTCATTACGTTCCGATAACTAGATATCAATGTCTATGTTTGTCAATATCGTTGCGTAACAGTGAGATGGTGTCAGTTAGTTCGTCGAAGATTATTATGAGCGGACGTTCCACGTTGGTCTATGAAGCTATTCTCGTAGTAATCCTATCGGCGGGTACCAATTCGGTAAAATTCACTCCGGAACAACTGTCAAGGGACTTAGCCGGTGTTTACGCCTCCGAATGGAACGTACCGTTTTTCGTGTGTGTCGCCCATTTGACGTCGAATCTATCGTCGGATTTCTCGTACGCGACCGAATCGGAAAATTTCACGGGGATTTTCGGTTTGTCCGACACCGTCAGAAGAAAAAACGGGTGTGTGGAGTCCTCTGATGTGGCAACCGATTACAAATGCGCTGAAAAAATCTTTTCAAATCCCAACTCCATAGCAAATACCCAAGGCATTAGTATGAGGTTAGTATCACGAGCAACTTGATTAAACGGGTTTTTTATTCAATGCTGGATTGTCAGAGAGGTTAAACCAAACAAACTGGAAAATACTTTCACACACTGCAATGGAAAATTGGTTTTTCCCTAAAATCAAATTTTCTTCTAGCATTTGACATTTTATGACGCTCTGACAAACTTTAATTTCTTGCCTGTATGTCTGTGTGATCCCATTCACATCCTTGAAACACATTTCATTTCTACAATATTCATCCGATGTTGATGTGATTAAATGATGAAGTTGCCCCTTCAAAGGGCTAAGCGATAAGCCTGCAATATACAGAAAAAACTCGTCTTCCAAAAAAGCTTATGCTTTATGCTCAGGATGAGTTTAATGAAACAGGAATGGGGAACTATCTACACACACCATCTGTAACACTGATTCGTTAACTCCATGTTAGCTCTGGAATCTGTGTAATTTTTGGGACTACAAGTGTTCCAAAATCCATAAATCGTATTTTTTCTCCGATTTGCTATTCATTTTTCCGGATCTCGAAGTTTGTTTCGTTAGTAAACATCAAATTATCTAATAGACTTCCTATTCACGAATGACGTTAATTCACTCTTCTCCCAATCAGAAGAATCAGTTATAAAATACCCAACAGATAACGATAATTAATTAGGTATAAACAGCAAATATCGTCAAGAGGCTTAAGGCGGCTTTCACACTGGTTACACACGATACATCAGACATCAGAGCAGTAGGCACAGGATACGCTTCTTCCAAATCCAACCCATTGAAATGATTGATAGCTTTCACACTGAATAAGCACGTGCTTCATGTCTTCTTGAAACATGAAACAAGTGTCTGAAGATATCTGGCAGGTTGGGATTCGAGCCAGATCTAATGGTATTGTCGGTTAATATTATCTGCAATGGCAGGCGTCCCTGGGTGCCAGGCTCTCAAAACACGTGTCTCTAGTAGTTTGTTTGATTCACATTTATCAGTTTGTGTCGAGCAATTCCTTCCCATAAACAGAAAGTTAATCCTCGTTTCTTTCGTTCTCTTTTTTTCGTGTTTTGACGATATCCCCGGACACAGTAGTAGATATAAACCCACAGTTGAGTCCTGCGAAGCCTCCTTCTCCTCCTTAACTCACAGCAATAAGTAACTCACTATTGAGAATATGGCTAATTCGACCGAATACAATAAGCACGTGTCTCTTGTGTGTGGAAGGAGTTGCCTAATGTTTCAAGTCACGTGTCTGATGTCTGAAATTTCCGTGTCCAACCAGTGTGAAAGCCGTCTAAGACAGAGAAGAAACTGGCTTGAAGGAGAGGACGTTCATACCCCAACACCTACCGTTCTGCTCGCTCTCAAACTAGCCCACGTTCAGAAAAGTTATTTCCACTCAAGAAAATGCAGAAGACATGCTACGTTACATTAACACCATTGACAACCTTGTCTCTACACTCGCTACTTAGAACCTCAAACATTTTTTCTAAATGTATTCTAATGAGAAAATATAATTGGAACTGCATTATATTAACAACAAAAAAATCTATATCAATTATAGTGCAACAATGTAATTACGAAAGTAGAGAATATTTCCAATAGCTTTTAAGACTCTATATTACATCACATCAACGTTTTATTAATTTTTGTTTTTCAATTTTCAGGAAAATCGATCTTGATTCTTGCGTTGATTATTGGCGCAGTCTATCTAAAACACCATTAAATTCAACACCACCTGAAGAGTGCAACAAATCCTCAGGGTTGGCAGTAAATCTCCTTCTGGCTGTTGTGGATATATTATTGATATGTTTGTGTTTTGTGCTTTTTGTGTATGTGAGAGACCAAAAAACTCGTTCAAATTTAGGAAGTGAATAGCGAATGAGTGAAAATATAAGTTTCGTATGTGGAAAACATGTATGGAAGTACAATTAGTACACATGCACATTGTCTAAATAATTTATATTTATTACAACATGCAATACATGTAGATATGACATGAGTAATTACTTTCGTACTTTTTCATCAGATCCTCCATGCACAGAAACAGGAGAGAGAGCTCCTATCAAAAGGCTTTATTTTAGCAAACTTTAAAAAAAAATGGGTGCTATTGCAACGGCCCCCCAAAATGTCCATAATTTTCTCCATGATAATCCGTTTTAAGAAATACTGAAACAATTCTAGGACTATAACGTCTTTTCGTGTATTAACATTTGTTTATGATAAATGATTTAAAAATCCATTCTTTCGCCAAAAAAAATCGAGCTTTCCAAAAGAAGTAGGTCCCAAAACTTAAATTTATAACAAGGAAGTGGTGGAATGGACTAGTTGCCCCTTCCGTTGATGAGACGTTATGCCTGCAAAACCCAGAGGATACATTAGCAGCTGAAGTGCTTTGGGTTTATGATCAGACGTAGCCGTTTCCAATAGCCATCACAAGACAAATCGCAGAAACTGTTCAACAAAATATGGTGACGTTTGCAGGGATAGGTTAGATTGTTGAAAGTCAACAAACATTTCCTACTTCTTCAGTGACAAAGTTACGGATGGCATGTTTCTGTCAATTTTGAGACCATCAGGAAATAGTTGCATTCATCTATCAATTTATGCTCCCCTGAATAATGAATGAATTTATCATTGGACGACTCACAGCTAGGTATATCGCTAGTATCCTTGTTGTTGCATTTTGGCACCGATTAATATTGTATGTATGTTGGGGAACAGTAAGTGATGGAACCACACTACCCATTCAGGAATATGGTATGTTATTTATGACGTTATTCAGTTATTTTTTGAATCGAACGTGGTGGGAACACACTAAAGTGCACAATCGTTCGCCAAAAGTATTTGAATTCATAATTCTGTATGATCGTATCTTCAATTCTTCAACTGGATTGAACCCACCCATTTTTCATCGTCAATTAAATGATACTGGACGGTACCTATATTTCGACGATTTTATCGTTGAATACTTCATGAGACGTAATAAATTAGCAGCGTTCGCGGCGGTAGAGGGACGAACGGGGAGAAAAGGGGTTGGGGGTGGCAGACCGGGGAAATGTAGGCCGTATCTGACGGGTTGACGAGGGAAGGGGTGACCAAGGTCGCTTAGGCGGGTGAATTCCACCCTCTCTAGGGGGATGAATCTCGCATCTTCTGGAGGTCGACCTGGTATCCGCATGGATGCTATAACCACACGTATCGTGTGCACTTAATCAAAGAACCTCCGCACTTTTCTTATGAAATTTCGCTTACATAGAATTCCTAGGAGACTACTGCTAATACTACTACTAATTCCTAGGAGAAATAGCTGCTTTTATGTTCAATTTAAGCGCTGGAAATGGTACATTTTCTCGTATGGTCATCTGGCACCATATTACTCACATGTGTAGCAGTTTGTGATACATTTATTCAAGGTTTTTTGCACTCTCACGCACTCTAGCAGTACTCATGAAAAGTACTAAAAACATTTTGTAAAATTCAATGTCTTATGTATTGTTCAATAAGAATGTTGTACTAAGTTTCCGTGGGTATTTAGTACAAGTTTTTTCTATGCTTATTTCTACGATCTTACTTGTTTCTATGCCCACCGCTAAGGATGCTTCTTATCGTTTTCGTTATTCGTTATTTTGCTGTCTGCTCAGTCCTATTTCCGTCTAGACTGTTTTCAGTTTCGTTTTCTTCTTCTGCGTTTTCAAAGTTATTATGTGTTAACAAACACCGGGACACAAATAGACGCTTATCATCACCCAAGTAGGGTTCGTTTCCCCAAAGTCGCATACGAATTCTATGAAACCAAATCTCATACTAAAGTTCAAGGGTACTTTATATCAGTTTCTAGCTGACAAATTATAACTCGATCTATTATACAAATATACTAAACAAATACAATGTTTCAATCAATCAAATATCTGAGAGTCAATTCTAGAACGTCAAAAAACGTCAATTTTTCCGACTTTATGACGGTTAAACTTTTTTTTTCAAATTGTCGATTTCAAGTCACAAAACTGGACATAACTAAGGCATAAAATCACTTTTTAACTGTCGGGACACCGTCACAAAACTGGACAAAAACTTATTCGAAAAAAACTAGGTTTAATACCTTTACACCCCTGGAAACTTTTCTCCCAAAATCTCACCTTTTCAACGGCAGGTATATGAAACAAATTTTCAAATAGAAATTTTTCGAAGAAAAAGACGTTTTAATTGACTTTTTTTTACCCAAAAAAAAAAACATAAGCATATCTCTTTTCGTCGAATCGAATGTCTACCCATTCGACCGAATCACCAGAATATTACAATTAATAATTGAACATAAACGCCTTTCCGTATGCGTACTATGACATAAACGTGATCTACCTATGTCAATCAAGCTCATTCTTTTTTAGCAAGTTGATTTTGAGTCATAAACGTATAAGACTCAAATCTCCATACCCTGTACTTGTACTCTAGATGCTTTGAAAAAAGCTCCATTGATATTGCGCCAAAGTAGATCGATTAAAAAAAGTTATCAGCAAAGGGTCAATTAGCTGTTTAGCGGGTTTCCATAAGTTGTAATCAATTTCACTATGCCTGTAAGGGGTTTCGTTTCAAATTTGATTCATAGAAGTTGAAAAATTGATTGTCCGTGGATATTTCTAACGATGTATATCCGCGTATAGCATCCACCCGGCCACCAGGTCGATCTCTAAAGACAGCCCCACGCAGCGCCTCAGACGCGACCTCAGTCTCTCTCCGCCACACAGCCGAGCAGGGTCTGTCCCGAACGCCCCCTCAACCTGCTCGACGTACTCGACAAATCGTCCAACATTTCGTCCGACCCTCCCAATGCCCGTTTAACAACGTCCAAATTCGAACTTAAACCTAATTTTTGCCTCCTCCCCCTTTCAAACAAAAACAAAAAAAAAATTACCCTTCGGCCAAGACCGTCGAAATCAAAGGTAAATTGGGACTATATAAAAAGCATGTTAAAATTGCAATGTGTACAAACCAAGAGAAAAAAAAAACACCAATGACTTAAGCACACCCGCAGTCAAGCACATAATCACCAAATTGTGTTGACAGCATAAAACAGAATGCTGCTTGATGTTTAGATTAGGAAATAGTTGTTTTATAGCACACAAAAATTGATGTTTGTGGTTCTTAAGACTAAGAATTTTGAATGACAGCTTCAAAAAAAACCTATAGCTTACATTAATTGTGCTGTTATAGGTTAATCAAAATTGGGTTGTCTCAACAGTATAGTTGTGAGGTATAGAAAGCAACTTGAAAGAAGAATTTCCGAAACAAAGTAATTCATTGTTCACTGATAATTCGAGAACGATGTGGACTACGATTTCGCTCCATTATCGAGATAGAGTGAAATTTTGAGCGATCAAAATGATTGGGGACGATTTTCAGGGGTTATCCGTACATTCCCTGAAAATGTCATCAAAATATAAATATAGGTATGGATGAAAAACGTGGAAATTAAGGTTGTTACAAGGATTTGAGAACGCACAGGCAGACACATGCAGCACACACAACAAACTCACACACGTAGATGTGGGGAGGGGAGAGAGGGGATGAAAGTGGTTCAACATGGTCAAATGGGGGAGGATTTCTTTTTTATTTATTTATTTTTTTTTTTCGTTAGTGAAAATTATGATTTAGTTAACTTGGTAGATGTAGAAGCAGCAACTATACCATGTAAAGGAGGATCATTGGTATGAAATTGTGATCAGCTCTAAACCGAAAGTGGCCAAACGAACTGTAGGTTTGTGGTTGGATATGCAATAGAACCTTCCTTGTTTTGTATTTGTAGTTGTACTATGCTCACGACACGTTACGCCTCATCAGATGCAACATTCTTTGACATAATACAGGTACGTGTGATAGATGGTTAGCTGTCCTTCTAAACTATATAACTTTTGTTAATTGAAAAGTAAAAATTTGACAGATGTAAAGGTGAAAGAATTTGTTGATATTTCAAAAGAATCTTTGTCAAAAATGAAAATCGTTGTCGTGATAACGACAGTATTAACTCATTCATCGATGTTGAGTCCGGGGGGACCGTTTGATCCCAGTACCAAAAGGTGAGCTCGTTTTAACAGTAGTAAAAGTCGATCGTTTGTAGGCTGTCACCTTTTTTAAAACTTTAACACCGAAACATTTATTAAAAGTGGTCGAGGGTCCGTGTGATAATGTGTGGAACTGTACTTTCCGTAGCTGTGATTGGTTCAATAATGCTCTGTGATTGTTCACTCGCAGGTTCAATAGTGCTGCTTTTGCAACATTAAAGGTTCTTTATTGACCCTCAGTGCACTTCTCACAAATCAATTGGTAAATGCAAATACGTGATCGACAATCAGCGCCCTGGCATCTGTACGAACGAGTGGTATTTGGGGAAGTGGATTTATGTCATCTGTGACAATTTCGCGCAGCTTTCATCTAGCATGTAAGTGATGGTTTGGTTCGCGTCGAGAGACATAAGTTGTATGCTCCGGTGTTGCTGATGTTGAGGCTGAACAGATGGATGTCGGTGAGATTGTGTGCCCTTCAAATTGTATCTCTGTCTGTATATCAGTTGTGGTACTTCCTCGAATACATTTTGAGTCAGCGCACTTGAGTCTAGTATTGGCTGAAGTTCCCTTCGTATTCCATTCATATTTTGGATACCAATGAAGAATGTTGTCATATATCAGAATATATATATATATATAGAGAGAGAGAGAGAGAGAGAGAGAGAGAGAGAGAGAGAGAGAGAGAGAGAGAGAGAGAGAGAGAGAGAGAGAGAGAGAGAGAGAGAGAGAGAGAGAGAGAGAGAGAAGTTATTCAGATCGGTCAAAAAAGTGCATTACGGGAGGAATTTCAAAGTTGCTAATTTTTTTTATGAAGTGATAGCATGTAACATAACTTGGACATTTCTTAAACGTTTCTTCAAAATCTGATTGAAACCGTAGAATTTAGGAGTGTTGTAACGATTTTCGGACGCCCAGACAGACAGGCAAAGATGAGACCGAACTTGTTCAAAGATCACGCAAAAATGCGAGAGGAAATTTTGATTTTTGGAGAAAAAATTATTATTATTATTTTTTGTTGTTGTAAAAACAACGTTTTAACTACCTTGGTAGACGTAGAAGCAGCAATTATACCAGAAAAGAAGTTCAGTGGTATAAAATTGTGTTCAACTCTGAACGAAAAATGACCAACAAATGGAACATTGTATTTCTGACGGTGAAAGTGGAACTGTCTCTTCTTGGTTCTTTATACGTAGTTTTATTATGCACACGGCATATTTTGCTTTCAAATGAGCCACATCAGGTGCAATCATTTGGTAGAATGCTGATTGGGGGGGGGGGGGGGGGTATATAAGGAGAGCGACGTATAAAAATGGTGAAAATAGTAAAATGAGAGAGGGATTTTGGCGACAATTTGTTTAAATATTTCTTAAACACACAACGTAACGCGCACATTTCCCACACGTTCCTTCACAATCTAATTGAATCACAATTGCAGAATTTGAGCCTATTACAAGGCTTTTAGGGCACAAAGGTAGACAACACACAAAACACAAAGAGAGAAATGGTACACCAAAACATTTTTTTTTTTTTTTTTTTTTTTTTTTAATAACGCTTTAGAGCTGTATTGGTAGACGTAGAGATAGTTATACCAAGTAAAATATAATGGTTCAAATTGGATACAACTCTGAATCCAAAAACATCCCATTGAAACAAAGGATTGACTCACTGCTATCCTCGATTCATTAAAGTTGACCTATCACTGTTGATGCAAATTATTCGTACAATTATCGCTGAACGATCGATCACCGATGACACGTGTGATGAAGGCTGTCTTAATCGAATGGATAATGACTCGATTGTACTAACCAAGTACGGATTCAATATGGTTGAAATAATTGGTGATAGCATTGTTCGTTATCACCGGTGTAAATACCGAATACTTGATTTTTAGCTATTTTTTTAGTAGATAAATCGATCACGTAGAAGTAGTTTTTCCTTGTTTCTAAGTTGTCGTAATAAAGTTTTTCTCGTCCGACTCAACAATTTGAGACCATTTCATTCACAACCATCGTCTTTTAGCGATTTTTTAACGAAAATTTCGAAATTTAAATATCCAAAAGTGTTTCGCGTTTAAATAGTTTTTGATGCATTCTAAAACAATTCCAAGATTTTGATGTATGAACAAATTTTCTTTAAAACAAAATGGCTGAATAAAAAAATTGTAATTTAACATGATTCACAGATTTAACGCTTTTCAAAAATCTTAATTGTTTTCATATTATGAAGAAAAACAGTTTGATTTTGAGTTTGATATTCTCGACTAGACTTGAAACCTATCGATTTTGAAAATTTGTTAACCTTCGCTTATTAACCAATCAAAAACCTGGGAGTCCCTACCTAAAATTAACCAATGTAACCAATTAATTTATTATTGCCAATAAAAGTCACAATTTATTTTATAGTAGGTGCCCATCATCACTAAACTTTGGCGATGGTGTTGCCTAACTACTACAGTTAAGTCCCGATCAACATTTTTTGTTCAAATTATTAAGCTCAAAAGGTGGAATCGAAAAGTGGTGTTGGTATAACGCTATTAATCCGTATCCATTTAAATATTTTGATAATTGAAGTAGATTAAATGCGTCTAAATTTCACTTTAACTTATTGGTTCGGACTTTTCGAACGAAAATTATCTCTAAATATTAACAATGGTGAAATGCAATTTATAACCACTAGGGGTCAAGTTGGTATGCGTGGTCAGACTCGTAGATAGATACCAACATATTGGTTACAGGGACGTAACTAGGCCCGGGTTTTATACGATATATAAACACAATTATAAATACATAAGTATTTCTTTAAAATAGACCAAATTTTTTATCTAAAAAAAAAAAAAAAAAAAACGAAAATTGCCTGGAAATGTTAGGAGGTATGAGGGTGGTTTGAATGAATTGACGTACCGCCCCAGTTCTAGTAATTTGGAAACCCGACTGGAAATTCTCCCATAACAATTAATCGCAATTTCTGAACCTGAACGATTTTTCTGTCAAAGAACGTTTTCGATATTTCAGCTTTTTGATTTCACCTTCTACAGTTGATAGAAAACGATGAGAGAAACTTCTATGTGATTTTTTACCCACGTTTTATCAAGTTTGGCTCAGCACTCCAGTGGTAAGAGATTTTTAATTCGATTTTCGGATTCCACGCTTCTTGAAACGAAAAACAATAACTGTGAGGCTTAACAATTTTCTTTAAAAAAGGTTCATTTTCGGGAATAATTAATCAAAATCGATAAGAACAAAGAAGACAAGAATGCTTTCGATGCTGAATCGAATCCAAGTTCCAAAAAATCCCCTGGCCCCCAAAATTTTGAGATATGACCAAAAAACTACCCTTAAATTGGTGTCAGAACCTTCTTTTTGAGTCATGAGATTGGGATGAACTACGTTATCTTTTTGAGTGAATTTCTACATTTTTTTGTCAACTTCAGACAGGAGAGTACTTGGGGAAACTACCTCCCCCTCAATCAACACCGCTACCCCCTCCTAGGGGTTGAAATTTGAGTTCTCACGCCAAGTCGAGTGAGGTAAGGATTTCTATGTTTTTGGGGTTCTTGAGATCGAATTAGAAATTCCAATAGTCCGTAGACACCTCTTCTTCCCTTAATCACTCCCTCCTAGGGGTTGAATTTTGATTTTTCACAAAAAGTCGAATAAGGTAAGGATTTCTGTGTTCCCAGGTACGCTGAAATTGAATATGATTTTTGAAAAGGCCTTCAAACTTTGGGTCTCCTCCAATGACTTCTTTTAATTCTTTCGGATTTTATTCTCTTTTCTGGTGATATCTGGTGATATCTCTGAGATATTCAATAGAGTTAAAACCACCCCCCCGAGGAGGGGGTGATTAAGGGAAAAAGAGATGTCTACGGACTCTTAGAAGTTCAAATTCGATCTCAGGGACCCCAAAAACATAGAAATCCATACCCCACTCGACTTGGCGAGAGAACTTAAATTTCAACCCCTAGGGAGGGGGGAGGAGGTAGTTTCCCCAAGAACTCTACTTGTCAAAAAAAAATGTAGAAATTCACTCAAAAAGATGTCGTAGGTCATCCCAATCTAATGACCGAAAAAGAAGGTTCTGACACCAATTTAAGGGTAGTTTTTTCTCCATAGCTCAAAATTTTGCTGGTCAGGCGATTTTTTGGACGTTAGATTCGAAAAATACATAACGACGACAGCATTAAAAAATACATAATAATACCCTAGTCTACTTCAAGGATCTTGACTTTTTTTTTTTTTTTTGAAAATACACTGCCAAGGAGATGGCACAACAGCTTCCTCGTTACATCGTTTATCATATGACCTAAATTGAATCAGAATTGTGAAAGTTATACCTGTTTCAAGAATTTCACGTTAGCGCATGCGCAGAGCGTACTGCTGATTATATTGAGATGAAATTCGTATGGGACCTCAAGAGACCTTATCCACATAGTCCCTCAAAATCAGAGCAAAATTCATTGAAAAAAGTGGAAATTATGGCTGTAACAAGGAAATGCGGACAGACAGACCGACAGACAGACTGACAGACACGGAACCAAATTTGTTCAGTAGGCTATGAAACGAATAATGCGAGTGGAAATTTTGAATTCGGACAACAACAATTTTTTGGCTCCCGAAAGTGAACACAAGGCTTCGCAGACTTAGAAGCAAAACTTCATGACCTTGTCATAAATATCCAGGTTCTAATATCAGCGTTGAAACCGGCAATTATTAGTGTTTTGCTTTAATTCATAATGATATGATATTACCGTATTTATTTATTAGATAATTACGGGCAAGCCCAATTATAAAGAACAAAAAATATCAGCAAGTATAAAAAAAAGGAATATAGAAATGAGATACAACTTCACATGGTATGAAACTTTGAAGGACTACAATTGAAATAACGGGGAGGATTGTACTATAGTTTCCAGCATGGCAGGGGAATCATTAAAAAATGCATACATTGGGTTGGTCTGTATACACAAATTGGCGAGACGGGGAAGACGATGTATAGGCCGAATGAGTTGATAGTTTGTTGAAGAAAATAGTACATCAAAGAGGCGGGACGATCGTGCTGTATACGGATTAAATGTTCTTAACAGTGGAAATTATGTAAAATAGCGAAATATCAGAACTGCACTGGATAAATGAATGGACAAAAACGGCTGAAGATTGACAGGTGATCTGACAAGTAATATATTATATAAATTATTTTATTACTTATTAAGTTGACTGGGTAGTTAGGTATAAGGTTGTCAATTCTACGATTTCATTCAAGAGTTTTTGTTTAAATTATAATGTTCAAAGACAAGTGGAATCAAATAGTCAAATCTTAACCCTTTTTTTTTCAATTTTTATTATTATTATTATTCTTTTAATTTATTGGTTTTGTGCAATTGTAGGTACGTTCAGCAATGCAACACTGCATGTTCTAAAATTAAAATATGTTCATACACTTAGAATGGAATAAATACGTGGAAGCAGCACGTAAATGCTAAATTCTTAATCTCAGGTCATTTTCTCTCCAAGATTTTGTTTACAATAAATTGGCTGTGACAATAACGGTTTAATTTTATTGAACATTATCAGCCTCTTATCTTGAAACACTAAGCTTGATACACCATAAGCTCCATTGTACCTGTTGCACCCTGACTTGCTTGGCATTGTGAAGGGCTATCAGGGAACAGCCCACGGTTCGATCGCAACCGACATAATTGAACAATTAACCCTCTATTCGAAGTAGAACTAGCAAACCACGACGACAATGCCGGTTTGCAGAGATTTTCTTCATAATAGTGGCCGTATCACCCAATCCATATTCTTCAACCCAAAGAGACCGATTATATCGACTGATGATTGGATAAATCGTCTTTGAATAATCGGATATCAACTTATGCCATCAATTGCCCCATGTTTGGCCGAAATCGACCTTATCGTTATAACAAATACCACTATGTCCCTTAACCCTAACAAAGTTAACGGATATTCCGGATGATAGTGTGCGAAGTCAAATAGTGTGCGGAGTATATTTCCGATAAGCTGATTGCGAGCCTACGTGGTCCGTCACTTTTCAAAACTAAAGAACTTAGTGAATCGGAAAACAGAGTTAATTGAGAGCTAATGTACTCCAAGGCTCGCAGAATGGCAAATTATTTCTGCTATAAAACTAGAGCATTCGTCGTAATTTGAATTTTCCACTAAATTCATTGGTAACGTCATAAAATGCACAACTTGCAGTCGTAAAATTTTAGCTTCCATCCGTAAATATTATTGTGTGAGCAGAACACCGAATAGATAAATATTCTAAACAATTTTTATTGTCAATTTCACTGGACAATCCAAGTGGCTTATCATGCCTGAATAACCTACACTGGAGAACATTATGGAATCATACTTCTTTGTAAATTATGGCTGTTTTGGCGCTGTATACATAGTTGTTACATAGCAGTAGTCTTGCATGAAACTTGACATGAACCTTAATAATTGAAACGGTTTGATATTACATATCAAATTAAAAATTTTAAGATTGATTGTATAAATCATTTGGATCGGTCTTTTCTCTTGAAGTTACGACAAAGTTAGAAAGTTGGATGAACAGCAGGAATTTAGATGGGCTTTTGTGTGATAATGATTAATGTGAACCGCTCACCATACTTCATTATCCAAACCTGGGCAACGACGGGTAAACCACTTGTAATTGTATATGATACAAATCGGACGTATAATGAACGCATTATTCCAATGTGTTCTATCGTTTATTGGGAAATAATCTCCCGAGTTGTTTGTTATCAATGGACTCAGATGACGACATCAATATTGTGAAATGAAGTGAAAACAAAACTGCTAACTCCATCCAAAAATTAGGCCCACTGAACGAGGAATTCCGCTGAATCCACTGTGTTATGGGTATCTTGTTATGAATAATGTGGATGTTATAAGAAACAAGCAGAACGAGCTCTTCCGTACCGCGGAACGTGGTGAATTTTCGGCTCCAGGCCCGACTCGGACTCCCCGTGAACGACATACAAGTTGTACATAAAGGAATTTGTGGGACACGATAACAGCTTTTTTGGTTTGTGTTTTTTTTTTATATTGCAGCTGTCTAATTGACAAATGAAACTAAAAATCTGCAATACACTCTCAAACTTTGTTGTTGTACGTTTCAAGATGTGAGGAATTTGAAAATTGAACAACAACAAAATCTCCGAAACTACTGAATTAAAGTTAATGAAACTTTGATCAAAAATAACATTTGGGAAACCTGACTGAATTCTCGGCATTAGTTTCAGACTCACAAAGACGAACGAAAGGTACGAAACGAATGGGGCTCAGAGTGGTCTGACACGTGAAATGCGTGAGGAAATTTTGATTTTGGAGAAAAAGAATTTTTCATTTTCCCAAGTGAAAACAAAGCTTTCTTTACCTGTAGCTAGACGCGGGAGCAATAGTCCGGTAGGGCTGATATGACTCAGGAAAGATGAGCCAAGTAGAAGACAGGTAAATTAGATTATTACATCTTCCGTTCTAACAGATCCGTTCTAACCCTTTAAAATAATTGTGACTTCCCAGTCAGCGTGGTTTCTTGCACTCTATTGTGTTTGAGCGACTAGTACTAGTACTAGTGACTCACTAGGTTATATTTCCCCAGTGAGTTGGTGAAAATAAGGACATGGAATGTCTATACCTACAATGGAGCAATATACTGATTATGGGCATGACACGGAAATCCACAAAGTATTTCCAAGTAAAATGAAAACTTTTCCAGACCAAATGAAACCTTTTTACCAACTTGATTCCTATTTGAATAATGTGAGATCTACCTTGATAATCCTATGCCTAAAAATTCACAGAATTTTCATTTTCTCAACTTCATTATACGATAGGTACAATGCATCTGCATGCGATTTGCAGAGTGCAATCCTATCTAGGATTTTTGATTCGGCTTGGAAATGCTACAGAACCAGGGACGTAACCAGAGAACCAAGAAATAAATTTGTTGCCCCCCCCCCCCCCCCCATTGACCCGATATCTCATGACTCATACCATCTTAATATACCAATGAACCAAAATATGAATATAATTAATTTGATTTATTCACAATGTATAAACTCTTTTACTAAAAAGAGGAAGGTTTGATAAGTAAGTGCTCAATGTAAAATACCATATAATTTTTATTAAATTTAACAAACTAATGGATGATAAATAAATTTTTGTACGAAATGGAAGCCCTAAACAAACTTTAAAATGAAAATTGTCGGGATTTTTTGCTGCAAATGTTTTAATGATACCATCAAAAGATAGTGCTGAAGCTATTTTGTGCTCTATTGATATGATGGCCAAGTTGCTTAGTCGTTGTTGTCCTGTCAAGTTCCTGATGTAGTTTTTTATTATCCTCAGTTTTCTAAAACTTCTTTCAATTTCAATTCTTTCAATTTTCAATTTTTTCATTTTTCAAACGGGTATTGTAAGGAAAATTCTCAAAGCTGTGGTTATATTGGGATAGGGGTCATGGAGGCCGTTTTGGCAAATATAAACCAAAAGTTCGAATGGAGTAGACTCGCCTCGTCAACTACCCTGCATACGGCCGCTCAAGGCTAGTTCTCGCGAAGTATACGTTTTCTATATCCTTTGTCCTTTCTTGTAGGCCTATTGCATTCCTTATTTATATTAATTTTCCTTTTAGTAAATATTTTCAAATTTACTCCAAACGGTCATAATATTTAAAAGAACTTGGTAAGCTGTCACTTTTTTGCCTATTTGGCGCTCCGCCCCCCCCGCCCCCCCCCCTAGTTACGTCCCTGTACAGAACAACTGCAATTCAGCCAGTTAAAATAAAACACCAACCTCCAGCAATTATATCAGCTGATTTCATCTTCACATGATACTAGGCAATTTTTATCATGTCCAAGCACGTTCAAATTCACATTCATGTTTACGTTCAAAGTAGTCCTTAGGTAGAGCATACGGATGAACAGAAAGCCGTCCGGGTGGGCTCATTCGATTCTTTAAAGGCACGTCTATCTATAACGAACATAAAAACAATAGTGTTACTTTGGAAGTTTTCGATTTCTGTAAATTTCAGTCCTTCGATATCAACCTTTATGATTTTCTGAGATCGATGCCAAGAATTCAATTCAAACTAAACAGCGAGTTTGATTTTCGACCCGTTAAAAACAATAAACCAAAAGTGACTCAACAATGATAGTCCAATAACGGCAAAGTTGAGTGCACTTGCTCGTGTTCGCTCCACAATTGATTTTATTAACAGGAAAGTTCGAATACCAACGTACTCAGCGAGCCTTATTACCCGGCCAGATGTTCAGGCGCCGATAGATGGGGAGGAGACGCTCAAAATCGCTCGCAAATGCACAATAAGCCGAATGATTATATTTGAAGTGGAGAAAGGGCAGGTGGGAGACTCCAAGCAGGAAGTCCATTAACTTCACAATAGTTGGGAGGTCGGACGGCTCCCCTAGAGACGGTCTGCCCTCGGAATTCCAAGCTGCGGATGAGCTGAATAATTTTCTGTGGAAATTGGGCGGTCAATATTTCGTAAAGGCGAGACCTACATTGGTCTTGATAGAACACCACACATATAACCAGGGATTCTTGAAATTGAGGACAATGATCTGATGAATAAGTTGGTAATTTAGTGGGTGTCTGCAGGAAAACGTTTTCTATATTGGAGTTCTTCATTGAATTTGTAATATGAATGTATACTTTCGTATTAGGTTACCAAGCGGACACCTATCGTTCTGGAAACAGTAGGAGCAGTAACTAATGTCTAAATTGTAATGCTCCCCCAGAGGCTGTGTGCACTCGGGATTCCAAGCTGCGAACGACAGTGGCGGTCCTAGGCTTACATTTTGGTGGGGGGGGGGGGTCATTGTTGAAAAATGTAATGCATCTTTTTACCAAACCAAAGCCAAGTCCTCACCTAAAGATTTTCAATGAAACTTAGGTCTATCTTTAACATTTTTTTCCGTACAATAATTATCCGAGGAAGAAAAAAGTGTGTTGGCAAAATAAACTTATTATAAACCATAAAATTAAAAATTCGGCGGGGGGGGTCATGACCCTTGTGACCCCCCCCCCCCCCTTGGATCCGCGCCTGGCGAACGATGAGAATAATTTTCTGTCTAAATCAGGCGGTAATATTTCGCAACGGCATGACTGACATAGGTCTTGGTAGAAGGCCATTCATGTATCCAGGACGCTTGAAAATGCTATAAAGGTTTTGAAGAATATGTTGGTGGTGTGTTTGGTTGCATCACAAAACTTATACAATGTCTCCTTCATTGAGTCCGTAACATGATTGTACACTGTCATGCAAGATTTCACAGCAGACACCTATCGTCGAAAGAAAAAGTTAGAATGAAGTTATATGAAGTAAGATGGACACTCAAAAACGTCCAAATGCTTCATCCCGCGGAATTCCAAGTTGCGGATTTTCTGTGGAAAATCCCTTCACATACGTTTTGCTACAAGGCCACACATATATCCAGAATGCTTGGAAATTCGATAGGAGAAAAATTAAATTGGACTGTGATGAGAAGTAAGATGCAGCAAGGGAACAAGGAAGCAGACGGGTGGATGTGGGACGTTCTGCCACATCAAGTCCTTCGGGACAAATACCTCGATCTTCCAGGCAGTGGTCCATGCCATTGAACTGTGTGCTGAAGAGATGCTGAGTAAATATATATTTTACCTCATTAGTCTGTCATTCAGTCCTAAAGGCCCTTCGCTTCTTTTAACATAAGGTTGAAGCTGGTCTGGGATGTATGATGACATCTCTCAAGAGAGTCTCGCAGAGCAATCAAACTCTCATAGATTCATGGGATCAAAGCTGCTGATTCTCTTGCGAAAAGAGGACCAATTTCTAAGCCTTTACAACTGATGGCAGCATTTGGACCCACCAAAAGCTCTCTGCAGATTACGGCTAACGAATTGAGGGACGAAAAAACTGGAACAATAAGTGCTGAAGCTCCCAGGCTTCAGACAGGCTGAACGATTTCTGACATTTCCAATAAGGAAGGTGACTGAATTAATCGTCATGCCTAGCAAAAAACATCCAAATACTTTCAGGCCTACTAGCAGGCCATAGCCCTCTTAGATCTCTCTTAAACAAAATTAGGAAAGAAATAACGGATATATGCCGCCTCTGTGAAACAGAAACTTAGGATGCCGAACACATATTGTGTTACTGTGATGCGAATCACATGCAATATCCTCCGGAACGATGTATTTTCTTCCTATGCTACGTTCAACGTGGCTAATGCCGATCTTCTCCGGTTCGTTAAAACATGGGAGGGAAGAGTATTTTAAAAGCCTTTTTCATTCAGCTAATGCAGCCGGGGGGCAATCCACAATAAACCCCTCGAGCCGCGGTAGAGAGATCCTGACAACCAGAATCCAGAGTCCCTCAACCATTAATTTGAAGGAGAAAAAATCTTTGGACCTCCAGATGTCGTTGATTTGAGCCTACGACTTCAAGAAACACGAAACGCGCTTTAGCATCACCTTCCTTACACATTCGAAAAAATTAGGGAAGTTAAAGTTGAAAACAGTAATCACATTTTGATGAATACCTACATTAATTTATTCTATGCAATCGGCACCGATGTGGAATAAAAATGGACAGGGCATTGAGTGAGAATCAATACTGTTATTTCTCCTCTTAACTTCGTCATTGGAAACGTTCGACCAAAAGGAAAAGGAAGGTCACAAATGAATGGTTTCCGGGCGAAAATTGAGTGACGAAGAAGAAAAGATTGAATCATCTATCAATCAATGCGTAGAATATCGAAGTGAGAAAAATGGAAATACAAAATGAAAATGGATGAGATCGAGACATCAGAAAGAATTAACGATCAAGTTCTTCGTCTCCGTGGCAAACCTTGAACGAGGCAATGCATCATGGGGAAACAGATAAGTTATGGGGCTCAAATCGTGGGAACATACCAATGCGTGGGAGAAAATCATCTTTGAAGAATTATAGCATTTTTCATTTGAATTAAACCTTTTTCCAAAACAATTAAACCTTTTTTCGAAACAATTAAACCTTTTCCCAGGACAATTGAGGAGCTTACTTTCAAAAAGGCACATATCCAAATCTGGGAGAAAACGCTTTTTTCTCAGTTTTCTATCTCTGAATATGAGTTGAATCAGATCCCCCTATCATTTCCGAACAAAACAGAACACATCCACGTCAATTCCGGGGCTAAAGTTATGTGTTTGCATCAAAAGGTAACAAATCCGTCCCCTACATTTTTTTCAGTGCCTTGCAATCGAAATGGCACATATCCTCCGAATTTCGTCAGGCGGTAAGTCGTGGGTTTTCAAAAAGGCACATATCCAAAAAGAAGCATTGCGCCTTCGTCTTGACGTTGAATATTTACACAAGACTCGATAGATGGCAGGCATGACAAATGGAAATATGGAGTCAGGTAAAGTTTTCAATAAAACCTACAGAATAGAGAATGAATTCTTTTGTTTTCAAAAAGGCGCAAATCCATGAGTTTTGACCAAAAGGGCACATATCCAAAGTGAACATGGATATACAGCCTAGTGTTTTGGAGAAAATTGATTCATATTCTGAGGCATCTTTATCTGTGCTTTCTCACACATTACTCCGATGAGAAACTGCAGAAAAACATCTCCACTAATCTGCAAATCGTTTTTTTTTTTTTTTTTTTTTTTTTTTTTTTTTTTTTTTTCACTTCCTGAACATTTTATCGGAATGGATATGTGCCTGTTTGAAAGTAAGCTCCTCAATTACATTTTTTTCCAAAATTATTAAACCTGTTGGTTCGCTATAGGGATGAGACAAAGAGACAAAACATCCACATTGATATCGATGTCGATGTTTGAGAGCGGATCGGTGGCCTTATCAATTAACAGTATTCTTATTACACGCTACTACCGTTCGCTTCTTGTTAGAATTCTGAAGATTGTTTTCGTTATTTCGTTCAGGGTTTGTGGTGAATATTCCATTAAGATGCCTCCAAGTGGGTGGTGACGTTTTTATCAAAACACCAACGCCAAGTATACCAGATGCAATATCAGTGGGAAGAAAAATAAAATTTTGAGGACGATTGACGCAAAACCAACAATTTTATTTTCTGAATTTTGATACCTAATTTTAATTTGGACATTTCTGAAAGCTGTAAACTCTCATTATTTCAGTTTATTTAATTTATTCATTTTTTTTCTTCAAAATTTTGCCTATTTACCTCGTTTTATCATCTTTAAACTGCTCTAGTTTCGTGAAAAAACCTTTATGAAATAGGGTCACCTGCTTGGGGATTTTCGGGCAATTTTCCCCATATTTGAAATGCCCAAAATCTCCTCTTAGAGTGAGGTTTTTGAAAGCCTAGATCTAATGTGCATGTGAAGCAAGAATAAAAGGTATTGAGGGATTCTAGTGGACATGGTTAGGCGGTGCTTAGGTTTTACAACATTTCCTCCTAAGACAAATCTCGTGTTGTAGGGCGTTCATCTCTCGGATCGCAGAATTGTGGGGAGCTTATGAAAGAATAGTAAGACGCTTTTTGCGAGTAATTTTTTGAGGGTGAATACCTTAAGAGAATCAAAAAGAGCAGCAGAGGGGGACCTACGGCTATTTCTAGTCATGATGATGAAGATGGTTCTCTGCGGAGTATACAGCTTTTTGAAGAGTAGCTCAAATGCACCAATCAATATCAGAATGACGTACTGCGCTAGTGCATGGTATATGTTTTTCGATCAAGATCCAGTAGGTTTCGAATATTATTGAAAATACGTGTAACCTTTCTGAGTCAACTGACCAAGAAATGAATGATTACACATAGCAAGATATGTACAAACGTGAGATCTATCCTGATTATTCAAGGTAAGACGTGATTGACGTCAGTACTTCCATCCCAATCCTTCTAGAGCCTCACGCCGGGAACTGCTAAAAGCTAAAATAAAATCGTCGGGCAAATGAACTTTTCCTCGAGGGGGAATGAAACTCGAGACCTCTCCTCGGGGCTAAGCGTGTTGACATAGGACATCCGATTTGTGTTGAAAGGTTGACATTCCACGCGTTCACGACGGCGGCAGCGTACACCGTACACTACCCGGGATTGTGATATATTTACCTCTTACTCGGCTTCAGATCGATGCTGCCCTGACCCGTTATACCTCTCTGCCCGTAATCGGCGAAACGGGAATTGCCAATACGAACGATTTACGGGATGAGCCGTTTCAATCAGAACTCGAAAAGGAGAGCAAATGATTGCTCAACGTCTTGGTAATGAGTTTTAATATATCTCTTCTGTCCGGATACCTCTTACACCTAAAACGAATTTCAGACGGTGCACGGGGTAGCCATTTCACAATCTAGCGGAAAAGAGTCTAAAAATCAACTTTGATTTCATTTTCATTCGAAAACTTGGTTTGTAGCTGCCCAAGTACTTACTTAGGGATGGAAGCAGGAAGAAATTATACAGAGCTTTAACCTGAATGTATTCGGATTGATGATCAGTGTACGAACGAATTAGGTGAGATCGAAACAGATCGAACTGATACAGATAAACAACAAATTCGGGAGATGACAAAATTAATAGTGTAGGCAGCCAAGAATCGGAGAGCGTGTTTAAGGTCAATAGCTTGACCCTACAAGGAGCTCCTACAAAATTAGTAGGATCTGATGATTATCATTTTCATGGAAAATTTTACCTGGTAACCACTGATGCATAGTCAGGTTTCTAGGGCATCTCCGAGGTTATAACAGCCAACTCAACCACAATTAATGAACTACAAAAATGACTTGCAGTTCACGGTATTTCGGATGTGTTGTGCGCCGATGGAAGTTCTCCATTCTCATCGAGAGAATTTCGAGAATTTGCTAATTCATGGATGTTTCAACGCAGGATTTTAAGTCTAAATTTTCCACATTCTAGGTAATGGATTGGGTGGACGTTATGTTCAAGAAGCAACATAACGTTGCTGCTTGAAAATGGGAGATTACATTCCAATTTGAACGTCGTCCTAAGGGAAAACAAACAGATCATACAAGAGCGGTCTTCGTTCCGGGAACAGCTGGTGAGTGGGGGAAATCACCGGGTTTTGCAGAGAAATTGTTGAAGTAATTGAAAAAACGCTGCAAATTCTTTCACTAGGGTTTATTATTCAATTGGCTTGCGTTCACGATTTGAATTTCTACTAAGCTTTGGATTGTGCGTGTTTCACAGGTGATAGAGCGATTATTGAATTTCAGGAGACATGCATAGAGCACGTTAATCTGTTGTCAACCAAAATACCTATTTGGATGGTTCAGTTGATCATATTTGTGTGCCTCCTGAAATTTAATAATCACTCTATAACCTGTGAAACACGCACAATCCAAAGCTTAGTAGAAATTCAAATCATGAATCATTAAATAATAAACCCCAGTGAAAGAATTTGCAGCGTTTCATGCGTATCAGAATACTTCAAACCCGTGTATCGGCTACAAACCCTTTTAGGAGTTCACTCCAGCATCCAGATTACTACATCAGTACATCACTAGGTTACTGATATCAAAACAAAAACAATAATAAACCAAAATAAATGAAATAATTGTTGGGTGTGTTTAGTATTTGTATCACGTGGCTGTATACAAATTTGTAATGCCAAATAAATTCATTAAAAAAATAAATAAAAACAAAAAAATAACGCGAATGTTGGCACCATAAATCGGGCCATAAATCGGGAATGGTTTGACCTACGGACCTGGGGAGGGACTTATTCGATTCCTCGTGGAGTGTTCTTCAAAAAGAGTACAAATTTAGGCCGCCTTGACTTTTTTTGAGGTTTTTAGGGATTTTACAAAACTTTGACAACCCTTAAAGGGCACTTTGAATTAAGTGAGAGAGCTGGCTCAAGAATTGGGGCGTCGCCGGACCAACATGGATTTTTCCTGAAAATTTCAGCTTTTTTTGCTTCAGCCGTTTGGGAGAAATCGTGCTTACGGCGTACGGACGGAAATTTTTTTATTGCAGATTCGGATTCTACACCCTTTGAAACGTAAATCATGAAATTTTTCAAGGGGGGTTAGATTTTTTTTTTTTTTTTTTCAAGAGCGATTACAATGGTTTATTATTGAATAATAAACCCAAATGGACCCATAAGAACATGGCTCGGTGAATACAGAACATTGAATAACTTTGAAGAAAACAATAATATTTCTCAAATAAGTAGACTTTTTTTTTTTTTTTTTTTTTTTTTTAAATTCCACTGAGGCCCTGGAGGACCTATTGTGGCTGGAGGAGGAGGTTGAGACCTCCAACTCCTTCCCAGGCACATTTGTCTACCCGACCTGAGCACCCTGCCTACCGGGCACTAAATGTCCAGTGGACGGCACTTGTACCCATCGTCAGGAGCTGCCTGGGACCCAAGCACTAACTGCCTGGTATTTGCTAGGTGGGCATTACCATCCCAGTCTGTTGTGGCGACCTATTGTCGTCAACCCCAGATAAAGCTGGAAGGTCCACCCTTCCCCACCACATTTTGGCGAATGAGAGGAGATCCTTTACCTCTCCCGTTTTAATAACCTGGGGATCAACAGAAGCTTGCCCCCAGGTTAGAAAACGCTGTCTACCAAGACCAAGTAGACTTGGTAACATAACTTTCTCATCAACAACTTGCACCAAATTGATTCATTAGTATCAATGAAATGAAACCTCCACAACTTCATTAGAAAATTCTATGGTTGATCACTTTTATTAAAACTACGAGCAGGTACCATGAAACCTACGCTAGGTATAAGTATGTTAAATACCGACGAAATAGTTTCCGGATGAGTAAATCATCATACAACCTTTTCGATTTTGTCTTTTTTTCTTAATTCGATTTTTAAGACGTCCCTCAGAAACAAGGCTTTGTCAATGGAGAAATGCCTATTAGAACTGATCTGTGAAAAAAACCTCCCATTCCAACAGATGGGATCATCATTGTTCGAATGATGCGTGACGATTCGAGTCATTGTGGGGTTCGTAGGTCACTTGTTGGTTCCGAAATCATGATTTCCGCTGTGGGTGATTTGATCTGAACCTGTCCCAGTCGATTTGTGGTCTAAAATTAACAGATAATGCGAATCCACTTGTGAGTGTCACTGCAGCAAAAAATGCTTCGAAGAAGGATTCGTAATTAGCACATCTTCTTCAACGGAATTGTCTAAGACACGACATTGGTTCCCCTGTACAACGGCTGATGAGTCGCAGGACCAAAACATTAATCCCAACTTCAGAATCGCAGCTCTTACCAGAAACGTAAGGGTGGAAGCCGTGGACTCTTAAGATTTGGTACAAACCTGAATCTATTCACTTTCTTTCTATCGAAGAGGTCAAGTGATTCCAAAGGATTGACAGGGACACGAAGCTCGTCTGTTTTTATTGTAGCATGAAAAGTCCATTTTTCGTTTAAAACAAGTTGTGTTCATTTCTTACGTATAAGTTTAGGACAAATCAACATTGAACAAGTGGTAAACCCGAACCCGTCTTGTTAGTGACAGACAGAAGCCACACAATTGAGACAGAACGCATTGGATTCTCTCATACCTCAGCAAATTCGCCTGTCAAGGAACCTTCACTAACATAATTGTCAACGTACTCTTCATTGCTGAATATATTCAGCTTGATGATCAGCGTGCTAACGAAGTAGGCAATGAGCACGTTGATGGTACAACAAAGCCGTGGACTCCAAGGTTTTGTACGAATTTTGTTCTTCCCATCGAAGAGTCAAGTAACTCAGATTTCAAAAGATTGAAACGGACAAAACCTCGTTGTAATTACATCATAAAAAGTCCATTTTTCGTTAAAAACGTTAATTTTCACGAGGAAAGCCAAGCTTTCCCACATTCAAAAAAAATTTCTCCACTAAACTCTACTGTACAAGCAATTTTGAGTATAAGCTGAGATTCTGGCCACAGGCTAAATTTGACGAGTAGAATTTCATTAGACCTACGGAGAATGAAAAAAGTGGTCGTTCAGAAGATATGACAACTTTCACTTTTCCGATTGATTTTTCTACAGTTGAACCGAACTACAACATTTTTTTGATACACTAGGGAAATGGGAAACTTAACGCTCTTTCCAACGGTATAATTAAAATTGAATTTATAGCTTTTTCAAGTCAGATTCAGAAATTTCCAAACCAATTTCAGAAATTTCCAAATCAATTTCAGAATTTTCCATTTCAATTTCAGACTTTTCCATTTCAATTTCAGAATTTTCCATTTCAATTTCAGAAATCGCTCCCACCCGGATATTGATCACATTCTGAAATTGAAATGGAAAATTCTGAAATTTAAATGGAAAATTCTGAAATTGAAATGGAAAAGTCTGAAATTGAAATGGAAAATCCTGAAATTGGTTTCGAAATTTCTGAATCTGACTTGGAAAAGCTATAAATAAGTACATAAGGGTTTTATGTGTGCTTCCACCGATCGTAATGCCATATTTTCTAATAGAAAAAGCCAAGCCAAAATAAACAGATCGGGGTTGATAAACTAAATTTAAAAAATTACTGAGAGTAGTGAAGCTCATCATTCAACGAAGCTTTATTCCAACACCAACGATTCTTCGCCAGGCTTGTTCGGAAAGGCATTCATGAAAGTAAGTGACACAGCCTCTTTGGTCGTTTCATATTCATATTTCGTTCACATTCTGGAACGACGCTATTCAGGAAAAAACAATAAACCAACGGAGCAGTTCATTCGGAACCCCTTTTAGCGTCCTCAGTTTGACCTGGGTTCAGCCGAGAGCCATGACCGAAAACCCCAGCAAGAGTTCACTGGCTATCGATCGCCTGAGAGGTGAATAAACAAAATATTATTTCGAAACGTGTACCCGGCCTGACATCCTTTTTCGCACGTTCTGTTTGGCAGTTGCGATGGTTGAGAAGATTTTTTTTTCTCGTTCATCTAGCGGTTCGAAAGCTTTTGTCCTCCCGAACTGGCGGTCGGACGCAATGGGTAGAGACGACGGTAAACAAACATCAGCTGTTTACGTGTTTCGGAAGAAAGTGGAGTTTTTCGTTTTTCTGCCGAGTTGGTTTCGTTGCTCAAGTGCTCTCAGTTGACTGGACTACCGTGGCACAGTGGCCCGAATGATTGATTTTGGTGTTCAAAATCATTTTACAAGCCTATTTTTTTGGGAATTTATCGCGTATCACAAATGTACCTTACGTCCCTATACCAAAAATGGCTTCTTCACGCCCGTTTTCAAAAAAAAAAAAAAAAAAAAACATGAAAAAACACGTTATTTTATCATAATTTCATGGGTGATTCTCAAACTACGGGCAATTTTCAGGTCCTGACATTTTAAAAATGTAATTGTTTCTTTTGCAAGGTTCTGGATGTCAGAGATGGGCGTTAATCGATTAACGAATACTTTTGCGATTACAAATGTAATCGTGAATAACGATTACTTTTGAAGTAATCGTTATTCGTTGTCAAAACGATTAACGATTACAAAAGTATTCATGATTAACGAATACTTTCCAGCGAATACGTTTAAATTAATCGTGATTAACGAATACTTTTTTGCGATTACAGATCCGAACAACGATTACTTTTTTTTCGAAGTCTCTGAAGAATCTTCGAAGAATCCAAAAATCTTCGTAGTTGAGTGAAATTAAAAAAAAATAGGTATGTTTTTCGTTGTCAATTTTTTTTTTTTTTTTTTTTTTTTTTGCCATAACCTCCTTTCAGTGGGAATCACCTCGGGCTGAGAAAAATAAATTTGACAGCTTAACCATACTTCGCTCTTGAAATTGGAATGTCCAATCCAGGACACATTCCAATCAATCAAGCGTCCAAATTGACAACATACATCGAAAACGATACCCCACACAACTTTGTTCTCAAAATCCCAAATTTTGCGCCCATTTTTCACTTCGAAACTTTGACAAAACCGTCAAGTTTCCGTAATCATTATTCATAACGTTACGTATAACTATAACTGCTATTCCTTTCAAGTCCCCCGCTTGCATCACAAACAATTTTATGAGCCTGAAGTTTTTTTCAATTTACCAAAAATTTGGAAAATGTAGAAATACCTACACAATTCTTCAAAATTGTAACCTTATGGCACTCCACACTTTTCCATTAGGCTGGAATGGTCAAAATTCACAAGTTGCCATTTTGGTCGATTTCACAAAGAAAAACTACTAGGTATGCACACACGATTATCGAAAAAGAGTTTCAGTTCTTCTAACTCTTCCAATACTTTTCTATTCTTAAATATCTTATTTTTTTCTAGCAAATTCGCGAAAATCAGTGTTGAACCACGTTCAATAATATCCTTTCCCATAAGTAGTCGGTTGAGATAACATAGCAAATTGAAAATTCAATAATAATGGTACCACTTGTGATCACATAAAATTGGAACCAAAAGTACCGACTACTTTAAAACCAAAAAGTTAAATTTCGGAAACATCGTTTGATTTCTAATCTTAATTTGTACTAATCTAAAAATGTAATTTTTCATAAAGTTATTGTTAATTTATTAGCTATGCCAGCTTCTGACTTTGCGTAATATGCAGATTTTTTTCAGGGTTTATTATAAAAGTCAATTTTTATTAATTAAATTCAGGCAGAAGACCGTCTGCGACGAACATCAAAAATAAATATCAACGGCATGGGCCATTGTAATCGGAAAAGTAATCGAATACAAAAGTAATCAAATACAATTGTAATCGATTACAATTGTAATCGATCACTTTTGTATGCGATTACTTTTCGCGATTAAAAAAGTATTCGAAAAAGTAATCGCTTCGAGCGATTACAAAAATTATCGATTACTCTTGTTATTCGATTACTTTCACGAATACTTTTGTAATCGGAAATGTAATCGTAAAAGTATTTGTTAATCAGGGATGCCCATCTCTGTTGGATGTTCATCACTGAATTGGCCTCCCTGGATGTCTTTCTGACGGTCTGTCATTCAAGACATCCCATTATCCTCCGCGAAATTCAAATTTGAAATTCGACCTCCACGACAATGATAGTCAATACAATTGTCAACTTACATACAATTGTGGTCTTTTTATGTTTAAAAATGCAACACGGCCTTTCAAGGAAATAACAGAAAGTAAATTTTGGGATCAAACGACAATTCGGACTTTCAAGTGGCCGAGATTCTTCCAATACTACATGGACTTTTAATGGGTTTTAAAAATGCAACTTGATACGGCCTTTCAAGAGAATAAGTGGGTAGAAAGTAAATTTTGGGATCAAACATAATAGGTGAGCAACTAGGGCCATTAAAATGACGTTAAATAATAAATAAATTGTTCTTTTACCTGTTTTCAGATTTTCTCGCACATTCAGAAAACTCACCACCTGAAAAAAAAAAAAAATTCTGATAATTCATGAAACTTTGTTTTTGTGCGATTAAGATGAATTAGTTGTTATTAAAAAAACATATACTATGTATATAATAAATCAATGTCTACTCATTAAAACGAAGATCTCAGCTGTAGAACAAAGAATTCCATTGTCAACAACTCCGGATAACATAAACCAGTTTTGACATTTTGAAATAATGGGTTTTGATCGTATCATCAAAGAATCTACGATCAGCTTCCTCACTTCCCAACCCTAGTGTATTTATTGATAATATTACACATGTTTACATATAACTACATAAATTATATAGATTATATCAAAGTAGGGTGAGGGGTCCAGTAGTTGGACACTCAAGCCGCTTTTCCTTCTAATAAGCTCTCTCAGAACAGAGGTCTGTCTAAAATCGCCCAGGTTTTTGTTTCAACGGTTCTATTGGAAAATAATGGCGAAAGAAATTTATTGATTGATGGAACAGGGGAATTTTAATTAAATTAATAAAAATTAAGGCATGGGTCTTATTTTCTTCAGTTAATATGTCACTAAGTGTTCCTCAAGGTGGGCTGTTATCACCATCTTCAACGAAGGCTTATTTCGGCAGATACATTCAAACCTTCTTCTTCCTCTTGGTGTTAGGCAAAAATATTTGCTATGTATTCATAGAATATATATTCATAAATATATCTCCGCGGTAAGATGGGTTCACGATACGATTTCTTCAAGAAATGAAGTGGAATATCGCAAATATTCGTGCTTGAAATGTTTTTCGCAATACGATCCCAATGTCTCTTGCCGCTTGAAATTGTTTTGAAGTTGGCGCGCTACTAGTCCAGTCATCTGGTGGTTTGGGCTTGCAAAAATTCCCAACTTTCCGTAAATTCGCTGGGTTGTTTCTACCCCCCCAGGGGTGCTACACCTCATTTTGCGGACAAATTAACCTTGTGCTAACTTCAGGGGGGCCGAAAAACCGCGATTTTTTCGGACTTTTTTCAGTTTTGCCGCTATAACTCGAAAACTACGCATCCTAGCGAGAAGACCACTCTTATGATCGGAATGTGAACATTTTTTTGTCTCCAAAATCAAAAATCCCACTCGCGTTTGGCGTTTTAGACCTTTCTGAACAATTTTGGTTCCGTGTCTGTGTCTGTCTGTCAGCAAATCCTTGTTACGGCAAAACTACACGAAGTTATAGTCCGATTTTGATGAAATTTTCAGGGATTGTTCGGTTCGATGTGCAGATGGTCCCCTATAAATTTCATGACCCCCGGATCAATAGTAGTCTCTGCGCATGCGCAAACGTGAATCCTTGCCACAAGCATAACTTTGGGAGTTCTTGGCCGATTTCGATGAAATTTTCAGGGATTTTTATAGTTTGTTCAATAGTTGAACATGCCTACCTTTATTTTCTCAAGTTATGCTCCTGCATAACAATAAATTTACCCTAATTCAATATTTATTTTACCTAATTGAACGAATTTTTTCTTTAGTCAATAATAATTTTCAATGATCTATACAGTCATGTTATGGATACGAGGAAGCTATGTGCCACACCCACTTGGCAGACGTTTTTTTTTTTTTTTTCGCTTTAGCCCCCCTCAATCAAATGAGGAACAAGGAAGCGTGACCAACCGATATACGCTGAAGTATTTCGCTTGAATTTATAATTTTATAAGTCTGTAAAGATTTGGAACACATGAAAATATTATACATTATTTCACTTCCTCTGGAATTTCGAGCGATAAATCATAATACCATCCGTCAAAAATCCCTTACAACGCGAAGCGAGCGGTTTCGGCGTGTACAATCATTCAAACTCACGCACGTGTGGCGTTAATGGTTTTACGAATAGCGGAATAAATCGGTTGATACCCGCATTTGCCGCCCTATACGTGATATTTCCTCAAAAGGCCTATCACGCTTTTCCGATTTCCCTCGAAAAGGCGGAGTTTTTCGGTTACCGAACGGCCGGTGGAATAACGAATATTGAAGAGGTTGTAATCATTTATACGTACAAAGGAGATTTAACTTGTATAACAAGGGTATGATGGGATGGACTAGTTGCCCCTTCCAAAGGGTGATGCGATTAGCCGCTATACTCAAATGATACCGCTGAAGATAGAAAGCTTTATGTTTATGCTCTGGTTTAGAAGTTTCAAGAAACGAGAAGGGGGAATTTTCCATATCTATCACACTCCAAAAAGCTTTCAAAAAGTGGTGGGAGATGGGGAGGGCTGAATTGGGGGGGGGGGGAAAGGCTCGCATTTGCCTGGACAGGAGTAAACTGTAGTTTTCAAGGAGTAATATTTAAAAGTGATGGCTTATTTTGCCTATGGGGGCATTGAATGAAGAAAGGGTGGTTAAGATTCAATATTACAGAGTGAGTGGTTCATCACCAAGCTCTGCTACCATATAATAAGGGTGTGTTGAAATGGGCTAGTATCCGTCTTCCAAGAACTAAGGCGATATGCCTGCCATACTCTGAGGACATCTTTGAGGGCAGATAACTTCAAGTTTATGCTCAGGGTAGCAGCTCGATGAAACGGGAACTTTCCAATCCATCGTGGCTGCTAACAGTTCAATGTGAGGATGCGGTTTTATTCCTGGCACGTTGATCGCACATTACTTTTTCTTACTGTTTGAAAAATCGGAGAAAATGCCTTCCGAGGCGGGATGTACAAATCGAAAATATTCTTTAAAGATTCCAAACGTTGCAATACTTTTCCGTTAATTGGATCCCGATCTGTAATGGCCCCTTCGCATGGCTGGAGAGAGTTCATCGCTCATTCCCTAGCCGGGTTAGCTAGTTTAGGTATAATTTAATAGTTATTAAAATAATTTCATAGTTAATATTAAACTTTAACAAAGGCTTCCTACTAATAAGGTTCGAATGGTGGTTTTGTCCTTCATAAAAATTTAAAAAGAAAAGCTTAACAGAGTTGGGGACCTACAGCACCCCCCCCCCCCCATGGGTGGGCCACTGTATAGAAGAAGCTGTTGACCCAATCTGGCGGTCGTTTTTCTTGCTTTCACTGCTCTTAGGCCTCGATGCTTATTTTACTAATAATGATGACATCCCCTAGCTAACCGAAGCTGTTGGGATGCATTGAAGCGCTTCGCTACCCCCGCGAAACCTTGATCCGGCGTATCACATAATTATCGTTCCCCGGGGACCCTACAGGCTGCGGTGTGTCAACACGACCTCGTCATCCAAGATACAACTTGGTATGGCAAAATGATATTCCAAAGGGAGCAACCATTCCCGATTGCCGCACCCCAACCAGCCACCAGTACGTGACTACATCATTGTTATCTCTGTTTCCCAAACAAGATCTGATTGCCGGCGCTTCTCGTTCCCATTGTTACCGGTTCCTCTTTTTTTCCCTTTAGTTGTGTGAACTGGAGTCTCAAGAGGGTTTCTTTTGCGGATAGTTTATGCTCACCTTCGTCGAAAAAGAACGTTTTCATCTGAGTACAACACTGAGGCAATCGCATCAATCAACACACTGTAAAGTGACGATAACATGAGAATCTCGTGACTTAAAACAAGTTTCTATCTCGAACCTATGGGCATTGGGTTTTCCTACTTGTGCCCTTCTCTGATGGCAATACGTTTGGAAGCAATTAATATCAACGTTTTCCGTCAAATTTCACTGAAATTTAAATTGGATCACTTTAGACTGTTATGGTAATGATTCACTGTCGTGACGAGATGAGAAATCGGAATTAGCAACTCGTTTATAAAGTTAATGCTTGGTATTTTGTTTGTGTTTCCCTTCCCATTGGGCTATTCCTGTTATTGGTTATTATGGCTAATTTGTGCCAAAAAAAAGGTGACTCACTGACGCTTGAATAGAGTTTTGAACCCTGAGGACGAGTTTGAGAAGGATGATGCAAATTTGCCGTATACGATAGATTAGAGAGAAAATAGTGACGATATTGATTTTGACGAAGACGCACTGGTATTTCTTTTTCGCAAATCCCTTCCTTTCCCCCTCACGACTAAATGATACGTAAGAAATATATATACCACACTATAACAACATTATCTAACGAACTATGAACATAAACATTACTATCAATAAAAACAGAAGAGACGTAGTAGAACTGAGCCACTATCAACATCAAGCGACGCTTTGTCATTACACAGCTTCAATGACTTGCCGTGACAGTTCAAAAATCAAAAAAATTAATACTTTAGCTTATTTTGGAGTGACGTTTGATTCTCGAATGAAATGAACCCACCACATTCAAAGTTTTTGTCAAAAGTTAAGAAAATGTTCCTGTACCTTGTATAGAATTTCTATCAGAAGAACCAAAGATCAGTATTTATCAGGCGCTGTTTGAGTCAATTTTACAGTATGCCATTGTAATATGTGGAACCACTTCCAAGTGCTATTTAAGATATACGGTATAGTAGTCGGAATGAGTAGGGCAGGGGTATGACAATTTACAAATTGATCATAATAAAGGTCATACAGGCAAAGGGGAAACGCGGGTGAATGGGGGGGGGGGGGGCAGGACTGATAATTATGAGAAATTAGAAGTGGGAGTAATCACGCTCAGGCTAAAATATGAGGTGATGGAATCATATAGTTGCCCCTTCCATTGAGGTGGATGCGGTAATGAAGCTCCACCACGCTCAGAGGATGTGTCAGACGCTTGAAAACGTTTGATTCATCTTCCAAGGCGACGGATTCTAAAATCGGGAAGGGCCAACAAACCATATCCATCACAACCTCTGGAAACCACTTTCGTGAAATGAACCCTTTTACATCAAAGAAAGGTGTGTACGGGTTCTGCTAATTAGAGTCGACACAAGAACGATTGCACGGTTACGGTCTAACCCTGAATTGTGTGAAGCTTACCTAATCAAAATACGTATCGTTCATTCCCCCATCTGTGACTACTGCGGTGGTGAAGATGCGGCACTAGAGTCACCAAAATACACTTCAGATCGAAATACGATGTTTAATGTAATACACCAGCACCTGTGGTTTCCAACCAACTATGACCAAATATTAAATTCTACATCCATGCCCGTTTACAAGAAGTAAATTCAAAAATTCAATTTTTGTTTTTTCAACACTACACTGTTATACGTAGCTTATTTTTGAAATGCCTCTTGTTGTAATTTTTTTTTTTTTTTTTTTTTTTTTTTCAATAAAATACATCATGCCTTCCGGTTGATGCCATTTTGAGAAGAAAAAACGAAGCAAATTCTTTCACTGGGGTTTATTATTCAATTTTATTCATTTGGCTTGCATTAATGATTTGAATTTCTACTAAGCTTTGGAGTGTGCGTGTTTCACAGGTGATAGAGCGATTATTGAATTTCAGGAGATATGCATAGAGCATTTAAATCGGTTCTCAACCAAAATACTTATTTCGATTGATCAGTTGATCATATTTGTGTGCCTCCTGAAATTCGATAATCGCTCTATCACCTGTGAAACAAGCACACTCCAAAGCTTAGTAGAAATTCAAATCATGAATGCAAGCCAAATGAATAAAATTGTATAATAAACCCCAGTGAAAGAATTTGCAGTGTTTTAATTATCAGAATGCTTCAAACCGTGTGTCGGCTATAAACCCTTTTAGGAGTTCACTCCAATATCCACATTCACTACATCACTAGGTTACTGCGATCAAAAAAAAAAAAAAAACGCTGTCGTTTTTGTTTTGATCGCAGTAACCTAGTGATGTAGTGAATGTGGATGCAAATGTTGGCACCATAAATCGGGCCATCAATCGGGAATGGTTGGAGCTACGGACCTGGGGAGGGGCTTATTCGATTCCTCATGGAAAGTTCTTCCAAAATAGTCAAATTTAGGCCGCCTTGACTTTTTTTGAGGTTTTTAGGGATTCTACAAAACTTGGACAATCCTTAAAGGAAAAAAAAATTGAAAGAAAAATTGTTATTGCAGATTCGGATTCTACACCCTTTGAAACATAAACCATAAAATTTTCAGAGGGGGTTAGAATTTTTTTTTTTTTTTTTTTTTTTTTTTTCAAGAGCGATTACAATGGTTTATTATTGAATAATAAACCAAAAAGCTTGAAATCGACGTTTCCTGGTAACGCTGTATGTTTGGTGATAACGGTGTAATCATTGATTATATTTAATCAATATCAACATTTCTGGTTCCGTGAAACAATAATCTACTTTAACCATGGTTAGAGATTGTTTGTGAAACCGGCCTTTAGATCCTTCTTATCAACTTTCATTCTCATATCAATTTCAGTTAGGTTTTAACGTTATGTAGGAGAAGTATTGGATTCTGCCTCTGTTGTTACTACTTTTTCTCCTAAGGTTTGGCTTTGGTTGGAGTCACATAGCTGCCAGACACAATAACCCGAGACCCTCACATGTCTCCCCAGTCCTTTTATGCGCGATATACAAAGTAGTTTTCCTTTCAGCGCCTCCTCCGCTGGAAAGGTTGGCGAAAAGGCGTCAAATTACGGCGGATTTCAGCCGATCAACGACGAAAGAAGACGGTTTTCTCCTTCAGTCGCATAAGCGTCGGCTGTGAATATAGCGATAACGTTTTAATATCTGCTCAAATCCGAAAGAATGCATCTTCTTGAGTTATCTATGTTTGTGAGGAAGCCTGAATATCCAGGGATATATGTATGTCATAGCTATGGAGAAACTCAGGTACAGTTGTCCCCGCTTTATGTGGTTATGGATAATGACATAACTCGTTGTTTTGTAATAAAAACTGATCGGACGTATCTCACAACGTAGGTTCTTACTCGCAAATTGAGATTACAGTTCGTCGTATCATAATAACTACTGCCGTTGATTATGTCCTCCCCACTTCGAATGTCCCCATGGAAGATGAATACGACTGTTTCGGGACCATCACCTGCAAATCCTGACCATCAATCGGACGAGGATGACTGTGACCGTGAAAAACCTGAACTCCTACCTAACAAAAGCGAAATGATTAGTGCCTTAGTCAATACGAGAATTTCGTCAGTTATTCTGTCCGATGTTTGGCTTTTTTCACCGTCGTGGATTTATTCTTACTAGCGACCCACTTTTGAGGAAGCCTTGCTTACAACCAGGAAACAATCGGACCTAATAAACTGGGAAATTTTTGATTGGAAAGTTTGAGTCTTTTCAAGTGGAATTGAAGGAATGGGAGAATAGTTCATAGTACCGTGGGTAATATGCAGTCTACCTCACACCCCGACTACTCACAGTGCTGAAAAACGATGCAAATTCTTTCACTGGGGTTTATTGTCCAATTGGCTTGCGTTCATGATTTGAATTTATACTAAGCTTTGGAGTGTGCATGTTTCACAGGTGATAGAGCGATTATTGAATTTCAAGAGATATGCATAGAGCACGTAAATCTGTTCTCAACCAAAATACCTGTTTGGATTGATCAGTTGATCATATTTGTGTGCCTCCTGAAATTCAATAATCGCTCTATCACCTGTGAAACACGCACACTCCAAAGCTTAGTATAAATTCAAATCATGAACGCAAGCCAATTGAATAATAAACCCCAGTGAAAGAATTTGCAGCGTTTTTTATGGTTATCAGAATGCTTCAACCCGTGTATCGGCTACAAAGCCTTTTAGGAGTTCACTCCAGTATCCACATTACTACATCACTACGTCACTAGGTTACTGATATCAACACAAAAACAATAATAAACCAAAATAACGCGAATGTTGGCACCATAATTCGGGCCATATATCGGGAATAGTTTGACCTATGGACCTGGGGAAGGGCTCATTCGATTCCTCGTGGAATGTTCTTCAAAGAGTACAAATTTAGGTCGCCTTGACTTTTTTTGGGGTTTTTAGGGATTTTACAAAACTTTGACAACCCTTAAAGGGCACTTTAAATTAAGTGAGAGAGCTGGCTCAAGGATTGGGGCGTCGTCGGACCAAGATGAATTTTTCCTGAAAATTTCAGATCTTTTGCTCCAGCCGTTTGGGAGAAATCGTGCGTACGGCGTATGGACGGAAAATTTTTTATTGCAGATTCGTATTCTACACCCTTTGAAACGTAAACCATGAAATTTTCAGGGGGGGGGTTAGAATTTTTTTTTTTTTTTCCAGAGCGATTACAATGGTTTATTATTCAATAATAAACCAAAATGAAGAAACTTACACATTGGCTAAAATCTCGTCATTGTACAGAACGGCTATTACATAGAATCCCAGCGTTGTTCAAATTGACAAATATATATTTGAGTTGCTAGTAGACCCAGGACGATCGAACGTTTCCGGCCAACGTCCTTTCGATCTCCTCTTAACATGGCCCATTGCTTAACACTGGCAGATTTGGGGTGTTCAGTAGTGATAGAAGAGGATAGTTCTCCCGTCCATTTCTTGAAACTCCAGCCCCGAATATAAACTTGACGCTTTTTACCTTCAAAAGGAAATCGTTGGAAGTTGCAGGCACAAAGCCTCAAGGCGGCGACAATCTCCTGAAAGACAATCTCACACAGGCGTCCTCTCCAGGAGCGACATGAAAAGTCTCACCTTTGTGTACGGAACTCGCAAGCTATCATTTCTTTTGTATTCGCCTAGCAGTGTGATAGTACAGTTGCCGTCTGGGATGATTGGATGACTCTGTTATCTCAATAAAATTATGGTCTCTTCTCTTGTTCTTTTATCTGTGCAGCCCACGGCGATCTCAGTTTTCAAAACATTCTTACGGATTAATTTCAATTATTTCGACTTTATTTTTTCATGAGAAGTTGCAACCAAATGATGCCCTATTTAATCGAGACACCAACGACATGTGTGGAAGTGGATGGGGTTATATTTAATTTCGTTTATGGTTTATGAATGTTGTCATTGGACTTGTGATGGATAAGGGTTGAAGAAGGAAAGGATAGGATTTTTCGAACATAGATGCATTCCTGCGTGATTGTTGCAGTTTTATCAGCTTGAGAGGGACAACTAGTCCATTCCATCACCTCCGCGTTATAATCGTCGGTACTTTCCCGGATTCATCGTAATAACCGAACTTGTTAACGTTCCATATCCATGTGCAACGAATAGTTAGTGGGAAGTTGGATGTACCTAACCGCTTCCCTCACCAGGGTTATCGTGGAACGTCTGTTGGGGTTTCAAAGGAAAAGTTGACGACAAATGAATCCCCTCTGATTCAAACCGAACTCGTGGTGGAGTTTTGTGGAGTTTCGCCACTTCTCCCCATCAAACGGACGATTTCAAAGAACATTCTAAACACACGCTCACAGTGTAAATCTCAATGGGAGGTCCTCGTTTTAAATAACGCTGCAAATGACTACCCAAAGGTTTATTATTTCTGTATTCGATAGCTGTCAACCTCGATCTACGTCAATTAACCTCGGCGGCTCCATACCTTGTAATTCCATTCAATGTGCCTTTAAAAGAGCATTTAAAGAGACCGCAGATCGAGTAGGAAATTAGCCGCAAGACCCACTCAGCTGATCAGTGGGTGATTCTCAAACTACGGGCAAATTCGTGTAAATGGCGCGCTGTGCCGTTTATAGTTGTCTGACTTTCAACTTTTTCCCCTTTACGGCATACATTTATTGAGTACTACATTGTCCAATAGAAAAACCTAGAAAGCTAATATAATTTCTATGTTTTTAGGGTTGAAAAACCCTGAATCGTCATTGTCATTGATTCATTTATGGGCTGTCTTGACCACGGTTGACAAGTAGAGGATTACCCCCCTAGATTTAGGTTTTTTTTTTTTTTTTTTTTTAAAGGGCTTTTAGTGGTAAGAAATATTTAGGGTTTTTTGTAAAGGTTAATTTTTCCTTGTCAGGAGCAATTTAGGGATTTTATTGGAACTTAGGGTTTTTGTATCCCTTGGCCATCAACCGATGATATCAACCCATTTGAAATGCGCCTTAACAAGTTTAGCGTGGTTGCGAAGGTCGGGGAAAACGGCTTGAAACCACAACCAACCACCTGTTCTGTTAAGATCGTTATGAAGCATTTTGTTACAATAACAAAGACATAATAACAGGTTGCCGGTTAATGGACTCCCTTGTATAAAAGAAAGGTTTTCCGAGGTTTGCACTCATTCAGGGATTTTCAGGGGTTCTCAAAATCGATTTAGGAGGGTATCTAAGTTTTTTATTCACGGATCAGGGGGTTTTATGAAAAAAAGGTTGGCAACGTTGGTCTTATGCATGTCACACAAAGCTTAATAAATTAAACAAAAAACCTTTTTAAGAAAGCTTTTACTTAAATGCCCTAAAAAGAAGGAAATAAACGTTTACCTACAAATTCTAACTGTCTACTTATAGCCACAATACACAATTCATAAAATCATAAAAGCTTGTCCCGAGGTTTAGGCTTGTGTAAATTACTAGTTCCTACGTACCTATTTCAGTGATCAATTTATTCCGATAAGTTTATTTTTTTATTTCAGTTTAATTAGTTAAATACGTACAGATACCTATCTAGTACCTACTTACGCAAACGTCGCGACAAGCTTTTATGATTTTATGAATTTTGTATTTAGGTATAAGTAAACATTTGAAATTTGCAAGTAAAAATGTATTTCCTTCTTTTTAAGGCATTTCAATATAAGCTTCTTAAAAGGTTTTTTTTTTTTTTTTTTTTTTTTTGATTTATTTATTACCTATTTTTTAGACATCGCTAGCTACGTTACAGATTTTAACTGTCAACTAATAGCCTATATTTATGGTCTCTACACCAAATTTCAGGGGGATTCCGAAAAGAGCTTGTTCTTTTTTAACATGCATTTTTTCTCAACTTCAACTTCCTCTCAACAAGCCCTCTCATTTGAAATCAATATTCAACAAGCCCTTGTAAAATTCATTAAAATCACTATTCCACCATCTTTGATGTTCCGCCATATTGGATTTAGAATGACGTCACACAACTAATCGTGTATTGTCATCCAATCTAAACGTGCATACAAAATTTCAGCTCAATCGGTTGAGAGTATCTGCTTCAAAATCGGGTCGCAAGATTCCACCCGAATCTTCCTTACATACGTCAATACTTTCAGTTTACCCACAAGGTTTGACGAAAAGTGATCCCTAGACTCAATCTTAGCTATACCTGATTTGTGATTTTTATCCGAGTTTTATTTTCTTTTGTTCAGTAATTACGGAGCAAAGCTTCTGTCGGCGTTCACGGACGGACGGAATTTTTGTGTTCGAGTTTTAGATTCCAATCATCTTGAAATATGTAATAAAGGGTAGGAGGGGGGGGTTAATATATTTTTTTTGGTCGAAATTATAAAGGATCATTATCAAAAGTAATGAAACTAAATTAAGAAATCATTTAACTCTCCCCCCTGTGGTTTTTCCGTGAAGTAGGAATTTCGATTCTCGACCGCGACCCTTCTCAGCTCCCCTGGGAATGTGAGGTTCTCCTAGATTTTCCAGGTGGATATTTGCGGAGCCCGTGAGGGCTCAGAAACCGCAGGAATGACGATAATGAACTCGATGGAACTGACCGCTGGAATCCATAATCTGTAATAGAAAGTTTATAGCGGATATTCGACGAAACCGCCAATCTGGTTATAATACTTCACTTAAACGGGCGGTCCTTTATACTTCTCTCTTAAATACGAATTTTCTTCAAGAGTACTCCCATGGAAAATAGGTAGATACTAGACTCGAATATTTGTTCAACCGTTATCAGATATTTCAGTTGCTGGGTGATTCTCGAACAAATCGGCAACAAAAGGCAAATTCGTGTAAATGGTACGATGTGCCATGTTTATAATCACACAAAAATTCTCGCGTCTTTAGTTACATCTGAAGAGCAGCTGTCAATGGTTTTTCAACCCCTGCTTCAAGTTTTTAATGTCCTAACACTACACTTTATTCAGGTCACTTTAGGATCATTGTCATGGGCCGAAAATAATGTGTTCCTGAGAGAACGCAACGGGGATTTTCAATGAAGTTCTTGTTTTGACGGTAGCACTGACTTACAAGCAAGCGAGTACACATTTGAGTCACCTTAAACGGTAGGTAGTGTGTTTTCTGATCGTGCGAGACGTCTGAAAACAGTTTAGTATTTTTATTTACTGCCATTTTATTTATGTCCCCAGTTGCTCACCTATTATGTTTGATCCCAATATTTCCTTTCTGTCCACTTATTCTCTTGGAATTCCGTATCACTTTGAATTTTTTAAAACCACCAAAAGTTCCGTAGTATTGGAAGAATCTCTGTTGAAAGGCCAAATCGTCATTGTCATGTAGGAGAAAAAATACCAAAATTGTCAATGTCGTGGCCGAAACCGCCACATCATTGTAATGATTTCTGTCAAATTTGAATTTTGCTTTGAATAAAGGGATGTCTTAAATGACAGGGCATCAGAAAGTCATCCAGGGAGGCCAATTAAGTGATAAACATCCAAAAACCTAGCAAAAGAAACACGTAAATTTTTAGAATTTCAGGACCTGAAAATTTCCCGTAGTTGGAGAATCACCCTGCTAATCATCTGATGTCTTATTTCGCTGAACTAATTAAACTAATCCCAACCTCATCAACCTTTCTTCCTGTGATGAAGTGTGTCCCTCACTGCCAATAGGCTTTCTATTGTTGAAAGAATTGTCAAAATCGGTTTAGGAGATCCATCGATTACCCCAGACAATCTCACAAACCTTACCTCCTTAAAATATTAGTATACGAACTCGTACAGTTCATCAATCATAAAACACCCGTTATCATGGTATTATCATTGATTTTCGAAATTTTCCCAATTTGTTATCTTTTGTAATAATTTATCAAAACTATAAAAAAGTTGTGATGGACTGGATTAGTTGCCCCTTCGTAGGTCTGGTGCTACAAACCGCAACACTCACATGATACCCCTGAAACTAAAATGCTTCAAGTTTATGTTTAGGCTGAGATGTTTCAAGAACTCGTATCCATCACAGGACTCTTCTATGCCCGTAAAAATCATCAATGCTGATTGAGGTGTAACCTCCACGTGTGTGTTAACGATATGTCTAACTATTGACTATACACTTCACCTGGTTTTGATTTCAATTCTCAGAGGTCATGCGGGTTGGGTTCCGGTTAGTACTTTATGAATTTCATGAGTCAATGAGGGGCATATGCCCTGCCGTTATCATCAGATTCCGATATACTTTCAAGCAATTTGTACCATTTGAAATGAAATTACAATTCGTGTTACAAGCATGATTTATCCATTATGAATAATACTACGATATTGATTTCTCTTCGCACAATGCTCCACCATCGCTTTTTACCAAAACTTTTGTTGTTTATTAACGGACGACCGAAAGAAGGCGATAAAATTTAGCATTCCGCTTAGCGCTTGGCGCATAATCGTATTTAATCTTTCGAAAACAGCCGGGACTTTTCCATGACAGTGGAAACAGTAATGAGGATATAATGTGAGATCCGAATGAAGGGTCAAAGGTCACGGATTAAATTTGGGTTTCCCTTGTTGTAATGGGATATTCTTTTACGGAAATTGGTAGACACCAAACTTGTAGCAAGAGCAAAAACTAATTATAATTGTTGGGGCTACAACAATTAGTTCTACCAATATAATAATACAGAAATGGGATTGTATTTCATCTATTGATTTATTTCTAATAATACAATTTTTATGGAGCAAAGAGTGGTGTAACCCATTATTTTATTTCAATTTTTAAGAAACGCTGCATATTCTTTCACTGCGGTTTATTATTCAATTGGCTTGGGTTCATGATTTGAATTTCTACTAAGCTTTGGAGTATGCGTGTTTCACAGGTGATAGAGCGATTATTAAATTTCAGGAGGCACACAAATATGATCAACTGATCAATGAAAATAGGTATTTAGGTTGAGAACCGATTTATGTGCTCTATGCATATCTCCTGAAATTCAATAATTGCTCTATCACCTGTGAAACACGCACACTCCAAAGCTTAGTAGAAATTCAAATCATGAACGCAAGCCAATTGAATAATAAACCCCAGTGAAAGAATTCGCACCGTTTTTTTTAATGGTTATCAGAACCCGTGTACCGGCTACAAAGCCTTTTAGGAGTTCACTCCAGTATCCACATTACTACATCACTAGGTTACTGCGATGAAAACATTAACAATCATAAACCAAAAAAACGCATTTGTTGGCACCATAAATCGGGCCGTATATCGGGAATGGTTTGAGCTACGAACCTGGGGAAGGGCTCATTTGATTCCTCATGGAAAGTTCTTCAAAAGGAGTCCAAATTTAGGCCGCTTGGACTTTTTTTGAGGTTTTTTGGGATTTTACGAATCCCTGAAAAACCTTAAAGGGTACTTTAAATTAAGTGAGAGTGCTGGCTAAAGAACTGGGGCGTTGTCGGAGCAATATTGATTTTTCCTGAAAATTTCAGATTTTTTGCTCCAGCCGTTCGGGAGAAATCGTGCGTGCGGTGGACGGACGGAAAATTTCTTATTGCAGATTCGGATTCTACAAACCCTTTGACAAGGTAAACCATGAAATTGAATAATAAAAACCAAAATCTAGGTTTTCCTTGAAAAAAAGAAGCGTTTATCGGCGAATGAGCTTAACGTGTTTTACTGCTAAGAGTGATAATCCAAAAAACTCATAACATCGAGCATAAAAATAAGGTATGGGTGAAGAAGATACTAAACGTTAATTGAGATCAAAGAAATGGAACATCTTCTAACATGTGATGGGTCTTGCTATCATAAACAGCTGGATAGTGTACAACAGGCTGATGATGAAAAAGGATGAAAACCATTACGCAAGAAGAGTTTATACAAGTGAGTCCAGAAATAGGTCAAAAGCGTATTACGAGTAGAAGAACCGGTGCACCTAACCAATCTGCTTGGTGCTCCAATTTCATTGGGATGAACATATTGAGAGAACCCATGATATGAGCCAGTAGAGAAGTGGAACCGTATGCATCTCAATTATGCGGGCCCATATGAAGGGCTACCATAGTGTCAAACGTATGGGCGAAGCTAATGGGTTGAAGTGTGGATGAGTTATGCTTTACATCTGGGGTCATTATTGGTCTATTGAAAGATAATTTTGCGTTTCATGGTTTTCCGAAATATATCATACGAGGCAATGCAATGATATTTGGTTAGTGCAGTGTTCAAGAAATACTGCGTTCTTCCTCAATTTTTCAATATCTGTTTTCTCCGGACCATCGAGCCACCAATGGCTTGGCAGATCGCAGTGTAAAAATTTTCAAACAGCGGACGAGCTCAATCGCCGACGAGCCAGGGACGTATTGACTGAGAAAAGGCAAACGATCGTCATCGTTACCCCAATCCCTGTTCGCAATCATTGCATGGGGGAGAGGGTTCGATCTAAAGGGTACATTCTAAACCGTTAGATATGGCAGTTTGGATACATCAAGCAGGAGCTGGACTCGCGTCGTAATATTGTTCGGACGGATTGTGCCCGTTGTTTTAAAAGGCACACTAAGCAGATTGTGTCTACACAAGAATTCGCACACTGTTGTGAGGAATACAGATGAGAAAATCCAACACCGCAGAGCGATTTTTGATCTACATAGAACAATGAAGATCAGTCATGATTTCCAACAGCGATTTTGCCACTAGACAACCTGGAAAGATGGTTCTGAAACGCTACTTGAAAAACCACGTGAGGTGTTCTTGTGAGCTTGTTGTCTGGGTAGCTATTCGTTCTAAGCAATTTATATTTAAAGTAGATCTCACCAAATAAAGGATCTTTAGCTAATTAATACATAGTCAACAGTGGTAGCCAAAATCCAATAGCAATATACGACTAAGTATCGTGGTATGTACCGATCAGCGTACCTCGGAGTGGGAAATTCATCGTTTTCCAAACATTCCCCAAAACTATTTAACCTCAATCGAACCCCGAACTCTTGACCTCAAACTCACAGCATCAGTGTTGTTCATGTTCATTGAAATTCTTTCTTCAATTAGTCACAATTAATGTGTTATAAACACATAACAGTTGTTGATTGTAAATTGGGCTTACTCGTATATAAATAAATTAATTAAATTATTAATTCAGAGTTTCGCATTCACGACAAATCCATTGAAATTCTACTTTACCGATCACTAACAGCTGCTGGCTGCCCCAAGTCAAGTCTTGTAGGAGCTCCATGCCTAGTAGGAAAAAATGAGCGTCTCGATTTCCATTTCTGAGTGGTTCAAAGACCGTAGTTCCGGATCGTTAATTCCTCCGCCAAGGGGAAGGGAAATATATCAATTATTCCGAGGCCGTCCTCCATTCGGGTCCCCTTTTACCAGGCTATGAATTGTGTCAGCAAGAGTTTCCCCGTATCCATGAAGTCGTAAGGCACAGATGCTGGCGTATTTGGAGCTAAACGGTCAGAAGGCTTCGCCTTCAGTCATAAATACGGTTGCCTGTTACCGACGTTATATTTCTGTTGTGACGGATGCACTACCGATTTCGTAGGAAATTCAGTTGTAGATGCCGGAGAAATTCATGTTCGATGGATAACTACAAACGGTGTCCCATACTATCCATCTACCCCACTTGTTATGAAAAATTCCGTTATTTTGCTACCGATGCCTAGGGATGGGTATCGATACCCGATATTTCAAAACATCGATGTTTTACCGTTACCCTCCGATAATATCAAGTATAATACTTCAATTACGATATTTCGAGATATCGGCAAATTTTTTCTTACTAGCTTGAAATTGGTTTCAATATTTTTCTTGGGTTAATTTTCTTACTAGTCAATAAGCTCACCAACCAACCAATGTTTAGACACTTGTAATAGAATCTGGAATGTAAAAGAATAGTGGCTTTAGTACTAGAAGGAAAACAGGGAAAGAAGAAGTAGGAAGGCAGCACTAGGAGGCTATATTACCGCTATGGTTTTTTTTTTTTTTTTTTTTTTTTTTTGAGTACCTCATGAGCTCTGAGCAGGTTCCCCGCATCTGTTAAGGCCTACCAACTAAAACCACCACTCCAAGTCTCCTTTTGGAGAACTGTTTTGGAACCACTTGCAAGCATTACTTCAGAACAGTTTCAAAAAATCAAAACAAAGATTATCTTCCCAATTCTGTTCTGTTTGAGTAGATACGAAATTATCTCCTTTTTCCATCAAGTTCATTGATTCCAATTGAAAAATTGACACTTCCCATTTTGTGCACACAAAAAAAGTGTGGTAAACGATCCTCCCATCCACTGTCGCACAGCACACAGGTCGATCTCTATTTCGGCATAAAAAGGCCCTGTAATATCCATGTCCGCTATGGTACCCACTGTTACTGTTACCTTACCTCTCGCAGGTTCAAAAAATCAAAACAAAGATTATCTTCTGTTCTGTTTGAGTAGATACGATTAGGTTTTTTGCAGTTCAATTTTGAAAAATTTATGTTGGAAACGATACTCGATATTTATAAATATCAATACTTTGCTTGACCGATATTTGGAGTATCGATACCAACCTTCCGATTCAGTATCGGTACAAAATATCGATACTTGTTCGACGATACCCATCCCTACCGATGGCAGGTTAGCATTATGTTGAGGTGTAGATGAATGCGGAAACTCTTTGGTGGGGGACCCTAGTTTTAAGCGCTTGAGTTGGATACATAACTAGCTCCTCTTTCCCGTTTCCTAAAACTGCAAAGCCTGAACATACACTTCAACCTTTCAAGCTTCAGGGGTATCCTCCGGGTGTTGCTGCATATCGTCTCAGCCCTTTGAAGGGGCAAATAGTCCTTTCATCATCTCCTTGTTATATCTACACTTTTGCTTGTTGAAATCCAGTTGTCTTGTCAGATTACCCTGATATTGTTGGGGTTAAAATCGAAAAGATTCAACCCCTAATCGAGGAATGCAAGGATTTATTAATCATTCGCTTCTTATAGCCCAAAAGATTGAAAATCTTTGATTATTCAGCGCTGGACATTCAAATCAAAGACTATAGGGACAAAGGAAGCTCTGCCATCTGTTTCGTATGTCCAAAAAGTGCTAGTGTAGAATGACTGGACACTTTGGAATGTGAATTTTGGTAATAAATTTTTTGTTGATTTTGTCCTAATTAATTATTGTTCAATATACTAAAGCTTAAATTGTACTCTATTTAATGGTGCAGTTAGTTAACCTGTTGTTAACCTCAAACACTTTTAAAGGTCATGTTGTCATTTGTTGCAGTGTGTTGTACCTTGGGACTAATTTGAGGTTGTACCTTGGGACTTTGTATATGAGATCCAGTATTTGGTTAAGACAGGAACAAACACGTTCATCTCAAGAAATGAGACCATATATGAAATAGGAGAAGAAGAGATCATTTGTAAACTGCCTCCGCCCATAGCTGCTGCGTCAACAGAACTCACTTAAATTCCCTGTGAACTTTAATGGTTACGACATGCCATTGGACTAATCTAGTAGATTTATTTGTATTAATCTGACATATAAAGTTTGCTGTAATGGTTTTATATTTTTATTTTAATTATAAGATTTATGTATCCAAAATAATTTTCTTGATAAGTAATAGGTTTTAAAGTGTTAGTAGATTTTTAAAAGGTAAGCTACCTACTACTTTCATTTTTTACCCAAGTAAAATAAAATTTTACAAATTGTCCCAAGGTACAACACCTTCCCCTATATGTTTCGTAGGTCTCACACAACACTGCATAGGATTGAACTTCATGGAACTCCTTTGCGGTGTAGAGGAAATTTCGGGTGAGCGAAGTCGGTTAAGAGGCAAACCATGTTTTTAGCTCTCTTCCATTTTTGTTGTGTATCCTTTCAATAAGTTATGTGACGGATTCACCTATTTACCAAGTGTTTACTGTGGACAACACTTTCAACGTTGGACTATGTCTTTATAGTTCGATGGTTGATCCACGTGTTGAAGGTAGGTTTTGATAACCCAATTGCTGACTGATGCCCTAAAATCAGTTTTCTAGATACTCAAGTTCAAAATGTCCTTTTAGTTTAGGTGTTTCAGAACTTCCACATCAATTGTATGCTTCTCCCCGTCTGAAATCTGTCTGCCTGTCTATCTGAGGTAAATCATTGCCACGCCCAACATTGACCGACAATACCAATGATCGTATTCGTACCCTATTGTGTCAGTCCACTTCATAAGAAATAGTGAAGGGTAACTCTTCGGTGGATCATTAGAAGAATACGCTCAAGCTCAAAGGTGAATTTCTTTGAATATTTATTTCTCTTGAAGTCCAACTTCTTTAAAAATTGGGAAGTAGTTGTGGACACGTTCGATTCTTGGATTTTGATGAAATATTTTGTGTTGTGTTGTGCTCTGCCCTTGAGGTGGTGAAAATGTCTTTTGATCCAAAATTGGAAATTTCACCTGAATTTGATGATTTAGGTTGTCCTGACCTATGACTATTTTACAGCTATAACATGTTTTGCTCATGTTTTGTCTTTCAGTTTGGTGCCTACCAGTTTTAGTGTAAGTCTGAATGTCTGCTAATTTATCTATATCTATCGACCACTCGGTTTGTCTATGGGCTGTTAGGGCTGAATGAGCCACCGTGTGTCTCAGTCTGTCCCCTGGACTACCTCCCAGTCTGCCTGGTCGATTTATAGGTCTGTCATCAAGTCTACCATTCTTTCAACAGATCTGTCTATACAATTCTCTATTGGTCTGCCTATCGATTTTTGTCAACCATTAGGTATGCATATCTGGTCAGCCAACCATTCTGACATATATTCTGTATGCTGTCGGTGTGTCTGCCAACCAGTTTGCCGTTGTTTGAGCTGTCCTATATACCATACTTCCTGACGGTTTATCAACCAGAATATCCATCAGTCTGTTATATGTCTATTAGCCAGTGTGTTTGCCGTTTTATATGTCGATATGTCGTCAGTTCGGTCTACCATTCAGATCTATTGCCGTCCGCTCTCTAGCCCAGAAGGAAAGACCCGTTGTGGATGAGAACATGACTGAACATGGCAAACATTTCCTTATAAGCTACAACGATCGAAACAGCTGATATATTTACAACGTTATTTCCTTTTCAAGAAATCACGTTTACTCCTCATGCCAATAGACGTAGGCATTCTTGGGTCATGTAATGAATTCTCAATTGATGAAATCTTCGCATAAACCCTCAGTAAAAATTGAGTTTGATGGAATCGTAGTGAGTCACTTATTCGTTTTCATTGCATTTGAAAAAAATCGAATTAAATCTTCAGTAGATTGCGAAAAAATTAAAGGATAGTGGTGAAGTGTTCCAGGAAATTAATCTAAAGAGCTCTCTTATCTGCATAGAGTTCCCATTTAAAAGAAAATTATGAATATTTGTATAGCATTTCCACCGTTTTATTCGTGATTTTGCCTTATTCCAGAGCCTTTTCCTCGTACTAAATAATAATGTATTCCCGATAAATGACTGCAATAGGGTTTTCTTTCGACGTCCGGCCATCGACGTCATATTCAGAAAACACCCCTGCAAACTGGGAAAATCGTATGATCGGTTCAAAACACTCCCCTGCATACGGGAATAAAATAGAAGCGGACGGGTATTTGTATGTTAATAACCACTCAATATGCCGTACACCACTTTTCCGGAGATCGTCCCTATTGAAGAGGGAGAGCTTTCCCTCTGAGTGCATTGTCACCACTGAGAGGGTCGTCCGGGGAGGACGGACAATGGAAATCAAATTCAGATTCATTTTCATGGTAATCTGCGATGGCCATGAGGTTCACCGGTAAGCCAATTACAATGGATTTCAAATTACAATCAATTACAGTCAACTCGTCCGATTTCGGTTCATGAGGGAATTGAATATATGAAGGCGCGTTTAATATATACCATTGAGTGAAATTTCATCGGATAATACATCGGATAACAGGACGTTATAGAGGGTGTAACGCGAGTCGTGCCCGACCGCTCTTCTACGTATTCTACGACCTATTTCCGACCAAAAGTGCTTTTAGAGTTTTGGTTTATTATTCAATAATAAACCATTGTAATCGCCCTTGAAAAAAAAAATGTTAACCCCCCTGAAAATTTCATGGTTTACGTTTCAAAGGGTGTAGGAAATTTCAGGCAAAAAAAAATTTTCAATATTGGTCCGACAACGCCCCAATTCTTTAGCCAGCACTCTCACTTAATTTAAAGTGCCCTTTAAGGGTTGTCGAAGGTTGTCAGGATCGAGCAGGCTGCAAAAATGTCGTTGTGGAAGCCAGAGCCCTTCATGGGCTGTAGCGCCGAGAAGTAAGTTAGAAATTTAAACTCCAAGTTGTACGAGGTCAGGATTGTGCCGAGGGCCCACCTGATTCAAAAAGCACGAAGATTCTCGAGAGTGCAGACGATATGTATGATGTTCGAAGAAATCATAGACAGCTCATTATTATTTATATATATAGATTGTATTTATTATATAAATACTACATTAGAGACTAGAGAAACGAACAAAATTACAAAGCGTTTGTAGAACACGAAATTTCAAAATTTTGACAAAATTTACTTTTTGGACACATTTTTGTGCCTTAATTTTTTCTTTGAAAAAATGGTTAGGCCTGAAATAGACGGCTAATTCAACTGTCTTCCTAACGGTATCCTCATTTTTTTTCGGACGAATTGAAGAAGATACCGCAATTTTAGTGATGTACCTAAGGATGAAAACATGAAAAAAATCTTAGCTATGAAATCCTAAATGAAGCCTCTACCAAAAAAAAAACTTGAATAGATTGCAGAACACGTAAAAGAGCAATCGAACGCGACTTGCATTACACCCTGTGTAAAACTCCTCGAATGACCCTGTGAACGTGTTCGTTCGAAGCTATTTCATACGTAGCCCGAACCAAAGAAACCAGAGAACTGGAATTCCTCATATATGGATCATCATGTCCCGCACGATACTGTTCGTGAAATTTCTTGAAAGAAAAAACGCTGCAAATTCTTTCAACGGGGTTTATTATTCAATGATTCATGATTTGAATTTCTACTAAGCTTTGGAGTGTGCGTGGTTCACAGGTGATGGAGCGATTATTGAGTTTCAGGAGATATGCATAGAGCACTCAAATCGGTTCTCAACCAAAATACCTATTTGGATTGATCAGTTGACCATATTTGTGTGCCTCCTGAAATTAGTGGAAATTCAAATCATGAATCACTGAATAATAAACCACAGTGAAAGAATTTGCAGCTTTTTTTTTTTTTTTTCAAGAGCGATTACAATGGAAAAATATTATATTTGAAAATTTTAAATTTCGTAAGGCGGAGCATGCATATCAGAATGCTTCAACCCGTGTCTCGGCTATAAACCCTTTTAGGAGTTAACTCCAGTCTCCACACTGGTTTACTGCGATCAAAACAAAAAGACGCTGCTGTTTTTGTTTCGATCGCAGTAACCTAGTGATGTAGTGAATGTGGATGCAAATGTTGGCAGCATAAAACGGGCCATACATCGAGAATGGTTTGAGCTACGGACCTGGGGAGAGGCTCATTCGATTCTCCATGGAAAGTTCTTCAAAAAAAGTCCAAATTTAGGCCACCTTGACTTTTTTTGAGATTTTTAGGGATTTTACAAGACTTTGACAACCCTTAAAGGGCACTTTAAATTGAGTGAGCGGGCTGGCTAAAGAATTGGGGCGTTCTCGGACCAATATTGATTTTTCCTGAAAATTTCAGATTTTTTGCTCCAGCCGTTTGGGAGAAATCGTGCGGACGGAGGGAAAATTTTTTATTGCAGATTTGGATTCTACACCCTTTGAAACGTAAACCACGAAATTTTTCTGGGGGGGTTAGAATTTTTTTTTCAAGAGCGATTACAATGGTTTGTTTTTGAATAATAAACCAAAAAATCGGCACCATATATCCGGCGCAGAATGGTTTTTCTCCAAGATGAGCTTTTCCTAAAAAGTGGTGAATCATTTTTGTGAGTTGGAAAGTGCCGGAGGTATTCGGGTTGGGCCTATTTACATTGAAATGAGCAACGCCCTGACGGGGAACTGAGTGTTCTCAACGGAGGTTCGCTCTCGAAGAGCAGAGGAAAGGTAAATTGAAATGCATCTTCTCTCCACAAGATGTCTCTGGTAATTGACATGTTCGTTCTTGCTGTATTTTTAAAATCATTCTACATACATTCTCATGTGACGACACAACCAAATTTCAGTGGAAATCCGTTTTGAAGCATGATGCAACGATTCCAGAAGTTTCACACACCCACATATATTTTTATTTTTTAATTACTTTTATATTTTGTCATTTTTTTGTTTTCATGAAAAGTTTGAGGAGGGGGTTAAAAAAATAATAATCCTTCGTGCATTTATATCGTTTTCAATTTCAGTGTTTAATGTTTAATGTGTAATGTAATGGTGTGCGTGTGTCTGTGTGAGTATTCCCGTCAATAGTTGATAATTGAGAATAATAAACCTAACTCCATTATTTGCCAAATAATCAAAAATTTCCTGAATAGTAAAGAACTTGTTGGACTGTGAGAGCACAATTTAAATTCTAAAAATGTGCAAAAAATCATTAAAAATTTATATATTTTTAAAAATTACTTTCAAAAATTAATTTTTTGCAGGGTATTACATTGAACTGTGAAGTTCATTTATGGGGAGCAACAGTTCCCTATCGCCAATTCCTACATTTAGTTCGGTGTGAAGTTTGATGTTTCGGGGCGTTCTGTTCAGAATGCCGAAAGTACAGATTAAGTCACTCGCGACGAAGTTGTGGAAAACCATCTTAACAAAATCGGAGTAGGGCCGGTCTACATTTCCACGAAACTAATGATTTACACAGTTAAATCGATTTCGACGGTTAGGTCATCATCAGTAACAAGAGGGTAAGCCAAACTTATAGCAAGAATGAAAAAATAATGGTGAAATATTTTGAGGAATAACATCATTTAAACATTTTCCTGACCTATCACTCTTAATAATTTCGAATTTTTCCAGCAAATCCAACATACCTCCCTTTGGGCAAAAGTGAGGAAATTTTACATATTGCCTGTTTGTTAGATCAAAAATAAAGCCTGGACTCATTCAGATGACTTGCAAAGGCAGAATCACCTTTGTTGTCCCTGAAATCATTTTCATACTTTCTTATTCGTTCTCCAAGTTTCCTACCAGTTTGACCACAGAACTCAAGCCCAAATGAACATTTTTAGTTTATAAACCCCACTTTTATACTGAACGTTAATTTTATCCTTAACCGAAATCAAAAAAGCTTTAAGGTAGTTTTAAGGAGGTTTTTTTTTTATGCTGAAGGTAGTGTTAGGAGAAGGGTGGCAGCCGCCCGTGCATTGCTCCCAATGATAAATAAAGCTCAGGATGGTACATTTTCCTCATACAGCATAGTGATCGATTCCTTTGTTCTATCGTCACATCTCTTTCCTGTCGAGTCGTGGGGATTGTCACATGGTGAAGTACTGGAGAAGGTCCAGCTCGGTACTTATTAATCTTTTCTGTTTCCAAACAGTAAAACCCCAGACTACTTGTTAGCACTGAGCGCATTGCCGCACTTGGAGATTCGGATTCCAAGTTGAGCCTTAGTTTGGTAGTCTCGGCTGTGCAATATGGAAATCTCCAAATTACCAAGGCTCCGCCTCGCCCGTATCCTTGCAATCCACGTTATTAAACCAGAACGACAGTACAACTGGGTGTATCGAATGGATGCCATACTTTCCAAACATGGACAAAGCCCATCATAGTCTGCTCAAGACCCCGCAATTTCAACATAAATTCATTCTTAGAACGGGTTCGGGCATTTTGGAGGCAATAAGATGGGGAACGTTTCCACGTCTTTCCGCTCCATCGTCTTTTAGCCCTATCTGCAAACCAGACTGTCCCTCTGGGGACATGCTCCCCTTCTATTTGAATTCCGACCTTAGTATCCAGACTAAGAGATTGCTTGCTAAGGTTCTGGGGTCCTGTATTCTAAATTGAGCGTACCTGGCTTTAAAGTAAAATTTGATAGCTTAGTGGACTGCCCGTAATGCAACCTTTCTGAACCAGACACTAACCTTCATTTTCTTTGTGAATGTCCCGTCCTCCGCGGTGGACGTTTTTCCTTTTTTCTATATAATGAATTGTTTCATCTCTCTTCTCTGTTGTTTTTTAAAGATGTATTCACACGTCAAAAAGTGTCTTGTTTTATAAATAATTGCAAAAGAAGAAGAGTTTCATTTTTGAACGAAGGTTTCCTTCGTAATTAATTTACTTTTATTTATCATTCTATGATTTTATTTTTACATTTTTTTTGCATCAATTTTGCATCATTTTACTTTTTTTAAATTTAATACTACATCCATTCATCTTTGTACATTGATTGCCAATCTTGTAACTCTGGAAGGCTTTCACAAATAAACAATTTCATTTCACATTAGCTGTTGGAATATTAAGATATCTCGACACTAAAATTTGCTTTAAAAAATACAAATTTCAATAGAATGTGCTGAAACTTGAACAATGGTAATAAAGTACAGCAGAACAACACTCAGGCAGTCGGATTTTCCGTCTTAAAATATAGTTTATTTACTAACTATTGTAGATTTGAATTCCGAGTTACAACCATTTGTAAGATATTATCAAATTTCTATGTAAGTCATAAGTGGAATGCGATTGAACGAAGCGCTGGGGATCATTGGGGTTCGATGCCTAAACAAAAAATACGAGATAGGATTCCCATGTCGTCCATTTACGAGTGTGTAGTTCTATTAGGAAAAAAATCTCCCCCCGAGGCAAATCTGTCTTTAAAATACATCGCAACGTTCGCCATATCAGTTCAGATCGATATACGAGTACAATAAATATACCTTAACAAGGACTATTTTCAATGTTTACGTGACGTGAGTAATATTCGCCATGAAATGTGTCACAATCTGAACTCTCCCCTTCCCCTCGTACCCTTAAACGTTCTTTAATAAAACTAGAGTTTTGGGTGATTCTCAAACAATGGGCAATTTTCAGGTGCTGACATTTCAAAAATGTAAGTGTTACTTTTTGCTAGGTTTATGGACGTTTTACACTTAATTGGCCTCCGTGGATGTCTTTCTGATGCCCAGTCATTCAAGACATCCCTTTATTCTCCGCAAAATTCAAATTTGATAGAAGTCATAACAATAACGTGGCGGTTTCGGTCACGACAATGACCATTTTTTTATGTTTTCACCTACATGACAATGACAATTTGGACTTTCAACAGAGATTCTTCCAATACTAGTTGACTTTTTTTGGGTTATGAAAATGCAACGTGATACGGCCTTCCAAGAGAATAAGTCTGGAAAAAAATTGCTAGGAGGCATCTTTGTTCGGAAATGAGTTGTACAACACGTAAGAGTCGGATTGTGCATAACTAAAAAAGACCTAACAGGGAAAGCTACGGTGGAGGCATTGTCTTGGTCAGGGGCCAAGATATGCAATGACCCGCACGACCCGCCGGTCTTGAAGGAGGGGTTGCTTTGTGCGCCGTGCATTACTAACCCCAATCTGATTTGGCCATAGCATTGGGTGTCGCAATGTGGATTATTTGTTGTTTCTGACCAAATTCAGTTTTGGTGAAATGTTTGTTGTGTCGAACATGTGATCCGGTTGTAGGACAATGTTAGGATTTTGGGGTTTAAATCGAGTTCAAATAACGTGTTAGAGTGTGAACAAGATTGTTGAGGTATAAACCAAAAAATTAATATTTAAAAATTAACTGTTCGAAATCGATAAGGGGGAACATCTAGGCATGGCATGGACGGCAAAAAATATCGTGGCCCATGAGGGGGTCGAACCCACGACATTCGCGTTATTAGCACGACGCTCTAACCGACTGAGCTAATGGGCCGGTTGAATATCCTCGTAGACCATACAACTCTGAAGGCTGAAAAACCTTTTTTTTTTCAGGGTTATCTGAAAGATTATAGATATTGTTATAATAATACTTGAGTATAGGTATAATACTCGAGTTCTTGACTGCTTTGAGTATAGGTTTATATTTTTTGAAAGTTACTTGGAGATCTTGAACTACTATTTTCTTTGAAATTTGATTATTTGTCCGATAAAATTCCAACCAACCGACTCGCTTTTCTCCAGTGGCTAAATGCTATTAACTAAAACCCCTTTATTAATCATCGTATCATAGCCCAGTCATATTTATTGCGAGCCCCCCCCGCTAGCCATTCACCTCAGATGCAGCTTATGTTGTAATACTAGTCAAAGTGGACCATTGCGCTTATTTAATAGAACGAATCACTCATTCCGTTTCATACTCCGTTATCGACACGGGGACTCCGCCGAAACTCCTATAGGATAAATAAAACCGCCTCTTGACAACGTAATGTACCACGTTATGGGTGTTACGTGACCGCTTTGTTGCGTAATTCCACGCGAAATGGCCTGATTAAAAGGAAAAACCTCGGGGATCGAGTGATGTTGTTACCCGCGCCGGGGAAACGCCGATTTGGAAGCTTCATTCAACCTCTGATTGGGTTGTTTCGATATGGTTACCGGATCCTAATCTCATTTTCCTTTTATATTCGACGCCGTTGGCAACAGATTCTGCGATGTACGGAATCATACATACAAACATCCCGAGGGTGGAGTGGGCAATATGACCTACCTGGGATAGAATCCGCTAGGGGACAAGTCTGTTGAGTTCTTTTGAAGTAACGGTACACAATGTTCATGTAAGAGAATTAGGTTTTACAGTTGATTGAAAAACCCAGTAATTTCCCAGATTTGGCACATTTTTCACTTCACTCTCACTTTTTACCCATCAAACCTAAATTTCGGTTTGACATCAGAAAGATAGGTAATTTATTGCTCTCTCCGACGGTATCCTCAGATTTGTGATTCGTTTTAAAATGAGGAAGTTATGGGTATTTTTTTTTCTTTTAAGTCGAAAACATGAAAAATATTTTAAACCGTAATAACTCGGAATCAAAGCCTGAAAAAAAATATTTCTTTAAGGCACTTTTTGTCACAAATTAGTTATAGAATCCATCCCTACCCGGATGACCACCCTTAACTGGTAATTTTTTATATATAGAACCGATAAAATCCAGGAACCCTTCCAAAACACCTCAAAACTGATTTGGGATTTTAATATTTGGGGGGATTCTAAGGAAATCCGCAAAAGAGGAGTTGAACGAAATATCCCAAGTTGTATTAATCACCACACTCTGCGAACTGCCCAAAAACCGACATCAGACCCGCTGGGTCTCAACGTTTCGTCTTTGAAAAGGGAACGGGACACAAGAAGCGAGCGACACCCAGACACAGTTACGACAATGGAATGAGAACGTTGAAGGAAAAGGGTTCAAAAGACGAGACAAGTGATAAAATGGAAAGAAAAGAACTGAGGGGCTTTATCAAATCAAACGGGTTAATTTAATCGACTGGGAGGCCATTGTGGGCACTCGTCCATTTGCAGGGCTCGGCTATTGTCCTAGATCCACCAATGGTCTGATCGCCTCGGCATCCAAGAACCGACATAAATCTTCCGGATAGAGTTCAACTCGGCGACACTGGGAGTGTCAGTGTTAAGAAATTGATTGTTTAATATCAGGAGGCGTGTAGCGTTTTGTTTTCTATCATATTATAGTATCCATTTTACGATGCTACGTAGGTACGAATCGCACAAATGATGTGGTATGCCAGGTACCGGCGTAAAGTTTTGATAGACTTCAACTTGACAACTCTGGGAATGTGTTTCGTGCTTCGTTTTCTGACATACTACTGTAGCCGTTTAAGTGTGCTATTTCGGTTCTGTCCGCGCAGGCATTCTCGTATGTTTTAACGACACAATCACACGGAAATAAACAATTCGGCACGGGGAGTGTTGAGAAATTCATTACTTGATATCCGTAGGATTGTTGTTTCATTTTCTGACAAATTACTGTTGTATTTAGTATGCTTTGTAGATACATACCGACATGATAATCTCCTCCCTCCCCTAAATTATTAAAAATACAACAATGTGATAAAACTTTCGATTCCACATCTTCATTGGCAAGCTCCTAGTTGTTTTAACTTCCAGAATAAAAATGATTTTGTCTTGTTGGAGTCGAAACTAATCGTTCCTTCAAAACAAAGCTTTATGATGGAAGATCAGAGCAGGAAAGGAATACCAATAATATCTTCTACTTTCTCTACAGCAATGTCAATTTTTACTTTCTAAACAGAGTCCAATTTAGTGAAAAGTAATGTCCACTTTTCCTTTCCAGACAAATTCCATTTTATTGGAAAGCAATCAACAGTTTTACTTTCTAAACAGCCCATTCTTGGAAAGTAATACCCATTCTTACTTTCTCTGTCCATTTTCTACTTTACAGTGCGAAAAATTCAGGTTTTGCTCAAAATGAAATTACGGGGTCTAACTTCCCTCAATTTTTTCTTGTTTAATAGGGAGCTGAAACATGTTTCATGTGTCTTGGATTTCAACGTTAAACCAAAACCATCTGGGGATCCCTGCAAGCACCTAGTTTTTGTCACGTTTGAGTTATTCCAGAATTCCCTAGATCGATTCTAATGGGCGCCTTTCAACATATGAAGCTGGCTTCCTATATGAGCAAGTGGATAAACCAAATGGGCCTACGGCTGTCCCTTATGGGGCTGTACCAAAAAGAGCAACGTCAAAATCATCCAAACAGTCCAGAACAAAGTTCTGAGAAGCATAGTAAATGCCCCATGGTGTATTCAAACAAATGATCTGCATCGCGATCTCAAGGTTATAAGAAAAAGAGCTGTGGATCACGAAAATCGGCTCCACAATCACATCAATGTCGAAGCAATTTCGCTCCTGGACAACAGGGATGAATTGGGACGACTGAAGAGTACCAAACCCTTGGACCTCTTTATAATTTGCCAGTAATATTGAACTCTTTCGTGGAGGTAGATAGTGATCAATGAACCACCAAAAGTTCCAATTTATATTAAAGTTAAGTTACTAGATGTATTATATTCTTTACAGTTGTAACAATAAAATTATTTTAAAAAAAATTAAGCCGGCTTCATGCCCAATAAATGGTTCTTTATTTTAGGGTGTCGTAAACTTCGTCGGTTCCGTATTTAAATTTCAAGGTTCCTTTTCAATATGATCGACGTCAATCGATGAGTGGGAGAGAGAGAGAAAACGTGTGAAGGCGGCGAAGAAGGGGGTGGGAGCGAGAGCGAGAAAGAGAGGATTTCTGCACCAAGTGTTTGGCATTGTGCTCCAAAGTCTGCTGACTCGGCGCCTCGGCACTTCACGCGGCGGCCCCTCCCTCATACCCCATACCCCATACAGCCACCCTCCGTTCGCCGCAAGGGCGTGAAAGAGATCGGAAAAGGCCACGATGACGAAGGGGTAGGCAGGGGGAGCAATAACGAGGGAATTAGGGCGATGGAGAGGCGAGCAATTGGGGTACAAAGCTCCAGGGAGGGGGGCAAATTGACGATGGAGGTAGATATGGTGGCGGAGGAGGAGTACGATGGGATGGGTTAGTTGCATACACACCGTTTCGAAATACGGGCCGGAAAAAGAGTGACGAGGGCTCTTCAGGGAAAAGCTGATGCCCTAGTCAGTACGTTATTTCCCCCTTTTATATGCATATAGCTACCCCAGACAGGTATACATTCACATAGGTCATTTCAAAATTTGGGGTTATTTTGTGTCACACAGCTTTTGTAAGTGTTTCACTTGTCTTGAAAAATTGGATTATTTCCTGAGAGATATGACAGGTTGGTGTCTTGGTAGATCTTCTAGTATAAATTTCAACAATTAATAAGGTCAAAACTCATTAAAGAGCCCTATTCTCTATTTCTACACCTGTCACAAACAGTAGGCTAGGAACTTCAACATTTCTGGGTGGTCTCTCTATTATTTTTTTAATTAAAATAAAAAATGTTATCGGCGCAGGTTGCTCTCCCCTTCATGGAAAAATTAAAAACAACCTAAAATTCGATGATTTGGAAGGGCTTTCGACACATTTTGAGACAAGTTTTCATTCTCTCTTAATACAAGCCATAGGGAAGCCATATTTCGTGCTATGCGTGCTATGTGTTCGGGCTTTTATTAAACCTTCAAAATTGGTGATAAGAAGAAATACAGACATTATAACCTCCCAAACCTCTCTACCTACAACTTTTGGGAAGAAAACAATTTGTAAAAAAAAAAATGTGTTCTTTCATTTGGGGTTTATTATTCAATAATAAACCATTGTAATCGACTTTGAAAGAAAAAAAATTTAACCCCCACCCCTGAAAATTCCATGGTTTACGTTTCAACGGGAGTAGAATCCAAATCAGCGATAAAAAATTTTCCATCCGTCCGCCGTACGCACGATTTCGAAACGGAGGAGCAAAAAATCTGAAATTTTCAAGGAAAAATATCCATGGATTGGATCACGCCCCGATATTTTCGCCAAAGCTCCTTAATTTAAAGTGCCCTTCTCTGTCAAAGTCTTTTGTAAACTCCTAAAAACCTTAGAAAAAAGTTAAGGGCCTATATTTGAACCTTTTTTGAAGAACTTTTCATCAGAAATCGAATAGCCCTTCCCCAGGTCCGGCTAAATCAAAAGATGTATGGCCCAATTTATGGTGCCAACATTCAAGTTATTTTTTTTTATTATTTTTATTGTGTTTTTCAGTACACCTAGTGACGTAGTGATGTATAAAAACATTAAAAGGCAGATTTATAGACCCTTTGAAACGTAATAATTTGATCAATGGTTTATTATTGAATAATAAACCAAAAGATGGCAACTCATTTTTGGTTTATTATTTTCCCATTGTAACCAAAAAATTTAACTTGCTCCAAATTCAAAAATTTTAACGTGATGATTTGAAGAGGCACACAAATTTATCATCAACTGATCAATCCAAATAGGTATTTTATTGAGAACCGATTTAAGTGCTCTATGCATATCTCCCTGAAATTCAATAATCGCTCTATCACCGTGTAAAACACGCACACTCCAAAGCTTAGTAATTGGAAATCAAATCACGGGTTGAATGCAACCTCCGTCAAATAGAATAAAAGCTCTTTATCTTTGAATTTAAATAGGCCATACTAAAAGGTTTATAGATTGCAGTTGTCACCCATTCAGCTTTGACATATCGCAGTCACCCTTTTAGCTAATTAACATGAAAAATGAAGCTATCACAAAGGCTCCAAATATTTTAAGATAAACATTTTAAATAAATTTCTTCATCAAAATCCGAATCGATTAGAAAATTGGAGACAAATATTTTACTTTGGGTGGTTTCCCAAACAGCTTCCGAGCGCGACACCTGCTCCTACAAGCAACATGCGAACATCGGAATGCTCTCGTTTGACGGAATAAACAAGTTACTTAATTCAGCTATTCCATGGTTGTCTCTCCCCCTTTAAAGTCATGTTTCTCCCTACAGTCGAAATTTCGAAGAAAAAAAATTCAAAGTTCTCTATTTCCTAATTACTTTATTAAGTTTGCGCCCAATTCAGAATCTGCCTTAGGGGTCCATGACAAGAAGGTTTACGGGACAAGAAATACAGAAATCGAAACATTAATTTAGGAGAAAGGCTGAGGGCAAAATTACCCCTATTGTGAAATAACTCGTACATCAGTAGACATTCATGTAACTCTGCACACAATCATGTACATTGATACTGCTTTGTTGGTCTTGGGTTTATAGAAAAGCCCATTCGAATCCTTACAAATTCCAATACTGTCTTCCATAAAAGTAATGATAACAAACTTTCCTTATTCACTTTTAGTTGTTCTTACAAGAGCAAGGACAACTTCGGGCTCTCAGAACGGGTTTGTGGTATTTGTGTAACTTAGGAAGTATGTTGATAATATATATAATGTTGTAATCTCAACATATTCAATATTTCCTCCCGTCTGGGATTGCAACGTATGTAGATATCGAACAAGGTCTTCTAATGTTTCACCCCAAAATCACACTTCCCGACAATACCGGTTGTGTTGCAACATTAGCCATCACGAATGAAAATCGTTTCTGAGGTCCCTCAGCTTGCAAGTGCGCCTCAAAGGTACTCGGCGGTCCACAGATTCGTGCCACCCAATTTTGCGGTGAGTTCCTCAGCAAAAACCATTAAATTACACCGCTTGCTGTTCTCGTCACAATTTCAACACCATAGGGCAATAGGAATGAAAATAGTTTCCGGGGTGCAAGAGCTAAACAATGCGCATACGTTCAGTAGAAACTGCAGTACTACCTATGTACTTGCAGCAGTATTCCCTCATTGTATTCCTCCTTTACAGGTTCCATATGAGCTTGGTGGTTCATCACATGATCATGGGTAATATCAGTGGAGATTCCTGCCGTGAAATCCTGGGGGTGCATCGGGACAACGATGAAGGGAACGTGAGACAAAAATGCTTTTCTCAGCCAAATACGGAAAGAAGATCCATCTTGTCCACTTTCTCGGATTCAAATTGTGAAAGAAACGACTGAATCCTAACTTTCAAAGAACTTCACTAGTGAGTACGTAAATAGCAATAAAAAATAAAAATGAAAATTTTGACAAGATTGGCGAACTTCAGAAAACCGTGTTTTGCAACAGTTGAAATTCATGTCTGTCCAGCAAGAATCATCTTGGAGGTGATTCCATTCCATGAACCCAAGCTTCATTCCTGTTATTGCAGCAAAAAAAAGGGGGAAGCAGAAAGGTTTATTGTTTACCTCACATCAATGGAGGCAATCTACCTTTTCGTGGTACTGAGGGTGGAACAAGTCAATCGTAGAACGGTTTCAGCTTGCCTTGAAACAGAATCAAAATTCTCACATCACTCCATTGGTGGGTTACCATGTTCTGCAATGCTGTCCTAGACCCGTTTTTATGATAATACCCTTCTATCCTTGTATTTATTGATAATATTACCGCTTAGTTCAACACCAGATCCATTGAAAGCTGCATTCGAAAAACATCCACCCTGCCATTCAAGATTCCACAAAACCTGCGATACGTCTTTAAGAGGCTTCCAGTGATTTCGTGCAGTTCGAGTCAAAATGAAGTGGAACCCCTTTTCTTCGAAGAAATAAAAACCAATTTGAAGCCCAACGATCGTCGTCATGTGCTCAGAAATTTATTCATCGTCGTCGGAATAAAATGGACGTGATTTTCCCACCGGTAAAGAATCAATTTCGATTCCGTCTCATTGTTGGTCCTGCCCTTTGTGGTCTCAACCATCAACGGAATGAAACAAGAAAAATACAAACACGAAAAATACCTTCTCTCCGGGGCGTGACAGTTATTTTTATAACAGAAAGCCGCTACAATGGACCTCCTTGACATCGACTTGTTTCCGTCCGAACGTAATAGCATCATTTCACGATGAAAAGGACGATCTGCTCTCGGCTTTTTTCCTCTTCGCTAAACATTCAAACGAAAAAGCCGTTTTTCCTAGTCGTACAGTGGCAGGGCTAAAGTCTGTACTGTATGTTATATTTTTCAGCCCGTAATAGCCGACGGGGGAGCGGTCGTAAAATTTTTCTCGGGTTGAAGTCGGGGCAGGGGAATAACAGAACTTCTCTCCGCTACAGCTGGCGTCGATAGTAAAGGCTGAATGGCCTGCGGGAAGCTCCAAGATTTTTCTAGGAGGCGAAAATTCTCTCGAGACGAGTTTAAAAAGATGTCTCCCAACTTGAGGGGGCAATATGTGCGGGCTTCTTCACATACACGTTTACATGCAAATACCCGCAGTTGGAACTAACGAGAAGAATCCAGTTGTTGAGTTTAACGATTATTGATGTACAAGTTGCACTATCAACAAATCACCGCAAAATAACGTAAATTGTAACGTAAATCGTTGAATCATATTACCCAGGGGCAGCTACTGATAGGAGCACAGGTGCATCTGCACCCCTGGCCAAAATAAAAAAGGTACCTGATAATAAAAATATTAAAAGTGTAATATTATCGTACTGTTTTCCAACTTTTACCCACGAATCCTCATTGAAGAGCATTAGAGTTTCAAATTCACGTGCCAAACAGAGCCTCAGGATGGGTGCGAGGATGGTGGAGTCGTGAGTTTGTTGAGGGGGTTTTGGATTTTGCTGTCCAGGAGCAACAATCCGGCTCTGCGAGCAATGGGCGGAGCTTGGACGTGAAACACAGCGTTTCACCCTGTTTCATTCGATCTGGCTCCTAAAAATGGACCAATGAGAGCGCCCAAAATGAAGAGCGCAAAATTTCTGAGCGTACAAATAGTTGTCTGCACACCCGCTAAGAATGCTAGAGTGCGCTAGACTCACCAAAACACACTGTTACCCCATTATCAGTTGATTGTCCCCAACCCTTGTGACTGAACAGTATTAGCTGTAAATACGCCGTGAATACAGTAAGTGCTATAAAACGTGAGTGTCGGTGGAGCGAACAGTGATTATTCACGATGAAGGGGGCCCAGTGCCACAATTGACAGGACTGCAACAAACCTCAAAGGCAAGCAGAAATCGTTCCACGATTCGCAAGCTGTTGTCACCTCCAAGATGATTCTTGCTGGGCAGACATGAATTTCAACTGCTGCAAAACACGGTTTTCTGAATTTTGATAACCATGTCAAAAAATTTATTTTTTATAGGTATTCACATACTTACTAGTGAAGTTCTTTAAAAGGTAGGATTGAGTCTTTTGTCTCACAATTTGAAGCCGAGAAAGCGGCCAATATTGATCTCCTTTGCAAATTGGTAGTTGAAAATTGATTTTGGCTGAGAAAAGCTCATTTTCGTCTCACATTCCCTCTGTGGTTGTTCCTTAGGTACTGTTTCGGTGCACTCGCGGGGTTTCAGGGCAGAAGCCGCCGCTGCTTGTCAGGAAGTGCTCATTATATTAGAATGATCGATCAGTAAAGAAAGAAACGGATAATCTGAAGACCGTGGTAATACTACGAGGTGCTCTTGATTTGATGCACAATGTCAGTACCTCCGAGGCACCTTTCATTTGTTTGAAAAGCTTTAAAGATCCTCTGGAAAGCTGTCAAATAGGTTTGGAGAGCTGTCAAATCCCTTTGCAATGTTTTCGCTTCGGCTTTGAAAGTTCTCAAATTCGTTCGGGAAATTCTCAATTCGGCTTGGGCGACTCAATTTTGTTTGGACATCTCTCGATCCAGTTTAGAAAGTTCACAAATTCATTTGGAAAGTTTTCAATACAGCTTGGAAACTTTGGATTAATTAGGAATGCCGCCTTACAGTTCATCTCGATGTTTTGCAATCAGAGCTACATTTAACACTCACCTAATTAGCCATCTCGCCGCAATCCATTGTTGGGTTACTAAGAACAAATGTTTAAATGATTTCTTCTCATCCAGCGCGTGGTTCCATGTTAATTATAGCTTTCACGTTTATCAGTATCGTGGTTGCGATCCGTCGCCGATTTCAAGGTCCGGCCGTGCTATTCTGAACTGCAACCCCACCTTTAGCACTTCACCTCATGTTGTCCTGTTTCCGTCCCCAGTTCATCACCAGGCTCATTGATGGCTACATCCAATACTGCATACAGCTTGCACGGAAATCAGACTTCTTGCCTCAATCCATTGGCAATCTAAAATGGTCCTAAGCTGTCAGTCAACTCTCAACACATAGACCCTTCTATTCTTCACTTTAATTGGTGTGTTGCCAGATTCTGAAATGTACACATGTACACTGAAATGTAGTTGTGAGCTGTACCTATACTCCTAGTACATATTGCCTTCTTTTCTGCAATTTAGTAATTGTAAAATGGAATGGTGTTTATCTCCTTCCATGGGTTGAGTGCCGATAATGCCCGCAACACTCAGAGGGTGTCGTAGACTCTAGAAGGCGTCTGGTATATCTCCCGAAACGGTGGATTCAAGAATTGTGAAGGGCAAACTAACCATAACCATCACACGTTTCATCGACTGGACTATTGGTGGCTACATCCAACGCTGTATAAAGCTTGCCTGTGCTGCTGTCAAGCATATTTTCCACTTCACCTTCCTCAATTTCCTCAAAACCCCCGGGAAAGCGTTGGATGAAGCCAAACGAACCATTGCCATTGCTATGGCCATTGCTGAAACAAACTATTGTTTGATGATTTCCACCTTTTATAAATCAAGAGAAAAGACGATTATTGTCTTCTTAGAAGTTTTGTTTTTCGTTAAAAAGCAATGTGTAACAGGTAAACTTAAACCGATTAGGAAACGTGGAATCATTTTAAACGGGAACAACTCGACGGGAGCTGCGCAATCTGGCTGCGAAAATTCAAAACAGACTAAGGAGGTTTATGTGCGTCTTCATTCCCTTATACCGGGTATCACCATGTTTCAAAATGCCTCTCGGAAATTTCAACCCGCTCACTTTTCAAGAACCCTCGAAAACTCCAATGATCGCGAGTTTCCTTCTCTCGAAACTTAATGGAAACGCTTACGCACGAGTGGCATTTAGGAAGCTCTACTTCGTCTTTGCTCCGAGAAATCACCGCTCTACGAGCATAATTCACCTCAATAAGAAGCCAAGGAGGTGGAATTGCCGGGAAGCGGCGGCAGTATTTGCCCACTTTTGTCTCGCATGTGGTTGAAATGAGATGTGTTTTGTATGCTGAGATGAGAGTGTGTGTGTAACGTTTCATGGTGTGCCTCCCTGGAGAATCAGTCGTGAGGGTGACAAGAAGTTTGGGATTGACATCCGTCCTGATATTTCACGACAGTCTAGATTTTGGAGATACCCAGTTTTGGATTCTGCTTGTAGTGTAAAAAAATCCTGATTTTAAAGTCCTTCAGCTAACCGCCCAGGATTTTAATAATTTCCTATTAAATATCGAACAAAAAGTAAATTTTGACTTTTTGATGTCAAGTTGCCAGGATGAGGGTCAGGACTGATAGGCGATTCTTCATCTCCGACCTTTCGGTTTATTTTAAACCTTCATCAGGGCTCAAGTACGCTACTGCGTCAGGACGCTAGACACTCTCAATAGAGGAGCAAAACTTGAAGCCATGACAGGGTGTGAATAGCAGTGTAGGAAAGTAGATGGGAAACAGAAAGGTGGAGAACAGAGGGTAAACCAAAACTAACTAAAACTAACAGCACAATAATTGTGTTAGATTGATTATTAATCTTAAAACAATTTGAAAATCGATCTATCCCTTATATTGCAGTCACATGGTACTGATCAAAACTTCAATAAATTTCATTTTCGGTACTAGCATATGAAATTACTAGGTTGTAACTCACCCAGTGCAAGATGCAGGACGGGAATTAAGTAGACTTGCAATAACAGGCTCAGATTGAGAAGAGGCAGAATTTGAACGCGAGCTTACTGCAGTCACTTAGTGAAGTAAACACTAGCTAATGTGACAAGCCTTTCCAAAATCCTTCCACACCTTCAAACAAGGTTGTAATACGGTGAGAGATACATTGGCTAGAATGGTTAGCTTGCAAAGAGGTAGGAGTTGGCATAGGACTTAAAGATGGGCATATTATGGGAGAAAATGTTGACGGATCTCCTTCTATGATGGGTGACATTGTCGTTCATGGGTTGTTGGATAGAGGAGGGCGACATGTTTTGGTTTTATCACATAATGTATGTGATAATATGAAGCTGCTGTCTCCCCCTCCCCTTCTAGCCTGTTCCTAAGATGGACAGCAATAAACAACAGCAAGAGAGAAACATTTAAAACATCATCAAATTTCTTAATTCAAAGAATTAAAACGACAAAGACAGACCGAAAAGCATTATTCAGTCCAAAATTGTGATCTTATGGAGGAGTTCTACATCGCCAATGTTTTCGCATCCCAAAAGAAGTCATACGCACTCAGACAAATGGGAAAAGCGCAAATCGGCAGTTGCCAGGTGAAACTGAACATTTTAATAGTACGGACAGTCTTCAACGGATTCGAGGAAGAGGATCAGATTTCTAAGATTATGACCAGATGGTGGTTTGCCTCCACCATTGCTGAGAAGTGAGATATTGCCATTACTTGAAAAACGCAATCAATCAGAAGGTTGCTCAGGGTGAAAGGAAGAAGATGCTTCAAAGACCCCTGGGAACGATAAGTCTGATTTGGTACAAAATAAATCATGAAATTGGGAATTGCCTGTTAAATTTAATTGGGTCAAATCACAAAGCAGTACAGATTGTGTCCAACATTACATATTGATGACAATAAAATTAACATTTCATTCGTATATAAAGACGAAACTGTCAGAGTATATCCGTTTTTCAGGGGGTGGTGACGCTGGGCGGGTGGAATTCTCCTCCCCCCGTCAGGGGGAGAGGGCCCCATCGGGGCGGAGCGTCTCCCAGGGCAACCGACCTGCTCCTCTCCTCGGGGACTTGGAATAAACGATTTTTTGACTTTGCGTATTGTTTTTATAATCCCTAATTGTGTTATTCACCTATTTCTTTTTAACCTGCGTTAAATTCTGTCATCGGATTTCAATTAAGACTCTTTTTTGAAAATTTATAAATTGGGCATTTTAGCAGTTATTGCAATATCTTGATTGTCTAGAAACTTTCCGAAAACTGACAATGGACATATACATTAGGTACATTGATGATGATATCATGTTAGGTAATGCATTTGGACATTTTCGTATAACTGGAGCTTGTAGAGGAACTGACCATTAATTTTCTCGTTAGCGGAAGAACCTCATAAATAGAAGGCGAGAGAAATTCAGAGGAACTGAAAGCAAAGGCGACTACATTACGCTTTTTTTCGGCAAAAACCTCTCATACGATTTTTCCTTCGTAGCAAAGGTGATGAGTAGAAATTCAGCCCAGTCGTCCATTGAGGAAAAGCTTTTTGGCCTGGATTCCTTCTCTGCGAGTGAAAGATGAATGGTGGTGGGCGTTCGGAAAGGCGGACCGAGAGGGGTGTAGACATGAAGAAGACATAAAACGTTTGATGGATCCCTCCTGGATGGTTGACAACTCAAAGAAAAAAAAATCTCCCCGGACGTTACACGTATTTTGATATACTGGCGGACTGGAGAGAGGGGTTTGCCTTTGAGAAGCAGGGGAAGAGCTTTTTCCCGGTAGATGGATGACAAGGGATAAATATGATGGGAGGATGTGGATAAAGAAAAAAAAGTGATGAAGTTGGGGGTGAGTCCTCTTCTCCACATACTCCGCCTTCGGTTGCTGGTTTAGGGATTTGTATATTGATTCCATCGTTTTCATTTACCTATCTTCGTTACAACAGCGATTGCCAGCTTAATTGAACCCGGTTTGGAACCCCAACGAGCACGAAGCACATTTCGTAAAACGAACAGGCCAAATTACCATAAATCAATATTATGGTTGAAATCCCTTATCATCAGTGATTCATTTAGATCATAATTGACAGAGTAGTGGCGGTGTTTTGCCCCTGACAAAGCCCTCACTCTTTCAAATTCAAACTCACAAGAAACCTGGACATTTTTTTGATGGCCTTCTAATTTTGACAGAATTTAGACAGGATGAGGTAGTTCAGATACTATTCTTTTTGTTTCATGTACAATTTGTTCAAATCCTCCTTTAATATATTTTTTAAGCTTTTACACCGAGTAAACTCATTGAAAATGTAAATCTGACTTATATTATTATAATTTTCAGGACCTAAGATGCATAACTTTGTCCCACGTCTTTGTCCCATATCTTCCCTACACGAGCTAATGCAGTTTTAGACCCTTGAAGGACATGATCTTTCAATCTGGCAATACAAGTAGTTGCTTGCTTTTTGATCACCTCTCCTCTGCTCACTAGAAGTTCGCGGTGGAGTACCACGGTATATCATTGTACCGAGTTCTGGACATTCAGTCTTAAGGTTGGATCTGTGCAGCCTCACAGCTGTGCTCCATACAGCCAAAGTGGCTCAACTGTGATTCTAAAGAACTAGCTCTTTCACAATGATCATGATGGATCGCCATCTGATTATGCAGTGCGATCTAGTGAAATGCTTTTAATAACCTCAAAAGCTGTAGAATGTAAGCTTGTTACTATTTCTGTCTCTGGACAGAACTGCTGAGGAAAAAGTTTCCGTCTTCTCATAGGCAGGGTAGTGTGATGATTTGACAGCAGTGAAACTCATCAAGAAGCATCTACATTCTAACCCTTGCATTCTCCAAAATTATCTACAAACGCTGCAAATTCTTTGACTGAGGTTTATTATTCAATTTCATTCATTTGGCTTCGTGATTTGAATTTCTACTAAGCTTTGGAGTGTGGGTGTTTCACAGGTGATAGAACGGTTATTGAATTTCGGGAGGCACTCAAATATGATCAACTGATCGATCCGAATAGGTATTTTGGTTGAGAACTGATTTAACTGCTCTATGCATATCTCCTGAAATTCAATAATCGCCCTATCACCTGTGAAACACGCACACTCCAAAGCTTAGTAGAAATTCAAATAATGAATGCAAGCCAAATGAATGAAAGTGAATAATAAACCCCAGTGAAAGAATTTGCAGCGTTTTTTTCAAGAGCGAGTACAATGGGAAAATATTCTATTTGAAAATTTTGAATTTTGTAAGACGGAGCATGCATATCAGAATGCTTCAACCCGTGTATCGGCTATAAACCCTTTTAGGAGTTCACTCCAATATCCACATTCACTACATCACTAGGTTACTGCGATCAAAACAAAAACAATAATAAACCAAAATAACTCAAATAATGGCACCATAAATCGGGCCATAAATCGGGAATGGTTTGAGCTACGGACCTGGGGAGGGGCTCATTCGATTCCTCATGGAGTTCTTAAAAAAAAATCCAAATTTTGGCCGCCTTGACTTTTTTGAGATTTTTAGGGATTTTACAAAACTTTGACAACCCTTAAAGGGCACTTTAAATTAAGTGAGAGAGCTGGCTAAAGAATTGGGGCGTTGTCGGACCAACATGGATTTTTCCTGAAAATTTCAGATTTTTTGCTCAGCCGTTTGGAAGAAATTGTGCGTACGTCGTACGGCGTGACGGACTGAAAACTGTTAATTGCAGAGTTTGATTCTACACCCTTTGAAACGTAAAACATGAAATTTTCATGGGGGGTTAGAATTTTTTTTTCAAGAGCGATTACAATGGTTTATTATTGAATAATAAACCAAAATCGGGAGGAATCTAAAAATTAGGCATATAACAGGCGTTCCATGTTCGAACTTTCGTGTTGAAATTTATTTGAAGCATGTTGTTCAAAAAATATCTGCTAAAAGCAGATTCGTTTTTCGCTGACTACCCTGAAAATTTGAGCACAACTTCAAGACCCTGAGACTTTTAGAGCAGAGGGAGGGATCTGTGAGCGACGAATCTTATAGGGGCATCACCATTTACGCTAAAATTGAAATAAGTAGTCTTGATTCCTTATCATCGATATTTTATTCTGGGTTTATGAAGCGAATGAGCTCATTTTGCGAAGTGCGCCTATAAATTAAATACGTTTTTTTGTGTTGTGTTTCGAAAGATTTGGAGTTTTAGGCTGAACGTTAACTGACTGTTGTTTTTCTAAGGTACAAGTTTCGATTTTAGGAAAAAAAATAAAAAACTGTGAATCTGGAAAGTTGTGCACTCTCCATATTTGCTTACTACATACACTTTTCCATTTTTGCTCACTTCAAGATTTCTTGAGCAGTTCGTCAACTCTGAGCAGCCGGCTTCCCAAAACGCTATTCAATTTCTCTAAGTGGTTTCTTGAATGGGAGTAGCGAGCAAAGATTCCATCAATGAGCCCGCCGCGGGACGAATTCGTTCCCAGTACGAAAGAAGGAAAGGACTTCAGCCGCCAGGCTCCTGAAAAGACCAGATGAATCTTACAGATGGATCCGGGGATGTGCACTCTTAACCCAACCACTCACCAGAAGACGTTGAGTTCTTTTCTTCCTTTCGGATAAACGGCCTGACCCCGTCGCTATTTCCTCCCCGCCCTTCCGCGAACCATCGCGCCAAAACCCTCCGCGTTTCCTTCGACCTTTAGGAGGTCCCAGGGGAAAGAGGTAAAATCCCCAGGGGTACTTACCTGTCATACGGCGTCATCAAGGGCCTCGCGTGCTCCGCCCACCGCTTTTTATCAGGGTTTAAAACGGGAGAGCGTCCTTTTGTGACGGCGAGACGCTCGAAGGAAGAGAAAGAGCCAATTATTTCTGTTCGGAGACCAACGAAAAGACGAGAACCTGGTTTGCCCCTGTCGAGTGACTTAGGCAGATCCTATTCCAGGAATGTTTTCCGCGGAAACGCATTTACAAGAAAAGCAAACGGGATTGGAGAGACAGTTCGTTGGTACGGCGGAGATGGAAGTCAGAACAACAACTAAAACCCTCATTCTATTAAAATCCTCGACGACCTATATCTTCCAACAACTAGGAAATTATTAGAAAAGCTATTTTATTCATATATAAAAACGGGGAAGCCCAAAACAAACAAAAATATAGATAAATGCAATTAACAGTATAATCTAGTTGGTACAATACAACAGGAGGGGGGAGGAGGAGCGCAACAAATTTATTACAATCGAAATAAAAGGAAATTGATACTAGTGTACTGAAAAAAATTAATCATACAAACACCGCTATATGAGATCGTCCCGGTTTTCGATAAAGTCATGTGATGTTCCGAAAAATACGGATGGATGGATTTTGGATCAATTTTGGTTTATTTCTCAATAATAAACCATTGTAATCGGTCTTGAAAAAAAAAATTTAACCCCCCTGAAAATGTCATGGTTTACGTTTCGAAGGGTGTACAATCCAAAACTGCAATAAAAGCCAGCTCTCTCACTTAATTTAAAGTGCCCTTTAAGGGTTGTCAAAGTTTTGAAAAATCCCTAAAAACCTCAAAAAAAGTCAAGGAGGCCTAAATTTTGACTTTTTTGAAGAACTTTCCACGAGGAATCGAATGAGCCCCTCCCCAGGTCCGTAGATCAAACCATTGCCGATGTATGGTCTGATTTTTGCTGCCAACATTGCATCCACATTCACTACATCACTAGGTTACTGTGATCAAAACAAACACAAGAGTTTTTTTTTTTTTTTTTTTTTTTGATCGCAGTAACCTAGTGATGTAGTGAATGTGGATACTAGAGTGAACTCCTAAAAGGGTTTATAGCCGATACACGGGTTGAAGCATTCTGATATGCATGCTCCGTCTTACGAAATTTAAAAATTTTCAAATAGAATATTTTTCCATTGCAATCGCTCTTGAAAAAAACGCTGCAAATTCTTTCAGTGGGGTTTATTATTCAATGATTCATAATTTGAATTTCTACTAAGCTTTGGAGTGTGCGTGTTTCACAGGTGATAGAGCAATTATTGAATTTCAGGAGGCACACAAATATGATCAACTGATCAATCCAAATAGGTATTTTGGTTGAGAACCGATTTAAGTGCTCTATGCATATCTCCTGAAATTCAATAATCGCTCTATCACCTGTGAAACACGCACACTCCAAAGCTTAGTAGAAATTCAAATCATGAATCATTGAATAATAAACCCCAGTGAAAGAATTTGCAGCGTTTTGGATGTTTATCAAACAAAATTAAAAGCAATTGAATATCGGATTCATTTCGATGTCTTTTCTCCTATCATTCAATTCTATCAAAACCACGTAGCCACCTCAACACTGGTCAGACAGAAGGCTGCCAATTCTTATTCGACTTTGATTAAATGGTTTCTACGCTTATTTCAAGTTCCAGATAGTTCACTAATATAGAATTCTTGGGCTTTAATTAATTGATACCATTTACAATCATATAGGAATTGCTTTAATATCCAAGATACAGGTAGAAGTTGTGCGATATGAAAAGATTGATTTTGGTATCCATTATGCCGTAGTTGGATTTTTCATTTCGCCTCCCCAAGATTGCTAATATAACACGGCTGCTATTCTAAAGCCCCATTATAGGATATCAATATTGTTTTACGAAGAAGGGCGTGTTTTTTCCAATAAGAAGAAAAATTATCCCACAACTTTTGACAATATATTTTCTTGTAGGATAAATTTAGTGGAGATCAGGAGTTTGCTGCGTAGATTAATACCTTTACATCACCGAACAATGGTGGTGAATGATTGAAAGTACTACTTTTAGAATAGGTTTGTAATATTGAAACTTCAACTTTACGGTAAACCGAGTAGGTTTTGTGTAACCAACATCATTTGCTGGGGCTTCGAAATGAGAATAAATGAGAGTCTGAGCACATCCAGTAGAAGTAGGAACAGGATTATTTTCAGAATGAATGTTTATCGATGATAAACATACATTTTGTTTCATGTGATCTCCAGGGCAGCAAAGATGATGCTTAACAGATCCCTGGTGCGGCCTGTGGGCTGTTAGGGGTCTGAGGCTTGGACCATGAGGGCTGAGGATGAAAAGACTGCTGTACTTGAGGGAAAGATTGTAAGAAAGAATCTATGGTGTAGCTAGAGAAGGTTCAGGTTGGAGAACTAGAAAAAATGCAGAAATTTATGTATTGTTAAAGCATGAAGACATAGTCCGATTTGTCAAGGCGCGTACAATGGCTGGGGTATGTTGACCGCATGCCAAGGGAGGCCTGCCTGAACATGGTCTGCGAACTCGCATGGAAACTAGAAGACTAAGAGGTCGTCCTCGGAATCGCTGGCTTGATGAGATCTTGAGGGACCTATCAGAGGTCTCAGGCAGATGACCGTACCCGGTGGCGGAGAGGTGTTCGGGAAGCGAAGGGCCACATCGGCCTGTAGTGCTTTGTAGTTAGTTGTTTTTGTGAATACGTATGAAATAAAAGGGATATGGGGATAACTAATGAATTATGTGATGGATATGGTTAGTTTGCCCTTCCCGATTCCTGAATCCGCCGTCTCGGGAGATATACCAGACGCCTTCCAGCATCTGGGGCATAGATTGATTGTTGCGGGTAATATCTGTATTTAGCAAATGGAAGCCCTCAACAATGGTTGGAATGGATGGCCTTCAACTTTAGGTCTTTCTTCTTGTACATATATATTGACTTGGCAGCCAAGAAAAGCTGGGTGGATGGGGGGGGGGGGGGGACCTCTGACTGGGTTTCAAAAACAACAAACCTTTGTGACATAATTTGCAGCGTTTTTTTTTCTGTTCAATTGGATGAAACTACAAACTATAATATATCATAACGAATCACTGATATTAGAGTTCGCTAATTGCTTCGATTTTCGTTTTATTTGACCGCTCGCAGCAGAGGAACTATGAGAGCAGTGATCTCTGAAATCTTTCCGAAGTTATTGCCCACAGGGTGATACGTTAGAGTTGAGTGGGAATCGACCTCAATCCGGTTTCTGTCTACTTTCTACCGGCGAAACTGTTTCATTATCTTTTCTTTCTGCAAGAGAGTTATTGAGGTATGAGGAACGTGAACGCCGGACGTGCGAGTATCTCGAAATTTCTTTTCCCAACCCCTCCGGGGCCCTTCTTTTACGCCTTTTTCGAAAGAAGATCTCCCTTGATTGGTTTCTCACACCATCTCCCTTCTCCGGCGGCATTTCCTCTATAAAACGAATGTTTTTATTTGGTCTTTGAAAAAGGCCCTCCCCCAACCTTTGTGAGTCAATCAACTTGAGACCCCCAATTAACTGGTCACCATCATGGCTCGTGTTAAGATCATAAGATCGAGAACAAAACCAAGTAACTCTTAAAGACATACGTTATATAGGGACAAACTCAGTCAATCCATTTTACAGCTCATTTGCAACAAAAATTGCCTCCCATAGTCTTTTATTTTAGGCTTCGTTTTAAAGTTATTTCACTTCCAGGATTTTTTTCTCCAAAGTCCGCTTTTTAGGAGTAATACTGGATCAACGTATGACATTTAACGCCCACGTAACAGCCACACTTCAAAGATGTCATCTATCTGGTACTCACACGGCCAATTTAGGAATACGGAAGCCAAATATGGGGTGGGGCATCAAACTCGCAAGTGAAAAGAGTGCAGAACTTCCAGAATCGGGTCCTGAGAGTGATCACAGGAACTAATTGGTACATCAGAAACGTAAATCTGCACAGCGATACCGGAATACTCACGGTCACGGAAGTTTTACAAAGCTCATACTCTCGATTCCATCAGAGACTCCACAATCACACAAACCCACTGCTGCTGGCAGTTTGGAAGAACGACCGCCAAACCGACCGAACCGGAGGCTTAAACGAAAAAGACACGCCGATCTACTTGTTCAACAATAACAAAAACCCATAACAAGAATGATCATTCACCGACATTAAAATTACCAAATTTATTTACTTATGAGTACTTAGCCATTACATATTTCACAGGAGGAAGTCAACAGACTTTAGCTCCCCTACTGCTTCATGTGATTGTAATTTATACAAAATGTTAGCAAAACTATAATGCTTTTGGGCAATTAAGTTATACACGGTGGCCAAAATTTAATGGACCAGGCATTGATCTCCGTAATTTCCGAGCCTAAAAACAAATTTCAAACGATAACTTCACTAATTTTTAACAAGGAATTCAAATATCACAATTTCGTTCGTTGTGATTTGCGCAACAACTTTGTTATTTCAAAAGAGAACCGCCATTTTTTATTGCAGATTCTGATTCTGCTCGTGATTTCATGAAAATTTGACCCCTCAACCAATTTTTTGACTGCGCGTAACCCGTACAGCGAGCACGCAAAGTAGCGCGACCCCGAATTTGTCAAATAGTTAATGATGGTGATCTGTGAAGTGAGGCATATGAATTTTTATTGTTTATTAACACTGATGATATCACGTGATATGATTCACGTGATGATATCCGTTTTTTTGATTTGACTTAATTTTTGCAGGATAATGACCAAAGTTTGTTTATTTTGCCTGAAAAATCATCATTTATTTCTACTTTTAACACTCAGATTAAGATGGGTTTTCACTTGATCACTGACGAAGGTTTCAATCTCATATTTTTACATTTTTCAACCAGACCTTGAAAATTAATCCCCGTAACAATCTGAAAACAGGCTCTTGGAATAAAAAAACGGAAGCGAAATAAACAAATTTCGGCCATTATTCCGCAAAATTAAGTCAAATCAAAAAACGGATAGCATCACGTGAATCAGCGTTAAAAAACAATGAAAATTCATCTGCTACACTTTACAGATCACCATCATTAAGGATTTGACAAATTCGGGGTTGCGCAACTTTGCGTGCTCGCTGAACCGGTTACGCGCAATAAAAAAAATTGGTTGAGGGGTCAAATTTTCATGAAATCTTGAGCAGAATCCGAATCTGCAATAAAAAATGGGAGTTCCCATTTGAAATAACAAAGTTGTTGCGCAAATCGCGTATTTGCGCACGTGTGCAACGCTCGAAATTGTGTTATTTGAATTCCTTGTTAAAAATCAGTGAAGTAATCGTTAGAAATTTTTGTTAGGCTTGGAAATTACGGAGATAAATGCCTAGTCCATTAAATTTTTTCCACCCTGTATATTACAGAGAAAAAAGTTCGTGCTTTTGACCTTATTGAACATATTTTTATATTATTTCTTGAAATCTGCTTGCCTACCTCCAGATGAGAGTTTCCCGTTCCAAATATTGAGCATTTTGAGAATTTACTGTAGAACCATGTCTAACCGCCATGTTATTTATAAACTGAAACCTTTTAATAAATTAGATTCCAAAAATTGATTTCTTCTGAATCATTGAGGTATGGAAGCGTAACCATCCGATTTAGCTTTAAAAAATGTTCAAATTTTCATATCGAACTCATTTTTATGAAGCAAGTTGGCGTTCCATTGTCGTACCAAGGGGCATTTGTTATGATACGTAGTGCTCTGTTTTGCTGTGTTTGAACACGTTTAATTTGTGAATTACAAGCCAAACCCGAGACGGAGTAGCTTTACTGCCATATTGGGCGGATTATAGTGAGGTATATCAGTCGTTTGTAGTTCATTGTAAGGGGTGAAGTGTTCATCAGAAGTGGTTTAATACAATTATGCGAGATCGTATCCTTTGTATGAGTTCTCCTATGTGGTGGTTGTACGTTAATCGTTGATCAAGATGGACTCCTGATGTCCATAATTGTAGCAAATATGTGTATCGAGAATAGCACACGCTATCTTCTCACAACTTATAAGGAAGCGAAGCGATCAACATTACCAATATGTCCAAAGCTACATCTAAAGCTGTTCAGTTATGAAGATGGACTTTTGTTTACCAACTCTTTCCGACCAGTTTGCACCATCCAACACCCCCCTTCCGTAAGGAAAAAAGTTTTTTTCCGTGATGTTTGGTACCAGAGTTATTCACACTCCTGCCAAAGCCTTCGGTCGAATTTAACGAGGGAATCCGTCAATTTCTGAACAATAAGAAAAGTGGTGTGAGAAAAGACCGGAACTTGTTCTTTTACTTGTGGAACTCCCAAGTTTTTTTCCTTTCTTTCTTATTTTTGTCTTCTTTTTTTTATTCCGCCTTCTGTGATCCATCGATCCCATCAGTAACGGCCTTTTAATGGCTCGATCTAACAAATAAGTTGGCATTTGGAAAATGAGGGTCTCTCCAGGGCGTAAAATGGAGTTTTGGGGGGTTCGAGTTGAAAATGAAGCCTATTATGAAAGACGTTATGCTATGATATCGCTTGTTGGAAGGTCCATTCGAAGAATCAAATGATCTAAAATTTCTGCTAAACGCATGAAAATGTAGTTGTTAATCATATCATTGTGCTTGATTGAAACAAAAGATCATTATCAAAATAAACCAGGTCGTACGCGTGATATATATGGATAGTTCTTCTTTCACGTCTCTTGAAACTGCTAAGCTTGAGTATTAACCTGAAGCTTTTTAGCTTTAAGGGTATCTACTGGACGTTGCTACAAATCGCCTCTGTCATCGGAACTGGCAACTATTCCACTCCATCACCTCCTTGTTATACACTCACAAGGCAAATTGCCTTTTGTATTTCTTGCTAAAGGTCTAAATCTCTAAAATGAAATGAATTGAAATGAAAAAGAACTTTATTCCTTAATTTGCATATATACAAATGACGAATGTACTAGAAACAATTTTTTGTTACATCGCAGTGCATAATAATAATAAACAAACTGGAACTCCCCACTTCATAAAACTACGTTCCGATATCTATCAACATTCACTTCAATCATTGCAATAATCATACAGGTTCTTAGCTGGATATTTTTGGATACGCTCCGGAGGTATATTTATTGATTTGCTTTTCAAGGTAATCAGATTCTTAAATGTACCTTCTCTCAAATTTTACTTAACCAACATACGTTTCTTTATCTTAATCTATTTCAATTTTTTGCAGGTGGCTAGATGAAAGTTATTGTTTTCATCATCGTGGTTCAAGAGTATCTATTCCTACGTTCTGCTGACTCAACCACCACTCTCAGCCCTAAATCCAGGTAGGTAAAGTATAAATCTTTAATTTTAATTAAATTCCATGAAACATTTTCGAGAAAAAAATATCTCACTTTTATTAACAGAAAGGAATAATTTTCCTCACCAAATTAGAAATATGATTCAAAAGGCAAGTCCTTACATTTCGACAACTTAGGTGTGGTGAGCTTCCAATTTTTGTGAGAAGGAGCTTGACGAGTTATGAACACTAGTTCAGATTTCTTTTTTTGGACGTGTTCTTTCCACCTGAGCTTAGCGTCAAGCGTCATGCCCAGGTATTTGGCTTCATTCGCGTAGGGAATTACCACGTTGTTGAGGAAAGTAGGGATGTAGTTGGTTTTCCGATTGGTAAAGTCAACGTGCACCGTGACTTGGCCTCATTCAATCTGATCCTCATTTTGATGTCCAGATATTTATTTTAGAGAGGGTTTATTAAGTTTGGGCATTGATTCATTGTTGCTTTCACCCACTGCCAGGACTGCAGTGTCATCTGCAAAGTTGCTGTTGTACTTTGATCTACTTCTGGTAAGTCACTGGTGTACAGAAGGTACAGTAGCGGGCCTAATACACTTCCTTGGAATACACCAGCGTTCATTTTCACTGAATATGCATCGTCCTGTTTAATGCGAAAATACCGATCTGCTAAATATGATTCGAGCAACTTAACATACTGATAGGGCAGCATCCTCTTAAGCTTATATTTCAAGCCTTCGTGCCAAACTTTGTCGAATGCTTGTGACACGTCTAGAAAGATGGCTGAACATACCTTCTTCTGTTCTAGCGCTTCTTCTATGATAGTCACAATTCGGTGAACCTGATCAATGGTGGAGTGCTGTTTCCGAAATCCAAACTGGTGTATTGGGATCAGTTTGCGCTCTTCAATTATGAAATGTAATCGATTGATGATGAGTTTCTCAAATAGCTTTGACATTACAGGTAGCAATGAAATAGGTCTGTACGATTTTAGCTGTTCTGATGGTTTTCCAGGTTTCTGTATCATTATTACCTCCGCTATCTTCCACAGTTGTGGGACGCAGGGGGGATTGTTGTAAGCAAAAGAACTGTATACGACAAAATTGTGCTATCCTTGTAGAATGAAATCTTTTTCATACTCCATGTTTTCTGCCTATCCGTTATCAATTAATTCTGAAAGGTTCTCGAAGATCTAGAATTTCCCTATGTTATAAAAAGGCAAGAATGAAATAGAATTGATAATTCCTTGTTCCGCAATACAAGTGTCTCATCCCTGTTTCCCCTCTCTCCCATTAAACTTCACAAAAATATTCATATGAATGACATACATAATATGAGTTACACTTCGACTGTTCGCCTGGGTAGGCGTTTTGTCTGATGTAAAACTAAAAAACAAATTAATAAAATTACAACGAAATTGACCATTTTCTTTAGTTGCTAAACATATTAGTAGTAAAGAAACACATCTTAACACTGCTTTACATATTATTAATTTTTGTTTACAAACAAATAACTTATAGATACCGAGTGCCGTAGGTGTGATTTAGCTTATAGCTTTTCATCTTTTATGGTATCCTCTGGGTGTTATAGACATATTGCTAATACCTAGTCCATTCCACCACCTCATTGCTAAAAATTACACTACGTCACAAAACTGGTTATTGAATCAGAAATCAAAAAGTATGAGCGTTTTTGATATTGTAATTATTTACTGGCTAAATGAACTATAATAGAACGCCGGCCAACAAATATTATTGAAGGATCTATCTTCTTTTGAGTTGGTAAACATGAAACCATCATTAACAAACCTCATCATTAAAATGAGAGAAAGGGCTTTTCAATTTATCTTTCTTGGGCTACCGGAAAAATTCTTAATCACTCAGAGCTGAATATGAATGAACTCTTCAAGCAAAAGTACCTGCCTTCTGAAACTGGCAAACAAATTCGATAAATATTCAAAAGAAAGATTGGTCCCTTCATTAGTAAAACCTTCTGTTGAAGTGATTAACGTTAGGTTGTAAAAGGACGATTAGGGAAGGGGTAAGTCAACAAAAGAAAAGATCGTTTTATGAAGGGAGACTTTGTAGTTGCCAAGACTCCTCTTCAAATCGGGAATTCATAAATATCGGAATGAATGAACTAAATAATTTCTGAAGCCCATTTATGTAAATTAAGAAGATACTTGTTGCACTCGATAGTTATAGGGCGTTGTAAGAAAAGGAAATTTTCTATATGCAATCGAATTATTCGAGAAATGGACATCTAGTTCATCTAAACGGAATAGAAATGATACACCTGCCATGTGTTAGATGTGCATCAAAAAGGTAAAAAATAACCGAATGGAACATCCTAGGATTTAAAATTTGGCGTCATATGACAGTTTAGCTGGCCAGTTACGAATTCCTGTCCCGATCATATCATTAGCAATTGATTGGTTCTTGGAAAACAAGGATTTTCAACCAGTTTTTCTTTCTACTACAGTTTCACCAAGAGGTGAGCCAACATTTTCTGGACATATGACATATATTTTTGTACTTTCCCGCGAGATTCCCTTTTCATCCACCTTGGTACTCCCACTAGATAATTGGAATATTGTCAGGGGTGTCAACGATTGGGTACCTAAAACCCTAATTTACCCAGTTATTGAATTAATTATAGGAAATACGAACAAATACAGATATCTCGGCAATCTTAATAACTTTTCCTCTTAGAACACACGGTGCTTTTCTTTTTCTTTTTTTAAAATCATTATTGATTGATTATCTCTCATTCTCTCATTATAGACACGCTTCAGAACTTCTAGCGAAATTTCATTCATAAGTCAATTAAAAATCATTGAATAATTAAATACATAAGCACGAAATCGAGAATCAGTGTGTGCGATTATGGATATGATGTGTCAATAATTGTTTCTGTTAGGTGAAATATGGGAGATGTTCACCCTTTTTCAGGATTTTCAAATGGTTAAGGTCACAAAAGATTAAGAAGAACCAAATGGGGTTGAAAGTTAAGAAAGTTGCAAGGAAGGAGTAATGACATGAGGCATAACGTGGCGCTACGGAATTTTGGGCTATTCCAAATTACTGTACTGTACAAATCGAATGGAAATTGATAAATCAGTGATGAGCTTGACTCTGACAATATTTTGGAACCAGAGGGAGAGCATGTCCTTGAATCAACATAATGCTTGAAGCAAGGTTTCCAGTAACTTCCACAGTTGGGACACACTGTGCAGCCTTGAACTGGAGAGAGATGATCATTCAAGGATCGTTAGACGGATAATATCGACTTTTGAGCATCAAGAACGAACATCCTTCTGTCAGACTTGATGCTGTCAAATGATTCCAGTGAATCGAAGAATACAGACCTGACCGGAGGAGAATGAAGGGGGTCAATCCATCCCGGCTTATACCTACAGCTTATTCTGAAAATTTTCTTGGGTCTTTTTTTGTTGTATTGAGAACTTAGGTCGAGTTGTGATACGTATTTTACATCATTCAAATTCATCATTCAAACTATAGAAGGAGGTGATTAGAAGGGGTAATTGTGATTTATCATTTTATCCCCACTATTTCCACCTGGTTCTTTTAATGTATCCTCATTTTCGTCAAACAAACCTCTCTTGGGTGATAAACCTCAGAAATTGTGAATTTGTTGTTGGGAAGAGATTGAGTAGGGTAACGAACGATACATTCAAGCACTACCCATATGTACTAGAATTTCCAGGGATATTCATGCTCTTTTTGTTCAAGTTGGAATTTGGTCTAGTTTTTAAAAATATTTATAATTAATTTGATTAACAATTGTGTTTATAAGTGTCATTCAGTGGCAGGGTGTGCCATTTTTGCTAGGTCATCGCCAGTGTCGGCGATTAGTAACCAGAAGTGGGAGGGTCTGGGGGGCACTCCCCCCAGCAAAGAAGGTGGGTCCGGGAAATTTTGAAAAATTACCTGTCAAAAACGCCAATCTAAGGTGTTTTTGATTTATGAAATTCACGTTTTTTATTGTTGAAATTAGTACAAATACAGCTTTGAATGACATTTTCTGAACCAAAATAAAAAACCAAAAAACTGTAATCACAAAAAACACACCACAAACCATTTTGACGTCTACAAACCCCGCCTTAAGGTTGGAAATTGCTTGCTACCGTAACCCTGTCGTTGTGACTTTGAACCGATATTCCACGGACGCCACTGTGAAGTCGTGAGAGCTCCCCAAGGTTCCCGCTCTCTTGAAATTGCGTGTTTGATCACGAGCCTTAAAGCGATTCGATTGGTCGATGTTTTGGATGGAGTAAGAGGAGGGGGCCCTCTGCGGTGGGTGTATGAGATACGCAGAATGACAGCGCTTCCACACAAGCGCTAATGTCGCCAATGAGACGGTAATTTCGCCAACTGCGAGCATGAACATTTCTTTTTTATAAAGAGGAAATTGTATATTTAACATTAGTATTAACTAATTCTTTAAATTTATTAAATCGCCTGGTCATCGCCAAATCCAGAGATGACCACAGGCTTCGCCACTGGTGTGATAATATGAAAAATGGACAAAGTGAAGTTGCTTTAATGCGACATCACGAACCAAAGTGGCTTTGATAAAACTCGGGGTTTGGTGGCTGATTGTCTTGAAAGTATGTTGATAAACATGTCCCTCCATGACCTGATGAGTTAATTTTGACCGAGTTTACGCGCTAACCAACCGGGTTGTCAACTTGACTTTGATATCCGTTAAGAGCCGGTCATTTGCTTCGAGGGCACTTGGCACCTGGTAAGAAATCGCCACGTGTGGAAGTAACGAGGAGTAAAAGGGATGAGGATAGAAGAGACCCGTCCGAGATGTTCACGCTTCCGAGGATGGAACGACGGAGCAGATAGATTGTCCGAAGTGGAAGTTACCTTGTCCGCCGCAGGCCCTTAACGTTGACAAAGCGTCCAGCTTTCGCACGCTGTCACCTGTCCCATTCCAGGGGTAGAAACCCTTCAAAGGCATAATACATATATCTCGAGATCCTTTGCCAGTGATATCAAACCCGTGGCCGAGAATCTCCGCCTATTTAAACGACCCGCTTTCCACTTTTCGGAGCGGATCCAACGATACGGAAATATATAAGTGGGGCGTTGAAAAGCCGAGTTAATAGAGAGTTTTTCTTTACCACAGCTGGTTTTTCCTCACGGTACCGCTGCTTGGTCCGATGATGGTCAAACACTGAGGGGCTAACACGAAGTTATTCTCTTAATGTGGAAAGTTTAGGGCCAGAAGAAAAGTATAAATCATCCACCAATCACCAACAATCCCTAACCATTATTAAAACAGATTATTGTTTTACTGAACCAGATATTTAAACGTTGCTTTAAAACAAATGGATTTCACCAATTGAATTAATGGTTATTCTGTTACCAGTAAACATCTATTTACAGCGTTTTCATTTAAACGTACTTCTACAATACAAGAGGAGGCATTTGCCCGCAAGATACCTATGTTTGATAAGGAGATGACAGTGGTAACGTAACCAACTAAAGTTTCTACTTTCGCTGTATTTGTTCGTTCGATTGGTCCTTGGTTTACTTTACTACTTCACTTAATTGACTCCTTGATTTCTGTTTTCGTGTTGTTCATGATCGTAGTTCGTTTGTTAAGATTGTTGATGGAGGGGGGAAGCGGGGACTTCGAATAAGCGAAAACGTGAACCGACATTTGAGTATTGAGAAAAATAAATGAAGAAGCTCTTTTAACGTGGAAGTACCACGCAAGGAACGGGTAAATGAAGTTTGAGGGCTAGAAAAAAGGTGTAAATTATCCACCAATCACCTAAATTGAAGTAGATTATTGTTTTACTGAACTAGAGATTTGAACGATGATTCAAAACAAACGGATTTCACCGATGTAATCAATGATTATACTGTTATCAGTAAACATCGATTTACATCGTTTCCATAAAACTTCGATTTAAAGTTTAAACGTTGATTTACACGATATTGAGGAGGCATTTGCCTCTAAATTGTGTGTGATAACGATATGACAGCGATAACGTAACCAAAAAAGTATCTTCTTTCGCTGTATTCCAGATTTTGTTCGGTTTGTTTTGTTTTCTGTTTTCGTTAATAGTGTTGTTCATGATTGTAGTTCGTTTGTTAATATTGATGTTGGCAGGGGAAGCGAGAGGCTTTGCATAAGCGAAAACGTGCACCGAAATTTGTGTATTGCGAAACAGAAATAATAGTGAGTCGTGTGTGGTGACATCATGTCTCCTGTATGCCTTGTAGGATTACTCTATGAAGAAACTGATATTTGAGGAAATTTATTTATAGTATATTGGCTCAATTATATACCGGTACAATGGGATATTTCAATATTTTTAGGTCATGAAGTCAATATTGTCTAGCTCGAAATCCGAATAATAAAATGTGCATCATCGTTGTGATGATATTATTATTACCATTCTATATGTGTTGTCACGTTACCAAGCACACTGTTTGAAATCTTGATTCTCATTTCAAATCACAGTAATTCAGGACTTAGCTGGAAGAAGGGGTTATAATCAAAAACAGTGTTTTGAGATATTGACCATCGAAGTTTTTCTAATGCTGCACATTTAATTTGACTAGAAAGACTATTCATGAAGAAAGAAAAGAGGATTGTATGTCAATAAGCTTCATAGTTTCATGTAGATTGGAGAAATTCGAAAACACGTTATAACCCCTTTTTCCAGAGAAACGCAATTTTCTTAACTCCTTCTTCCACAGAACATCTTTTCATAAATTTTTGTAACTAATCTAGCACCTATAGATGATACTGATTCACTATTTTTGCTATAGATAATATTCATATTCTTGAACATAGGACGGAAAAAAACTGGTAATTTAAACTCTCAAAACTTCATATATTGAAAGACTTTGAAAAACTGTAAAAAAAAAACTATAAACTCTTGCAAAAAAAAAAAAAACCTCTGCCAAGTGGGTGTCACATAGCTTCCTCGTATCCATAACATAACTGTATAGATCATTGAAAATTATTATTGACTAAAGAATTCGTTCAATAGGCGAAGTAAATGTTGAATTAGGGTAAATTTATTGTTATGCAGGAGCGTAACTTGAGAAAATAAAGGTAGGCATGTTCAACGGTTTGAACAAACTATTATACCTAATAAGTCCGAACAATCCCTGAAAATTTCATCGAAATTGGTCAAGAATCCCAAAGTTTGCCCGTAACAAAGATTTCACGTTTGCGCATGCGCAGAGGCTACCATTGATCCGGGGGAATGAAACCTATAAGGGGACCCCTAACCCGCACAATCCCTGAAAATGTCATCGAAATTGGTCGAGAACTCCCGCAGTTATGCGCGTAACAAAGATTTCACGTTTGCGCATGCGCAGAGGCTACTATTGATCCGGGGGTCATGAAACCTATAAGGGGACCCCTAACCCGCACAATCCCTGAAAATTTCATTGAAATTGGTCAAGAACTCCCGGAGTTATGCGCGTAACAAAGATTTCACGTTTGCGCATGCGCAGAGGCTACCATTGATCCGGGGGTCATGAAACCTATAGGGGACCCCTAACCCGCACAATCCCTGAAAATTTCATTGAAATTGGTCAAGAACTCCCGAAGTTATGCGCGTAACAAGGATTTCACGTTTGCGCATGCGCAGAGACTACTATTGGTCCGGGGGTCGTGACACCTATAGGGGACCATCTACACCCCAACCCGAACAATCCCTGAAAATGTCATCAAAATTGGTCAAGAATCGGAGTTAAACGCAAACAAGGATTTCACGTTTGCGCATGCGCAGAGGCTACTATTAATCCGGGGATCATGAAACTTATAGGGGACCATCTACACATCAAACCAAACAATCCCTGAAAATTTCATCGAAATTGGTCAAGAACTTCGTGTAGTTTTGCCCGTAACAAGGTTTGCTGACAGACAGACAGACAGACAGACAGACAGACAGACAGACAGACAGACAGACACACAGACAGACACGGAACCAAAATTTTTCAGAAAGGTCTAAAACGCAAAATGCGAGTGGAATTTTTGATTTTGAGACAAAAAAATTTTCACATTCCAAAGTGAAAACAATGCTTCCGCTACTTTAGTAGACCGCAGAACTGAAATTTTCAAAACAACACTATTTCACCTTGAATAAAAACCGTGACTAGAGAAAAATCGCACGTGAAATAGCATTCTCTGGAAGAAGGAGTTAACGAGCAGGTTGTAACAACAATCCTACTAACATAATGGAGCAAGATATTTGGATGAAATCTTCAGGGCTGCCGATTCAGGTGTCAAGGAATCCAAAAATGAGATCTTCCAGCTACGTCTTCAATTGTGATACAATTATTGTATCGCTATGTGTTACAGGAGGTTTTTATCTATTTGTCCAACATCTATACTTTACTAGAAGGATTGATGTAGGATATTTTGGTTTTGTTTTCGAGATGCGAGCGAAGCGCGCACCCAGACTAGCAAACTAGACAGAACACACATCGAAAGCGTGGACATATATCGATAGGAGACATCGGGTTTTTCAATATGGCGACGGTCTTATCAGGAAGGGGTCACCTATTCTCGACTTCTACCAAGAGTCTTACTTTTGAGAATGAACCTGCTTTCATTGCATGGAAAGCTGAAATCGAAAAACAGACCACGTCTCGGTTTGTGAAACATAAAGCACCTGTGCAGTTCTTGGTTAGTTTCATGAATATCAGAATGCTTCAACCCGTGTATCGGCTATAAACCCTTTAAGGAGTTCATTCCAATATCCACATTCACTGCATCACTAGCTTACTGCGATCAAAACCAAAAAACCCACCGGATTCTCTCCAGACCCTCCGATGTTTTACGCTGAATAAAGCCTTGTCTAAGGTTTTAGTCTATTACATCTGTGGCAATCGTCGAATTCGTTCTCAAGTGCCAACGTCCTAATCAAGTCTCTGGGGCTCATATTTCAGCACAAGTTAACCAAAATAACCAATAACACGAATAGCTCGTTAGGTAGAAAAACGAAAAACCCAACCAACGAGAGTTGCCATAGGTGAACCTTCATTCATCACAGGTGTGTGTTATACTTACACATTCGAGGATTCCTGCTTAGAACCCGACTTTAGCAGTTCCCAATTTAGCGAAGACGGAATACACGTACTGTGGTAGAGAAAATCTCTCTGTTAGCGCAGTTCGATTTCCTTTGCCTAACTCCCACCAATAAGTTTAGGCCTTTAAAAAGGGTAGAGGTACGGAAGGGATTACCCTACGGGCACGGCCGTTGTAATCGGGCCAGATAGCAAACAAAAATAAAGGGACGGATGAAAGAGAAAGGCGAATGCAATTGAGGACGAATTAATGGGTGACTTAAACGTGAAAATTCATCAAAATCTATTGAGAGCTGCGGAAATTAAAGCCTCATGCAAGGATTTGCAAAGGCACAGGGACAGAAAAGAACCCAGATAGACGAAAGTATTGAAATTCATATGATATGAATACTTCCAAATTTGAACGTGTTCGAATTACTAGGACATGAGCAAATTGTTGCATGGACTATACGTTTGCACCACAGCAAATTAGAGTATTGATTGACGATGCTCATCCTAACCTGAACATTTCCTGAAATTTTAACCAAAATTGGTTCAAAACTGAAATCGACGCTATCGGCCGGACATCACTAGGTTACAAACAAACAATAATAAACGAAAAAACGCAAATGTTGGCACCATAAATCGGGCCATACATCGGGAATGGTTTGACCTACGGACGTGGGGAAGGGCTCATTCGATTCCTCATGGTATGTTCTTCAAATAGGAAAATATTTAGGCCGATTCGACTAGTTTTGAGGTTTTCAGGGATTTTACGAAACTTTTACAGCCCTTAAAGGGCACTTTAAATTGAGTGACCTGGCTCAAGAATTGGGGCGTCGTCGGACCAAGATGGATTTTTCCTGAAAATTTCAGATTTTTTGCTCCAGCCGTTTCGGAGATATCGTGCGTACGGCGGTACGGATGGACGGAAAATTTTTTATTGCAGATTCGGATTCTACACCCTTTGAAACGTAAACCATGAAATTTTCAGGGGGGGTTAGAATTTTTTTTTTCCAGAGCGATTACAATGGTTTATTATTGAATAATAAACCAAAAATAGAATGTTATACAACAACTGATGATTTTTTACAATGATTTACAACGTGAAATGAGATGAGTTGAAAACCGGATGAAAGGCATCGTCTCAAAGGAACGATCTCGTTTGGTAGGCCCACGAAATTATTTTCTGTTTGCCCTCGATAAAGTACGGTTTTTAATTTAACAGCTCATTATTGAAAAAACATAGATCCTATTGGGATCCTTTGCCAATGACATCAATCCCTCGCGGAATCGCCGCCTAATAAAACAACCTGCTTTCCACTTTTCAACGTGGATTCGACGATACGCAAATATATGGGAGTCGGTAGGAGCTAAAAGCGGGAGTTAATACTGCGGTTCGATTTTCGTTGTCAAATCCTCTAATCCTCAAGGTTTCAAATAAACGCTAAAATCACCACCGCTGGCTCAGTGAACGAGATCAATGGGAGAGATACACGAATGGGCATTATGAATTTATTGATGTTGTTTCTATGTAACGTTTTATTAGGACGTCTGTAGGCTATATAGCTCTCGCTTAAGTAAACAACCTTTGATAACTCGATTTCGCTTTGAGATCAATACAGTTATCCGTCAATATGGGATTGGAATATGATGCGATGTGATATGTTTTGTACCAAACTCAACCATATTTCTTGGGCCGAAACGTAAAATCCGTCAGTAATAATTTCGTCACTTACTAATCTTCAAATTTTGCTCAAATTTGGAGGGTAATTGAGGAAGGCCGGTTGTCATATTATTTCGCTTTCATCTCGATCTTACCAGTATTCTGATCGCTATAGAATTAGCACGACAGTCCTGCATATAATATATTATGTCTATCCAATTTTGGAAAAAGTTGACGTCTGCGGTAACACTTCCCGCAGCATTTCTGTTCAATGAATCATTCAACAAGCTTACGCTCTATATCGTTTAGAGGAGTATTCAAAACATTCCAGAAGCTAGGGTGTTTCTTTCGACTGGTGGCAGTGGAGGTGGTTAGGCAATACTTTTCCTGGTATAAAGGTCTTCCGAGACTCTGCGACCAAACTGGATGCATTCTTAACACCACACTTGATAACCTATGTGAAAATGTGGAAACGGCACGGAGAGAAGCAACTTTGGCACGAGCTCTAGCATCGCAGGAACGAATTTACCGACTCTTGAATTTGGACATTCGTTTTCTTGACACCCAAAAAGCCTGCATGTTTGTCCTGAGATGGTCTGTAATGTTTGGGGTGATCTAACGCTTAACTGTAAATGCCTCACAGACAAACTGCAAATGATGGCCCTGCCAGGGGGATGTGCAATATATTCACTTTGCAATATGGGTGAACCCGAAAATATTCTGCATTTTGTAGCGCGATGCCTGGTCCTTCAAGAATTTCGTGTGGCCAACTTTGGATCAGCAGAAATTTCGTATGAGTTCTTTATGAATGTGTTAAATGGTGCAAATTGGCAGGCAAATTTAGCAAGGTACTGGGTGGCGCCATGGTCGTACTGATCTGAACTGGTGTCTGAGTTTAACTGGAATTGATCAAGAATTACGAGTCATAACTATACGATTCATTTATCTTTATCAATAAATTCACAACTATAAAAAAAATCAGTCGTGGATTAGTTGCGGATCTTTGGTAGAGAGGTTCAGCCCACAGCCACATCATGTGAAACACACATTCGTTTTGCAATACATTTTTCAAATACACATGTTTTTCATTCATTCATTAGAAGAAGCTATGTGTCACTTCACAACACAACTTTGCAGAAGAAGACTTTTTTCCAAGAAATGTATTTTAAAAACTTCAGCAGTCCATTGGTTTTTTATCAAAACTGCAGTCGGGGGTTTTCAAGGACGCAGAATTCAATTCTTAAACATTGAAAATTCAGACAAATACAATTGCTCATTTGTCAGAAAAATGTGAAACCCAAAAAGTAAGTGGACATCTTCATTTCAGGGAATGGAGGTAAATTTCTTCAACTTTCTGCATAAATTAATATTTGTTCTTTGGTATCTAGAAAGCAAAATCTGATTTGAATTGTGTTATGGAACAACGTGAACTCTCATGAGTGGAACGAAGATAGCGGTCGTGCTACTGCTGCAGCTCTAGACAAGATAGATATGATATTATCCGATCCGCATCAATAGTGGAAGGCAGGGACCTATCTCGGAGGTGGATAAGTACAGAGCATCGTCCCCGAGCACAAAGGTGTCTTATCGGTGGGCGGTACACAGTAGAGCGAGATTGAGATGGGACTCCCGTAATGAGACCTAGCTCGAGGGATTCACGTAAACTTTCCTCTCGTGACAGCTGATTGCATTACGTAGGTGTATTGTAACAAATATGAACTCAAGGATGCACATAGGAAGTTAACTTTAATAAATACTGCAATTATCAAGTGCAGAGCGATCAAATTAAGAGTTGGTGTAATCTTACTTCTATCACAACTAGGTAGGTACGGATAGCAACTTTAAATTACAGAGCTTTATTACTTCTGTTAAAGAATATCCCTTTTACTTTGAAATCTCTCTGCCCATCACTGACTTATTTAATCACTCCATTACTCAGGGAGTTTTTGCGGATATCTGGAAGAGCTCTTGTGACGCCAATTTACAAGACGGGTGATACGTGATAGGGTTGAACACTACAGGCCGATATGCTCCTAGTCTACCTTGCCCAAGCTTTTTGAAAAACTTGTTGTGTACAATCTTTCACCTAAAGTTTTGCATTTCATTTTGGTGGATCAACACGGGGTCTTCAGGGGGCTATCAACGGTGAGCAATCTCCTAGAATTTCAGGAGTGCATACTGAGTGCATTCCGTGGGGTTCGTCAGGTTGATGTTATATCAGCAGTCTGATAAACTTGTCTGATAAACTTGATAAGCCTTTGATAAACTGTCTCTCCATATCCTTACGGTTCTCAAATATCATGGAGTTTTTTATTCCTTCCTGGATTGAATTAAATATTAACTACAGAATAGATATCTCGTGGTGGGGATTACGGATGCCTTTTCTGGACCTTTCGCGCCTCCTCAGGTGTTCCCCAGGGCACCACCCCAGGATATCCGCAGGAACCAAGCACGACGCTATACATTAAACGAGTAACAATTGCTCCTGGACCCACCGCTGCCTGGGCGAGCTCGATATCCATTGGGGGGCAAACAAAAGACGATAAACTGGCGCAGTCCGCCTAACTGGGATTAACAAAGATATGTAAAACCTCAAGTTAGTCAACCTCAACGTTATCACTACTGCCTATTTTTTTGCGACCATAAATGGTACCCATGAAAATGGAACACAGTTTGGAAAAGGGTGTGCAGCCTCGTGCGTCAGGTTTTTAAATAAATTTATGGTGATTTCCTTATTAGTGAGAAACGTTCAAATTATAATTTGTCGTGTATCTAAGAGGTAAATCGTGTTGAATGTTGTAGGCGCCTCATAAAATTGTAAATATGCAGCGGTTAGCAAGATTGCAGAGAGCCGGACGGAGGTAATGAAGGTGAATGGTTCTGGGTCGTTGACGTCCATTAAACCGTCATTATTCATCGTCATTCATTACGCCTAATTTAACCGTCGTGCGACGACGCTTCCTGGAGGTGGAAATGAAAATGGGAATCCTGTAATGTAATTCTGATTTATGACGGAGCTTCGTCTGTAAACGTTTTCCGATTAGAGGTGAACTAACGTCGCCCTTTTGATTTTGAAGTTATGCATCCCACGGAACGTTGGCGTACATTATTGGCGAATCGTGTCGACAAACCGTAGGAACCGTTGCAATCAATTCCGATGTTGTTGGGAAGATGAACGTATTAACGCATATCTTAAGCCTCAATCCAATTCAACTTATTTGTTCTGAGTACTGGGCGAGAATTCGAATGAAACAGTCTCCTACCACAAGAACTACAGAGCGACTTTCAGCCAAACTATCTAAAAGTTATTCTTGAGGATTAAAACTTGAAAGGCGTCAGGCGTCCACCCTCATACTACTATGAAATGTATGACAAGAAGTTGATGGAATGGACTAGTTGCTCTTTACACGGACTGAGGCGATATGCTTGCAACAGCCAGAGGTTACCACTGAAACTATAAAGCTTCATAAGGGTGGTAAAATGTAGTGACGCATAGAAAATTTGGATAAAACGAAACATCGACATTTTTCTTTAGATACATGGGTGATTCTCGAACTACTGGCAATTTTCAGGTCCTGTCATTTTAAAAATGTATCTATTGCTAGGTTTTTGTATGTTTATCACTTAATTGGCCTCTTTTAATGTCTTTCTGATCCCAGTCATTCAAGACATCCCATTATTCTCCTCGAAATTACCATTTGATAGAAGTCCTAAAAATACGTGGCGGTTACTGTCACGACAATGACAATTTTGGTGTGTTATCATCTACATGACAATGACAGTTCGGATTTTCAACAGAGATTCTTCCAATACTACTGGACTTATTGTGGGTTTTGAAAGTGCTACGTGATACGGCCTTCCAAGAGCAGGTAGAAAGAAAATTTCGTGATCAAACATAATAGGTCAGCAACTAGGGCCTTTAAAATGACATTCAATAACCCTACTAACCTGTTTTCAGATGTTCTCGCGAGAATTTTAAATTTCAGGTAGAATATTCGAAAAACCAACTGGAAATTGGGACTCGATACAGTTGCATTTCTAGACGATGACCAACCAAGGCTTCTCAACATTAAAAAATAGTGGAAATTATATTAGCTTAGGAGGGTTTTCTATAGGTCAATGCAGTGCTCAATAAATGTATGCAGATAAGGGGAAAAAGTTGAAAGTCAGTCGATTTTGAACGGCACAGCGTGCCATTTACATGAATTTGCCCGTAGTTTGAGCATCCCCCATATCTTCATTTTACACCCATATTTTTCAATCCCATATTTCAGAATATCGATATTAAAGTGGCTCTTTCGGATCCGATATGTAGACACGAATTTTGGTTCTTAACTAAAATGGTGGACACTTTTCTAATCGCCCTATAGTGAAGACATTGGAAAAGACATCCCACGAGGACTTTTTGAATGTATTTACAATGTATGGAGACCCACTGATCAGATGAGTTGCCCTTGGGGCTCATTCCTTTCCTGATCGAGCTATCGTGCTATAAAATTTATAGTAATATTTATAGTATTTGTATTTAATACAAAATGCGAATCAAACTCTTTTTTTAAGGCATCTTGAATACTATTTGCACAGTAAGGTAGTGTAGCCTTCTACCAGATTTAGACGCAGAAGGCTATCTTATGCAGAAATGATAAAATTTTATTTAATAATTTCCATCGTTTTCTCCTTTACTGATGTTTCATGGACCTGTAATCAGCCTATTACATTAAACCATCTCTTGAAATTAACGAATGGAATAAAAGAAAAGTCCCATAAATTTCCGATCTTATCACGCCAACGGTAATCTTTGGGGTCATATATTTGGTCTTTCGCCGGAAAAAAAAGTCAATGATTCCTCTTATCTGGAAGGCCCCTTTAGGATTCCGCTACCTACCACACTGACCTGTTGCCCTGTCCATTTGGCACAGTTTTTCTCGGAAGCTGAGAAATTCGTACAACCTATCTCGAAGTGAATAACTTCATATCATTTGACAAACGGGGATGATTTCCATTATGGGCTATTTCGGGGCCTTATTTAAGAGGGTGATTATGAAATTAATTATTAATGAGTCGGTTGTCATAATGAATGATGGAAATGGTATTGATGTCGGTCACAACGAAACAGTTCGGACTTAATGGTAAAAATCCATGGTAGTTTTATTGAATTCGGTGTATTAGTGTCGTAGTTCATTTTGGACATGGTTACAAATATGCCAACACGAAACCGAAATCGTGCAAAATTATATGTATACGTCTTTCTGGTCACAAACCAATGTCAACACAAATTTGGTTTATTATTCAATAATAAACCATTGTGATCTTCTTGAAAAAAAAAAAAAAAACTCCCCCCCCCCCCCCCCCCCCCCCCCTGAAAATTTCATGATTTACGTTTCAAAGGGTGTAGAATCCGAATCTGCAATAACAAATTTTCCGTCCGTCCGCCGTACGCCGTACGCACGATTTCTCCCAAACGGCTGGAGCAAAATATCTAAAATTTTCAGGAAAAATCCATGTTGGTCCGACAACGCCCCAATTCTTTAGCCAGCACTCTCACTTAATTTAAAGTGCCCTTTAACGGTTGTCGAAGTTTTGTTAAATCCCTAAAAACCTCGAAAAAAATCAAGGCGGCCTAAATTTGGACTTTTTTTTTTAAGAACTTTCCATGAGGAATCGAATGAGCCCTTCCCCAGGTCCGTAGGTCAAACCATTCCCGATCTATGGCCCGATTTATGGTGCCAACATTTGCGTTATTTTGGTTTATTATTGTTTTTGTTTTGATAGCAGTAACCTATTGATGTAGTGATGTGGATACTGGAGTGATAGTCAATAAAGGTATTTATAATTAACATTCTGCATTTTTCATACCATTCACCGAACTTTTTAGACACACCTCGTATTTGTTCTTGTAGAGCAACTACTTTATATTGAATTATGAGTATCGCTCGCTCTCCCAGGACATTATTCCACATTTTTTACACCGCTGTTTTGACGACACTCATCATCCCGAAATATTTCATGGTGCATGTATCTGTGAAGGTATCGTCGATATATATTTCAGTTTTCCTTCTGCACCATCCTAGAAGTCCCCGTAAATTGAGAGTACGTTGATTGTTAATCCCCAAGGTTCACCTGGCAATAATACGATCTCGTCATCGTCATCTGAAATTGGAAACGGCTACATCTAATAATCATGAAGAAGAGCCCCTTCAATTTTCTCCTTTCAACTTGCTAATCTCGGAGAATTGTTACTTTTGAAGAAGAAAAAAAAACCCTTTTGCCTCGTTTTCTTTTCAGGCCGTCACCCCTCCTGATGAGCTGCTCTCACCCACCTAATTTTTCTGCTTGAATTCCTCACCTTAATTACGGTTTATTGTCATCAAGGCCTAGGGCACCGGAAAACCGGATTACGTTTTTAAATTATTCGTCAACCCGAGGGAGGCCGGTGGATGGTTTAACTCATTTTCTCTTCTTGAAGAACTTTTGTTACCTTTCTCGGGAATGGCAGGTACTCAACCATTGTCATTTGATTTCGTGGACGCACTAAGGTTAATGAAAGCGGTCCTCTGTTTCTCCGAAAATCTCCTTCGTACCTAACAAATTTAAGCAAAATTGTGATGACAGTAGAATTAAGATCTATTCAAGTCTGCAATTGGGAAAACAGGAAACCTCGATGAACGATAAACATAGATTAATAAGTAAAACGGCTGGTACGAGGGTCTACAAAATTTTGTATGATTTATATTTGCTTTTTTCTATCTAAAACCATGAACATTATGGTTTCTGTTATAGTACCACAGATTATGCGAATTATGCGCAAATCGGTGCTCATGTGTCACAGTCAATCTGTCAAATTTGTCGTTTATTTATTTATCAAAAAAGCGAGCCTAATTACAAAGAGCAACAATACAATCAACAGTTTAATTTGGTGGGTACATTCAACAGGTGGATGGGGGGGGAGCGAAACAAATTTATTATAATCGAAATGAAAGAAAATTGACACAAGTGCACAGAAAATAATTAATCATAAAAACACGGCTTTACATGGAAAGAAGAAACTGTCAATATCGGGATTGTTTTGAAGTAAAAAGTTGGCACTACCTAACATTTTGGAGAGTAGTCGGTTTTTGTGTAGTTGGTGGGTGAAAAGTTAATTAAAAAAAGAGCCGCATTCCTTGTGCGAACTTATAACCGACATATCTCAGGAAGATTGGCTGGACTTTTTCAGGTTGTTCAATATGAGCATCATAGTAAGGAGGCCAAACTGCAGCAGCGTATTCGAGAATAGGCAAAACCAATGCTTTATAGAGCAGTGCAATAGCGTTAACAATGGAAAACTCTCTAGTGTTCCTCTTGAGGAAACCCAGAGATTCCATGGCTTTGTTGGTGATGGCATCATTGCCATCATGTGGTCATCAAAAGTCATTTGATCATAGAATCAAACTCTCAAGTCGATTATCTCGTGCCCCCGAGGGAGTGGAAGACCATTTATTTGGTAATCGTAGATTAATGGAGAGGAAATTTGGTGAAACGTGGCTGTAGAGCACTTATTCACGTTCAAAAACAAATTGTTTGCCACATACCATTGATATAAGGCATCAACGTAGTCCTGTAAACGTTTGCAGTTACTGACCGTGGTAACCTCACGAAAGATCTTACAATCATCGGCAAACAGCAAGCATTTCACATCTGGAAAAAGCTCAGGTACGATATTGATCACCAGGAGGAAAAACAGAGGCCCAATATGAGAGCCCTGGGGAACACCTGAGGTGATATGGAAAGGTCGAGAAATGACTTCCATAATCCTCACGACGAGATATCTATTCTGGAGGTTACATGTATCATTTAATCGAATTCCTACGGGAACTGTCAATCATTCGAGGCTTGATAGTTTGACTTAGCACTTTGTAAAATTACTAATCACTTAGTAAAATTTCTAGCGATTTTACTATATGCCTAGACAAACAGTCAAATATCCTTCCCCAATCGAGGCTGGACAATTAAGCTAGACGTTTTATAATATGACTAGTGGCTTAATAAAATGCCTTGGAGGACTTATTATCAATATTATCAAGTGTACACAGAAGCAGCACCTTACCATCATCAACAATGGTCAACCTGTAAATCCAAAGCGTCCCATATTTTGTCATTTCTCGTGGTGTAATCATTATTCTGGGGGCCTCTGATCACCTCACTCCCTTCAAGATGAATCACATGCTCTTTTATCGCAAAACATACGAATATTCTTTAGGTTTATAGTATGCGATAAAATAATTATGTATTCATACTAAATTGTTGTCTTATTGTGCACTCCAGACTCACCAATTTACGTAATACGCAAAATATATTATATTTTACAGTTCGCCAGAGTTCTACCTCTAGTTCATCAGTTAAATCCCTACTTATTCCACTGAGAAATAGTCGAGTTATTAAATTACTAGGCAATCGGTAAAAATGTTGGATTTCTCCCAGCTGAAACTAATATTTGATAGTTTCCCAGGGCATTTAGTAAAATGACTGATTTGACAGATTGACTGCGATATACTCATAACTGACTAGGTACCTATCCCAAATTGCCAATTGGTATTGCATGATCCTAGTCCTTTGTGATTACATTCTTCTACAAGTACAACCATTTTTACTACGTAAAGAATGGTGTTGTTTATTCGAACAACGTTTTATTCAAAGAATACTGAAGACAGAAGAAATCCGAAAGAGACGAACGGAAAATTCATGTCTCTGCTTAATAAATTAACGAGCTGCCTTAGTTTCTGAAAAGTAATTTGTGACCGATTGCGCACATTTTTGGCCTTGAATTTCGATGTTTATCGACGAATTGAACAATCTAAGTGGATCATTCGATTGACGAGCTTATGTGGCGGTAGACAAAAGCAAAAAGCCCCACAATGTCGGTGTTTGAACAACATTAAATCCTCGCAAGCTGATCTCATTGAAGTCGGTCCCGACCCAGACTAGAATAGCAAATAGCTTCTTTCAAGATTTAGCTTGGGCCCCAATAAATCCTTGTCTCGGCGGGATTTTAGTGAACAAACAACCTTGAAAACATTTTCTATGAAAGACACACTGGTAGACTGTTGTACGTGCCCAGTAAATCGTGGTGGGTCAATTGTATCGATAGGATCGTCCGAAAGTCTAGTATTCCATTCAATATTTCCAGAGCAATGTCGGCAGGAAACGATTGTAACCAGCATTCATATGAATAAAGTATCTATGAGGAAAAATTAGTATTAAGTCTCGCAATGTAAGATGGAGAACATTTATGAAGCTCAATTCATATTGACCTGGAATTGCGGAATGCATACTGGGTTGGCTGTAGAAAGCTTGTACAGTGGGAAACTGCTCTAGTCAATAAAAATGTTGTGTGTATTTGGAAATTTCGCATCCGTGTGTTTGCGGATCAACTCTTGATCCCAAAAACAGTAATAAAATGACGTATTTTTAGAATTTCTGGGTGACTCTTATAGCATTCAAAAAGGCTCCCCACTAGTGGAAAACACCGTTGATAGAATAATTAGAATTCCACGACTTGTACCCAAGATTTCCAAAATTTGAAACTTCCAGGACTAATGGATAGATAGATAGTTAGTTAATTACAGTGTTATAATAACACTATATTTACACCACAATAATTATTAAAATTTAGATTCCACTTCCATGGAATGATGTACTTAGTAAGACGTCATTTATATTGCTGTTAATGTTATAAAATCATTAATTTTTGTTTATGAAGTACTCATACCGGTTATCTCTTATTATTTAACAAGTTTCTCTTTAGATCAGATTTCTAATTTTTCCCAAATCTTTATTTACTACTTGCTTTATTTACAAATGTATGTTTAACTCTCGGCAACTTCAGTCTATATGATTTTGATTGCCGTTGCCTCAAATCAGCAAATTATATACTTTAGTGTTTACGAATCAATGTGTACAATTGATGGACAATTAACAAATTCAAATCATGAAATAATGAATCGGTGGGCCTGGGCTTATTGAACAGATGATGTATCTTTAAAAATCTATACGCATGCGCATAAGCTATTATTCAACCGATGGCACTTGAATGCATACGGGATTGTCTTGGGATTAATCCGCACCATACATGAAAATTTCATCGAAACCTTCTCATTATTTGTTGGACTGACGTTGAACGTGCCTATTTCATAAGGTTACATCTTGAAACCCCATACACCCATACTCGTCCCCAAGTTTAAAGGGAATCAGACCAATAAATCATGTAAAATCTACTCAAATAATTAAAACAAAAAAGTCGCGTTTGCGCATGTGCAAGCTCTACTATTCGGAAACCAACGAAATTTATTGGAAACTATCTAGGGGCTAACCCGCACAATCCATGAAAATTACCTAAAAAATCGTACCTTGGATATAAGATTTTTGATCCAATTTTTTATTCATTAGTTTTGAAGAAGAGCTCCTCTTTATTACAAAGGTACATTAATGAAACGTATAAATATATATATATAGGTATCCGTCCGTCTCTTCAATGGCAGTTTCTGCATTAATGTTATACGAAATTAGATCAACAAGAGTAAAATAGTGTGTGACGTGAGCATTAGGTGAAAATCAACCTTCGACCGTAACTAGAGGGCAAACTGAAGCCCGCTAATTGGTAGGGGTTCTGTAATCAATCGGTAAGCCATTCTTGTCACGGAAGGCGCAAAATCCCAATTAGTTAGTCGGTGCCCGGAGGCGGAGTCCGATCGAGAGGGGGGCAAATCCGATGACGAATTAGTTGAAGATTATCTCGAAACCGTTTACGGAAGTTTGACGAGGTTGGGGAGATAGTTGGTAACTCGGCTTAATCGGACACGTAACAGGCAGTGACTGGCAGGCCGGGCTTGGTGTCGAGTAAGGTTGGCTTTATTTCGTGGAGTAAAAGGTTTTGAGTTCACTCTTAAATTATCTCTTCAGTGGTTTCAGGTACGCATCATTGACTAAAATATATGTCAAGTATTTTTGCAGATTATTGCACAGTTGTCAGAATGTATAGGACTCGGAAAAATTAGTTACGGAAACAGTAAAGCTAATAAATAGACTAGAATAGAGGATTGGGATTGAATGTTGTAACCCTGGAGGTAGCAAGAAACGTCGACGCATTAGCGGAGGGAGGTTTTTAGTGGATGATAAACAAAAGGCAGCTTCCAATGAACACGTTCTCACAGACCTGTCAATCCTCTACTGAATTTGACAGTTTAAGTGCCCATTCTATTCACATAAGGGTCATAAGACATGAAGGGGCTGATGAACTGTGTCAAGAGAAAGTTGCAGATTTTTTTGTGAGAGCAGGCAGCCTCTCAATATTTTTGGGCCTACTATGATTCAATAACAGGGCCAAGGAGCTGGAAGTGACACACTGACAGCTGGTCAGTCAACACTTCACTGCTCGACTTTGTGCCTCTATACACCAACTGCCAAGAAGACACCATAAGGCATCAGATGCAGCAGTGTTCAGCAGGGTCTTGAACCATTTTGAATATTGATAAATTGTTATCAGCCACCTGATTATCAGGAAGAATGCTCTCGTATCGCTGCAATCTCGATTGAATCCCTTTTTCAAGGATCTAGATCAATACAGTATCCGACCAGCATCCTCCAGTGAGCAGATGCTCCTCTCTGAAAAGAGCGACCCCCCCCCTCCTCCCTTCCTCAAAAGCATTATATGCCTGTTTCAACCCGTAATCAAATTGAAAGTTCCTCCCTTGTATCTTGGATACACCTCCCTATGCAATTTATTGTATTTTGTTGTTTCCTTTCATCCTTTGCAGCTTTCGTACAAATGGATTTCCCCTTTTGATTGGGAAACGATGCGTTCACATGGGCCATCAATATTAACAAGATAGCCATAGAAATTGATTTGCTGATACACTGTGGATTTGGTAACATAGTATTTTTCTGAAAAATGTTTCTCTAAAAAACACATTTTTTCGGCAATACCCCATCCATTCCTCTATCCCGTCGTGAAATTCAAAATTTTGAGTTTTTTGCTCAACTAGATGATTGAGCAAAAAAGAATCAAGAAAATTGGATCTTGGGATGGGTGGATTACTGCTTCGAATACCTGAATGCTGCTTGGAGTGATATACCACCCTACGTATGGTATTGGAGTTTGTGGTACCCTTCCATCCTTTGTAGCTTTTGTACGAACAGATGTCCACTATGGATGGTGAAATTGTGAAATCATTTGGGCATCTATCCATCAATATTACCAATCTGGGCACAGAAATTGATTGCTGATACACTGTGGATTTGGTAGCATAGTAGGGTCGCCAAAAATGTTTTCTAAACAACACATTTTTTCGGCAGTATCATCCAAGTACCTTCTCTCCCGTCTTGAAATTCGAAATTTTCACTTTATTTCAAAACTTGTGTAATATTGTGATTGAAAAAAAAAATTAACAAAAAAAGAATAAAAGAAAATCAGTTATGAATGAAGGCTGGGATGTCACTAAATTTGTCACAAACATAGACATACACCACACGTTTTGATCACGGATTCGGTCTTATGTTGCTTTGAAAAGGATTTGTATTCCATTATTTATTTTTTCTCCAATTGTGGTGTCCCACACTCTGCACGATCAATTCTAATAGGCGATCCTTTATTGGTCAATCCTCACTTCAGGGAGACGTCCTAAAAACGCTCAGTAAGAGAAGGTGTCGGGATATATTTATTTGATAGAGACAATTCCTCTAATCGTGAAAGGTGGAAGGCCATATTGAGGAAACTGTATTTGAGAATAGAAAGAAAAACATATCCGAGGATTTATTCGGGCTCGCCCTTTCGCAACCAAGGAGACTCTTGGGCAGACCCCCGAGAAGGGCCGTATAAGAAAAATATGTATTCAACTCGACGGGTCGTGATGCCGTATCGAATACAATAACAGAGGACATTAGGTCGAAGAAAATACGTGAGCGAGAAGCTGAAAAAAAGGAGCGAGTCGATACTAATGGAGAGGATCATCTAGATGGAGGTTCAAAGTAAGAAAGCAAGTCGTGCCCTCTGCTTTGTATGATAAGCTGCGAGTTCTCAAATAAAAAACAAAGGAGGAAATATTGGGGGAGGAATAATACCTGCTTAAATCAAACGATCTGTGCAAATACCATTCCGACGGTACTTATAGCACTACCGAAATATCTTTGTATCTTTATAATAGATAATCTGCAAACTGTTACTCAAAAGTTAACTATTTCTTTTATTCTACGCATTTTTAAAGGAATAAACGTGTTCAATGTTCTGTTGTTGTAATATATAACGTTGATTTTTCATATTGAGGGGTTTTAATGGTGTATTTATAGGAGGTTATGGGCCCAACACGATTCCACTAAACAAATCTTTCAACGTTTCGGCAAGGAAAATTCTAATCCGGTACGTACTCCGGCTGATGTGAATGTGAAATTGAAAACGCTACAAATTCTTTCACTGGGGTTTATTATTCTATTGGCTTACGTTCATGATTTGAATTTCTACTAAGCTTTGGAGTGTGTGTGTTTCATAGGTGTTAGAGCGATTATTGAATTTCAGGAGATATGCATAGAGCATGTAAATCTGTTCTCAAACAAAATACCTATTTGGATTGATCAGTTGTTCATATTTGTGTGCCTCCTGAAATTCAATAATCGCTCTATCACTTATGTAACACGCACACTCCAAAGCTTAGTAGAAATTCAAATCACGAACGCAAGCCAATTGTATAATAAACCCCAGTGAAAGAATTTGCAACGTTTCATGCATATCAGAATGCTTCAACCCGTGTATCGGCTACAAAGATTTTTAGGAGTTCACTCCAGTATCCACATCACTGCATCACTACATCACTAGGTTACTGTAATCAAAACAAAAACAATAATAAACCAAATTAACGCAAATGTTGTCACCATAAATCGGGCCATACATTGGGAATGGTTTGACCTACGGACGTGGGGAAGGGCTCATTCGATTTCTAATGGTATGTTCTTCAATTAGGTACAAATTTAGGCCGCCTTGACTTTTTTTGAGGTTTTTAGGGATTTTACAAAACTTTGACATCCCTTAAAGGGCACTTTAAATTGAGTGAGAGAGCTGGGTCAAGAATTGTGGCGTCGTCGAACCAAAATGGATTTTTTCCTGAAAATTTCAGCTTTTTTGCTTCAGCCGTATATTACCTTTCCACTTGCACGAGATCGTAATATACAATTAGTATGTTGAGTCAATGCAATTCAAATTACTCATAACCACACTAGAAGGCTGGTGAACGAGTACTTAAATATACGAAGAGGACGATTGATGTTGTGCTGATGTATAAGAAATCTGGCGAGGGCATGAGGGGATACGTGAGCTAAATGAGCTAAATCTCCTTGATTGAATGCAAAACTCCCAGGAAAGTATCATAAGCCAACAGGCATACGTTCCGTTGGTCCAAAAGCCCCGCCCTGAGAGTTTTAATCCACATTTGCATCTATAGTCCAAATAAATTGTTCATAAAGAGTTCAACAAGAGTTTTGCTGTAGCATTACAGCACCCTATTCTTCCCTTGAAACGTACCATGTTCTAACAGTGGGTTGTGTGCACGAAAACGGAGTGTATGTCGTCAAAAAGTAATTATTTTCTTAGCTCCCAAAGCAAATTTCTACGGTGTTTACGCTGCGAAGCTTTAATTTAGTACGTAGACTCCTTAGCGCTTCTATCTGACACTGTGCAGACCCCAGATCAGCTCAAAAACAACTTTAACGGTAACCATCCTCATTTCTCCACACTTCTCGTTTTCAAATTTGCCGGTTGTAGCAAGTCTTAAATTCCTCCTAAATGAAGTATGTGGAATTAGATATTGTGACTATGAGACGATTAAGTCTTGAATTTGTCCAACAAACAAAGCAGATAATAAGTATCCCTAACCATCCCTAAACGCGGGTCATCCAGAAAGTAAGGTTACAAACTCCCTGGAAAGTGCAGAGAATTTGTTTTTCAGGGTTGGTCTTACTGCTTGTAGGGAGGTTCCTAGCAGTCATAATAAGCACCCGCCCGCATCAGTCCGTTACGAAATGTCGTCACAACAGCCTACTCCGTCAACCTCTGCAGGGACCGTTCGCTCTGAAACGTGGGTTTGTCACTATACCCCAGAGTCAAAAAGGCAGTCCCTGCAATGGCGCCATACTCACTCCCCGTCAGCAAAAAAATGCAAGGTTCAGCCCTCGGAGCGGAAGATCATGGCATCAGTGTTTTGGGACAGAAAAGGGGTTGTTGGTGGATTTCATGGTCAGGGGAACCACCATTAATGCTGATGCGTATTGTGAGACCCTTAAAAAATTGAGGAAAAAAAAATCAAAGACAAAAAGAGGGGAATGCTGACTCGTGGTGTGTCCCTTCTTCACGACAACGCCAGACCCCACACCGCTCGCCAGACCCAGGACCTGCTTGTGTCGTTTGGATGGGATGTTGTGACCCATCCACCATATTCACCGGGCTTGGCATCTTCGGACTTCCACCTTTTCAACAAATTGAAGGAGTTCTTGGGTGGAAAACGTTTTTCCAACGACGAGGAGGTGAAGGAAACTGTCGAGAAGTGGTTTTGGAGTTGGAGCGAAGTGTGTATGACGAGGGCATAAAAAAGCTGGTGGCCATGCTGAAGAAATGTGTAGAAGTTGGTGGCGATTATATGGAAAAATAAGGACATATTTTGCTACATTTACTCAAAATTTGAATAAAATATATGCATTTTTCGATTTTTACCAGCAGTCGTAACCTTACTTTCTGGATGACCCTCGTACATATTATGTACGTACATACGTCATTCAACTTAATAACAGGGGGAAAGTAGTAATAAAGGAAGATAAACACTTCAAAAACCTATTGATTCTTGTGATCATTAAAAAGAACTGAAGGAGATGATTAAAATGTATAAATTCTATAAAATTGTGTATATATTTTTCAATAATTTGAAGTTATTTCTTTTTCAGGGGCACTCTCGGTTTTGAGAGAAACCACCACAGAAATGTTTCTGAACTCCTCGACAATTTGCTCCGAGGTTACGACAATAGCGTCCGTCCAGGTTTTGGTGGTGAGTTGTTGGTATTATCTTCTCATATTCAACGATTTTCTCATCCAAACTTCAAACTTGCAGTTTTACGTTTTTTGACATTTGAATGAGCTTTTCGCCTATTTTTGATGAACTCTCAGCTTTCCTACGGTATAATATTATAATATTTTTTCACAAGAAGAACGAGGGAGCTTTTAAAACTTCAAACGACCTTAAAACTAGCAATCGCCTTTAAACGAGTGCTCATACAAGAATATTCTGGCACTTCATTGAATTGCATATTCAGCTCCGAGTTGGAGAAATTAAATTTAAGGTGACAAGGTGACAATAGTAAAACCTAGGAAGGTTCATATCGACCAGAAATAATTGGCCAAATTATCAACTTGAGAACTTGTCTCACAGGCACTTTTTAATGCAGGGGTAGGTAGGTACCTACGTTATTCATGTTCAGCGATTAGCTTTCAGCAGTAAATCAAGCCGGAAAATAATAGCTCATTGAGCGAATATGAACGGCGGTCTTTCAATTAGGTTTAATAACAAGGATCGGTCGGGGCCCATGCACAATCATTGTTCGATTAAGCTAATTCTGATCGGAAAGGAAAGATTGATCTGTCCAGCCGCCACCGCTATGTTGCCTCCGAGAACCCACTCCTAAGACGTGACATTCAGCATAAATTTGTTTACGTTAAATGTATGTACTTTTGCTGTAGTTAAATGTATTACTGTTGTATAAATGTGGGGTTTACTGTAGCATTGAGTGATTAGTGGTTGGGGAACCGCTCCTCGCTCCCGAAGTGATGACAGGAAAGGTCCCTGTTGCGAGTCTTCTGAATTTAAATCTCTCCTGGAATGGAATGGAATGCATTTTTCAGCGACTGGTAGGATTTGGATGATAGTGTGAGGTTATCAATTCCGAATTAGTTCGAAAAGCGTATGGACTGCGTGGAATCCATGAACAGTCATCATCCGATCCATATTGGTCTTAAAAGATACTTTGTTTCTGAGATGGACCAGGACTCACTACTCAGACAAATCGAAGTACACGTCTTTTATACCAAGTGTGCGTTTGCAGAATCGGTCTTGAGTTTCCCTAAGCTATCAACGAATCGATGAATTAGGTAGTCGATGTTATTAATCGATTGTGTAGTTCGATATCCATCCCCTGCCTCCAAGACATCGGAGGTCGGATGTGCGGTTGAGGCCTACGAATAAATCTTCATCGCCGATGGCGCTTTGACGAGAAATGAACCTGCCGGCCCGACAAGGCGGTGATTATATCGACTAACATTGACTAATGGCTGTCACACGGGTCGGTGACTGGACGTGGACACATACAACGCCGTCACCCCTGGAACCCTCTGGCTCGTAAATAGGGGAAGCTTCAGATGGGTCATTCGCCACTGTCAACGATCCCAGCGGCTTGGGTTTTCATGCTTCAAGAATCGAGTGAAAAACGCGGTAAACATATCCCTGTACTTCCGCGTTCATCGAGGGTCACTCAATAGAGACTTGGAGCGAGAGGCAGTGGGTCGAAACAGCCAAAACCCCGGACATTTGACAAAAAAAAGTGGTCTATATCTTCCAGGGGGTGCGAGAAATTTGAATCCATTGCAAGTGCACCATTTGACGATATTCAGCAGATGGCAACGTGGAAAAGTAGGTGAAACGTTTGGGATTTTGCTGAATGTCGTCATTCTGTTGTTAGGTACTTATATTTTGTGTCGGAATATCATGATTGACAAGAAGAAAACGAGTTATTCTGCCCTATTAAGGCTATTTTTCCTATCCGCATTATTCATATTATGAGATAATTGACCTTTTATATAATCTCGTGCCATCCATGCTTTTCAATGGAGCTTTCTTGGACGGACTAATATATTCTATGGCTTTTTTAAAAATATATACATTGCATTTATTGCAATTTGCATTTAGGCAGACAGGTCTCAGTTTTTCGATCTAATTGGCTTTCCGTTCATAACTGATCCATCGCATGATTTTCCTTGGCTCTTCGGGATTAAAAATCCCTTTATATGAGCACGAGCTGTTACGTTACGTTCGTAATTCTGTAATTTATAGATTTGGTCATCCCAACTGTCGAGGAAGTGGTTAAAACATCATATTTCCACATGCAGTCATCTTTTGGATCCCACCATAACCCTAGTTCTGAAAATATCACGGAGCGTGTCACAAATGACGATCAACCAAGGCGACTCAAAAGAAATTGACCAGCAAATCTATTGCAGCCCAACCAGTGAAATAAAATTAAAATTAAAAAAATAAACAAATTTAAAATAATATGTCAAGTGCACCAATTGTTACATTTAAGTTCATTCCAATAATTATATCCATTAAAATTTATGTTATTTATGTTTTGCTAGCTTAGTTTGTAGTAAATGAGGACTGTCATTGGACGTTCCATTTTACAGTAACACTTATAATTACCATAAATTAACCCAACTGTGTAGTATTGTATTTACTAAAATTTTTACGTTGATAACATTTTTAAAAAACGAGGTATTAAAAAGCTGTGATTCACAGTCAATGGTCCCCACTCGATAAATGTACACAACTACTAGGTCAAAGTGTCCTATCCAAAAGGTTGCACTTAGTGAAATGGTCCTATCTGCACAGAAAATTGGTATGATTGACCATCTAACCTAGGAAGTTCAGTTGCCATTTTGGTTTATTATTCAATAATGAACCATTGTAATCGAAAACAAAATTCTAACCCCCCTGAAAATTTCATGGTTTACGTTTCAAAGGGTGTAGAATCCAAATGTGCAATAAACATTTTTCCGTTTACGCCGTAACACGATTTCTCCCAAACGGCTGGAGCAAAAAGTCTAAAATTTTCGGGAAAAATCCATGTTGGTCCGACAACGCCCCATTTCTTGAGCCAGGTCTCTCACTTAATTTAAAGTGCCCTTCAAGGGTTGTCAAAGTTTTGTAAAATCCCTTAAAACCTCAAAAAAGCCATGGCGGACCTAAATTTTGACTCTTTTTGAAGAACTTTCCATGAGGAATCGACAGAGCCTCTCCCCAGGTCTGTAGCTTAAACCATTCCAGATGTATGGCTTTATGATACTCACTATTTATGCTGCCAACATTTGCGTTTTCTTGGTTTGTTATTGTTTTTGTTTTGATCGCAGTAACCTAGTGATGCAGTGAATGTGGATAATGGAGTGAACTCCTAAAAGGTTTTGTAGCCGGTACACGGGTTTAAGCATTGTGATATGCATGAAACGCTGCAAATTCTTTCAGTGGGGTTCATTATTCAATTTTATTCATTTGGCTTGCATTCATGTTTTTAATTTCTACTAAGCTTTGGAGTGTGCGTGTTTCGCAGGTGATAGAGCGATTATTTAATTTCAGGAGATATGCGTAGAACACGTAAATCGGTTCTCAACCAAAATAAATATTTGGATTGATCAGATGATCATATTTGTGTGCCTCCTGAAATTCAATAATCACTTTATCACCTGTGAAACACGCACACTCCAAAGCTTCAAGTGGAAATTCAAATCATGAATCATTGAATAATAAACCCCAGTGAAAGAATTTGCAGCGTTTTTTACCTATAAAACTACATAAAACATCAGATAGGACAAGCTAAATAACGACGAAAGCCAAGAAACACGAATTGAACGTTCAAATTAGGCTCAAAAAATAGTATAAATTGAGAGCTTTTTAATGAGCCAAAAACATTTGTGAAGATGGTGAAAGTGATGTGTCGAAATTTTGGTTGATTATTTTCAAAAATACAATTTAAATTTAGGTAGGTTTTTTTGGGCAAAAAAACTCGACTTTCCATGAATACATTACTGCTTCATCATTGCCAGTGATTTCAAATACATACATAAAATAATCCTGTACAACATAAAATAATCGCTCAACTACTAACCTTCCTTTATTCTATAAATAATGACACTGTTTGATGCGAATTGTCCCAACTGGAAGCTCGTGCAAGGTACCCGGTATAGAGTTGGCACACGTTCTATTGTTTTTAATTGAGCCCAACGTATAAAAGCAGTGAAAACTTAGCTTTTAACTCCGCTGAAGAAGTGTGGCAAAAGTTTCGTAGACAGATGTATTTTGTTGGGAGAACAATATGATTCCTCTGCCAGGAAAAGTTGATCGTCTCACCTACCGCCCTTGAACTCAAGCGCCAACTCTTGACTGTGGATCCGCTGCCACTTTTCCGAACAAGCTGGGGCACCCGGAATTTTTCAACACAATGCTGTTTTATTCGTCCTGCCTTGGAATTAGCCGGCAAAGCAAAGCAATATCAATTATTGGCTGATTCTGAATTCAACATGATGTTCAGCATGTTTCAAGTGCTACTGCACACAAAACACCTTTTAAAAAAACGCTGCAAATTCTTTCACTGGGATAGTTATTCAATTGGCTTGCGTTCATGATTTGAATTTCTACTAAGCTTTGGAGTGTCCCTGTTTGACAGGTGATAGAGCGATTATTGCATTTCAGGAGATATGCATAGAGCACGTGAATCTGTTCTCAACCCCAATACCTATTTGGATTGATCAGTTGATCATATTTGTGTGCCTCCTGAAATTCAATAATCGCTCTATCACCTGTGAAACACGCACACTCCAAAGCTTGGTAGAAATTCAAATCATGAATGCAAGCCAATTGAATAATAAACCCCAGGAGAAGAATTTGCTGCGTTTTTTTATGGTTATCAGAATACTTCAACCCGTGTATCGGCTATAAACCCTTTTAGGAGTTCACTCCAGTATCCACGTTCACTACATCACTAGGTTACTGCAATCAAAACAAAAACAATAATAAACCAAAATAACGCAAATGTTGGCACCATAAATCGGGCCATACATCGGGAATGGTTTGAGCTACGGACCTGGGGAAGGGCTCATTCTATTCCTCATGGAAAGTTCTTTAAAAAAAGTCCAAATTTAGGCCGCCTTGACTTTTTTTTGAGGTTTTTAGGGGTTTTGCAGAATTTTGACAGCCCTTAAAGGGTACTTTAAATTAAGTGAGTGAGCTGGCTAAAGAATTGGGGAGTTGTCGGACCAATATTGATTTTTCCTGAAAATTTCAAATTTTTTGCTCCAGCCGTTTGGGAGAAATCGTGCATACGGACGGACGGGAAAATTTTTATTGCAGATTTGGATTTTACACCCTTTGAAACGTAAACCATGAAATTTTCAGAGGGGGGGGTTTAGAATTTTTTTTTTTCAAGAGCAATTACAATGGTTTATTATGGAATAATAAACCAAACGGGTTTTTTACTCCTAATTGTCAAAATTTGACCAATGACTCTACTGCAAAAAGTCTGGCCTACGTTCTGACTTCAGATTTGTATTCTATGACCCAAAAACAAATTTCATCGGAATACTCCACAGAAAAGGGGTTTTTGCCATTTCGGACTTCGGTGCGCCATCTGGAGAATGGCCTTGGCGCGGAACGTCGTCAAGAATGGGGAATAGGAACTATCCATATCCTTCTCACGTTTTTTGGTGCTTCTTACCGTCTCAAGTCAAAACTATAGCCGTCACAATTTTTATTCTAACAAAGTCTTGCAGATAAATTGATTCTGCGTTGAATGAGACCAACCGAAATTATGTACCGCCATTAATAAGGGAGCTATGGGTTTTCAACGTTTTTTTCCATGAGTGGAACATGAACTCCTGTAGTTATTTAAGCAACTTTGATCACAACAATCCTCCCTAAATAAAAGGAAAATTATTTTTGCTGTCTTTGATAGCTGTTAATTTCAATGAGTTGAATGATATGTCTCGTTTTGATGTACGTCAATCGTTTTGCTCTAAATTTGGAATATTGAGCGGAAAATCTGTGGAATCTAAGATTAAGCCTATGAAATTTACTTGTAATCTATCAGAAAACAACCGATATAGTCAAGTCGTTAGCGCACATAACTTTGGTGAGTTTGAGGTACGCTGGATCTTCAAATGTTCGATCTCCGGAAGAGGAAATTCTTCTTTTACCCCAGTCATAGGTATGTGTAGAGAATACATTCTGAGAGAGAAATGATAGAACTTTACGGAATAGCGTCATCTGTTTTCAATCCCAATCTTATCGCACAAATCGTGATTTTTTTTTTTTTTTTTTTTTTTTTCTGATGAAGTGCGGATATCTAATGATTGGACGCGGGAGGACTGCTCTCATTAGGTCCCGAGAGAGCGTCAATCAATATTTACTCGACCCGAATTCCAGAAAACACGACAGTGACGCTGGAAGTCATTTCCAGTGAAATCATTAACTACTAGTTAATTCTAGAAAATCTATTTCCCAACCTATTCCAACGAGCGTTAGTCTGAGTTTTAATAAGGGTAAATTTGCACTAACTTTAATTTAATACTGTCCTTCGAGTTCATTTAATTATCCCCTTCATTATTTAGCGACCGCTTAAACAGGTTGTAAAATGTATTCGATGTATGATACATTATTAAACCTAATTTCGATTCTTCAATGCCGAACGTAAGGGAACTTTGTGGTCGTGCGATAAATCGAACAAAATTTGTCACATCAACATTTCCTTTTATTTTTCGTGTTTATTCCCAGGTACGTGCTTTGTTGTGCACCTAACTATACTTTTGGCATTCATAGTGCAACAATAAATAACCTAAAATTTCAAAGATTAAGGCCCAGTTTTGGCAAAATAACATGAACTCCGAGCAATGGGAACCAAGATCAACCTGAACGGTATTGATCTAGTTTGAAACGCTGCAAATCATTTCACAAAGTTTTATTATTTTTGAGGAGGCCATTTAGTATAGAAGTGGGTGTACTAGGTTCATTCCCTCTAAATTGGAGCATATTCTTTATTTTCAACCAGCAGCTGTAAATTGGTTTTTAATGAATTTCAATAGATTGAAGGATTTTTAAATGCCACTCTATAGCCCTCCGACCTTTGTGTATATCGTCTTGAAGAACGATTCGGAAACTAGCAAGCTCTTCCTATTCCTCGTGGAAAATATTTGCAGAAACACTCACAAGTGCTTGGGCAAAATCGAAAATTTGAAAACAACAAAGATTGATCCGAGTTCATTTCTGTAAACTGCCAAGATTAGGTGTTGAAAACTGATCGCTGATCGATCGAAGATCACAGTTAAACCGCGATTTGAACTCGGAACAAACTTTGGTGAAAGCAGTCCTAAGAAGGTTAGGTCGTTGATGGTACCCACACACCCTTCTCGTCAGATCAATAGTAACTATGTTTATCCTTAATACTTATAACACGGAGGTGATGGAATGGACTATTTGCCGTGGGCTGAAGTGGTATGCCTGCAACTCAGGCTTACCAGTTTTAAGAAAATGAAAGGAAACTATCTATTATCCTTCACGAAATAATCATTAAAATATATTACTTTAAGTTTGATTGTTTTCTGATATTTGCAGGCCCACCAGCGGTAGTTGAGGTGGACATCATGGTGCGAAGCATGGGTCCAATCTCCGAAGTAGATATGGTGAGTAAAGCTTTTTTAATGCTAACCAGCACAAGAAGTATTCGTTTTTCCTAAGCATTCTTTCTTCCTATGGAGGACGACAGGTTTCGATATTATATCTCTGCTCTGATATGCACCATGGGATGGGACTTGATGCCATGCTCCGGAGAATTGAGAGAGAAAGCTCAAATTTGCACAAAAAATCTATCTAAGCTTTCAAAAGACTAAGTTAGAAGATGGGCACAATCGCCACACTCGAAGGGGAGATTTGGGGCAATTCCAATGGGGAGAAAATTACCCGAAAACCCCCAAGTAGGTGACTCTCTTTTATATAGGTTTTGTGAACTATCACACGATGATGAAATCGGATTGGAGATATCTCAATCCGTTCTAACTAGAGCAGTTTGAAGATGATAAAACAAGGTAGATGGGCAAAATTAGAAAACAAATTATGAGATTCTTCAGCTTCCAAAAATTTCCAAATTAAAATGAGGTATCACGAGTCAGAAAATAAAAGTGTTTTTTTGCGTAATTTTTCCTCATGCAAAACTAGTTTGAAAATTTGCTCATTTCGCCATGCTACATGACTGGAACTTTTTACCATCTTCTTCAGCGTTGAAATACCTTTAAAATGAGATATCATTTGTCACAGAATAAAACTGTTGATTTTGCATCAATATTCCTCAGAGAAACCGTGTGATAAGGATGCTATTTACAGATAAGGACACCGATATCCAGCCAACACTTAAACATCGACATCCATATCGATATCTTGTCTCGATGTCCCATCCCTACCAGTGGGAGGGAACAGCTCATTGTATTTTTGACCGGCATAGTATAAACTCCTCTTTTTACTTTGACTAGAGATTAAGAGTAACATTTGCTTCAGATCAGCGGGTGGGTACTCTGGACTGGGAAGCTAGAGATTTATGACATTATGATAGCAATCCACTGTGTAATACGTTTGAAGATTAATAAGAATTTATTTCTTTAAAAAATATGCCGCTATTCTTTGACCTTTATGCCCATTTAGTTAATTACCGTTCCTCGCCCTTACAACGCTTTGTCAAATCAGCACTTTCACCATCCACAAAGGAAGCGTTGATGTGTTCATCACAACTCTTCACTTTTTTTCCTCCTCTTTCTCTCTATTTATTTTGAACTTTGTGTAAACTCGGGCTAACTCCCCTCATTTTCCTCTTCGGCTTTAAAAGACCTGAGAAAAACGAGTTACTTCCTGAGCGACCCTCCGTCATTAGTGTCGTTAGGCCTGGCCGGTATATTTCATGGGGATTACTTTCGTCGTTTGAAGCTTCAAAACAAGCGTTTTCGAGTTGATTTCAGTTGTCCGTTATTTTGAGCGAGGTAAAATTTCCGATAATACCCCGATTTCGGTTCAATATTTCCTATAATAAACCTCTGCCATCGCTTTCGCAACTCCCCCCCATTCACCAAAACAAATCATGAAGAAATACCCTATACTCAATAAAATTTAAGTTCCCATAAAACATAATGAGCAGAAAGGGAATGGCTAGGGATACATGCCTTCTTGCATGCGAAAAAGTACGCAACAACCGCTACGGTGAGAATTGAATGTTGCTTCCCTTTGAAATGTCATTTAGTAATGAAAATTGTCATTCTTATGAAAGTTCATTTGTTTACCTAATCCATAATTTTCCATTTTTTAAAAATTGTAATATGGATTTTGTTTATTTGCTATCATCTATATTATCGTGTCAAGTTATGTAACAGTTGGTATGTTACTGATTAGGATTTGTGTATCTGTTCCTCCTCTACTTCGCCATTGAATATATCTTTTAGCATGGAACATGCATTAGTCATGATCTAACTACTCAAAACCGTTTTTAATAATCTGTTGTTACGTTATTAAGGGATTTGCGGCTGGCCCCGGTCCAATACAACAATATTGCTTGTATTATAGAAGACTGGGCAAGCAATATAAAGCATATTGTAAAATTGTACATGAGACAAGCAACATAATGCTTAAGCCAAGATTTAGAGTGAATGTCCATTATTTTTCAGGTAAATCACACACCTTCATCTTGGTGCCCATTTCGGATGAACGATAGTTGTTGTTGTCCATAGATACTTTTAGAATGTACCTAAATATCCAATCTCAGTGTGGCTCAGGGTTTCGGGAAATCCTAGAGCATTTCGGTGAATTCTCGTTTATCTATATCATCCGAATCAGTCAATATTCACTTACATGACACGATTCTACTCATTCTGTTCGCTACCAACCTCCAGTGAATGTTCGGTGGGATCAACGTAGAATTCAAAGCGTATTTCGATGCATACAAAAATGAATGAAATCAAAATTAATTATTGAAATTTGACAGAAATAAAGAGGAAAATATATTTGATATTTCGAATTAGTCTTTGTCAAAATTAGAAGAAGAGAGAGTGTTTTTTGGTATTCCCTGGAACCGAACGTGTACCCAACGTTTCTCGAACATTCAGATTGAGTCTAGGAGGCCGTATGATCCCGCTACCCACTTGGGGTACGTTTGGACTGTTGAAGTTCCTCTTCAACATCTTGACTCCGAGCATCCACTGAAGGTAACCGCATGACAATGTGTTCTTGCAGTTGTTCAGCGTGTCACCAACAACCAGGTCTCCATCATGCCAAAGACCAAGATGTAAGCTCTGTGAGTAGGTCATTGAGGAGTCGAATTACAGCTCTCCTGACAACACCCACTCATACAATCGCCAACAATCAGCAGAGTACCAATCAAAGAAGTGCTAGTACCAGCTGATTTGTAAGAAGTTCGACGAAGACGTGACAAGGAGCTTGTATATGGGGAAGGCATCCCAACTATACATAAGGGTGAAGGTTTGTTTTGACAAGAGGTTCAGAACAGAACACGCCCCTTTTTGGCTGTTTTGACACGCCAGAACTAGTTCTGAAAAATCTCGAACCTCTTGGTTCGCTGTTCGAACTAGGAGTCCAGAACCACTTAGATCTAGTTCAAATGGTTCGAAGATTTTTGCCAGAACTTTTAGCCCGGAGTTATAAGTGGTTCGAAGGTATAATCCTTGAAGTAATTTGATAAAACGCAACTACAGGTATAAGATCAGGGCATGGAGTCATGAAAGTTTACTGCTGGTGTAATGTTTATGTCTTTGTACATAAAGTGGGTCATATTAACGTTAAAAATGAGAGGGAGATATCATTACAACGAATGTTATTATGCACCAATGCCAAGAAACGTTTGTACTTAAGTGAATCAACCCCCTCCTACACCTTCTTTCTAAGATAATGGCTTGTAGGTACTTACAGCTGCCGAATTTCAGAGGACACCGCTGCGTGTCCATTGGGAAATTCTCCAAGTTCATGGGACAGCCCGCTTTTATCGTCAACCTGGAAACAAATATACACAAATTGTTGTAAAAACTGCTTAAAATTCAAAGCGAGGCGAAACAATTTTGAAGAGGAACATGAATAAAACGCGGATCCTTTTGACTAAGGTAGGCAAAACTGTTTCGGAAGGAGAAAGTTTCATTATTCCGTCGGGTTCTTAAAAGACTCGAAAAGTGACGTCGCGGAAAATGTAACTCTTTTGAAGGAACTACAAAAATAGATGGTACAAGACAGTGTGGGATGGGAATAAGGAATTCTTAAACGATAATAATGCTTCTTTTGACCGGTTCTGAACGGAGTAAAAATTGAACTAAGGAAACTTTAATGGCAAGACAAATGCGATTGGGACCAAATGCGCTTCTAAAAAACTAAGGATTGAGTGACTAAGGGGTTTTTAAAAAATACTTTATCAGCATTGCACCAAGTTTACATCTAACCACAGAGCTTCCTTGAGTCAGTCCCAGGAGTGCTACACGCCTCATATGAAATAAGAATCTTGAATTTCATTCATAGACTCCAAGCAAAACCTTCCTTTTTTTCAAGACAAATAATTAGGTATTGTTAATTGTTGATTGAAGAGATTTTGAGTCATCTGCATTCACCCACTGAGAGCAGTTCTACTAACAAAATAAATACTATTCGTAATGATAATTTTCGCTGTACACTATGAATTGTTTAATTTATCATTAACCGCTATTATGTTTTACGTTTCGTTGGCGGAAGTGAAGAAACTAATACGAGTAAATTGTAACCGTAAAACTGAGAATTTAGCAGTGTAGGGTCGATTGCAATTCGTTCTATTAGTATCCCACGTCAATCCCTTATGTGGATCTACCTGATACCCTTAAACCCCTCTTTTTCAGATGTTTCATTGAAAATCCATTCATACCACGATAATGAGACGCTGATCCCTGATGAAAGTTATATATTCTATAGACTCCATAAAAACCACTATATGGCTTCACCGACAGAAGCGAGCCTAGCAGACCTTTTATCCGTGATGTAACAATATGAAAAGAGTTTCCCACTCATCCGCTTTCTTAGACGAAGAAATCTTTAAAGACTTTTCCATGATACCAAAAGATAACCATTAGGCTTGGGAACGAGTCGCTTAACGTCCTACCCAGTGGAGCCCCTTCTACGCTTTGTCCTGCGTGGACGTCCAAAGAGCGCAATCGAGCGATCCGAGCGTTCGAGTAGCCTCAAGTCCCTCGTGAGCACCGCTCTGGTGGCCCCAGTAGGGGTCCACACAGTGTTGACAAATCAGGGTTTTTTCCCTAGATATAGAGTTTTTTCTGGAGGGGGACATTTCGGGGGAAAGAGGTCATGGGTTTTTTAGGGGGATTTTTCCTAAACTGGGGGAGGGGGAGGGGATCTGGGGGAAATGAAGTGGGAAGAAAAAGATATGAAGGAAAAGGAACGGAAGGAAAACGAATGCTCAAGTGAAAACGACAGTCAAGACAAAATCAAGGAGCCAAGGGAGGAAGACGAGTACTACAACAACACCGTCTACAACTCTCCCCAATGTCGAATGAACCAGAGGAGCTAAATCACCGATTCCATCATTAAACCCTTCATTCCTATTATTGCAGCAAAGCAGCAGAAAGTTTATGAATTACCTAACATCAGCAGAGCCAATCAACCTTTTCGTAGTACTGTGGGTTGAACTTGCGAATTGTGGAATGATTTCTGCTTGCCATCGAGGTTTGTTCCAGTCCTGTCAATACTGGCAATGGGCTGGCATCGCTAATAATCAGTCTTTGCTCCACCAAAACCTTAGCGAACCCACGTTTTGTAGCACTTCCTACATTCATTGCGTATTTACAACTAATATAGTTCGGTCACAAATTAGGGATAATCAACTGATAATAAGATAAAAATGAGTTTTGGTAATTCTAGTGCACTCTAGCGGGTGAGAGGACATCAATCTATGCTCCTGTGTAAGCTCTTTGAAATTTTGTGCGCTTTTTTCGGGCCCTCTCATTGGTTCATTCTTTGGATCCAATCAACGCTGTATTCTCCCTCCATTCAGGGTACGGACTGTTTCGCTCCAGCTGACCCCTAACCCCCCTCACTAAACTCACGACTCCACTTATCCTCTCACCCACCCGGAGGCTCTGTTTGGCGGGTGGATTTAAAACTCTTCTGCTCTTCAATGCGAATTTGCGGCATTAGCAAACTGAATTAAACCTTTAGCAAACTGAATTAACCTTTTCGCAAATACAAGTGAACCTTTCATTAAATTAATTCTCTGCGCTCAACATGATCAGAGGACATGGAGTTGAATCCACAAAACGACACCTTGTAACTTCCCCGTTGGCAGCCAAACTTTCTTTGGCCTTCTCCGAGTAGCGTCACCCGTCACCCTTCTCTACCCGTCAATTAAAGTCATACCAGTGTTCGTACGGTTTTTTTGGTTTATTATTGTAAGGAACATTGTTGTGGTGAAAAAATGAGCTAAGCTGAAAATTCAAATAGTTCGGTCTGAGAATCCAATGATTTGATGGGACAAAAATTTTCCGTCCTTTCAAACGCCGTACGCCGGGTTTCCTCCGCCGTACGCCGCACTTTTTCTTCGTGAAATAAATCCTGGAACGCTCTACTTTTCAAAATGTTCAGAAAAACGATCATAACCCATGGTTGTTGACCTGCTGCATCGAAAATTCATGCAAGCAAGTAGGATCAATCGTTTCTCAGTATTAGCCGTACTTTGACTGCCACATCTCGATTTTCGTTACGTATTTAGAACAGAACATCATAAATATAATACACATAACCTGGAGTGAGTTCATTGTACGATTTTCAAAGCTATATAAAATTGTAAATAGTAAGAAGACACCCTGGGAGGGGTGCTCGTGCAATAAAATTCGCTCTAATCGCGTTTTTCAAATTCATCAATTAAAATCGTACGTTCAATGTAGGTGTCTTACATTTCTCCATAAATACAATGGTTATTGTAATTATTATTATATCTTGAGGAGGAACTATCCGACTGAAGAGTCGAAAAACTGACTATGGGTTTCAAGCCACACCGTACTTTCTAATGAATTTCTGCCTACTTTTACCAACATGGAACCTTTCCTTCAAATGAAAGCCTCTCAAACTGTTTTTGCCTCTGCCACTCGACGATCCGACAAAGATCGGTGGGTATTTATCAAAAGCACTTCAAAATCCCCATCGTTGAAAAAAAATTCACTCAACTCTTTATACGAAAACCGTATTTCCGATGTCATTTCTCCGGGAACACGTTGGGAATCTTGAAACGGACTGAATGAGGTGATGCATGTTGTATGAGAGTGTTAACAAAGAAAATGATTACTTTGAACCTTTTCTCGTTTTCGCCGATTGTCTCGTGATTAGCGCGCCTTGAGGCATCAGGCCGGCACCGAAAGTTTTAAGATATCCGGTACTATTTACATTCGAAATGCTGTGGTGATCACGGGCGGTTGCAGGCGGGAACGAAACTTTCAGGGTACACAGTACAATGTGTCTAGCATCGAAAAATCGCTTGCGACGCTGGAGGATATTGGAGCTTTTTTTCAAAGTCAAGAAACACATAAAATTAACTTAAAACGGCTGTATTTTTAATGCAAACGCTTCAAATATTTTAATTTTGACCTGGTAGCTCTATAGTGGTGAAATATAGGATTTCATGAGAGCAAGTAGTCACTCGACTTAATTTTAAAATAAAACTGTAGGCACTTCCCATTGCGATTTCATACAGTTCAAAATCAGCAAAATCGTCGAAGTTTCATCTTAAAACGGGCAAAAATAGGATTACGCATTTTTTTTCAACAAAAAAACATTATTATATCTGGAATCTGAGGGAAACTCTCTTCCACAAACGGATGTCCAATCATACAAATTTTACATTTTGGAAATTTCTATTATTTCCGCATTCCAACCACTGTGCGCCGTACGCAAGATTCTCCCAAACGGCTGGAGCAAAACATCTGAAATTTTCAGGAAAAATCCATGTTGGTCCGACAACGCCCCAATTCTTTAGCCAGCTTTCTAACTCAAATTAAAAATTTAAGGGTTGTCAAAGTTTTGTAAAATCCCTAAAAACCTCAAAAAACATCAAGGCGGCCTAAATACTTGTTTTGAAGAACTTTCCATGAGGAATCGAATGAGCCCTTCCCAGGTCCGTAGGTCAAACCATTCCAGATGTATGGCCCGATTAATGGTGCCAACATTTGCGTTTTTGAGTTTATTATTGTTTTTCTTGATAACAGCAACCTCCCATCTGCCGTTGTCAACTCGAATGTGAGTTACTCCTTAAATTTGATGTGGATATTTTATCTAAAAACGCCATAACGAGTTCATGATTTGAATTTCTATAATTTAGGTACTAATATTATTACTGGGGATTATTATTGAATTTTAGGAGAACTAAATTTCAAACTGTTCTCAACCAAAATCCTATTTGGATTGATCAGTTGATCATATTTAGTGCCTCCTGAAATTTAATCACCCTAATATGAACACGTACATCCAAATAGGATTTCAAATCATCAAGCTCTGTAATTCAATAATAAACCCCAGTGAAAACGCGCACACTCCAAAGCTTAGTAGAACATTGTTATGGTGATGAGCTACAGCGATTCAAATAGTTCGGTCAGAGAAGCTTTTAAATGATTTGATGGGACACAAAACCATCCTTTCAAACGGTTCGGGTTTCCTCCACAATACCACCCTTTTTCTTCGTGAAAGTCAACGTTTTCAAGGTTTGTTAAGGTTGTTGAGCGATTACAATGGAAAAATATTCTAATTGAAAATTCATGCATATCAGAATGCTTCAATCCGTGTATCGGCTAGGAGTTCACTCCAGTATCCACATTCACGACGTCACTAGGTTACTGCGATCAAAACAAAACAAAACAAACAAAAAAATAATAAACCAAAAAAAAATGTTGGCAGCATAAATACCATTGGGCCGTACATAGGGAATGGTTTAAGCTACAGACCTGGGGATACTGGCCATACATCGAGAACGGTTTAAGCTACAGACCTGGGGAGAGACTCATTCGATTCCTCATGGAAAGTTCTTCAAAAAGAGTCCAAATTTAGGCCGCTTCGACTTTTTTTGAGGTTTTTAGGGATTTTACAAAAATTTGACAACCCTTAGAGGGCACTTTAAATTAAGTGAGAGAGCTTGGCTCAAGAATTGGGGCTTTGTCAGACCAACATGGATTTTTCCTGAAAATTTCAGATTTTTCGCTCCAGCCGTTTGGGAGAAATCGTGCGTACGGCGTACGGCGGTCGGACGGAAAAATGTTTATTGCAGACCTGGATTCTACACCCTTTGAAACGTAAACCATGAAATTTTCTTGGGGGGTTAGCATTTTTTTTTCAAGAGCAATTACAATGGTTTATTATTGAATAATAAATCAAAACACCGTTGAATGTTGTATATTCACCCTCTGTAGAAATGTGCTTTCCTTATTATTAACTTCACATTCCGAACCAACCTTCGAGCCTCCGTAATAACGCAAGTTTATGTTAAGTAGGAACCGAAAGGATAACAAAGTTCTAACATGAAATAATAAATTCAACTCCTAGATGCGAATATTGTGTATAGAATTCGAGCTGGGGGTGTGAACTTAGATGGAAGGGTGATGTTCACCCGAGTGAAAGATGTCACCAGATCAAGTAGTGAGGCGGTCCGTTACGGTCCACGGCACATGTCATCAGACTCAGAAATTTCTCGAAACCCTCTCAGTGTTTGCTCTTAGAAACTCTCAAAGCTACCATTTTGATTTTTCCTCCCAACTTCTGACCGTATCTGTCTTCTCTCCGGTTGAGGAGTTGGCTTATTTTTTTTTGTCTCTTCCTATCGAGGCTGAAAACAGCGAGACGTCATTTTTATTCGATGACACCACTACTGCAGTACCTACTGTTTTTATTTCTTATACACAGGGGTGCCCACAGGGGGGGGGGGGGGCTATGACGTAGATTGCGTCATTAAAATTCTTGGCGGGGGGGGGGTTAAAGTTGATTGAAACATGTTTAACGTAACGACGTTCAAAAATACATTACAACACTAGATAGAACGTAAATAATAATGAACTGCTCTGAAAGTGGTTTATACAACTTTACTCTCCTTAGCAATTACTAGTTGTTCCGTGAAAACAGCAATAATTCGAGTTAAAATTATCAAAATCAGACTCAGATCAGCTCTGGGAGACTCATGGTTGTCCAATCTAATGGTTCTAGCTGCAGAAAAAGATGTACATTGAATTCCAGTCTATTTCAATTTAATGAAGAAATGATCGCAAATATTTTCTGTTTCCTCATCCCAAAGAAAACACTGCTAGCTATGTAGGGTTTGAAGAGATATATTTAACAAGCTTAGAAGGTGCCTAGATAACTTGTAGATGATCTCAGACTGCAAATTTAAAGTTATTTGTTTTAGTTATTTGTTAAATATTTGTTTAGGGTACCAACTCACTTGGGATGAAGGTTGGGGGAGGGTCACCCCTGTTATATATTCATACATATACATGTACATACATATATGTAGTCGATTAATCTGGAAGAGAAAGTTCACAGATGTACGTATGAACGTTGTAATGATCGCTTATTGCAATACCACCGAAAACACTGGAAAAGCTAAATTTTTACTTCCCGTTTCAGGAAATGTGGATTTGCTGATCGCCTCGCTAAAAAGAGATCAGAGTTCAACCAAATTGGACCTGAACCTCATCGAGGGGTTACTAAGAGTTATATGAGCCCTTGAGAGGGGTTGCAGGTCCAGAAATGGGATGACAAGACAAACAACCAATGGCACAATAGTCCTAAACAGAGACAAGCTATTCTTAACCATCTCAAGGGTGGTTCTACTGTCTCGATGACCTTCGCAAACTTGTGGTCTCCTCACAGGCCAGTGGCCATCAAGTTACTACCTTATGAAAATGGCCACGCCAGGAAAGTAGGATGCCGGATCAACTGATAAGAGGTGGAAATAGCAAAAACTTCCTGTGTTACTGTCCTGCAGCTAAATCAACAAGATTCCCTCATTTTTTGTTCATTATTCAATAATAAACCATTCTAATCGCTCTGGGAGAAAAAATTCTAACCCCCCTGAAAATTTCATGGTTTACGTTTCAAAGGGTGTAGAATCCGAATCTGCAATAAAATTTTTCCGTCTGTCCGCCGTACGCCGTACGCACGATTTCTCCCAAACGGCTGGAGCAAAAAATCTGAAATTTTCAGTAAAAATCCATCTTGGCCCGACGACGCCCCAATTCTTGAGCCAGCTCTCTCACTCAATTTAAAGTGCCCTTTAAGGGCTGTCAAAGTTTTGTAAAATCCCTAAAAACCTCAAAACAAGTCGAAGTGGCCTAAATTTATACCTATTTGAAGAACATACCTCTAGGAATCGAATGAGTCCCTCCCCAGGTCCGTAGGTCAAACCATTCCCGATGTATGGACCGATTTATGGTGTCAACATTTGCGTTTTTTGGTTTATTATTGTTTGTTTGTAACCTAGGGATGCCGATAGCGTCGAGTTGTAGTGAATGTGGTTACTGGAGTGATAGCCGATGTGGATACTTGTAGTTTATAGCCGATACACGGGTTGAAGTATTCTGATATGTATGAAACGCTGATAATATATAGGTAAATATTATTACTGGGGATTATTATTCAATATTATTACTGGGGTAAATAAGTATTCTTTCGTTCGGGTTTATTACTCGAATGGCTTGCGTTCATGATTTGAATCTGTACTAAGCTTCGGAGTGTGCGTGTTTCACAGGTGATAGAGCGATTATTGAATTTCAGGAGATATGCATAGAGCACGTTGGATTGATCAGTTGATCATATTTGTGTGCCTCCTCTACATCAGTCTACCTTTGGCTACATCGTTTAAATTTGGGTTTGGGGAAGTTTTAACGCAATACGAGCGCTAAAGGACTTGATAAATTATGGATGTTTTTATTGTGGGGGGGGGGGGGTATTGAGGTTCAATAAAAACCAATGGCACAATAGTTCTTTCACAGATCATTCAATTGGCTTGCGTTCATAATTTGAATTTCCACTAAGCTGTGGAGTGTGCGCGTTTCAAAGGATAGAGCGATTATTGAATTTCAGGAGGCACACAAATATGATCAACTGATCAATCCAAATAGGTATTTTGGTTGAGAACAGATTTACGTGCTTGATGCATATCTCCATCAAGTTGCTCTACCTGCCATATTCACGCGCACACTAAAAGCTTAGCCAACGCCAGGATTAGAAGCAAGTGCCAATTGGATTTACCTGATAAGAGGTGAAAATAGCAGAAAACTTCCGGTGTTACTGTCCTGCAGCTAAATCAACAGGATTCCCTCATTTTTTAACCGTCACTGTGAATGAAGAGGTTGTTAACAAGGTCCTGGAATTAAAACGTGAATATCACCTAGTGACTTTTTGTTCCTCCCATCTCTAATCAGAAAAAATCGACTTGCATCATGCTGTTTCATCCCTTCATTTTTTTGGGCAAAGCAGCAAAGCAAAAATCTTGTTCCATGCTGATTATGTACCGTTGTAGTAATACTATCACCTTACTCCACAGTAATAATTCTCCCAGACTAATTCTCTCTTCAGCTTCCCTTATATTTAACTAAGATTGTTTTTCTTCTTCCCAGACCTATTCCATGGATTGCTACTTCCGACAGTCGTGGGTCGACAAACGCCTGGCCTACAGAGGGCACAAAGACACTTTGGCTCTCAGCATATCCATGCTTGGGAGAATATGGAAGCCCGACACCTACTTTTACAACGGGAAGCAGAGCTACCTCCACACCATCACGTCCCCCAATAAATTCGTCCGTCTCTACCAAGACGGAAAAGTCCTGTATTCGTCAAGGTAAATTGTATACACTAGCATTCATTTTCGACGGCAATCTACCAGCTTTCCTACTCAATATCCAATCTCCTTACCAATCTATACAGTATACAGTGCTGATCAACGAATATATTTGATGAGATGAGTTGGGAAGCTCCCTTTTTCCCTAACACCGTAATTGATAACCAAAACCAACCACCAATTAACTCGACCACGCAACTCTTCGTTATCACTCATATATCCTCGTGCAGCCTTCCTCTCCGGCCTCATTAAAATAGTTGCCAAACGATCGTAATTTGTCTGCTCTCATTCCACCCCTAGTTCCACCCCTAATCAGACTCCTATAATCCAGGAACGGCATTCTCGTTACTGCATAACCCTTGTCTGGCTTTGCGTCATCCTAATTTATCTGACATTGATTGCCAATAACGACTATGCACTCAATCCAGCTACGAAGTACAATACAGATAAATAATATCTTTGATAAAATTAGTCCTATATGGAAATATGGGTTTAAAATTACTTGCCTCCTACCACTAGTTCCACATATTAAGCGATTCCGGCTCATCCTGGACAGACTCTCACATCAATGCACTTGTCCCTGCTCGGATCACCGTCGTATTTACTTACCTGAAATTGATGGCCTCTTTTGCACGAGCAAATCTTCCGAATATTCAGTGTAATGATACACAAATCATTCAAGGGATGAGTTTTTTCCTTTTGAAAGATACTTTGGTTGAGAATTCATACACACCTCCTCATCCTACCACTCTTTGATCCACACCTAATCCAAATTAAACTAATCCTGATCAGGCACTCTCGCCACTGTCCTCAACGCTTCGCCTGACACCTGAAATTGATTGCTTATATTGCTCGTGCATGTTTTCCTGTATATTCATTCTGGAGATCATTAGCAAGTCTACACACTGTCCTCGTTTACACTTACTGAATCATCCAACAAAGGATTTCTTGCTGCGCGTGAAGGCGACAGACATACATAGACAATTAGAATGCTGTTCAGAACAGTCTAGAAGTAAAATGTTGGTGGAAATTTTAATTTTGACGAAGAATTTCCATCTTCAGAAAGGTAAAACAGAGCTTTCGCTTTTTTGAGAGCTTTTTATGTTTTTATACTCTACAACCTCGTTTTGTATGAAAAAGCCTGTGGCTCGCTTTAAAAATGATTGTAGAAAAACTGCAGAACTCGTAATTTCACCCATATTTGTGATTGCAACTGTTTCGAAATAGGAGACAATGATTTACTCACTCAAAAAGGCTAAATTTCCAAAATATCGATAAAATGAAAAGTTACCAGAAAGAACGCTTATTTGCAGTGTTAGGCCCAGGACTACGAGAGCGTGGATCCATTCTGCTAGATTAGTTCCATAACTGCCTGAAAGCTGTCGAACATTTTGCTGGTAAGAGTAGATAGTTATTACGCTATACAGATATAACCTTCTCTGACAGTTATTTGCAAAATAGCACCGTTAGCCACACTTGCTACTTCCAGAGGATATGAACCTCTGTAAGTTATGGGGTGCAGGAGTTCCATTCACTTGGAAACCATTAATTCTGAAAATGGAGGTTGATGAACGTTTGAGATGTTACAATGTTACTCTTGAATAACATTCGTAATTGAAACGGGCTTTTCACGACAGTGACTTCGTCACAATTGATTTATTATACATCCTTCCTACGCGGAGGTAGTTGGTATCATTTGCGACAACTCAAATACCGAAAATGTAATTCTACATCCGATCTTGAGCACTACCGGCAGTTAGCATCCTGTATGGAGAAGTATGACGAAGTCAAATTCCACGTACTCGTACTCCTCCATAGTCAAAAGACACTGGTTTGTTTCTCTTCATGTTTAAATTTCTGAGATGTGGCAACCTGCATCTATAGCCCATCTGTCAAGGCTAGGTAAGCGTTGTATAAGCCCATACGACCGTCTTTCCAGATTAAAGCCACAACGAATTTCCCCTTTTGCCCCTATGCTTCTCAACTTGTTAATTAACTATTGTCACTGTGAAATCAGTTTAGAAACAGAGCCAATAAGTTCAATTATGAAGCAATAATAACTTTGTTAGTTAATTGTTTGGATCAATTAAACTTCATTCATTCTATTTTGAACAAGAAATAAACGGTTATGCGATCGAAATGTATTCTTCTGTATCATGAACGATGGCGCAATGATTGAGATCATAGAAAGAGGGTTAAAGCGAACTGAAAACGACTTGAGTGTGACAATAAATCTAGTGAAAGTCTGTTTCACTTCGTGGGCTTCTTAGCTGTATATACAGGTAAACCCACAGTTACCCACCTTCTTCTCAGTTTCTGTTGACAGGGGAGAGAACTCTCCACCCTTCCCCATCCATAAAAGGCACCGACACAAACTTGCAAACTGACACAAACTTTGAAGAGCTGCGACAGTTGGTTGCTTCCAGGAACGCGTACCCGCTAAATAAGTTATCCATATATTCTTGAGGTTTTTGATTTGGTTTAAAAATGTTCAGCGAACCAAGAAATAAGTTCCGGCGTTACGCAGAATATGGAGTGATCAAACGTTCTTCCTCTCATTGTTAATCAATCATAAGCATATTGTGATTAGAAATAATGCCATTTCAGAATAACGACGTTTGATCACGCTCTTTCCAACGGCTCAGGGAGAAAATTGTATACTTACACCATTGTAAACAACAATAAATTTTAATGATGTTTACGTACTATATTCATTAATATTAATATGTTTAAAAGTTATGAATTGACGTCTATCCCTTGGATCGAATGGTAGGTTTAGCTCTGGTAGCCGAAGTCATCTACACGGCTATTAAAACTCGAAACTGATTGCGAGTGTGGCATCGGAATACTAATACAGACTAACTACACATTTGGAACTCATCGAAAGCACTAATGACCACGGAAAGGAAACTTTTATCACTTAAACTGGCTCAATCTTGATAATTAATATATTATCATCTAGTTGCAGACGTTAATGATGGTATCCACCCTAGTTCATTAGAATCCTCAAGTTCACTTTATGTTATCTGTAAGACATTTGCTCTCCTAAACTTTGGATCTTCTACGTAATATAAATATATATTGATAGGTATCTCCTAAGTAATATCAGTTGAGGTGATATTGAATGGTCGATTGAGGCGAATATTTTCAGTAGGATGTTTTAATCCTATTTCAGTAGGATGTTTAGGATCCTAATGGATGTTTTAAATCGATGGGGGAAAACACAGATGAAACGCCACTGATAAAATGGACGCAGTGGATTATATCAAAATACAGGGTGCCCCACGAGTTGATCGTTCAAAAATCGTTCAAATGTGAGTAAACAAAAACAATTTTTTTTTTAATTTTTCATATTTTTTTGCAAGGACCCCAAATATCATATTTCGCTTGTTACTGCGCAACCATACGCAAGTGACAACAACTTTCTTATTTCAAATGGGAACCCTAATTTGTTATTGCAGATTCGGATTCTACCCAAAATTGCATGAACCAAATGTTTTGTTGAGCGCAACCGGTCCAGCGAGCACGCAAAGTTGCGCAACCCCAAAATTGTCAAATAGCGGATGGTGGTGAACTTTAAAGTGTGGAGCATGAATTTTCAATTTTTTTCTGTTTTCAGATTTTTACGGGGATTAATTTTCGAGAAGGTTGAAACCTTCTTCAGTGATCAATTGAAAAATTATCATAATCTGGGAGTTGAAATTCGGCATAAATTATGATTTTCACGTGAAATAAACGAATTTCGGTCATTATTCCACAAAAATTGAGTCGAATCAAGAAACAGATAGCAACACGTGAATCAGCGTTAAAAACGCTGCAAATTCTTTCACTGAGGCTTGTGTTCATGATTTGAATTTCTACTAAGCTTTGGAGTGTGCCGTGTTTCACAGGTGATAGAGTGATTATTGAATTTCAGGAGGCACACAAATATGATAAACTGAACAATCCAAATAGGTATTTTGGTTGAGAACAGATCTACGTGCCTTATGAATATCTCCTGAAATTCAACAATCGCTCTATCATCATAAATCGGGCCATACATCGGGAATGGTTTGACCTAAGGACCTGGGGAGGGACTCATTCGATTCCTCGTGGAGTGTTCTTCAAAAATAGTACACATTTAGGCCGCCTTGACTTTTTTTGAGGTTTTTAGGGATTTTACAAAACTTTGACAGCCCTTAAAGGGCACTTTAAATTTAGTGAGAGAGCTGGCTCAAGAATTGGGGCATCTTCGGACCAAGAGGGATTTTTCCTGAAAATTTCAGATCTTTTGCTCCAGCCGTTTGGGAGAAATCGTGCGTTCGGCGTACGGCGGACGGACGGAAAATTTTTTATTGCAGATTCGGATTCTACACCCTTTGAAAAAATATGAAGATTAAAGAAAATGTTTTTTGTTTACTCCCATTCGGACGTTTTTAGGAGAAGGGAAACAACTCGTGGGACACCCTGAATATCAATGATTACTCTATCTATTCACTATCTAGAGTATAATCTAATGTGCAACCTTAGGAAATTCACGTTCCTAACCATTCTGTTCATTCCACCTAACTTAGATTCGGTAGTATAAGTGTTGTAACGATGATATTCCTACTTTCCCATCCATGGAATGATGGTTTAATTGTCGCTCAGGCTGAATAAACATTGACCAAACCTCGTAGAAAATAGAAAGATCCCGCGACTAGACGATTTAGCGAATTCACTCGACGGAAATGGATCCTTAGGGATATCCTCCGGCAGCTCTTGGCTTAATGTCTATTAAAGGATCAATGAAGAAAAGGATTTGGGGGGGAAGAAAATCCCCAACTGGTATTCGAGGTCACGAACGCATTTGAATTTACCCCTTAAAGAGTGCTCAAGGCAGCTGGAACGACCTAATTTCCTCAATCAATTTTCCAGTTAGGGCGGAAATTATTGAGAATTACTTTAAACTAGAAGAACTCTGAAGGGCAATAAGCCGAGGTGAATTGACTTTTATGAATCAAAAAGCTGATTAGGAAGAATGTCAACTGATCAATCTGCTACGTCAGTAATGTCAGTGTTTCTTTAATAATGAAATATTTTCGATCATAAATACTCATAACAGAGATTCTCAAACTAGGGGTAAATTCGTGTAAATGGAACGCTGTGCTGTTTAAAGTCTTCTGACATTCAACTTTTTCCTTTTGACTACATACGTTTATTGAGTAACCCTCGGAATCTGAATAATTTTTATGTTTTTTGGGGTTGAGAAACCCTGATTTGTCAATGTCATGACCTGCAACTGTATCGAAATTTCCAATTTCGAGTTAGTTTTTTGAATATTCTACCTGAGATTTAAAATTGCATGAAAACTCTGTCGTCTTTAGTTGCATCTGAAGAGCAGCTGTCAATGGTTTTTCAATCAATGCTTCAAGTTTTTAAGTCCTATTCAGGTCGTTGTCATGGCCCAAGAATAATGTGTTCCTGAAGGAACAAAACGGGGATTTTCGAGGAAGTTCTTGTTTTGGTGGTAACAGTGACTCACAAGCAAGCGGGCACATTTTTGGGTCGCCCTAAACGGTAGGTGGTGTGTTTTCTCATCGAGCGAGAACATCTGAAAACAGGTTAAATATGTTTATTCAATGTCATTTTGGCCCTGGTTGCTCACCTATTATGTTTGATCCAAAAATTGTCTTTCTACCCACTTATTCTCTTGGTAGGCACAAAAAGTCCTGTAGTATTTGATTTATCTCTGTTAAAGGTCCGAACTGTCATTGTCATGTAGGGAGAAACATATCGAAATTGTCATTGTCATGACCGAAACCGCCACGCCACTGTTACGACTTCTATCAAATTTGAATTTCGCTGAGAATAATGGGATGTCTTGAATGACTGGGCATCAGAAAGACATCCAGGGAGGCCAATTAACTGATACACATTCAAAAACCTAGCAAAAGAAACTTAAATTTTTAAAATGTCAGGACCTGAAAATTGCCCATAGTTTGAGAATCACTCATAATTCAGGTACATGAGATTTAAAAAATCGACTCAATAGTCTAAATTTCTTATTTCTCTATATTGTGTAAGTGTACTGACATCAGTAAATTTCATTAAATTATGTACGAAATTTTGACAATTCGAAATCGTAATTTCACTTTCTTTAAATGGCGCTCCAAGAAATGTATAAAAGGAAGGATTCTCTGACTACTCTACCATCGAGATAGAGATATCTGGATAGCGACGGCTAAATATGAGCATACCAAGGTATGAGTAATAATTATTTGCAGTGCGCATGAGAATACGTCTTACGTTGAAAGAGGCCAAGGAAGGCTGAGGAAGGAGAGCGGTGGATTCTCTTGGTGTTCTTTGGAACGGTTCAAGTAGGTAACAGTACCGGGTATTGTTCCGAAAATGTCACATTCGTTAAATTCGATAAATGTCTATTCTTCCAGACAATAGTTATTTTTGTGCTTGTGTCAAATGATTGGTCCCCGCATCCTTGTAATGAGCTTAATTCGTATAGATTTCACCCGATTTTGATTCAAACTCTCTGCAGATTGATGGTTTTCAATACAGTTCGTAAGATGATGGAATGGTATAGTTGCCCCTTCCGTTGAGCTGAATGCGGTTTAATGCTCCGCCACGCTCAGAGGAAGGCGTCTGATTCATCTCCCGAGGCGACGGATTCAAGAATTGGGAAGGGCCAACTGACCATTTCCATCAAAAGTTGAGGAAAGAAGTCACAAGTTTCGAACCAACACAGGACATTTCCAATTTTATATATATTTCAGAAACACTCAACCCATTCAAATTTGATTAGTCCGCCAAAGTAAGGGCGTCACGGCCGTGACAGGTTTTAAAACTTCGACCGTGAATCAGCCATCAAAAACATGAAATAAAGTTCGCAGGATAACACGTTCCGAATTGCCGCGCAACACGAAATATCCGCCCTACCCCGAAAAACACGAGGGAATGCGGTGTGAACTGTGTTAAGCGCGGAATTTTAACAATCCAAAAGCCCGATATGTTCTACTAAACCGCCCACGCCGTCCTGCACCCTCCGACCATGTCCGCGGGCCGTTGAGGTGCTCCAAGTTCTCCGAAATAATTGGACCAATTCTCTTCTAAAAACCATTATTGCCGAAAAGTCCCGCTCATTTAAACAGTTGGGCTCTCTCGTATTCCACATGGGGTTCGGGCGGTCATATTGAAATAAATCTGAATGATTGCGTTATTGTTAATATTGGCGACGAACCAACGGGACGTGAGTACCTACCACCCGACGGTCTTTTCCCCTCCAAGTTATAATTATTGTTTTGTTCCTTCTTTTCTCGTAATTGACATCATTATTAACTAGTAATTAGCTATCCTAGTTCAGGTGATAGCTCCTTCGACTGTAAACTAAGAAATTCCTGCATTGGTAGGTCATAATATGGCTTTGGTAGCTCCCGAACATGTGTGACAAAATATTATGTTCGAGAGCGGTCAATGTCATTTTGGTTTTTTCCAATGTTTAAACAGATCCAAAAAGACTTGACTCACTTAATCGTTATGAAATGAAAATCTTTTGCGAATGTGTAACCAAGATACAAACTTAGCCTGTGAAGGGGCGGCCGTGGTTAGCATGGAGCGAGGGTGTTCTCGTCAAGTCTGGAATATCTGGTCAAAAAACCAGCTCATCAAGAGTCAATCCCTCAAGCTGTAATCAATATTTCTGGTTCGAAATATTGGACTTTTTCTCTTCTTAATTTATTTGTACGGTTCTTCTTTTTAAGCGTATCATTCATTCATACCCATCCAGACGGTAACTATGTAAGACAGAGATCTGTTTTCGTCCACCTCTTGATTATGCAGTCTTTAACCCTCATCAAGTTAATTCTCCTTGTTCCTATTCATCCTCGTTATCAGCCAAGATTGTTAATAATTCTGGAGCATAGGAGATCAAGGCAGATATTTCCCTTTGTTTATTGTGTCGAGAAGAACTGCATTCCCGTTGTTGTTTATCCTAGGTATTTTACTTTAGGAAACCATTTTATATCGTCCCCATTTCCGTTTGAATAGTATCAATGTATTTCTCTGTTTGGTAATAAATTATTATTGGGTTTATAAACTATTTTCAGGGAAACCATTAACAAAGAGTCCCTCACGATTTCATTGATTTTCTCTCTGCAGATCTCAACATCTCTATAGTCGTATACAGTATATCAAGTATATCACACACAGTTACAGTATATCAAGTAACTGACCGATAATAATTACACCAGTGATTTGTTCAAAGGGGTTATCTAAACGTGGTATGAACGAACTAATCAACCTTCCTGTGAAGAGTTGCAGCGTTCTGACTATTAAGTTTGCTCAATCACGAACGGAAAAATGTATTTTCATTGATTCTTAACGTAGTAAATATGAACCTAACGTATTACAATGATCCACCTAAATGTATATTTTGGTTCCTTGATTGTATTTAAAGACTGCCGACGCTATGATCTGCAATTGTGATCCGAATCGAACTGGGACGAACTTCAGTCCGTTTAAAGCTAACTCGAACCAGCTCAACGTAAGTTACTAATGGGATGTGACCAGGACTTTAAACGCATTCGGCGGAAGCCCTACAGGAAACTCCCGAATAAAGGATTACGGATAGTTCAACCCTCGAGTCAATACTCACTACTACAAAGCATAGTAATTTACTACTTCTAATAGTAAGCGAAAGTAAAGTCAAATCAATTATTTATGAGTCCCTACTATTGAACATTTTCCCATGTCCATGTCCTTTTGGTGGCATGAGTAGTAATTAAAATGGAAATCTACTCGTTCAAAACCAGGCAGTGATGCGTAAGAAAGCTTTTCTCGGAACATCACTAAAAGCGGAATTGGTTGAAACACATTCTAATTTTGGACACGTTTTTATAGTTTTTAGAATTTTCGGGGAGCCCAATGAAATTTGATTAAAGAGCCGAGAGACGGCTATTGTTTGTGTTCATTTACGATAGATTGCGATGAGTTGCATCTTTTTGCTGACACTACGGACCCTTATCAAACCGAGCTTCCGTATCATTACCAACTCTTCCCTTTCGTCTCTTTCCTGGCTGTATTTCCTTCAGCGTGGTTTCCCTATTACATATTCCCACTCATCATGGTGCTCTATAGGTACTGAACATAGCTGGTAGTAATAACCAAAACCTTAGAGACAAAAAAGGATTAGTTTATAAAAAAAATATAGTTTACTAGATTAAAAAAAGGATCAGTGACTTAAACAATATTGTCTACCAATATTTTGTCCTCATACTATCCGACGAGTTCGCAAGGGCGTGAGTTGTACACAGGAGGAGTGTGACTCCCTTGCTGCATCGGAAGCATTACCATTGGCAAAACCGTCCACAAAAATCATGTCAACATACTCACTTGTGGTATAGCTACTCAACTGAAAGCAACCCATCGCAATCAATCGTAAATTAACACAAACAATAGCCGTCTCTCGGCTCTTCGATTATCATGACTTTGGCTGGACAGCTTAGGAATGTCGTAGACGCTGTTCACAAACAAACAGTTTCATTCGTTAAATTCATTTTCATTTTTCATTTTTAAATATTTATCTTTTGGTTAATATCTTAACAATCTTGTTTAAACTCCAACTCATTATATGAACTCGATTTAAACCACAATTTCTTACCATTGTCCTACAACTGGATAACAAGTTTGAGTCAACAAACATTTTACTAAAACTGAATTTGGTCAGAAACAACAAATAATCCACATTGCGACACCCAATGCTATGGCCAAATCAGATTGGGGTGGTAATGCACGGCGCACAAACCAACCCCTCCTGCAAGACCTGGCGGTCGTGCGGGTCATTGCATATCCTGGCCCCTGATCAAGACAACGCCTCCTCCGTAGCATTCCCAATTTTCAAACATTAGGTGTTTTGTTGGGCCTTATTGTGGGACACCCTGTACATTAATTCTGCTATTTTCAGTTATTTAAGTTGATTTCTTTTCAATTTTGCTTTTAATTTGAGTTAGTAAGTATGCTCAAAAATACTGTCTAACGAACTGATCTTTTCTTTTAGAACGCTTAAGTTTTGGACGGACCTCCAGGATCGAATTGGTTCCCCATGTATGACCATATCACGCTTAAAAATTTAAAATCTTTTCCATAATAAACAAATTATTATATTTGTTACTGTAAAAGGCCGAGGCGCTGTAAATGTTAGGATTTAAAAGAAAATCTTTTCGCAAGTGGTTTTGACTATGTAGTTTTATAATGTGTGATCATGATCTACAAAATGGAAAAGAATGAACAAAGTAGTTTTTTCTTAAAAGAAGTCGGATTTTAGATGCTCTCCTAGATGCCAGCGTCCTAGTACATACCTAGCTAGTCTTGATGCATTTCACACAATATGCTCGTAATCTCCTCGGGTCGTATGAATCGAGGGGATATATCCCAGCGGCAACTCAACGGTGGACAGTTTTGTTCCGTCGCCCGTGACAATGTTATCCTGCCCTAACCCTCGATGACGGATAACCCACTGGGAAGGTTGCTTCATATACCTACACGAGGGCTTGACGCGCACACGTTGACGGTATCTACACACATATACGAGACGACGCAGACAAAAGAGGCTTACGCCTGACCTAAACACACACGCTGATCCTCCCGTTCCGCGGGGATAAGTATTTAAATTGCTCCTAACATTATATCAAGGGTCTATTTTCATAACTGAGCCTTCCCCTCTCTTGGACGTGTATCAAATCGGCTCAGCTTTCCTGAATTTTAATGTCATACCGGCATTCATCCTTTGCTTAATCTCGTCGCCAATTTCAGGTTGTGCCAGCTCCAGTTGAAAAGTTCGGAAGAAACTGGAAAAGTTACTAAAGACAGTATATGTTACTGTAATTTTGTATTTCACAATGTTCCAAACAAACAAAACAGGAAATAGGTAGAGGCTCGGGAGAAAAAATAGAGAATAGGAGACGGCAAAAATCAAGCACAAATAATGGATTTATTCTTACAAGCAACAGGTGAAAACACTGACTGATGAGAATCACGGATAAGGAGTAATCAGACCTCATTTTTAATTTCAATTAAATAACTACGAACTACGGATCAAATACCTCGAAAAACGGTTTCACAAATCGCGGTTTTTTTTCGAAACTGGTATATTGTCGAGAAGTGTTTATTACAGTCACTGAACAAGTTTGGACGAAAAACTCCCAACAGAAATATGGCTAGAACAAAAAAATCATCAACACCAAAATATTTTTTAAAAAAACTACTATATTGTCTCTTGAAATAATATTTTCAGTGGTTTACGTTTAGACAAAGAAATTGTAGAATAAAAAAGCAATAAAACATTTTCCGTCCGTCTGCCGTACGCCCGATTTCTCCCAAACGGCTGAAGCAAAAAAGCTGAAATTTTCAGGAAAAATCCATGTTGATCCGGCGACGCCCCAATTCTTGAGCCAGCCCTCTCATTTAATTTAAAGTGCCCTTTAACGGTTGTCAAAGTTTTTTATAAACCCAAAAAACCAAAAAAAAAAAAAAAGTCAAGGCGGAATAAATTTTTTGTTTTCCAAAATCCAAAAATTCAAAAATTGCCTAAAAATTTGCAAAAATTCTTTTTGAAGAACACTCCACGAGGAATCGAATGAGCCCCTCCCCAGGTCCGTAGGTTAAACAATTCCCGATCTATGGCCCGATATATGATGCCAACATTCGCGTTATTTTGGTTTATTATAATTTTTGTTGATATCAGTAACCTAGTGACGTAGTGATGTAGTAATGTGGATACTGGAGTGAACTCCTAAAAGGCTTTGTAGCCGATACACTGGTTGAAGCATTCTGATATGCATGAAACGCTGCAAATTCTTTCACTGGGGTTTATAATTCAATTGGCTTGCGTTCATGATTTGAATTTCTACTAAGCTTTGGAGTGTGCGTGTTTCACAGGTGATAGAGTGTTTCAGGAGGCACAGAAATATGATCAACTGATCAATCCAAATAGGTATTTTGTTTGAGAACAGATTTACGTGCTCTATGCATATCTCCTGGAATTCAATAATCGCTCTATCACCTGTGAACACTCCAAAGCTTAGTAGAAATTCCAATCATGAACGCAAACCAATTGAATAATAAACCCCAGTGAACGAATTTCCAGCGTTTTTTAAAATAATTTCCAGGGTAATCTAAGTTTTGAAGAGACCATTGTAAAGACCGTCAAATTTTTCTATCTTCGTTCTCACAAATGAAAATTTTTCAATTGAATTTTAAGGGCAACCTAAAAAGTGAACTTAGTCACTTATCGAAATCTTCCCGTTTTTTTAAAGCCCATAATGTCCAAATAATTCGAGATAATAAAACATTGCCGGTAAGGCTAAAAACTGCGCCAAAATCACAGCTTTCCACCGGTATAGTCAATTTTGATTTTACTCTGCTGATTAAAGGAGAAAGTTGCGTTTGAGACCAAAAAAACGTAGTTTTGCAATGTAAAACCGACGTTACAGGGCGAAAAATAACTTTTCATGAAAAAATTAGTTTGACGTTGAATTTTACGTATTTTTTCACGCTGAATCCAATGCATGGTGACACTCACGGTCATCCAGTTTCCTCGCGGTCTATTTAACTCATAAAATGATCAAATCAAATATTTTTATTGTACAAAATCCATCAGGGATTGTTACAAGAGTTCGGTTGTTAAATATAATATTGAATTAATCACGATTCTTCTCTTTAAATTATTGTTCACCATTTTCACTTGTCTAATACTTATACATATACAATCAAATTCTTAACTCTACGTATATTTTGTGTTCTATCAGATAGGTAAGTGTGTATGTATTGGGTACTCATATACTAACTCTTATTTGCCACTTATTATTATATATGTTTGTTTTATAATTCAGGTTACATGATAATATTTTTGTTTGTTTTTGTTTGTTTTTTGTTTAAAATATGTTTGTTTGTTTTAGAATTTAAGTTTAGTACATTTATTAGTTTTTCTTCTCTACATTGACTTGTTAGTCTAGTTAATATATTAATTTTTTACGTGATTTCCCAGTTTCAACTCATACAATGATAACGATTCGCAACATTTTTAATGATCATCTTTTATTTAGATAATCTAAAAATAATAATAGTACTTTCTGAATTGCTGACAGCTTAAGATATTGTTCGAAGTGCCCTCCTCGGATCTCTAAACGGAGTCTTTCCCTCGTATTCGTCATATTCACAGCCCGCTCTACTTGCCGAATCCGTGAAATCCCTCTGCTACATTCGAAGATTCTTTCCCATTCATAAGGCTATTCTAATACAGAAATACGAACCTCTATGTAATATTTTGCAATGTTTTTCTGCGCCTTGCGTTAATGAGCAAAAGACTGAAAGACATTGAAAATTCCCTCTTCTGTGCACCGAGAGTAAAGCCAGCTGCGTCGATGTTAAGTCACACCTCGCTCATTCCCAGCGACCGATTCATCGATTCTGCGGTCTAATTAAACGTCGAGACGGAATAGATGAGCTCTCCTGATCCTTTGGGAACGTTATTGCTGATTCCCGTTTTGTTTGCTTATTCGAGACAACCCCTTCGATCCCGTCCTTCACTGACAAGTAGTGTTGATCTCCCTTTGAAGCCCTTTTCCGATGCCTAAACACTCCTCGGAATCATTATATTAAACCTCCCGCTCTCCTTGGATGTACCTGTTCATTTACTGTTAACCCCCCCTCCCCTCAAGCCGGAATTCGTTCGGCCGGACGGAATCGAGAGGTTCGGGAAATATTGCGAAGGGATTCGAAGCGAATTGGATTCAGTCTGCCTGGAGGGGGGTTAACTTTGCCGTTGTATTATGACACGGAGTTATTTAGTTAGCATCGCCTTTCCTACGGAGAACTTAAAATACAGGGCTCACAAGGTTGACTGGGCAGATCGATTGCGATTAATTAATTAGTGTTTACAACCGGAATAAACTCCGCATCCAGTTCCACTCCAGTGTGTTGAGACGTGGACTGATTTGCGTTTCAAAAACAAATACTGGACGACAACAATATTGGGGACTAATTTGTGAACTTGTAACCTTTCATGTGATTCTAGAAGTGGAAATATAAAATAAACACCGTGACACGTGGCTATTTACTACTTTCAATTTGTAAGATTGTTTTTATTATCATCCAGAGTAATAGTGGTAGTAAGCAATAAAGTGGAAAGGGCTGATTTTATATTCCAAAACAGTTTGGGAGTATAGAAGGGAACTAGTTTCTGGAGTTTAACTATAACTGAGAATGCAACACTCGACTGGCTTCACTTGACACATTCGTAACGTACATAGTGCACGGTGAAAACATGAAATCAGGCATGACTAGTAAGCTATTAGCCAGAAGCCAAAATCAAATTTAGCTGAATCAAGAGTTTTTGATTGACCATAAAAAAAGAACTGCCTCTTGGAGAAACACAATCACTAACACTAAAACAACAACAATGCAAACATCAATCACATTGTGAGGTGATTGAATGGTATAGTTGCCCCTTCCATTGAGCTGAATGCGGTTTAATGCTCCGCCAAGCTCAGAGGATTATTATCGACACGGACAACATGCAAAAATGCGTAACGATTTTCATATTGTAGAATACACGCGAAAAATAGCAATTTGAATACAAAAGAACAACACTCAAATACATTTTTATGACAATTTGTGGAATATTGCAAATAATTACAATTAGTAGGCGGTGTCTTGGGCTCACTTCAATAGTTATTTTTGCCTTAAATTTAATATGTGAGTGTTGCATTCTCAGTTATAGTTAAACTCCAGAAACTAGTTCCCTTCTATATTCCCAAGCTGTTTTGGAATATAAAATCAGCCCTTTCCACACATTGCGATAGTTGAGCAGGTCAAGGAACCCTTCTTCCGTTAGTTCAGCATACCTCAAATACTTTATTCAGAATCCTTTCAGAATAGAAATAACATCGACAAAGTGGAATACGTCCTCTTTTGCTCGAAAGTCGCACAATATGAGCGTAGAAAACACGTGTACTTTAATTTTGCGCTAAATGGGAAGAATGGTCGAATTTCGGTTTGAGATTGTGAATATACTACTGGACCAAATTTTAAGTTTGAGGCACTTATTCAAAGCAGAATTTGATCCTCCTCCAGTCTTGTCGATATGGCTCCTACTTTCCAAGTTATGAGCAAAAAACCGAAAAACGTGCGAAAATTTCGTGGTTTTTCGCAATTTTCTCGGATTTGCGGAGAGAAATTTTTGGTTGCTTACGTCAGATTCGTGTTCGTGTACCTTCGAAAACATAAGAAGTAAGTGGGAAAAACTTCTATAAAACTTTCCACTTCAAAACTCCTGGGGACTGGACTACAATGCAGGACAGATAATTATTAATTATAATTAAGGTTCAGGAGTTCAGCTCTTAATTTCATAATCCACCGTACATCCCACTTTCCGATCGGATTATATATCTGGCATTATATTGTCTTCGGATTATATACCAAAGGTGATGCGATGAGTTAGATGCTCTATCCATCCATGCTTGCTCCAAGTTACTTTCTATTTTCGCGAGAAGTGTATCATTCAGAGTAAAACCAAGAATGTTACCACGACCGTTCATAATGGCCAAATATATTCTCGGAAGCTAATATATGAGAATTTCGTCAAAATTTCCGTTCTGTTCACATTAAAAGTCGAAAAGCAGTAATTTTCTAAATATTTACTCTTGCAGCATGACCTCTTGGGTGATTTTTTGTTTTTTTTTTTTTTTTTTCATTGACACTGTAAAACTAGGAAAACATACCTACTTAATCGTTTATGTTATGTTAGTCGAACAATTTCTTGTTGTGTTTTGAGCATTTGTTCATTTCATAGTTCAAGCTCTGTTTCAATTCACTTTATGAACAAGAATTGTATTTGAAACTCTCGGACACGAGATGTGGAAGTAACCAGTGTTTTAGCCGACATCCCTAACTCTCTTTAGATGTAATGCCCTGATGATGATTATTAGTATTTTTCAGTTATTAGCTCTTAAACGGGATGTTGTGAAAAGATGTGAAATATACAAATCCGTTTTTCTACGTTATCTTATTTGAGCTTTTCGTAGTAAATTTTTCATTTTTACCGAGCCCGTTAACATAGTAACATTTTTCATTGGCACTTGTTGTAACACGGTCGTTGCATCACACTTTTAGAGCTTCATATATGAAAGAAACACTACTTATAGATACGATCTGAGGCAATTTGTATAGAAAATCAGTAAGAAAACACTTCAGTAAGGAAACACGTCATGATGGGACGCGATCGTACTAGGCGCTGTATCTCCGGTCGTCTGAAGCCCTCAGCAACCTTGGGTTTGTTGAATGAATCTTGTCATATGTTGAGTCCTAACTCCAGTTGGTGCGTCCAGCCCAAAATCATTGTATACTGTTTTGTTTCTGTCGAATTCAGGAGTGTGAACTACGTTTCTTTCTAGAATGCCATTTTGTTGTTGTTCTACCCTTCTGAATTGAGAGCCGGTAACAAGCTATCCCATACTTTTACGCCATACGTCCATAGTGGAACAATCATAATTCTATACATCAACATTCTATTTTGTACGGAAACGTTCCTACCGTTCAGCTTCGGTTTCAGACAGGACACTCTGCTCCGCCCTCTCCCAATCAACTCTGAGATGTGGTCTTAAATTGTCAGCCGCTTATCAAGGAATACTCCTGGGTATTTGTGTCCAGTTGTTTTTGATATGGACTCCCAGACCTATTTTCCACAGCTCAAATACATCCAGATTATTTTATCATCTTTTCTCTTAACGTACAAGCTCAAATTGAGATTCCACCGTACAACCTTCTTTACCGTGGGGATGAGTGTAATGCGGTCAGTATTGGCTATCTGTGCCCTTATAAATAATTATAGACCCATTAAGCGGGAAGGTAAGCTAGGACGGTTGGGTACGGAAATTGAAAACGAAGAGCGAAACATTCGGCCGCAGTAGTTTCAGATTGTGGTCTGCATTGCCAAGATCGGCAAGTAAAATGCCCAACTCTTCAGTTCTTCCTAATTCCAAACTAGACGTTCCATTTAGATTTTATAACTTCATTACTTCATAAAAACATCATCGTTATGAAATCAAAAGGTAAATCTGTCAATTTCAGCTGCTGTACTACAAGAAAAACGCGGCAAATTATTTCACGAAGGTTTGTTATTTCTATATTAACGAATAGCTAAGGTAACGAATAGCAAAATTGTATGTCAATTGTTTGTAAACATGTTTTAAAACTTTATTGTACAACGCAGTATCAACGAATTTGGAGGTTATATCAACGATAATGTTATGTTGAGGTAAAAACCAGTACTTCTTTATGGTTTGTACGGTTTCGTTGAAATAAAATTGTTGAAATTGCTCAAAGTTGCAATGCTCACTAATACAGGTCCATCATAGCTAATTTCAAAAAATTCCACCCCTTCGTCGAGGTTGCACTCCGAAGAATCTCCTTCCCAGGTTCTAGAATGTCTGTCTTGTAGAAGGCCTTCCCTTCGCTTTTACCAGTTACATCGTACCCATCCGGAAGGTGGTTTTGCCTAGAAAAGCCGCTCTCAGCTGGATCTGTATGTAAATAAGCCGCGTTCCTATTTTGGTTTCATTGTGTCAAATCTGTTAGCGCCAGCAAAGTCTCTCTCTCAAGAGAATCCTCGTTCCAGCCGATCCGAGGCGGCGTAATTGCGGCTGCTTCAATCCTCGGGGGTCGCGGCTTGCAGTTTCTTCCCTCTAAACGGGTTATCGACTGAGGGTTCCGGAGAGCTCTTGAAAGTCAATATCCTTGGATGAAGGTTTATCTCTTTACATTCCTCACTCAGCACATCCTATCAGCTATGGCGGAACACACAACAATACTATGGTTGGTCTGCCTTTCACTCGACGTTTCGTTGAAATACATCACCAACTTAAAGTTCCATCACCAACAATTCCATCTAACATACCCCTACTGCTTAACTTAATGCTTGTACCTCGTGTTTTTTTTCAATTTTGGTTTATTATTCAGTAATAAACCATTGTAATCGCTCAGTAAAAAAAAAATTCTAACCCCCCCCCCCCCCCCTGAAAATTTTATGGTTTACGTTTCAAAGAAAGTAGAATCCGAATCTCCAATAAAAAAATTTCCGTCCGTCCGCCGTACGCACGATTTCTCCCAAACGGCTGAAGCAAAAAAAGCTGAAATTTTCAGGAAAAATCAATATTGGTCCAACAACGCCCCGATTCTTGAGCCAGCTCTTTCACTTAATTAAAAGTGCCCTTTAAGGGTTGTCAAAGTTTTGTAAAATCCCTAAAAACCTCAAAAAAAGTCAAGGCGGCCTAAATTTGTACTCTTTTTGAAGAACACTCCACGAGGAATCGAATGAGCCCTTCCCCAGGTCCGTAGGTCAAACCATTCCCGATCTATGGCCCGATTTATGGTGCCAACATTCGCGTTATTTTGGTTTATTATTGTTTTTGTTTTGATATCAGTAACCTAGTGACGTGATGTAGTGATGTAGTAATGTGGATACTGGAGTGAACTCCTACAAGGCTTTGTAGCCGATACACGGGTTGAAGCATTCTGATAATTTTCAGGAAAAATCAGAAAATCTGAAATTTTCAGGAAAACGCTGCAAATTCCTTCACTGGGGCTTATTATTCAACTGGCTTGCGTTCATGATTTGAATTTTTATTAAGCTTTGGAGTGTGCGTGTTCCACAGGTGAGCGATTATTGAATTTCAGGAGATATGCATAGGGCACGTAAATCTGTTCTCAACCAAAATACCTATTTGGATTGATCAGTTGATCATATTTGTGTGCCTCCTGAAATTCAATAATCACTCTATCACCTGTGAAACACGCACACTCCAAAGCTTAGTAGAAATTCAAATCATGAACGCAAGCCAATTGAATAATAAACCCCAGTGAAAGAATTTGCAGCGTTTTTCGAGGAAAATAAATTTATTTAGATGGGATGAGGTATTTTAGCTGAAAACCTGTTTTGGTAAATGCAGAATCGCACCCCAATTCCATACACGCTTTTATTAAACATTTAGATAATTGAGTGCACCAGGCTTGTACCACACATCACGTTGAAGATTGGCTGTTCAGACACGCCATATACCAGACAGTACGTTACCTGGTTCTAGTGGGGTCATGATTCATTGAAGGGATCTTTAAACATAAAAAGCTTATGTCGTAAATTTTTTATATTTTGATTTCCAAATATTTCAGCTCTTTGATTTTAATCTTTAACGTTGGTCGCATGTAGTGCCGATGATTCATGGCAATCGTTGGACCATTTGTAATTTTTTATACAAGTTTCATTGACCTGGGGTCCTGTATTTTGGGAGAAAATCTTCATTCGGCAGATGGACGGATTGTTTATCCGTGTATCTTTAGTCTTACATAGACAAATTTTAAGGTTTGAGTTCAAATTTTGCTTTCTTGGTCGATTACAAAGATTCATTATTGAAAATACTCGAGATAAACCAAAAAAGGTTTTTAACCAAGGATTGTCAACAAAGTTAAACTCCTCCTGGATGGATGTCTAGAACCCTGGCGCCGTTCTTGCAGTCTTTTGAAACAGTCTCGAGGTTCGAAACTCACGTGAATTACCAAACCGGCGAAAGAGCTTTCTTGTTGATGAGGTGCAGCACCGAAACTAACTACCTACTAACTGCGTTGGAAAGATGCCCAAACCGACTTTTAAGGCCAACATTTCAAGTTTCCCAGCGACGGTTTCGAGACTCGGGCGAACTTACGTTCTTTAAGAGAGGACTTCCGTTCGTGATCCCAAGTCATAGGTTCTTATGCGAATCGATGAATTCTCCGACCGAATGATCAAAATGTTGCGTTCTATAGTTTGGGAAAAACACCGGTGGACCGCAGATATACCGCAAAAACGGTACAGGTTCGTGGTTTCGTGCTTCCACTCCTGGATTTCATCCACCCAATCAACTCAATAACCACCAAATTTAGGAGAAAACTAAAGAGCTATTTATTAAAAAATGAAATTTATTCTGTTTCCGATTTCGCAAACATGAAGATATTTTAATCATTGTTTTCGTTTCTATGTACTACTGTTTTTGGTTTATTATTCAATAATAAACCATTGTAATCGCTCTGGGAAAAAAAAAATTCTAACCCCACCTGAAAATTTCATGGTTTACGTTTCAAAGGTTGTAGAATCCGAATCTGCAATAAAAATTTTCCGTCCGTCCGCCGTACGCCGTACGCACGATTTCTCCCAAACGGCTGGAGCAAAAGATCTGAAATTTTCAAGAAAAATCCATCTTGGTCCGACGACGCCCCAATTGTTGAGCCAGCTCTCTCACTCAATTTAAAGTGCCCTTTAAGGGCTGTCAACGTTTTGTAAAATCCCTAAAAACCTCAAAACAAGTCAAGGCGGCCTAAATGTAGATTAATTATTAAGAACATACCATGAGGAATCGAGTGAGACCCTCCCCACGTCCGTAGGTCAAACCGTTCCCGATGTATGGCCCGATTTATGGTGCCAACATTTGCGCTTTTTGGTTTATTATTGTTTGTTTGTAACCTAGTGATGCCCGGCCGATAGCGTCGAGTTGTAGTGAATGTGGATATTGGAGTGATAGCCGATGTGGATACTTGTAGTTTATAGGCGATAAACGGGTTGAACCATTCTGTTATGCATGAAACGCTGATAATATATAGGTAAATATTATTCAATATTATTACTGGGGTTTATTATTCAATATACTGGGGTTTATTATTCAATATTATTACTGGGGTAAATAAGTATTCTTTCACTGGGGTTTATTATTCAATTGGCTTGCGTTCATGATTTGAATTTCTACTAAGCTTTGGAGTGTGCGTGTTTCACAGGTGATAGAGCGATTATTGAATTTCAGGAGATATGCATAGAGCACGTAAATCTGTTCTCAACCAAAATACCTAGCTGTTTAAGATTGATCAGTTGATCATATTTGTTGTACCCGCCTCGTTGAAATTCAATAATCGCTCTATCACCTGTGAAACGACGTCTGCGACACCTCCAGTCGGAAAAATTTAGGTGAAATTCAAATCATGAACGCAAGCCAATTATAAATAATCATGAACGCAAGCCAATTGAATAATAAACCCCAGCGAAAGAATTTGCAGCGTTTTTTTTCTGAACCGCATTTGTGAGTGCTGATGACAATGAAGACCTATTATGCTTATTGTTACGAACTATTATGTAACTGACGCATACATTTCAATTTTACTGCATAAGTTTGACGGCGTAGGAAGTCTGGTTTATTCATAACACAGAAACTATATGGAGAGGCATCAGGAAAGTTGGACACTTCCGTCCTCCATCAGTCTGCGGCGTTATTGAGTTTTAGGTACCTTTTCATGGGTGGAGACGTATAGACAAGTTTTCAGTGTTCAACTAGCCTCCTTCCGAAGGCCGGAAGCGCCTCAATAATTTACGACCTACCTTTCCCTTGGGGGAACTGACTCATCTCTTGTGATAAAATAGTTGGTTAAGGGTGAGATGGAGCAACTTTTTACTGGAGGGGGCTCCTTCAAGATTGGCTTTTCGCAAAACGAGTGATTTACCGCAGCTGGCGGCTTGAAATTCGGTAAATGAGGTTGCCGCCGGCATAAATCACAGCAATAAGGCCTTAATCTGGACCAATTACTCCTCTTAAGGAGCTGATATCGGGAAAAGTTCGAGGTACACCGCAATGTCGATGAGGATTATCGATATATCGGGTTCGCATCGGATAGCTGTTGATAAGAACACCGTATTTCGAAAATGTCTAACTTAGCCAAGTTTGCTGAGTCACATAGCTTCGTCGTACAAGTATTATGAATGTATAGATCATTGAAATGTGCCAAATAATTTTAAAAGTTGACTTCACATTCAGAAATGTGTTGAATAAATCGTGGTATGACAAAACGTAACTGAAAGTAATTTAGCCGTGAAAATAAAAACCTAGCAGTTCTTTTGTTGTGAATGCAACTGACAGCCCAATATATTATAATGTCTATGGTTAATTATAGTTGAATTTAAAGTTTTACCAGCATCGAAAATCATCATCTGGGACGAATGCACAATGGCACATAAAACATGCATTTTAAGCATTAAACCGAACATTGAAAGATCTACGCAGTGACTCGAGATGTTTTTTCTACCTGGACTTTTCCGCCAAACATTGCCAGTAATACCAAAATTAACTACTGCAGATAAAACAACCAAAACCAAAACAAACCATCGAATCTATGGTGCTGGATGAAGATACTTCAACTGTCATCAAACATGAGATAAACTATTGACTGAACGAGCAATTTCGGCAGCTACGAATGAAGATGTAGGTGACCTAAACTTCATAATTTAGAATGAGATCATCGGTACACTGCATTCTTTCAAATCAATTGACTGTGTAACAACTGAAGATGAAACCACTAACCATCCGATGGAATTGTTGAACTCCTAGGATGTGCCAGGCTTACCACCGCACAATTTACGGCTAAAGATTGGCTCCTCAGTAATCATGCTTCAAAACATAAACCAACCGTAACTGTGCAACGGAACGCGTTTAGTGGTTACAAAATTAATGTGATTTACGCGATGGTACTCAAAGGAAAATCCTAAGGTGAGGAGGTTTTCATTCCAAGGATCGCAATGATCCCAACCAATATGCCGTTTGAGTTTAAACGACATCGACTTCCGATCCGCCTTGCATTCGCCATGATAATCCTTAAACGTTTCTGGTCTAAATCTAGCAAATCCATGTATTTTCCAGGGTCTATTATGAGTGGCGTGTTCACGAAACGGAAGACCATCTGCGTTATTAGTTCTTGCGCCAGATAATAAAACAAAAATGTCGTCTACCACAAGCTGCTTCAATAAAACATACACTAAAATACATGGCCAATAATGAATCCTAAAAATACTTACTTTTTTATTTAGATACATTAAGTAATTATCCGAATAAAAAATTGATCTTGATAAAATTAAAAGTCTACTCATTTATAACCTCTGAGGAGAAACAAATTTCGCCGGGCCAGGTAGTACAGTAAATGGCAATTGTTATCCATAGCAACAATGGTTATGTTCAGAAAATTAAGTCAAAAACGCTGCAAATTCTTCACTGGGGTTTATTATTCAATTGGCTTGCATTCATGATGATATGATATCAAAACAAAAACAATAATAAACCAAAATAACGCAAATGGCACCATAAAATGGTTTGACCTACGGACCTGGGGAGGTGCTCATTCGATTCCTCGTGGAAAGTTCTTTAAAAAGAGTTCAAATTTAGACCGCCTTGACTTTTTTTCAACTTTAGCGTCGCCGAAATGGATTTTTCCTGTTCAGAGATATCGTGAACGGCGTTGGAAAAATTATTATTGCAGATTCGGATTCTACACCCTTTGAAACGTAAACCACAAAATTTTCAGGGGGGGTTAGAATTTTTTTTTTTTTCCAAGAGCGATTACATAATAAACCAGCATGGCGATTGAATAATAAACCAAAATTAATGTACACATGTAAACAGTATTTATATTACATCAAAAGTCTGTACGGAAAATTTGTCAATCGTGTTCAAAAAAGGCAACACAGCCGAAACTTCCCGGGCGAACCAGGACCCAACCTGCCAAGGCAGACCCAGATGAGCAGTGTTTAAACTTCCCTAGTTTTCAAACGCATTTGGATATTTGTCTAGCGATTATTGAATTTCACTGCAGGCACACAAATTGATCGAGCTTAATCAATCAATCCCAAATAGGATAAAAATGAATGAGAAGTATTTTGAACCGTAAAATTGAGAACAGCCTATTACGAAATATCTTGAACATATCTCCTGAAACTCAATAATTATCGCATGTGAAAAAGAAGAAAGCAGAGCTGACTCTCAAACTCAGAAAAATGGCCTGGTTAATGGGCAGGAGATCAAAACTGTCTGTACAAAATAAATTAACCTTGTACAACCAAGTCCTAAAGCCGGTATGGACCTATGGAGCACAGCTGTGGGTTTGCACTGCTCAGAGTGATCGAAACGTTATTCAAACCTTCCAAAATGGTGTGCTGGGGAGCACAGTTAATGCACTCTGGTACATGAAGAATGATAGACTTCATCACGATCTTGAGGTGGAAACTATCGATCGGTCCATCAGGAGGATTGCGATCGCTGACCAAAGCGACTAAAGGTCATGTCAACATTGAAGCTAGCCATTTGCTTGATGTTGAATAACCACACGAACCATCACAGTGAATGTGAAATAATGAAATAATTCATCATTTGTCTAACTGGTTAAAACATGTTCTGTATCATTGCTTTGCAATATGTATGTAGTAATTAAGATCAAAATCAAATTGCTAATGAGATATGTAAACTTGGTGCAATGCTAATAAATTATTTTTTACCACTCAATCCTTAGTTTTTAGAAGCCATTAAAGTTTCCTTAGTTCAATTTTTACTCCGTTCAAAACCGGTCAAAAGAAGCATTATTATCGTTTAAGAATTCCTATTCCCATCCCACACTGTCTGGTACCATCTATTTTTGTAGTTCCTTCAAAAGAGTTACATTTTCCGCGACGTCACTTTTCGAGTCTTTTAAGAACCCGACGGAATAATGAAACTTTCTCCTTCCGAAACAGTTTTGCCTACCTTAGTCAAAAGGATCCGCGTTTTATTCATGTTCCTCTTCAAAATTGTTTCGCCTCGCTTTGAATTTTAAGCAGTTTTTTACAACAATTTGTGTATATTTGTTTCCAGGTTGACGATAAAAGCGGGCTGTCCCATGAACTTGGAGAATTTCCCAATGGACACGCAGCGGTGTCCTCTGAAATTCGGCAGCTGTGAGTACAAGTTATTATCTTAGAAAGAAGGTGTAGGAGGGGTTGATTCACTTAAGTACAAACGTTTCTTGGCATTGGTGCATAATAACATTCGTTGTAATGATATTTTCTTCTCATTTTTAACGTTAATATGACCCACTTTATGTACAAAGACATAAACATTAAACCAGCAGTAAACTTTCATGACTCCATGCCCTGATCTTATAGCTGTAGTTGCGTTTTATCAAATTACTTCAAAGATAGTACCTTCGTAAAAACCAACAGTATATGGTCTCGGCCGACACAAACGGTGGCAGGGAAGACAAAACAAAGTTATTCAATTAACTCCTTTCTTGAAGTTTGAGTTATTTTGAATATCTAAATACCTCTTCATTTCGGATCCATGTAGTTTTATCTGGTCACATTTCATTTAGTATCTGCCCAGATGGAGAAAACTTCGTGTACTAATGAGAAAACGTCACAAAGTTAATACCTACCCATTAATCTTGGCAAAGTCAAAATCCCTGTGACGCATACAAGGATCTATTCTGCACAGTAGTAAACCAATCTACAAGTACTTGAGACAACAGGTTTCCTTTCCGGAAATGTCTGGACACGAACCCAATTATATTTTAATTCCGAAAGCTGGCAAGTGGCAGTAGCTTGCCTGCAATATTGAGATGAAAACAAACTAGATTTTTAGTGGTTTATTTTTTATTAAGACAATTTTATTTAAACAAGAATCTGCGAGCTTTATTCCACTGGGGGTTGAGAATACCTAATGGAATCGCAAACGGGTTCATACAAAAATATCCGAAGTTTCCTACAGCTATCTCTGTACTTTTGTTAAGCCGCTAATTTTCTTATGAACGGATTGTGTGCTGAGTCTAGTCCCTCTTGATAATTGAATTGGCAAACCTGCAGTACTCATCACGTTCAATAGGCGTCCGCTGTCAGTACAGGATTCCAAAGGATAGTCGGCATTAAGAAAGGAAGGGCGACAGTTAGCTGTTTCAGAGAAACTGGGACAAAGACGAATGTTTTTTGATTTTGGTTTCGTAGCTCAACAATTGATTTTGAATGTTGAGCTCATTTCCTTAATCTGGCATTCATCATCATTTGGCAAATGAGAGCAGTGCTAGGTAAAGGGGAAACAGAAAGTAAACATTAGAGCGTGTTGCGTTTCCATGATCTGCTACCGTATAACAATAAGATGATGAAAGGATGGTTACCCCACCCAAAGGTTGAGTCGATTAACCTGCAACACCCAGAGGATACCCTGGAAGCTAAAAGTTTCCATTGAAAGGGGGCAGTATTTTCAAGAAAAAGGGAAAAAGTAACTATGCTTGCCCATCACAACCAACGAATTTTGGATTGTTCTTTATTATTGCAAAGGCTCGTTAATGAAAGTAGATTGGTGTAGTTAGCACCAGAAACTAATAGTCTGCTGAGTCAAGTCCCTGTTACTGAGATGAAGCAGCCAGCCCGCAGCACTTATTGCGAATAATCAGAATCATAAGGAACCAGAGGATTCATAAGGATAGTTGGATGAATTGGATTTAGAAGATGAAGCCCGTCAGATAGCCAATTCAGATACGATCATATTAGGAGCAAAGAGGAACAAACTCGTTACTGGGCTAACGGCATCTCATAAGTAAGCCCTGCTGAAGCTCAGGGTGAATTGGAATGATATGTCCCCAAGCCCCAGTCATCGCAGAGAGGTGAGTCGGTGTCAAACTGCATTCGCGAACATGCTTTGAGGTTTCCTGCAGAAAATCGACGTCTGGTAAACCACCTTTTGGTTTACTTATCAACAGGTAGAGTGCTGAATCAACTCTCTCTTAAGCTGTTTACTTTCAGTGGGAGTAGGTACTGATTTGCCCGGTTCGAATCCGGCAGGCACCAATGATAAGGGCCAAAATCCTACCAAGTGGTGTATACCTGTCCTGTCGTTAGACAGTTCACCTCTTATCACGTGAATCCAAATCGCTCCCAACCCTGGGGCGTGAGGTAATGGGAAACCACGAGCGAAATCGTCAGACCTAGTTCCAATCCTCTCTAGAGGACGGCTGGCGACATCCGCGACACCTCCGGGTAGTTGGACGAAAATCCAAGGTGAAATTCCTTGTTTACTTAACTTGACTTTTTACTTTTACTTACCATTATCTGCTAACATATACAATGAGGTTATGGAATGGAGTGGAGGCGATTAGCCTGCAATAAGCTGAGAGCTAAAAGGCTCTGGTTTAAGGAAGTATTGGTTTCAGGAAAAATGAAAGGGGGAACATCCATATCCACCACAACCAACAAATGTTCATTGCCTTTGATTCTCAGTTGAATGCAAAGGCTGCGAACCAGCAGTAAGTAGATCGGTGCCGAGGGGACTTTCCCACCTACAACTAGCGGTGTGCTGAGTAAATTCCCTATTACTGAGATGAAGCAGGCAACCTGTGGCACTTATCGCATTTAATCGGAGTCCACTGTCACCAGAGGATTCCAACGGATAATTGGATAAATTGGATTTAGAAGATGAAGGCCGTCAGATAGCCGGTTCAGGGAAACTGGGAACAAAGAGGAACCAACTCGTTACCGGGTTATCAGCATCGCAAACGAGAAGTGGGCAATTGATAAGGAGGTTGAAGCTGAGGGTTAATTGGAATGAATCGTCCCAAAGCGGCCGTCATCCCAGGGGGATGAGTCGGTGTCAAACTGGATTCCCAGATATGCGTGAATACGTCCCAGCGGGGAAGAGCGGCGACTTGTTGATGGGGTGCGGATGTGCAGGGAGGTAATCGGATTTGATCGGATCAGATGTCCCCTGTCCTGACCGTCGAGACCGACCTTGCCCAAGTACTCTCACCACACACATATGCACCTATGATGTAACTAGTTTTCCTTTGTATGACGATCGCAAAACCTTTGCAGAATGAAACGTGTTTAACTGAATTATTTTCTAAAAAATGGAGCTATGTAATGGATAGAAAAAGTTCAGTAGACAATTTTAGAGAGCTTCGGAAAAGGACTGAATAAAAAATTAAACATATGGTAAACGAATTTTTAAAAATTACAACACAAGAAATTAATATGGGAGAAAAAGAGGCTCCTGGTGGTTCATGCAATGGGAAAGGCAGGAGGCTTGACTACGATTTATTCCGTACAACAGGTATATATACTTTTCCTTTCATTCATATATGACTGAAACTAGATCAAAAATTAAATAAAACTTCAATCCGAATTCTACGCTATCTGCCTAAACAAAATATTTAAGATCCCTGCTTTGAAGTAGTACCATACCTAATTCGGTACCTATTTACTTGAAAATACCTACGGGATAATGGTAAAGCGGTGACCAACTGAATTCCCATACCTACAGTACCTCCAATGCTCACTTGAGGGTAACCCAGAAGTTTTTCTGTAAGATATCTCATCACCTTGAACATTCACTTCTTATTAATATAATCATTTACACTTGACACTTTCTAACTTTGAAATTAATTGTTACATTGATTTCTTATTACATTTTATTTCAGTCGGGTACACGGTAAGAGACCTCATCTACACTTGGAAACAAGTTGATATAGCTGAAGACATGAAACTCTCCCAGTTCGATCTCATTGGCACGCCCTCGGCGAACCAAACTGACCAGCTCAAGTCAGGTAAGTTTTGAAATTGGATAAAATATAATAATAAGTTTTAAAAGTCTAGAAGAGAGTTTTGTGCAGCGTATAGGATGATTTGTATTTAAAAAGAGAATACCAGCGTGGCATCGTTCAGAACGGCCCAATGCGTTAAATGTCTATAGATATCCAAATTTTGGATTTTTCCAATTTACCTTCAGCTACTCAAAAACGTATACTGTATGTTGGTAAACTCAGTAGGTTGAAGTTTTCAGTTTCCATAATCATTACCAACTAACAAAATAACAGATGTTGTGATCATGATAGAGGAGCTTCAGGATCAAGTTTTCCATGTTGCATCGATTCATTTTGAAATCTTAAAAGATACCAACTGAAGATCCTAAATCAGTTCTGGAAGGAACCGCATTCTGATGAGGGGAGTGATGGAATCAATTCGGGTCAATGTTTAGCTCAACTGGTTGCAAGATCGTTAGGAATTGGTAACCTTCATTGCCACCCAACTAAATGAAGAAATTGTTGTCTTGTGATCGGAATTCAGAAAGCCATTATATTTGCAGGAATAATGGCATAAACTAAGTGAAATTGTGAGCAAAATTATACAAAAACCTTACGCTGTACTCATAAGATGATAAAAGAGCGAATATGTGGTAATTCCCAACTGTGCCAAGTTCTAAAAAATCTTGGAACTGTTTGAACTGATTCTGAGCTATAATGAATTCTCTAACGAACAGCAAACTATCAGTTCCAAATGAGTTCTGCGACAAACAAATGAACAGTAAAGACCGTCGTCAGCTTACACCGTTCTGGACTCATACCTGAACGAATGAACATTACAAATCCAGAGGGTGCAGATGATCCTGCTCAGAAGCCGAGTTTTTTCCCAATTCTTAACGGCAACCACAACGCTTGTACTAGCTTGGTGGACTCTGGGTTTGAAAGCTGGCAAGTGATTGTAAGTTAGTCGAAAGAGTATTGTTTGTTTGTGAGAGTAAGTTTTTGGATTGTCGCTTGAAGCACGTTCAGGCTTGCGTGTGCTCAATTGCCTCAGCGAGCTAAGGTTACCACTGATACAAAGGACGATCCAGCTCTTGCTGAGACGCCGGTTGATCCATACAACCCTGGGGGCGTCTGTCTACGAACCGGCAATCCAATCAAGCGGCGCTCAGTCATTTCGAACGTTAATCTCCGGTGTGAACGCGGGACCGAGAGATTGCCTTGTCACCTCGCCCGCATTACCATAGCTCGCGCCTTACCGTCTGTCTCGAGGGTTGGTCTTACTTCAGAGAGCGTCAGACTTTATTTGGGTAGGTGGGATGAGCTCAGAAGTAGATGAAGCAGGAATTTTGTGTCAATGCTTCCTCAAACCAAAAATTTTAAATTCCAGCAGCCTGTCGAATACCTAAAGAAACTCACTCCGGAACAATAAACAGAAAATGTCGAGTGAATAGTAGACGACAGAGACTAAAATTGATTATCGTCATTTCAAACTTCCAAAAATCATTTTTTGACTGCATCGTGAATCAGTTAATCTCACCACTCTAGAGGTATTTAGGAGGACTTTCCAGGGTATTACGGATCCGCCTACACAATTTGCATAATTAGTTTCTTGCAGAGGCACACATTGTCGCTAAATTTTTATTATTCCCCATCATTGCGAAGTTCACGAAATGTGGTTAAAAGAATTATGAATGCCCTCACATATCATATTTGAGAGGGTGACTCAAGACTCCCCTGGACCCTACTTCCAATTATTGGAAAGAGGACTTCCAATATTGTTACATGTGGATAACAGTGATATTCGTTCCCTATTGATTTTGTGATGTATTGTCATTCGTGTTTCATGTTCCTTCGACTGTTTACACTTTACTCCTTCTCAGTCGCTCTAAACTTCCTACAACTTCTATAAAGATTAAGATTAAACGACATCTCCGTCTTTGTTACTCGTCTTTGCCTTAGTGAATCTACTACCCTGTGCACTACACTGACCACAACTCCACAGTATACGTCATTGAAAACAGTTTTCGTCAAACAGCCACTTCGAGGGCTAACTCCAAGATGGTGGTGCTACTAAGCCACGGAGCATAGATGGAAAAATCACAAAATATAACCTTATCAATCAACCTTAACCTGATAATTGGTTCAACTAAAATCCAGAATCATTTGTGCATCATTTTACCGAGCACATCACAACTCGGCATATCCCAAATCCCAGAATCCAATCCTCAGAAAGTGAATCCTAGATAGCTTCCCAGGCGAAAGAATCTCAAGAATTGTGAGAGTGAAATGCGATTATTATTGAGCTAATTAAACTCGGGGGTACTTTATTTCAACAGCATTGTTTGTCTTCCTGTTTCCATGGGTTAGATCGCGGGCTGTAATGATTTCTTCTCTCGTAACACGAGGAGTTTTAACAAGTTGGATTGTATCGAATACTTTTATTTGATGTTGAGGTTGAAGGCAGTTTAGTCTACCTAGATTTTTCACGATTGACAAAAACTACACATGAAGAATGGAACAAAGAAGCTAATACTTTTTTAAAATCTGAAATCGTGTTAAACACACACCTTGATACTACTTCCTTTGATGGAGCCAGTTAAAAATGTTCTACCTTATTTGTTAAAATACAATATCAAAAAGTAAAAAACGGTTCATTTTTACTGGGTAATAGATTTTAAACCCAATCACTGATATCATTTGAACTCATTTCGCAAAAATCAGGTTATTGGATTCGTGACGACTTTGCCACGCAGGGATGAATCTCAACAGTTACGAAAGGTGTCATGAACTCAAGAAACAAAACTTTAAAAAAGGCGCACTTTTCCTGTTGAAGTATTTGGCTGCCAGTGCTACTTGTGGCGGTTTCACGAACCCCATCTGCAATGGCATATACCGTCGAGTCCTTCTCATACTTATACTAACAAGACAAATCGAGTATCCTTATTTCTTAATTCTGAAGTCATTCTTTGCTGCCTTTTTGCATCGGTCGTTCATGCAATCTTGGTAGCAAACTCTCATCGAAGCAGACCGTTTTTGGTTATTTCACACTATGTTTGTTTCTCTGAACATGTTCTGAACGCCAGCTTTGAAAAAACTTGTGTGATTTCATCAAACGGATATCGACTGAATTCGCATCTTTTCTGACCGTCCAGGATAAAATAATCTTCAACCGTTTTCTAACAGGCTTATCGTTAACGGATCCTTCTACTGTCCTCTTTATTGTCTGCCGTATCAAATATCCTCTCTGATATATTCTCCGTTGATGAACTTAGCGGCTAAATACCTAGATAATAATTAAACACGTTATTCTGGTTCCTTGAACTACCGGCAATCCGTTTTAGTGGCGATCGTACTGATCTATCATAGTGTGAGCGAACCACGATTAGCTCGGGGCCATTGGGGTCAACAGCGGCGTGAAGGCGGGTGACCGCAGCCCAATAACCGTCCAAGCGTGTCCTTCTCCTTTAGCGCTTCCTGTGCAGGAGCACCTGCTTAATATACTGCAAACGTATGATCGAATTTACGAGGAAAATGCTCTTTACAGAGAATGAAAATCATAATCTTTAAGCTCTAATCTAATCAACTAATTTAACATTGGCACCCATATGATTATTACAACTCTGTAAATTCCTACAAAAAGTTAGTATGTATGTAATAAATACGCAAATCACTGCTCTGTGGTATCAAACATAGTCTATGGTACATTACCTAAACTTCGGATCATGTAATTTATAACAAGGAGGTGATGGAAAGGACTAGATGCCCCTTCCAACTGTTGGAGCAACACGTAGAGAATACCACGGAAATCAAAAGATCCTTTAATCCTTCAAGTTTATGCTTAGGCTCAGCAGTTTCAAGAAACGGGAAGGAGGGAACTATCTATTTACAACACGAATTGAATTTTAGACAGTGGAATGAAACCCTAAGCGACAACAACGAACGGAACGTCAGACAGAAATGTACTTTTCTCAGCCAAACACAAACTTCAACTATCTATATGCAAAGGAGATCAATGTTGCACATTTTCTCGGCTTCGAGTCGCGAAACAAACAACTCAATCACCTTTTAAAAAAGTTCGCTAGTAGGTATGTAAATACTTGGAAAAAAATGAAAATTTTGAAATGATTTTCGAACTTCAGAACACCATGTTTTGCAACAGTTAAATTCATATCTGCCCAGCAAGAACCATCGTGGAGGTGAAATCCCAATTCCATCTTTAACCCAAGTTCAGCAAAGCAGACCGGGGAAGCAGAAAGTTCATTACTTGACTCACATACGCAGGCCCAATTTACTTCTCCATAGTACTGAGGGTTGATCTTGCGAATCTTGGAACGATTTCTGCTTGCCTTCGAGGTTTGTTGCAGTCCTGTCAATAGTGGCATTGGGCGCCCAGCATCGCGAATAATCACTCATCGCTCCACCGACAATTTGGTGAACTCACGTTTCATAGTACTTACTGTATTCATTGTGTATTTACAGGTAACACAGTTCAGTCACAAGGGTTTGGGAGAATCAACTGATAACAGGATACGAGTGTAATTTTGAGATTAGATGCACGCGTTCTAGCGGGTGAGCGGACGACTAGGTGTGCTCCCTGAAACTTATTTCAGGGTCGATCCAAAAACAATCAGAAGCAAGGGGCCCTCAGCTGATCAGTACTCCTCCTTATATGTGATTGTATTGATGATACAAACGAGCATCATTACAACCCTAGAAGCTTAGGATGCTCTCCAAACATTTTTAGAAATTTCAAGCAAAATCACCAATAATTATTGGTGATTATAATCTACTGATTATAATCAGCGTGAAACCAAAGATATTGATATTGTCGATGCTCCTAGAATGTGCACTACCTGCCTCCATAGGAGCGGAAACTCGAATCACTTCGTATTCCCTGTCCGACGCGGAGCTTAACTCGTGAATTTAGCATCACCTCTGAAAATAAGCAGCACGAAGTTTGGTTTCAACTTCAACCACAGTCAGATCCCACCACCCACGCAAACACTGACGTGACCATGCGGAACGCGCTTTCCGACATTATTTAGCCTTTCATGTACCAGCTTTGACCTCCGCTAAGAATACCTACCTCAGCGGCGAAGCTTGGAATGGGGGACGTTTTAAACTCCATTCAAATCCTCCGTAAAGGAACTTTCATTTCATGCTTGAGATTCTTTCGGGAAGCCAGCTGTTTTCACTTTTTTTCTGGGTAAGAGATCAAAACAGGTCGCATTTATAATGGGCTGCTAATTCAGGCTATTTAATGTTAGGGAGGCTACTTGTTTGTATGGAAAGGATTAGTGGGAGGTTCTCGAATTGTTGCCACGTGTTGAGGTTCTATTGTTGTATTCGATTTTTAAAGATAAACACCAAAAGTTCCCTACTCGAACAGTTCCCAAACTGAACTATTTCCATGTCAAACCCAATATTTCCGAAGTCTATTTCAACATTCCACAAGTTTTCATGTCTTGAAGCAAATTCAATATTAAACAAATCAAAATTCAAAATTTCTCGAGCCAAACATAACATTTCCGAAGGTCAAGTCTCACCATTTTCCAGCAATTAACCAATCCATCTCCATGCAAAACCCAAAATTGCCCAAGCCAATGTCCAAATTTTCTAGCACCATCAAGTATCATCAACCTAAGCTTCATCAAGTATCAGTTCTAAGGAGGCTGCATACCAAGTTTCAGCTGCATATTGTGGTAGAAATTAAGTTTGGGATGGTTTACTCATCCATTTTATGGTTCCCAAGACATCAAATTCTATTCAAGGCTTCCACATTTGTCACGATTTTCCGCCTCCAATAAACTGCCAGTTAGCAACCATAATAACAAAAGTTCGGGAACCAAACAAATCGGTTGATAAGGAAAGCAACCTTTATGATGTAGAAGGATGTTTTGGAGGTTCTGACGTAGGCGGAACTCGCTAATCATTTTAAGGGGCAGGGTAGGTTGCCAAAAAAAAGAAAATGGGCATTTTATGATCCATTTCTGAATTACTAAGTTATGTTACCTGAATGTTTTTTTTTTTTTTTTAAATCTTGAAGGGTAGAATTTTGAATTTTGCATAGGGTTCATATTATGGTATTATAACCATCTGCCAATTTTACAGAAACTTTACAGAAAACTGTTTTTTTTTCCCAAATTTAGCGTCGTAAACTTAGCCACCCTGACTAGGTTTCCCAGCACATCTAAAACCTGAAATCAGTAGATGGAAGGATCCACAAACGTAGAACTTTTCGAAATTCTCAATTCCGTTGAACAAAGTGGTAAAAAAATATAATTTTTGGAGGAAACTATCCCATGCTATTATCCATGATATCTTACTGTTTTACAAGCCATCTAACAGTCTCCCACTGTTTTCTACCTGGGATTCGGCATCTTGCTTGCAAGACGTCCACATTGTGCTGGGACACTCCCTTATTTATTTATTTAATTACGGGCAAGCCCTATACATAATAAAATAACACAGCAGTCTACATGTAGGTAAAATAATAAATCCAATAAACAGAAAAAATATTGAAAATTTGAAGAAAAAAATATACATAACTGAATGCACTCAATTAAAAAAACGCTGCAAATTCTTTCACTGGGGTTTATTATTCAATTGGCTTGCGTTCATGATTTGAATTTATACTAAGCTTTGGAGTGTGCGTGTTTCACAGGTGATAGAGCGATTATTGAATTCAGGAGACACACGAATATGATCAACTGATCAATCCAAATAGACATTTTGGTTGAGAACAGATTTACGTGCTCTATGCATATCTACTGAAATTCAATGATTTTCTATCTATCAACACAAAAACAATAATAAACCGAAATAACGCGAATGTTGGCACCATAAATCGAGCCATAGATCAGGAATGGTTTGACCTACGGACCGCGGGAGGGGCTCATTCGATTCCTCGTGGAGTGTTATTCAAAAAGAGTACAAATGTAGGCCGCCATGACTTTTTTTTGAGGTTTTTAGGGATTTTACAAAACTTTGACAACCCTTAAAGGGCACTTTAAATTAAGTGAAAGAGCTGGCTCAGGAATTTTGGCGTTGCCGGACCAACATGGATTTTTCCTGAAAATTTCAGCTTTTTTGCTTCAGCCGTTTGGGAGAAATCGTGCGTACGGCGTACGGAAAAATTTTTTATTGCAGATTCGGATTCTACAACCTTTGAAACGTCAACCATGAAATTTTCAGGGGGGTTAGAATTTTTTTTTTTTTTTTTTTTTTTCAAGAGCGATTACAATGGTTTATTATTGAATAATAAGCCAATAACAGGGGAGGCATGAACAATCTTCTTTAGAGATGGGAGGGAGGAATGGAAAAAAAACCAAAGTCAGGATATAAAGATAACATAAGGTTGGCACTTCTTGGTATTCTATTCTATTCTATTCTAGGGGATGATTTCTGTGGGGCGACCGAGCAGCAATCCAAGGGATAGGGATGTCGATCCTTGAGAGAAGGGACGGGCAGTCGACTTCATTGTTCAGAAGCTTGAATAAGAAAGTGAGGTCTGCGGAAATACGGCGTCTCTCCAGGGTACCCAAATTACATTTACGTCGCAAATACGCGTAGTCGACTTCTACGGATGGAATGCCAAGCTTGTAGGCCACGTACCTCAAAAACTTATTTTGTACCCGCTCCAGCCGATATCTTTGGGAAGAGTACGCTGGTGACCAGACTACACAAACATGCTCCAAGATAGGTAAGATTAATGTCTTGTTCAGGGTCAAAATAGCTGGAATGCTCGTAAATTCCCGACAGTTCCTCTTTAAAAAACCCAGTTTCTTCATGGCTGGCTGCTTATAAATCAATCCAGGGATTCACGAACCCCAGATGGGAACATATTCTAAATGTACAAGTCCTATGATGCAGATGAAGGAAAAAGAAGGAGTTTCTACATAAACAAAGAATTTCATTGTTCTTTTCGGATTTGTTTTTGAGTTGCCTACTTTGCTCAATGAATACCTACTGCCAAAAACAATTTTCGTTGACCTGGACATGCTAACGATAAGGCGTTTAAGTGGCAGCTGCATTGTTCAACTGTGGGTATTTTACGAAGTGCCAAGTTCTGTAATTCTTTGGGAAAGACCCATGTAAACAATGTACACAGGCTCTACAAAAAATGGACTATTCTTGAATATACCTACTTTTCTGATGTAATACAGGAAAAGGAAAACAAAAAAGCCCGTCAGCAGAGGTACGGAGAATATTGAAAGAGGAATTGGACTCGACTGACTTTATTTAGGTTTTTCGCCTATAATTTGAGTTCTAACCCTCAGAATCAGAATTTAAACAAAAAAAAAATTTGGTAGGGAGTGTCTTGGTTTAAAAATATCAAAAAACAAAAATTGATTTTTTTAAATGATTTTCAAGTTTTTTTCTGTGCCTCTAAGTGCCTCCTTAAGACCGCTCCCGTCAAAATCGGTTCGACAGTTTAGACTTCTAATGGGAACATACATTGACAGGAAGATAGATGGTTATTGAGTCCTAATACTTTGTTTAATGCTAAGTTTCCAAAAACTAAGTCATAGATCACAATGTTACAGATGACGAGCGGATAGCAAGAGGTGTTGTTAGTAAAACGCATCATGCATTTCAGGGTTAAACTGATTCTATACGTCCATATTACAATAAATTTGGAAGTCTCAAATGTCGTCCTTACAGCAAACACAAATTGGCTCCCTAACTCTCTTGACCTCGGCTGAGTGACTCGCATCAATGCGGCTTTTCAGCAAACCCTGCCGCCCATTTTCCCAGTCAATTGAGCCAGTCACACTCATCAAAATATTAATTACCTTCCGCTGAAAACTGTTCCCCTCGGCTCAACCGAACGGTTTATGAAGACCGCTCCCCGTTCATGGAACAAGTTGTGAAGTCCTCTCGACCAGAGGCCCAATTTCCCTTGAGCAGATTTCCCCCCTTCTGAGAGCACTCAAAAAGTCCTTCGAGGAAACTGGATGGGGGGCGCTGGAGCAATCCGTAGCCTGTCAGCTTCAACTGGTCTTTGGAAGTTTCTGAATAAGAACGTCAACTCGTTTCACCCTTACGTAGATTTTCGGGTCACTCGTTCAAAATGGGAGCTGAAATGCAAATTTGTCATTCAAGTGCAATAGCTTCATTTGAGGTTGACTCCAGATTGAAATGTTGAACTGTTTTATAAACCCTCCAACCAAATTCATTCGATTCACCTAAATTTTTGATTTCCAAATTGTCATTTCCAATAAAAACGGAGTAAGACAGAACGTTGTCTATATTTCCACGAAAATAATGAGTTACACACTTAAATCGATTTCGACGGTAAGGTCATCAGTAAGAAACAAAAACTGAAGGTACATCACAGAAAGCATCCTATATACAGACCAGGTGAAAGGAGATTGAATCCTATTGGCTCAGGGAAGTAAAAGGTACGGATAGGATCAACCAGTTAATTAGGTAATAGACTACTTGAAATATTTTCCTGAATTTCGAATTTTCCAGCACATCCAACATACCTTCCTTTGTGCAAAAGTGAGGAAATTCTACATATTGCCTGTTTGTCAAAAATAAAGCTATGATTGGGAACATTCAGATGAATCACCTTTGTTGTCCCTAAAATTATTTTCATACTCTTTTATTCGCTCGCTGAATTTCCTACCAGTATGACCTCAAGCCCACATGAACATTTTAGTTTATAGCCCGTACTTTTATCCTGAACGTTGATTTTATCTTTAACCGAATCCGGAGAAGTTTAAAGATTATTTTCATTATTGAAACAAACACTGAAACCTCTGGACGTAAGAATTTTACCAAGTTTATTGGACATTTTCCCATAATGTTCAATTTCTCTCACTAAATTACACACCCCTTCCCTACTCTTTTTCCTAAGAACCTTATTCCGAATGGAATCAACAAGTTCTCCCACATACCCATTATTTATGGCCGGAGTTTTAATAGCAGATTTTTCTTTCAATAAATTTTGATCATTCATTGGGATGGACAGTGCCCTATTGGTCATACTATGGAAGGCGACATGTATGTGAACTAAAGGATGATTTGAGGCGCTATGAATACTTCGTTATGAATAATATCGCTATAGGTATTTTTCTGTAAATGGAGAAATCATGCTTTTGGTTTATTATTCAATAATAAACCATTGTAATCGCTCTGGAAAAAAAAAATTCTAACCCCCCTGAAAATTTCATGGTTTACGTTTCAAAGGGTGTAGAATCCGAATCTGCAATAAAAATTTTTCCGTCCGTCCGCCGTACGCACGATTTCTCCCAAACGGCTGGAGCAAAAGATCTGAAATTTTCAGGAAAAATCCATCTTGGTCCGACGACGCCCCAATTCTTGATCCAGCTCTCTCACTCAATTTGAAGTGCCCTTTAAGGGCTGTCAAAGTTTTGTAAAATCCCTAAAAACCTCAAAACAAGTCGAATATATTTATCTATTTGAAAAACATACCATGAGGAATCGAATGAGCCCTTCCCCACGTCCGTAGGTCAAACCATTCCCGATGTATGGCACGATTTATGGTGCCAACATTTGCGTTTTCTGGTTTATTATTGTTTGTTTGTAACCTAGTGATGCCGATAGCGTCGAGTTGTAGTGCATGTGGATACCGGAGTGATAGCCGATGTTTATACTTGTAGTTTATAGCCGATACACGGGTTGAAGCATTCTGATATGCATGAAACGCTGATGATATATAGGTAAATATTATTCAATATTATTAGTGGGGTTAATAAGTATTCTTTCTCTGGGGTTTATTATTCAATTGGTTTGCGTTCATGATTTGAATCTGTACTAAGCTTTGGAGTGTGCATGTTTTACAGGTGATAGAGCGATTATTGAATTTCAGGAGATATGCATAGACACAAATATGATCAACCAATCCAAATTATTTTGGATTGAGAGTTGATGATTTACGTGCTCCATGCATATCTACATCAGTCTACCTTTGGCTACATCGTTTAAATTTGGATTTTGGTAAGTTTTAACGCAATACAAGTTAAAGGACTTGATAAATCATAGATGTTTTTATTGCGGGATGTAGGGGGGGGAACTCCTAAAATTGATACTATAAAAACGCTGCAAATTCTTTCACTGGGGTTTATTATTCAATCGGCTTGCGTTCATGATTTGAATTTCTACTAAGCTTTTGCGTGTTTCACAGTGATAGAGCGATTATTGAATTTCAGGAGGCACACAAATATGATCAACTGATCAATCCAAATAGGTTGAGAACAGATTTTGCTCCATGCATATCTCCTGAAATTCAATTAATCGTGCTATCCTGTATATCTCCTGAAATTTAAATAATCGCAAGCCCTGAATAATAAACCCCAGTGAAAGAATTTGCAGCGTTTTTGTTAATCAATGGTAAGGACAAGTCAAGAAAATTTAACTTATTTCCAACCAATTCAAGGGTGACTTTAACAAAAGGCTCCAAGTTGTTGATTTTTTCCTGAAAGGAATATTTAGTGGTCTCTCGGTTCTTGACAGTAAAAAAATGATCTCATCCACGTATCTATACCAAAATACAATCAATACAAAAGGTAAAGTAGGGTATTAACTAGTGTACAAAGCCTTTGCGTTTACCGAAAACACTGCCAATTCTGACGCATGGGTTTATTATTTTTTGAATAATTGCTCGTGCCCCACTTCCTTTTTTCTCTCATAATAAAGAAAAACAATTGAAATTAAATGACACTCGTAAAAATATAAACAATCTGAATGAGTAGATCAGACATGAGGTATTACTGATTTCCACACTCTATAGAAGCTGTGAGCCTTGCATGGGACTTAATACCACAGTCTTTACAAGTCATGGATTAACCGATTTCATAAGATTTCCGAAAGTAGAGCAGGTTTCGCTCCGTATTTGTTCTGCTAACATCCTAATTCCTAAAACCAAACAGATAAAAGCGTAATGTTCATTTAACAACTGGCATTCCATCCAGTTACGCATTTCCCGTTTGAAGGGAGATTTTCAGAATTTAGATCCAAAGGATTCAAATTAGCACTTCATCCCGTCACATCGGGCAAGATTATTCATTTCCACGCGGAGCGTCTGTTTTGGTTCCCTAATGTTTCCCACCGGCAGAATGCTAACCTTGTTCCCGAACATTAAAATGTCCCCAACACTGCCGACCACATCGCGATACCGGCGCCCCGAGTTACACCTTCACCTCTCCCCCTTCATAAATATTTTATGAGATCATCTTCAGACGGTTTTATTTCCCCGTTTCCGCCCCCTCTGAGCTCTGAGAAAGGCCTTTTCCCTAAATGAATATACGATGAACCGTGATTGCGGCTTCACTACTTTTAGTTCTTGAATTTTTCACTTGGCTCTCGTCAACTATTCAAGAGACAGACGTCGGTAAGTCAATGTAAAACATTGCAATTCGCCACTAGGATCTTCAAAAGTGATTGGGAGGTTCGAGAGCAGAAAAAGAATTGTAGTGATGGTGCTTCATTATGTATACAACTCTTATCGCAGTAAAAATTCTTAAGGATCAATACGGGTCAAATCCCACTAACGCTGTCAAATATTTAGGAAATTCAAGATGAAGAAGCTAGGCTCCCATAGTCTCAACTTTTTGGTTTATCATTCAGTAATAAACCATTGTAATCGCTCTTGAAAAAAAAAAATGCTAACCCCCCCCCTCCCCCTGAAAATTTCACGGTTTACGTTTCAAAGGGTGTAGAATCCGATTTTTTCTTCATCATTTTCAACATTTTTCCATCCGCCCTCCGTACGCTGTACGCACGATTTCTCCCAAACGGCTGAAGCAAAAAAGCTGACATTTTCAGGAAAAATCGATATTGGTCCGATAAAGCCCCAATTCTTGAGCCAGCTCTCTCACTTAATTTAAAGTGCCCTTTAAGGGTTTTCAAAGTTTTGTAAAATCCCTAAAAACCTCAAAAAAGTAAAGGCGGCCTAAATTTGTACTCTTTTTGAAGAACGCTCCACGAGGAATCGAATGAGCCCTTCCCCAGTTCCGTAGGTCAAACCATTCTCGATCTATGGACCGATTTATGGTGCCAACATTCGCGTTATTTTGTTTTATTATTGTTTTTGTGTTGATATCAGTAACCTAGTGACGTAGTGATGTAGTAATGTGGATACTGGAATGAACTCCTAAAAGGCTTTGTAGACGATACACGGGTTGAAGCATTCTGATAACCATAAAAAAAAACGCTGCAAATTCTTTCACAGGGGTTTATTATTCAATTGGCTTGCGATCATGATTTGAATTTCTACTAAGCTTTGGAGTGTGCGTGTTTCACTGGTGATAGAGCGATTATTGAATTTCAGGAGATATGCATAGAGCACGTAAATCTGTTCTCGACCAAAATACCTATTTGGATTGATCAGTTGATCATATTTGTGTGCCTCCTGAAATTCAATAATCGCTCTATCACCTGTGAAACACGCACACTCCAAAGCTTAGTATAAATTCAAATCATGAACGCAAGCCAATTGAATAATAAACCCCAGTGAAAGAATTTGCAGCGTTTTTATTATCCTGAATGATGTATTACATGGACCTACCAGGGAATACCATCCTCGGATATCCTGGTTAGGGATATCATGTATACGGGAATGAATGTTCAATTCTTCGATACTAACAGGTTAGACGCATTCTCCCTGTTGTGATGGCAATTGTCACTATCTACATATCTGCTACATGATATTGCCTCATAGTGAGGACGAACTCAAGTTATTTTCAGAAAATCTCTACTCCCGTTTCTCAGTGACTTTTACTTTGTCTTATCTAGGTCACCTTCAACATTCCTTGATGTGGACACGAAGCTTGATTATGGGAGAATTTCAACTGGTGTACATATTAAGCCAACAAACAGCTGTATTTGCACTATAACAGCTGACAAAACGGTCAGTCCCTCGATCATTATCTGCCAGAGGCCGCTGAATATGTAGTGACCAGACACGTGGGAAACTAATTGTCCGGTGTTGGAGATGAATTAAGATAGAGAGGATATCCACAACGGTTAATTGAGAAGAGAATGATTCCAGCTCATGTAAATTATCAAGAGACATCACTGTGATCGAGTTCCTCTAGTGACGAAATTCTTCTTTAATATCCAAAAAATGAATGGAATACTAAGGGACCTTCAAGTACCCAACTGATATACAGACAAGACAGCATTATGGGGCCATACTATCTCGCGGGCATCCATCTGTTCAGCCTGTTCATCAGCAACACCGGAGCCTACATCCGTACCACCGTCCAAATTGCAAGCTGTGCAAAATTGCTATAGATGACCTAAATTTCACATCCCCTAATATCATTCATTCGTACAAACGCCAGATCGCTCCAGATTGTCAATCATGTATGTGCATTTAGTTTGTTAAAAGTGCACAGAATATCAATCAAGAAGCTTCCATGTTGGAAAAGCAGCACAACTGAACTTGCGAATGAACAATCACAGAGCATCAATAAACCAATCACAACTACGGCCAGTAAAGCTCCACACACTAATTTACGTTTCGGCGCTTAAGTTTAAAAAAATATGTCATAGCCTTCAAACGATCGACTTTTACAACTGACAGAACGAGCTCACCTTTTGGTTTATTATTCAATAATAAACCATTGCAATCGCTCTTGAAAAAAAAATGTTTAACCCCCACTGAAAATTTCATGGTTTACGTTTCAAAGGGTGTAGAATCCAAATCTGAAATACAAATTTTTCCGTCCGTCCGCCGTACGCACGATTCTCCCAAACGGCTGGAGCAAAAAATCTGAAATTATCAGGAAAAATCAATATTGGTCCAACAACGCCACAATTCTTTAGCCAGCTCTCTCACTTAATTTAAAGTGCCCTTAAAGGGTTGTCAAAATTCTGCAAAACCCCTAAAAACCTCACGAAAAAATCAAGGCGGCCTTTGGACTGTTTTGAAGAACTTTCCATGAGGAATCGAATGAGCCCTTCCCCACGTCCGTAGCTCAAACCATTCTCGATCTATGGCCCAATTTATGGTGCCAACATTTGCGTTATTTTGGTTTATTATTGTTTTTGTTTTGATTGCAGTAACCTAGTGATGTAGTGAACGTGGATACTGGAGTGAACTCCTAAAACGGTTTATATCCGGGTTGAAGTATTCTGATAACCATTAAAAAAACGCTGCAAATTCTTTCACTGGGGTTTATTATCCAATTGGCTTGTGTTCATGATTTGAATTTCTACTAAGGCACACAAATATGATCAACTGATCAATCCAAATAGGTATTTTGATTGAGAACAGATTTGCGTGCTCTATGCATATCTCCTGAAATTCAATAATCGCTCTATCACCTGTGAAACAGGGATACTCCAAAGATTAGTAGAAATTCAAATCATGAACGCAAGCCAATTGATTAATAAACCCCAGTGAAAGAATTTGCGGCGTTTTTGTACTGGGATCAAATCGTCCCCCTGGACTCCCCAGGTTAACCCCATCATGGTGACGATTTTCACGACAAAGAGATGCAAACCCGATCCCAATACTCGGAAATCGAGTCTCTTCTCATTTTTGTCAAAGATTATTTCGAAATATCAACAAATTCTGTTAAATTTTTACTATTTAATTAACAATGTTATATAGTGCTTTTCTCCAAACAAATGAAGCCATATTCCAATCAAATGGAACTCGTAGGACCACCTTTTTCGTTATTTTCAAAAATTTTCATCTCACTATAAGTAGGAATGGATGATACGTCATCCACATCCTGACGTGCGGCAGTAGATTAAAACCGCTCAGAAGACATACGAGTTTTATGTAGAGAACAGATCCTGATGTTACGACTATTATCAGAGGCGGGGGCTCATATATTTGCCGTTACTGTCGGCCTCGGCTTACTGAAATGCGGTCTGTTCCGAGTCGCAATTAACAGTAAAACATCCCTCCTCCCCTGTCAACCGATCTTTTTTTCCCCCTGTCTCAAAAGAATACTATGTCACGCCGACTCCAGTACAGTAGTAATTGGTGACGGCTTGTGCAGGGTGTCTCCAGTCTATGACACCCCTTTCTACTAAGAGTGCGTTAATTTAGTAGTAATTTCCATACTCCAAGAACGCCCACTCCAGTTGACCACTGTGGTCCGTATCATATGAAGGGTGCCAGTGGCGAAACGACTTAAGTGCTCGATGAACAATTTTTCAGGAGTGAAAAAAATGTTTACAATGTTTGGGCAATGCGTAGCCAAATCAGTATACTTCCATCAGATTACCGATGACGAACTTCCTCGACAATGCCACCAGTGTTTCTCACAAAGGAGCATGAAAAATATTACCCAAATTTCAAAACGGCTCAAGTGCTCAAATGGGTTTTTTAAAGAGGACCACTCGTGATTTCTCCAATGTTGAGGCAATTGTACTTTTATATAAGTCCCTGGTTGTACCACTTCTTGAATACGCCTCTCCAGTCTGGTCGCCCAGTTGCTCCATCCATAAGTATTCCCTGGAGATAGTCAGAGAAAATTTCTGAGGTACATCGTTTATAAGATTGATATCTTGGCCCGTGACGTTGATTATGAGCCTCTGCTTAAGTTGTGCCAACTGCTGCCCCTCGAGACTCGCAGATGCCTGGCAGATCCAAAACTATTCCACAAACTCCTCAGAAACCAACTTGACTGCCCGGCTCTCTTGGCTAAGGTGAATCTTCGAATTCCCAGGATGTCGGCGCGTTCGTCTCCTCTCTTTGAAATACCCTTTTCCCCAACGAACTACCAACTTAATTGGCCCCTTCATCGTCTACCTCGTCTAGCTAATTTGTGCCTTCAGGCTAACCCATCTAATGACTTTTTTTGAGACTCCTCTGCCCTGCTGAGATCTATAATATCATCATCCCCCTTATTCAGTGTATAGTGCTTGATTTGCTCTCATACTTAGCTTGATCATTATGTTTAACTACTTGATTCTGTGAATTATTGTCTTTTTTACGTAATTATCAAATAAACAAGTGCCAATTTACTTACACATTTTTTGAATTTACTCGTATACTTGAAATTTTTTTGATTCACGTACACAAAAATTCAAATCACTAAAATGTCTTTCAAACATCAATATCTTAATTTGGATCAGTTTTGATTCTTCCTGTATCAGTGAATCAGAATTCAGAAGAATCAGAATCAGAATCATCATGAAGGATTCCCGCAGTTTCTTTCTTTTTCAATCACCCCGGCGTAGAATCCTCGGTTACTTTGTTTGATGTACGGAAGCATGTCCTCTATTTCTTTGAATTTTCCTGCACTCCAAGGTTTTCCAGCTTTTGCAGATAAAGAAACATCAAGATTTTTGAAATTTTTTGCAGTAATCTCTTTCTTGAAAATTGGAACGGTGCGATGGGGCGCTACTTCTAAGTAGGAAGTTTTCGTTTCTAATTTTCACAACATGTAGTTAGTAATCTTCAACGATGTGGCTCCTTCTATTTCAAGATCGGCTGTTGTGAGTGTTGTCCTATCACGTGCAACCGGTGGGCACTTACACCGTCTTGATGTTTAGATTCGATTATAAACCGCTTCGGGCAATACTATCAACCTAGAACTTCTTGTGCGGCTGTGAGTTGGCACTTGGACCCTTAACACACAGAAAACGAGTTTCGAAAAAATCGGCACTTAGGTCGTTTTTCCGATGTTCACTATTGACATTGATTCAAAATACCGCAAATTAATGCACGATGATTTATTTCTGTGGTAGAAAACCCTTTAATGTTTATTGGACGTAATTTACAACAATGTTATTGTTTGCACCAGATGATGGTCAGAATTTGGCCGAAAAGCTTTATGGTTAAACATAAAATGTGTTAATCTGAAGTTTTCCTTTTTTTGCTGTACACCCATTAGACATCAATGATGGCTTATCACCAGGTCAGTTCACGGGCTTGAACAAACATGACTGCGTTTTCAATCATTAATCCATTGCGAGAAATTCAAACTATATCGATGATTGTCCAATCACTAACGGTTCACCGAAGGGTTATTAATCACAAAATCCAATTAGAAGGCGCACCTGATATTTTATCTGATGTTTGAAAATCTTCCAAGAATGGCAAGCGCGATTTGAATAAAAGCTCACACTTGAGGAGGCCGCGGAGTTAAATTTTAATGGAATCCCGCCCGTTCCGGGGTTTTTACCGAATCCCTCGCTAATTTTCCAGCTCACCAAGATCCGCATAATCTTGAAGATGACGGACGACGATTATGAATTTCCGCTGCTTCGCCTTTCCGTTTCAGAGGGCTCGTTTGAATTCCTCCCACGCCGAAATACACCTGAATCGAAAAATCGTATCCTCGAAAGCGCCGTGTGCAACGAATGAATGAATCCAGAGTACTTCAAGCCTGTGTTGGTTTATTGTTTTCAAAATTGAACTTGGTGATGGATGTAGTTCCCCTTGTCGTTTCTGGGAACTTCATACCCTCATATTTCCAGAACATTGTCTGAGGGTTCTAGGCTAATCGCTTCAGCCTTTTTAAAGGATAACCATTTATTTATTTAAGTTTACACGGGCATGTAGCCCAATTACAAGAAAAGGTCATAGAATAGATAATAATACAATAAGAATAGAATAATACAATAGATTCTGGAATTGAGAAGAATTTTATTCTTCTCATTTTACTTTTTATTATTTTTAATAAGAATATGATATGACAGGTTAACAGTATGCAAATAATTATGTAGTTGTTTAATTAATGTTGGATAATGGAAGTAGCAATTCGCTTAGTAGAATTTGTCTCAACTGCCGATAACAAAGGAGAAGAACGCTGACTAAGAGAAGCCAATTTACAGAAAGCCAACGTATCATCAAGATCAAAATCATGCCAGCTCACACCCTGTCCATAGGCGACGAAAGGAAGGAATCAGCGCTGGACCCATACTCTAGGATCGAACGGACCAACGCATTGAAGAGCAACCAGGGCATACACATCCTTGAATCCTCTCGTATGGCGTTTCAGAAAGCCGAGGGGCCGATTCTTGCGTCCTTGTTGTGATAGGGATCTCAAATTCGCGCAACTCTCGACATCAATGCAAAACCAGTGACTCTCCCGTCGCTTATATAAGGCTGAAAATCTAGGTCTGATCGTCCTAGCATCTACTGAATCCAATAAGCCTCTGCTACCAATTACATTGAACTATGCGACTGCTCTGAAGCCGGGTTTAAGTAGTGCGAGTTGCACTCAAGAATTTCCAGTATAATCAACTAGACCAAGCCCACGAATCCGCGAAAGCCCCATTCCCCAAATTCCCATCTGGTCCTTTGTAAGCATATTGTGGTTTGTCAGTTGAGACTGGCTCAGACCCCCCTTAACTCCTACTTTATGACTGCCCCAGTATACCGGAGTAGTACGGTGTATGTGGACAGCTTCCCCTTCCCGTTCCTTAAAATTGCTTCTCCTTAGCATGTACCTGGAACCGTTTAGCTTCAATGACATCTTCTCTGAGTGTTGCAGATTAATTGTCTCCACTCTTGGAATTCGTAACTACACCAATCCATCACCTTCTTCGTCAGATATTGGCAGAACGTGATTTCGAACCATTCCTCTCCTTGAATACCGACTGTCCTTACGTTCTATCCCAAATAGCTCCATGCAAAAACCAAATGGGCAATAAATACTTAGCTAGAATCCCCTCCCTGCTTAATACGATCCTTTTCAACCTCTAAGATCCTCTCTACTTTTTGAAAGCGCCGAGACTGTGATTGATATGGATAGTTCCCCCTACCCGTTTCTTAAAACTGCTGCGCCTCAGCATGGATCTGGAGCTTCATTACCTTCATTGTCATCTTTTGAGAGTTGTAGGTTAATCGCCTCAACCCTCAGAAGGGTTAAATACAACAGCACATAACCTCCTTTGTTATACAACTCTAACACCGTCCATACCTGTCAATAGAACGCTACAATATTCCCCGGTGCTTATTAAGATCGTTGTTTCTTGGGTTTTGATTCTGGAATACTTCAATAGTTCCTTCTCTGCAGTACAAATCCTAAGCTTTCGACACTCCTCACCCTCCAGCGTTCGTGAAATTGGAATTTCACGGAGCCCCATCAGGGGAGAGACTCCCATAACTCCTAATACACTCTCGAGGAGGAATAGAAATTAGATCGTTACTTTAATGAGAGAGTTTGCCTTTCGTTCTCAAAGAGGATTAAACAGCTAGTTTACTCTCCTTCGCGGAAGAAACTTTAATGAGTGAGAAAGGGACCTTTGAATAATCTTCCCCTGCCGCCAAGCCGCTTAGGCCGACAGGCTTTAATTTACCCGACTAGTTACAGATACTCCGATACTAGTTGCTCGGATAAACTGGAATCGAAGTGTGAGGGCGCTTCGTTTGAAGTAATCTCAACATCGCCGGGAAGGATTTTTTAGTCTACTACAAAATCAAGGAGTTAGCGTTCGTTTTATCGTTCCTACTTGTATTTCCATGTACCCCATACGTTTTTATACAAACAAACTAAAGAGACAAGATTGACAAAATAGAATACCTACAAATTTGTATCAACTACCATATTTTTATTCAAAATCTACGGGCTGTCCCATCTATCTGGGCCCATTAAGGAATTGCAGCCATACGGTGCGAGCTATCAAAAAATTGAACTGGACCTTTTCTATAGTATTTTCACCTTGCTTAAAGGTGGTGGAACCCGTTTTTCATTTTTCGATGTTTTAGTGCCTCAAATCTTCGATTGAAACTTGAAGTTACCTCTTGACCCCACTTTTTTATTTTAGTTTTCGATTCTACCTTAAATTTGAAAGAGAAAAATGCATCGTTGAAAAAAAATTTTTAGAGACTTCGTTTCAGAGTTACCAATTTCATTTTTTGCGAGCAACAAAAATCAACGAATTCTTTTTGAAAAAAAAACCCTTTTCTTCAAATATCTTCAATATTTTTTAGATTTTGACCAGGTTTTTGAAATCAGCATCAAATTTTCTATCAACAGAAGCCAGTTTCCATCATCAACAGTCATCATCAGAGGATTGACATTACAGTTGAATCGCTAACGATTTGAAAAAATGAAGTTTTCCTATAGTTTTAGTTGTTGAAAAAATGTTTGAAAAAAAAGAAAAATTTAATAGCGCTCGAATAATTCAGTATTTTACTCAGTTAAAAGCTTTCGAAAATTAGTAATCATTATTCAACGCGATCATAACTATTTTTAAGTCTGGGCCTAAAGAAATTTGATGTTTTTTTTGAAGAACTTTCCATGAGGAATTGAAAATAAATGAGCCCCTCCATTTTCAGGAAAAATCCATATTGGGGGGGGGGGGGGCTGTAGCTCAAACCATTCCCGATGTATGGCATGATCTTATGCTGTCAATATTTGCATCCACATTCACTATATCACTAGGTTGCTGCAATCAAAACAAAAACAACAGCTTTTTTTTATTTTTTTTTTTAATCGCAGTAACCTAGTGATGTAGTGAATGTGGATACTGGAGTGAACTCCTAAAAGGGTTTATAGCCGATACACGGGTTGAAGCATTCTGATATGCATGAAACGCTGCTAATTCTTTCACTGGGGTTTATTATTCAATTTTATTCATTTGGCTTGCATTCATGATTTGAATTTCTACTAAGATTTGGAGTGTGCGTGTTTCACAGGTGATAGAGCGATTATTGAATTTCAGGAGGCACACAAATATGATCAACTGATCAATCCAAATAGGTATTTTGGTTGAGAACAGATTTAGTGCTCTATGCATATCTCCTGAAATTCGACAATCGCTCTATCACCTTTGAAACACGCATACTCCAAATCTTAGTAGAAATTCAAATCATGAATGCAGGCCAAATGAATGAAATTAAATAATAAACCCCAGTGAAAGAATTTGAAGCGTTTTCTCTTCCAAATTTAACGTAGAATTGAAAACTAAAATAAAAAAGGCGGGCCAAGAGGTAACCTCAAGTTTCAATTGAAGATTTGAGGCACTAAAACATCGAAAATACTATAGAAAAGGTCCGGTTTAATTTTTTCATAGCTCGCACCGTATGGCTGTAATTCCTTAATGGGCCCATATAGATGGGACACCCTGTATAACAATGCACTCAAAATACCATGTCGTGACTTCAGGGGTTAATTGTGCTACTAATTTACAACAAAAAGCGCCTCTTGAAGATTTTTTTCGTGTTTTCCAGCTGAATACGTGAAAAATTGTGCTCAAGTGAACATTTTTTGAATTACAAATTTTGTGATCTTTAAAGAGACATTTTCCTTCTCCTACACAAGCCTTGTATTTTTGTTTGTCTTTTCGGAACACACTGTTTGTATTCTCGGAAAATACATCTGCAGTTCAAGAGCTTTCCTACGGTATAATAAAAAATATCTTACATCGAATGCTTCAATTTTTCCTTTTGTGATTTAAATTGTGGAATTTCAGAACTTGTCAGTGAGGGAAATCTGGATGTATTCAGAACCTCTGAAGTCGTGAAGAAGGTGTGGTGTAATAAGGTCCGATGGATGACAGTCAACGAACGTGAGATGAATCCTACCAACAAGCCAGATTTCCAGAATGTCATGAAGATGAGTTTTCCGAACTGTTTAGTGTCAATGCCAACAACATTAACTCTGTCATCAGAGCTGCCAACTTGAGTGACTTTGTTGAGCGTCCCTTGAGTGTGGTGTCGCACTCAATCTGAGAGTGCACTAACAGGGCTTTCTCATTCTTGCTTTCCGTTCTCAAACTCTAATTAGTTATCTATAAGTTTCTAGTTGTACGCAATATCAAGTTCTATTTTATTGACGAGACCAGTCGTTGTATTTTCAAACCTTTGGTTTTCTTCTTGCCATGATGGCCGCCCTCATCAAATACAATCGCCTGTCATTAAATGATAAAGAGTCACATTATATTTTATTATTGTTGCATAACACTTGTGATACTGATAGAATCGATATATTCCACAGTCAGTTTAATAGTATTCACGGCAGTCTTATGATATATAAAGGAAAATGACCTACAACCAGTGAGGCAAACTGGTTTCGAACAAAACTTTGCAATCACCACCCCAAAAATGATTAAAACTCTGGTGCTAAAAATTAACTTTTTTTAGATTCGTGGTTTTTTTTTCAGTACCTTAATCAGGACGGCTATAGTCATTTGGAGAATTAGTGGACTTGGGGGAATGACGATATTTCCCTGAACTCCTTAGTCTTGTTAAGATGTGAAAATGTGTGCAGACTAGGGATAGAAACGCTCTTAATTTGAAGCTACACATCAGTGGCGGCTCCTGCCCTGAAACCGTAAGGGTCAACGACGGAAGGGACGTGAGACAAAAATGTGTTTATCTCAGCCAAATACAAATTTTAACTACCAATGAGCAAAGGAGATCAATCGTCGCTTTCTCGGCTTCAAATCGTGATACAGACGACTCAATCCTACCTTTGAAAGAAATTATTGTCGAACTTCGGAAAACAGTAATTTGCAACAGTTGAAATTCATATCTGCCCAGCAAGAACCATCAGAAGACAAGGAAAGCTGAAAAGTTTATTACTTAAATCACATCCGTAGAGCCAATCTACATTTCCGTAGTACTGATGGGTTGAACTTGCGAATCGTGGAATGATTTCTGCTTGCCTTCGAGGTTTGTTGCAGTCCTGGCAATACTGGCACTGGACACCCAGCATCGCGAATAATCACTCTTTGCTGTACTCATCGCGTATTTACAGATAATACAGTTCAATTACAAGGGTTGGGGACAATCAGTTGATAATAGGATAAGAGTGTGTTTTGGCCAGATGCATCCATTCTATCGGGTGAGCGGACAACTAAGTGTGCTCCCTGAAACTTCTGGCGCTTCTTTGGGCCTGGATAGAATCAAATGATGTGTTCTCCGTGCAAGCTCCTCCCATTCGGGAGCACGGCTGACTCGTGGTCAGCGAGGCCCTAACTCCCGACTCCACCATCCTCTCACCCATCCTGAAGTCTTTTTGGCGAATGGATTCGAAACTTTGGCTCTTCAATGAGGAGTCATGCAGCAGAGTTGGAAAACAGTATGATAATCAGGTATCTTTTTTCATTTTGGCCAGGGGGTGCAAATGCTCCTGTTAGTAACTCTACATCCCATTTCCAAACTCTTAAAATTCGATGAGAAAAACAACAGACAAAAGACACGATTTTGACGGTTTCAGTGATATAACCAATGTACATTATTTACTCTCTGCCCTAGTCAATAAATCCGACAGGGACTTTCACAACTCGAACGACCCACAATTTGAAATAAGACTTAAAATCCTCCTTTTTTTGAATGGCACTCCCACTTCCTTCGATCTGGGACACAAATGAGAAATTGTACGAGAAAAAATCTCTCTTTTCTTCTTTTTTCTTCAACATCCTCTTATTCCTGCCTAGAAGATTAATTTCCAGATGTTTGAGTTTGTCAGGGCTCCACCTTTCTTTTTTAGGAAAATGCTTCCCTTCAACATTCACCGGGGATGGTTCCAGACCAGGCCTTTGATAAGGGGGAAGAAATTCTCATGATTAAAAATGGTAAACTTCGCAATTACGCGTAATGGTTGAGAAAACAAGAATTTCTCTTCGATGAAAACCAATCAATATCGATGTCTGCGTTTGTGTTTTTACTCTTCGAAGCGTTAAATTCGACCTTCAGACCAGGAATAAAATACTTTAGAGATGAATATAAAACGGGTTAGGAAGAAAAATGGGTTTACGCCGAAACACATAACATAGTTATACCCTTTTATAACGCTTTTCCCGGGATTCTCCGTGAAGATGAAATAAATTATCATTCCTGGAACTTCACATTTCCCTCGGTTCAAACCACACGCTACTTTTACAAGTTTGAATACAAGTTGTCTAAATTAAAAATTTCGAGTCACGGATTTTTGGAAATGTTGAAACCACAAAAGCCAACCTTTTAAGTTGATTGAAATAGATGCCGAAATTTCGAGACCATCGTGAAAAAATGTGAACGATATCTTGTGAAAAACGTTCTTCATGCAGCAATTGTATAAGCGAATTTCCTAAATTATCGAATGTAATTTTAAAATTGTTTTTCATAGTTTCTTATAGTAAGAATTGCTGCAGACAAGTTAGGGATCCAAAAGACAAATATTTACTGGATAAGGTTGTGGGGGAAAAAGTTCAGAACTAATGACCAGTGCTCGTTTCAAGAAGGAACAGGTAAATCGCAGTGAAATAGAATGACGGTATATCGAGTCGTTATTTGGCTTTCGTTCCTCGTTTAAGTAACTTCTTCTTTACGAGTTGGATGTAATGGAAACAGTTAAGCGACCTAATACATTTTTTCGGTTGGTAATAAATTGATTTAATAGCATGCAACCTTCACTCAGACTTGTAAGCATCATATTAGAAAATGGTGAAAAAGTAAAATTATACCACGTGGTTCCTAGCTCTATATATACAAGGTGTCCCACGAGCCCCCCCCCCCCCCCCCCCCCTCTTAAAATTGTCCAGATGGGAGTAAACCAAAAAAAAATCTTCTTTTTTTTTTTTTTTTTTTTTTGCAAGGATCTCAAATATCATATTTGCGCAACCACTAACTTCATTTTTTGAATGGGAAAAAGAATTTTTGATTGCAGATTCGGATTCTACTCAAAATTTCATGGAAATTTGGTACTTCAAAATTTTTTTTTGATTGCGCGCAACCGGTTTAGCGAGCACGAAAAGTTGCGCAACCCCTAAATTGCCAAATAGTGGATGATGGGGAACCGAAATTTGTTTATTTGGCGTCCGTTTTCTTATTCTTTGTTTCTATTTTCAGATCTTTATGGGGATTGAGTTTTGAGGTCTAGTTGAAAAATGTAAAAATAGGAGATTGAAACCTTCTTCAGTGATCAAATGAAAAATCATCTTAATCTGAGAGTTGAAAGTCGGCATAAATGATGATTTTTCACGCGGAATAAACAAATTTCGGTCATTTCGGTCATTCGGTGCTTCATAGTTCACCATCATCCACTATTTGACAATTTTGAAGTTGCGCAAGCAGCAGTTAGCGTGCTCGCTGAAACGAATGCGCTCTATCAAAAAAATTGGTTGTAAGATCAAATTTTCATGAAATTTTGGGTAGAATCCGAATTTGCAATGAAAAATCGGGGAGCAACTCGTGGGACACCAGATATATATATATATATTTTTTTTTTTTCGACTCCTAACGTTTCCTAGTTTTCAATTTTCATAGCCGTATTTTGCGATTTTAGAGATTTGACAGATTTATGGTGGTTGTTTTAGAAAGTCAGCTCTCTGGGTCACAAAGGGACAATTTTTCGATTAGTGGCGTGAACATCCCAAGAGAAGTGTGAATGAAGATCTTTTAAGGTCCTGGGTTTGTTGAAATTCACATTTTTTCCTGAACAACTGCAAACATTTGAAACAGAAGATAGCGAGAGTGCTGGTGACCCATCTTCGACTACCGAGTCAGATTTCTGAGTTTTTTATTGTTATAGCATTAGCAAACTGAATTAAACTTTTCGCAAACTGAATTAAACTGTTTGCAATTGGAATTAAACCTTTCGCAAACTGAATTAAACTTTTCGCAATTAGAATTAATCCTTTCACAATCACAATTAAACCTTCAGCGTCTTCTTCCAGTTGTGTTGACTTTCACAAAGAGAAAAGGAGGAATTGCGGAGGAAACCCGATAAAACTATTTAAAAGGGTGGTTTAGCGTCCCATCAAATCGTTTCAAAGCTTCTCTGACCGAACTATTTGAAAGGCTGTCGCTCATCACCACAACAATGTTCCTCACCAAACCCAAAAGAAAAACCTTCGAACACTGGTATGACTATTATTGACGCGTAGAGAAGGGTGACGCTGCTCGGAGAAGGCCAAAGAAAGTTTGGCAGCCCACGGGGGAGTTACAAGGTGTTGTTTTGGGGACTCGACTCCATGTCCTCTGATCATCTTTAGTGCAGAGGATTAATTTAATGAAAGGTTCACTTGTATTTGCAAAAGTTTTAATTCCAATTGCGAAAAGGTCAATTCAGTCTGCTAAAAGTTTAACGCAGTTTGCTAAAGGTTTAAATCAGTTTGCTAATGCTATATAAATCATTTTTTTAAGAAAATTAAGAGCTGTGAATGAGAAATGAAGAAATATTTTAGCTGTAATATTCCGCGTTCCCCCCTCCCCCAGTACCTATGTGATTGGACGGCTATCGATTTTCCTCCCAACTTGTGTAACTTCAAAAAACAATATTTTCAATTCAATAAAATTCAGAATTCAGTAACCTCAAAGGGTTCATTTTAAGGTGTATTCGCGATCACCCAGCATTTTTCTGTGAGATGAGATCACACGATAATTTTGTCCACCAAAATTGTTCATTGGCACCATCGTGAAAGGGTAAACCAGGTAGTTCTGTGTACAATCAATAAACCAAAATCAATCGGTTTCTCGTAATTAAGAATCAAAAGTCGACTAGCTAATTCAAATCTTGCAATATTTTATGGAACTGCATTATGAGACTAAAAACACAATAATTGGTTCTGTATCTTTGTTTTCGTTCTTGGAAAAAGTGGCGGTCTGCGATCCTATCGAAGAATATGAAGGGCTTGAAAAATGCCAAAGGTCTCACGAAAGAAGGGGTCTCAGGTATTACAGCGGGAGGAAAACGATCCTCGCTGGAGTGGAAAGAATTGCAATAATGACGGCGTCGAGAGCTGCTAGCCAGCAACCCCCGAAGGTCGTGCGGTGATAGTATAACTTCCCGCCGTCCTCGACCTACTATTGCTTGGGTGATTCTCAAACTACGGGCAATTTTTAGGTCCTGACGTTTTAAAAATTTAAGTGTGTTTCTTTTACTAGGTTTTTGGATGTTTATCATTTAATTGGCTTCCCTGGAAGTCTTTCTGATGCCAGTCGTACAAGACATCCCATTATTCTCCGTGAAATTCAAATTTGACAGAAGTCATAACAATGGCGTGGCGGTTTCGGTCACGATAATGAACTTTTTGGTATGTTTTCACCTACATGACAATGACAATTTGGACTTTCAACAGGGATTCTTCCAATACTGCTGGACTTTTTGTGGGTTTTAAAAATGCAACGTGGCACGGCTTTCCAAGAGAATGAATGGGTAGAAAGAACGTTTTGGGATCAAACATAATAGGTGAGCAACTAGGGCCATTAAAATGACATTGAATAAACATACTAAGCTGTTTTCAGATGTTCTCGCTCGATCAGAAAACACACCACCTACCCTCTAGGGCGCCTGTTACCACCAAAACAAGAACTTTCGGGGGAGAAAACCCCCGTTTTGTTCCTCCAGACACACATTCTTTTTGGGCCATAACAATGACCCCGGACTAAAGTGACCTGAATAAAGTGCAGTGTTAGGACATTAAAAACTTGAAGCAGGGGTTGAAAAACCATTGACAGCTGCTAACTAAAGACGATAGAATTTTCATGTGATTTGAAATCTCAGGTAGAATATTCGAAAAACCAATTCGAAATGGGGAACCTCGATACAGTTGCAGGTCAAGACAATGACAAATCAGGGTTTCCCAACATTAAAAACCATGGAAATTATGTTAGCTTCCGAGGATTTTCTATTGGTCAATGCCGTACTTAATAATTAATGCTGCAATAATTGTTTGCAGATAAGAGGGAAAAGTTGAATGTCAGACGATTTTGTACGGCATAGCGTGCCATTTACTCGAATTTGTCCGTATTTTGAGAATCACCCACTTGCCAGTCTTTTTTCTCAATACTTACGAAAGTTGTTACATACTGTTTCACCAAATAATTAATTTTCAAACTCGCATTTGGTTTGCAAAAAAAAAGTTCTGCCAAGTTGGGCACATAGCATTCTCTTTTAGATGACTTAAACGTTCAGATCATTGAGACGTTTTAAATTATATCAGTAGATTGTCAATCTCAAAAGATGTAGAAATTAAGCATGATGTCAGGATTCACAGGACGGAAATGTCAAGCGATATGTTAGCACAGACGTGAACGCCTTCAAGTGGGTGGGTCGACGTATTGAGGGTCTCGCGATAAATCTACAGTAAGTACAATAACTTTTACGAACGTCCTGAAATATATATGATGTGAATTGATCATCTATCTCCACGGGCTTTCCAAATGCGAGCACGATCGATCGATTTTAAAGTGATTAAATGATTCTTTATGGATTATATCATTAGGCATGTGCACACAAACGTACTTATTTGTGAGCAACGAAACTTATAAGGGTCATCTACGGGCTAAAATTTCAGCAAAATCTGATAGAAATCTTCGTAATTACTCATGTGAAAAAAGCTGTTAATAATAAGATCGTTTTTAAATTTGTATGAAATGCTTTTAAGCCAGTACTTTTTTCACTCCCCTCCGTATTTCAGCGAGTACAAGGACTTGAATGCGAGCAAATGATGTTTGATAGATTTGACGTCTGCGCATGAGCATACTGATTTGTGAGCGACCTCACACAAGTCCGTCTGCATTCTACTACGAGATTGAAAATTTATATACAGGGTGGCCAAAATTTAATGGACCTGGCATTTATCTCCGTAATTTCCGATGCGTTGCGCACGTGCTTTAATGCGCGATTTGCGCAGCAACTTTGCTATTTCAAATGAGAACCCCCATTTTTTATTCCAGATTCGAATTCTGCTCAAGATTTCATGAAAATTTGACCTCTCAACCAATGGTTTTGATTGCGGGTAACCGGTTCAGTGACGAAAGTGAGAAAGTTGCGTAACCCCGACTTTGTCAAATATTTAATTTTGGTGATCTGTAAAGTGTGGCATATGTATTTTCATTGCTTTTTAAGGCTGATTCACGTAATGCTATCCGTTTTTTGATTTTACTCAATTTTGCGGAATAATGACCGAAATTTGTTCATTTTGCGTCCGTTTTTTTATTCTAGACGCCTATTTTCAGATTGTTACGGGGATTAATTTTCAAAGTCTGGTTGAAAAATGTAAAAATATGAGATTGAAAAATTCTTCAGTGATCGTGACAAATCATCTTAATTTTAGAGTTGAAAGTAGGAATATTTGATGATTTTTCACGCGAAATAAACTGATTCCCAAATCAAAAAACGGATAGTGGAATTACGGTAAAAAACAGTGAAAATTCATAAACAGATCACCATCATCGTTGACAAATTCGGGGTTGCGCATCGCGCGAAATTGTCATATTTGCAATAAAAAATTCCTTGTTAAAAATTTAGTCGCGCGAAAGTCATTTGAATTTGTTAAAAAAAAGTCATAATTTGAAAATTTTTTTTTAGGCTCGAAAATTACGGAGATAAATGCCTGGTCCATTATATTTTGGCCACCCTGTATATATTTGAAACAAAATGTTACACCAAGGGGTCGTGTACGCTCAAGAAAATCATTAAATTGTTTATCACACATTATCATCGATCAATTCAATTGCCCTTGACCGTCCGTAATCATTCATCATCGAACGTAACTCTCTAATGACCAGCGATTTGAAAATGGAAGGGACCGCCATTGATGAAACAGATGAAAATAAGAAACCAGAAGATAGGACTTGTAAAGCTGAGGGGGTAGGAAAAAAAACAGACACCGGCTTAGGTTGATTATTCCATTCGTTAGTTCCTTCAGGGAGTTGTTCGAGCGGTTCCGCTCGAAGCAGATCTTTTTCCCTGAATGAGACGAGAAACGTTCATTCCGCCGTTAAAAAGAATCCGATTTCAATCAAAGTCGGGGAGGAGGGAAAACCTTTCCGGTTTAAAGAATTCCGAGACACCCAACTAAATAAGTTCTCAGTCGGGAGCCCTTCCTACGTCACCTCATAGGGCCTGCAATGTGAGGATGTCATTTGCCCTACATAGGATCAGGAAGGTACCTAGCACCCTTTTTATTTTTCATTAAGATTAAGAGGAATTGCTTTCAGGTACAATCTGTATATATTCTTCTAACCCCAATTCGTACTGGATGAGTCATCAGAGTGGACTCTGCCAAGTGGGTGTTGAATTAAAAAGATTTATTTAATCACTAAAAACCAAGTTTGGTTCCTATATTAGGCCTGATTTTGAATTTGTCGAATTCGTCTAGGAGTATTTAAAAACCCTGTTTTCAAGTGTCTGACTTTCAAAATTTTCTATTCCTGGAAATTCAATTGGTAATATTTTTTATTGAACAACGAAAAAGTAATTATGGAATTTCAAAAAATACTATCATCAAAAACTAATGTTTTGTACCTATACGAAGCCTAATTTTGAATTTGTCAAACTCGTCTAGGAGTGCTTAAAAACACTGTTTTCAATTGTCTAATTTTCAAAATTTTCGGGGGGGGGCTCCCCACTGTTGGCCCGCCTCAATATACGCATGATACGGCCCTTCTGGCAAATAGTTTGGAGACCCCTGGTCTAGCTCATAGCTACGAGTATGAGTGTCTGCACTAGCCAGTCTTTTATTACTATAGGTAATCTTTTCCAAACTTTTTCTAGGACTTTAATATATGCTCTTCCCCTTTTTGCTGTTTTGCCACCTTGAAAGTGCTTTTTTTATTTGTTTGCCCTTCCATTGGATTTCAAGACAGTTTTTTGCACGTTTGGTGCAACTTGGCTCGTCATTATTCATTCCTCGATCAGCAGTTCTGCTTTAAACAACAGGAAATCTGTTGGAGGCATGGGCGTGGGCTGTCTTTTGGATAGAGTGGATCGGTTATTACGTTCTTGGTAAGGATTGTAGAGTTAAATTATGGAGATATGCGTAATTTTAAATTGTTTTCTGTTGAAAACTCCCCGAAAAAAAACTCCCGCAATGCCCATTACGGGAAAACTGTAAATTTTCAGACCTGGTAAAAGTCAGAGAGGAATTTCCCGGTCTTTTGAACGGGTAAACATCTACAACATTATCGTGGCAGTTGACTCAACACTGAAAGGGGAAATGTGTTGAACGTCACCTAAGCTGAGGGTTCTCTAACTGAACCGCATATTGAATCTCCTCAATCTACTACGAATCCATAAACCTAAGTGGAAGGTGACCTTTTCATTTGAGACGAGTATAAGTCTATACTCACACTCAGCCTACAAATTCCGCCCTTATTCACACACACACACCTCATCTAAGAACAAGTTTAACGTCGCAACTACTAGTTCAAAAGCAGTCTTTGATCGCGCTGTGGATCGCAATGCAAGCTCGATAGAAATATGGCCGAATCGAAACTCTTTCTACAAACCTTTTCAGGGAACATTACTCATTAGAACCTGAGCTTAGAAGTAAATTTAAGAGTGGTTACCTACACCAGACAAACGTCTCCGATGACATTCCAACCAGGTTCTACTCGAATTTTAAGTTTGATTTTATTTGATCATTTAGAACCTTGGTTGATTTGTGGTCAGAAAAATCTAAGAGTGTTCAGCGAAAGATATTAATCAGAAATTGTAGTATTACAGGGAAACCCGATTGAAAACCGAGAGATACAGAAGCGATAAAAAGTGCTACTTTTTCGGTTGAGATGTTATTTTTAACAATGATCCCTAAGGCCTTTGTAATTGTGTAGCAAAAATTGTTTGAAACTCCGATAAATTTTGCCATTTTGCGTTCTAAGGTGTGTGGATTCCATATCTGACAAGTAAATCTTGAAAAGGTCTTAGATTGATGTAAAAAAATCAGTTCTTTTCCATGGATTCCGTTTGGGGTGTGGTTGGAGTGGACTTCAAGCTTATATTGCGATTACAGGCGTATATTGGTCAAAAGCATGGTTTTTCGATATTTTTACTGCCAAAGGCAAGTTGGGCGTGATTTCCTTGAGATTTTGGACGCAAAATCGATTTTGATGGATAGAAAATCATTCATAGCAAATAATCGCTACTTTTGACCCTTAAAGTGACTCCCAAACTTCACATTGGCACGAGCAATCACACATTATTAAAAAGAAACCTAATGAATCCATGTGTTTAAATTGGCAGCTTTTCGTTCCTGATTCTCTCTTCTTTCCCTTTAAGTGAGATTGTAGTGTCTCGAATATTGCTTTCTGAGTAGAACGAAAGAAACAATCACTAAAATTAAAATTATCGTTGACTTATATAAACAACGCGAATACTTTCTGGTGGAAACGTGTTCAGTAACGAATAGAAAAAATAATGTGACCCCGACGTGATTTGAACACGCAACCTTCTGATCTGGAGTCAGACGCGCTACCGTTGCGCCACGGAGTCCGTTGGAATAGAGAACCACCGTTAGTCTACATGGCCAACAAGACTTGATCATTGCTCCACATTATTCGGGTTGATGACAGTTCAGCATTAATACAGCGTTGTTTAGTGCATCCAACCAGGAGCCAGAACTGGGTAAAATAATGTATCACATTTTACATTTAAGCCCAGTTTAAATAAGTCATATCATTAAATAATTCGAGAAATAATGTAATCTAAATTCAGTAGCTCTCAAAACTTTTAAATTGAGGGAAAATCCGAACTAAATACGAACTAATAAACCCGCTCAATCTGAATAATTGGTGTCTGTTAACAAATCCCTTCATTTACTTACTAGGATAATAGAAGGAACACTACTCACACCTCTTGGATCAGCCACTGATTCTAATAAAAATATTACAAAACTAAATCGACTTACATGTAAATGTACTTGTTTACGACCTAGTGGATTTATGCAATTTTTTTCGAATGCCACCAAGTTTAGAGGCAGTACTTAATTGGTATTTTGATAGAGCGAGAAACTCAGATGTAGTATGCAATTATAAAAGTCATACGTCATGAGCGTATGGGTGAATTTTATACAAATATCATACTTTAATTATGTCGTAGTTAGAACACTTTTAGGATAAAGATTATGGTCCATAATAGTAAATTTTATAGAATGTGAAATTTTCTAATAATATTTCGGTGTACAAATAAAATGTGGATTTTTACAATTTTAAGTGTTGTACAATGTAAGTCTATCGATTTTGGTTTATTATTCAATAATAAACCATTGTAATCGCTCTTGAAAGAAAAAAATTCTAACCCCCCTGAAAATTTCATGGTTTACGTTTCAAAGGGTGTAGAATCCGAATCTGCAATAAAAAATTTATCCGTCCGCCGTACGCACGATTTCTCCCAAACGGCTGGAGCAAGTAAATCTGAAATTATCAGGAAAAATCAATATTGGTACGACAACGCCCCAATTCTTTAGCCAGCACTCTCACTTAATTTTAAGTGCCCTTTAAGGGTTGTCAAAGTTTTGTAAAATCCCTAAAGACCTCAAAAAACTCAGGCGGCCTAAATTTGGACTTTTTTTGAAGAATTTTCCATGAGGAATCGAATGAGCCCTTCCCCAGGTCGGTAGGTCAAACCATTCCCGATGTATGGCCCGATTTATGGTGCCAACATTTGCGTTATTTTGGTTTATTATTGTTTTTGTTTTGATAGCAGTAACCTAGTGATGTAGTGGGGTACCCTTTTGGGGTATCCTTTTGTTGGTAAATTTCATGTGAGTGGACTACGCTTCATTCAATTTAAGACGCCATTTTTGAGTCCATTCATTTACTGCATCAAATCATGAACGCAAGCCAATTGAATAATAAGCCCCAGTGAAAGAATTTGCAACGTTTTAGATAATGTTAATGACATTCAAGTTTATTTTTCAAAACTATGTTGTGCATAAATTCTTGAATGCCCCAGTCCATGCTTGATCAACATTTTCCTGCTAAAAATGTGAAATCATTGACGTTTAGCTTTTTGTCTGCCATTTTCTTAGAAAAGCTATTGCAATGGCTGTAAAAATGTTAAATTAAAAATTATCATACTTTTCTTTGTCGAAATCTATTTTGCGGCATTTTGACCAATCAAATCGCTTTAAGGATCGTGCTCAAACACGCAACTTCGAGCGAGTCCGGCAACCTTTGGGAGCTCTCGTGACTTCTCGGTGGCGTCCGTGGAATTTCGGTTAAAAGTCACAACGACAGGGTTACCGTAGCAAGCGATTTTCAACCTTAAGGCGACTTTGTAGACGTTCAATATACGGTCTAGTTTGGCAGACGATGCTCAGTAACCTTTATTGTAATTAATTAACTCCGGATAAATAACTGAAGAACATTAGATGCGATTTCAGTTTCGTCAATAAATTACTATCTTAATTACAACCATTGATTATAGAAACATTTATATAATAATTATATTATTGACAACTATTGTCATTATTGTCAATTTTATTATTGTCAATCATTGACAACCAAGAAAAGTTTGGCTAGAAATGAGGCTACCATGTACATTAAAATGAGAAAAAGCTTTTTATTTAGCAGTATTTGCACTGATTTTAACTATAAAAAATGTGAAGTTCATTCTTCAAAAACACCTTACATTGGTGTTTTTGACAGGTAATTTTTCAAACCCGGACCCCCCACCCCCCCACTTTTCTTTTCTAATCGCTGCCAGATGACCTAGCAAAATGTCACACCTCGCCACTGCTAATTGTCGAGAAGTTCGGCACTCGCACCATCTGATGATGAGTGCTAGCGGTGTTCGAACTAGACGAGTGAACCAGACGTGATCCAGAAACGAACATCACCACCCCTTTTCTTACTCGCATTACTGGTCTGTACGTGTCGCACCAAGCGTCATCAGCAGACACCAATTATGTACTCAATATCTATATTTTGTTATATGTATGTACATGTACAAAAACATAGCGTTAAAATCCAGGAATCATTTCAGAATAGTTCAAAACAGATTTTAATTAAGACAATGTTTGCTATTTCCATGTTAAGATGTTTGGAGCCACTGCGATAGCTCCACTTTCTAGGAAAATTCCGTAAAAGTTCAGACTCAGTCGTTTTCCAATCAAAACAAAACTTTTTGAATCTTTCTGGATTTATCTCGTTGAAGTTTTTATGACTGATGTACCAAGTACTTGTTTGTCCTGTCTCTAAAGATATTTTCGTTAATACATAACAAATAGGGGGGGTTGTTGCAGGGAAGTACTCGATGCTTCTGGTGAGTTTCCACCTCCAGAGGCACATGGGCAACTTCCTCATCCAGGTCTACGGCCCCTGCGTTCTTCTTGTCGTCCTGTCGTGGGTCTCCTTCTGGCTCAACCGGGAGGCGACGGCGGACAGAGTTTCATTAGGTGAGGAAATCGATTTTTCATAATTAAATAATTCGTTAAGTTGGCGTGTAAATGACTGAATTATCTTCCAAATGAAATCCCCATATTTAAATTACCAATTGTATCTTTCAGTTCCAAGAAAATGTTGAGAATCACATCCAATTTTGACTAAAATTTCAACTGCAAAGTCTATAGGCATAACGTGTGATACTCCACCATGATTTCTCTCTGCATTTAACCGACATAAGACGTTTATGGTAAAAATAAAATGCCACTGATTGGGTGAGTCATGTATCTTCCTCATAGCCCAAAGAAAATATTAGGGAAATAGTTTGAAAACTGTAGAAGTCATCCGTCTTAGTATCACAGGCGTAGGCCACCTGTATATGAATGATATGGAACCGTCCCGGAAAATGTCTTCGGAATCTTTAGAAGTCATGTTAGTTACTGGAATTTGCTGAGAAACAGCCACGCAGACAAGCAGAAACCAAACCAAAATTGTTCAGAATAGTGCAAAAACGCGTGAGAAAATTTTGATTTTCGAAATAAATAAAAAGTACATCTCTCGAAGGGAAAACAAAGCGTTCGCTTAGAAACAATATAGGTAGTATTTATTTAATTCAAAATGAAGCAACACACATTTTCTCTCGCGTGTTTCATCACGTACTAACTGGATTTTTCCTCATAATAAACCCAAAGTGTACTGCAAATTCGGATTCTGCTTTGAATTTAGGATAAATTCATTGTTTGGTCATGGATATGATTAGCTCCACTTCAATTTTTTTGCAAATGTTGAGCCTGAGCATAAACCAGAAGCCTTCTAGCTTCTAGGTGTTGCAGGCGTATCGGCGCAGCCCTTGGAAGGAGCGATAGTCCATTCCATCATTATAAGTGTCATTTGTTTACTCATTTTCTAAACAGGGGACTCAAGAATACCCCATGAACAATTTCAACCCTAATTTCACACCCATTCAATAATATAAATATGAATGATTATACACTTCTTTCACGATGTTTTATCAGTAGGTATCTCCCAGTATTTCCTTTCTCTGGATTAAAATTTGTTACATTAAAACTTTCTTGAACAGTCACGTGTACACTAGAAGGTATTCAATTCTTCTGCAGAGCTAAATAGGTGCGACTAGTTAGAGGAAGAAAAACTTTCTTCAAATAATTTTCACGTTTTCAACTTGAGTTTAACAAAAAAAAAAAGTTAAACCCGTCTTTTCACCACCAAGTTGAAGTTATCGAGTTTATTTCCTCTTTTTTTTTACTTTTGAAACTTCATTCGAGTGGAGGCAGAGACAGAAAAGTTTAATCGACTACCACGGGGAAAGTAATCAGCCTTTTTTTTCGAAAGTTAGAACTCGTCAATGAAACTGAATACGTAGCACCATCTCATGTCGCTTTAGCGTATAAAACTACTTTCTGTTGTTTGTTCGCATTTTCCGTTTTTCTTGTCGAAATAAAACTCCCTTCGAAAATGCAGGAGGAAACTCCCTTTATGCAGAAAACAGAAAAGGTGCGAGGCATCACACCAGTTTTGCGACAAAACCGTAACACCTCCGATCAGTGGCTCTTGCCCTGAAACGCCGCACAGTGGGCTAAATCACCAATTTAGGTGGACAAAATTCTGAAACTTGTCCATATTCAACCTTTGGGTTCCCAGATTACGGAAAAAATAATTTTAAAAAATCGAACTAATTTTTTGACACGATTGGCGTGCACTGCACACAGTGGTCTAAAATCAAATTGATTTGCTAAAATTTAAAACTTTCCTACATTCAACGATTGAAGTCCCAGAATACGGGAAAAATAATATTAAAAAATCTAATTCATTTTTTGACACGATTGGGAAGCACACAGTGGTCTAAAATCAAATTGATTTGCTAAAATTTGACTGAAAAAAAAATTATGTATCACCCAAAACGCACAAAACCGCAAAAATTCTTTGCAACATTTAAAAACTAGAAGGATTGATGAAACAAATCCGTGGAATAACTTGGCGTTAATATAGTTTTTCGTTATTGAATAGGGGCATACATTTACAAATTGCTAAGTTAAATCTACAGGTAGAATGCAATGTATATTCAATAACGAATGTAGAAATTTAATGTCTTAGCTGTCTCAGCAATGTCCATTGTTGAATAAAAGCAATAAAACTTCGCGCTACACACACCTTGAACATAATGAATGGCCATCGAATAAAGATAGTCCTACTGCCGGTTATCAGGCACTTGTGTAAACATGACTGATTAACTCCTTTACTATTTGTTTGTAAACACGGTATGGCGGGAAATATTAGTATTAAGAGTCTCACTAACTAATAATAAAAAGGTAAAGCACTCAGAAATTCCAAACTTTTGACTTGACTTTTGTCCACCTAAATTGGTGATTTTGCCCACTGTCCGCCGGGAGTGCTCCGAGACCCTAAGGGATAACCACGAAGGGAACGTGAGACGAAAAGGTGCTTTTCTCAACCAAATTCAATTTTCATTTACCAATATGCAAAGGAGATCAATCTTGTCCGCTTTCTCGGCTTCAAATTGTGAAACAAACGACTCAATCCTACCTTTTTAAGAACTTCACTAGTAGCTACGTAAATACCTAAAAAAAAATACAATTTTGAGATGATAGTCGAATTTCAGAAAACCGTGTTCTTCAACAATTTGAATTAATATCTTCCCAGCAAGAACCATCGTAGAGGTGGTAGCTTAATTCCATCTTTAACCCAATGTGCATCCTATATTGCAGCAGAGAAGACAAAGGAAGCAGAAAAGTTTATTGCTAACTTTTTCGTAGTATTGAGAGTTGAACTTGCGAATTGTGGAACGATTTCTGCTTGCCTTTGAGGTCTGTTGCAATACTGTCAATAGTGGCATTGGGCCCCTTGCATCGCGAATAATCACTCTTTGCTCCACCGTCAATTTCGCGAACTCACGTTTTATGCCTGTATTCATCGCGTATTTACAGCTAATACAGTTCAGCAGGGGTGCCCACCAGGAGGGTTTTGACGCAGACCGCGTCATCAAGCTTGGGCGGGGGCTGGCGCCTATAGGGATTCTCCTGCATCCCAACCCCTTGCCCAAGCTTGATGACGCAATTATGAAGTCATCTGCGTCGAAACCCCCCCTGGCAGGCACCCCTGAGTTCAGTGACAAGGGTTAGGGACAATCGACTGATAATATGGATAAGAGTGTATTTTGGTGATTCTAGAACACTCAAGCATTTATAGCGCGTGAGCAAACAATTACTGGTGCACTCAGGAATTGGTCTTTGGAATGCGCTCTTATTGGTTCATTCTTTGGTGCTGGATCGAATCAAAAGCGTGAAACGCAGAGCTTCACGTCCAAGCTTCGCCCATCGGGCTAACCCCCCCTCACCTAAATTCAGGACTCCACCATCGTCTCACCCATCCTGAGGCTCTGTTTGGCGCGTGAATTTGAAACTCTTCTGCTCTTCAATGAAGATTCATGGGGGAAAGTTGGAAAACAGTGATGATAATATTATACTTTTAACATTACTATAATGAGGGACCTTTTTCATTTTAGCCAGGGGATGCAGATGCGCCTGTACTTCTGTCAGCAGCTACCCCTACCTCCGATTCCACATCGGCATCTCTTTTATTTCACCCCAATCATCCAACATTTTCGGCGCAGACTTCCCGATCATCCCAAACCCTCCCCCCTTTCGGAAACGCATCAGAAAACGCCGGAAGGCATTTTGTGTGCACTGGCCCGAGCAATGGGGAACAATTCGTCGAAACAATTATTAGTGGAAAAGGGAGCGATGAAGGGACGGGGAGAAATGAGACGGGAAGCGACCCCATCGATCTGGAAGCCTCTGGGGATGTAATCCGATCATCAGCGAAGTGAAGTACCTACTATCAGATAAAGACCGCCCTCAAACGATATTAAGGTCAGGATGATCGGCTGAGAAATAGGTTGAAATCGATCGCCTCCCCGCAGGAAGTGTGCCAACTTGCGAATAGCTGTCATTTAAATAACCCATTGTCCGTTGGAAAACATTGGGTTTGAAACTCAAAAGTCCATTATTACATCCCTAAAGTTTTATACAAATTCAAAGTCGAAATTTTATCCATATCTCATTGTGATCAAGATTAAGAAAATTGTAAAGATAAACACGATCAAAAAAGATTCATTCATTCAATATGATCGTAAGAGGGTAATTTTTGGTCAAAGGTAACTAACTGTCTTGTGATAACTAGAAGTCAAGTTATGGAGACATATTGATCAGCCGAAGGGCCCTTGTGTCTAATTTCGTTCCTAATCGATCTTCCGTGCTAAAATATAAATGGTGCTTATTTTACGGCAGCAAATTTACAAGGTATAGATTCGCGAGGGGGCTAGATGCAGTACTACGTCAAAATGTCCATAGATCAGTTATTTACCTTATTTTAATAGAGCAATAATAAACCTTTGTGTAACAATTTGCATGTTTTTTCATATACAGTTTGCAGGCAGTTGGAGTTGCTATATATATCCTACTCCGACTTCATCCAAAACCCAGCATGTCTGCTGATTTTGCTGCTGTTCTGTATGATTCAGTAGATGGTGAAGAACTCCGACAGTGCTCTGAATCCCCCATTTCCACCGAATGGGCGCAGTGGGCTTCAGAGGGCATTGGGGCCCGTGACTACCAACATTTTCATGCCGTCCGGGTGGCTATACTTGGTGTCCGAGAGGTAGTCGTGGGGCAGCAGATACCCTATGCCTGTCTGTCTGGGTAAGAATGAGAACCTGTATCATGTGGGGCAGCAGTGTCCACAAACTCACGGTGGCCGCATTCTCTGTCATGGTGCGGTTGCCAAGCAGATAGCAGGTGCATTGTCATCCAGGGGCTAGGATGTGGAGAGAGAGAGACTGTCCCATATGCCAAGAGACCAGGGCAAGAAGCTAGATACCATTGCCATTAAGCCAGATGGGTCTGCTATAATCTTTGATGTTCAAGTTGTCAGTGGCAACGTGGACATGGAGCAGACGTGGAGGGCTAAGAAAAGTAAATATTATAGGAACGACCTGCGGCAAGAGGTATCTAAGCTAAAAGGAGTGGTGCCTAATAACATCAAGGTTAGGGCTGCAACCGTGTCATGGCGCGGAGTGTGGTGTGGGAAAAGTGTGGAGTTACTCGAGCTGGGCATCTCGTCAGAATTACTTCGTGGTATCACTGCCCGCGTCATTACTTGAACTGGTGACCATTCTATAGGGGCATTTCCTTTCATTCCTCCCTCCTCCATCTTCCTGAATTTACCAAATCCCAAAGGCCAGCGTCGGGTAAACCTCCACCTTTAAGGGGAAATTTAGAAAAAAAAGTGTGTGTGTCTGTATCCAAACAACTCTCCTTAGAACCGACGTAGTAACTTCGTTCTATCCCCGAAAAATAAAGCAATACAAGAGAAAGGATGGGTTCGTTGGTCAGAACAGAAAAATGCTCAAATTCCATAGAAGATGCTTAAAAATCACTAAAAATTGCTTTAAAAACGCCAAAAATTGTTAGCTTCATATTTTTTCACGGAACGACTTGAATAAGCTGTAAATGGCTGAACTATCAGTAGAGTAAAGGTAACACTTATGCCCAACAACCTTCTTTCGATTTTGAGTGGTTTGTTTATGTTATTTCCAGTTGTCTCCATAATTTTCAAACGTTTAAAATTTACAAACATTCAGGTTCTGGCTAATTAATTCCTAATTACATCCAAACCATTGGGTTGTTCTAACTTTGAAGATTCCTTCGAAAATTACTCTCAAAACGTGACGGAATGCAGAGGCCGACAAAATCTTAGAATCCGTCTCATTGTAAACTGAATCTACCCAACGACCCGAGAGTTCTCTTGCTAGAAACAGGTCCGCCTAATTATTTATGTGCACCTCATTGGCCCGTTTATAATCACTTATACCGTTAGCGTCAAGTCAACTGGTTTTTCATTCACAGGTATAACCACCGTACTCACGATGACCTTCCTCGGCCTGGAGGCGCGGACAGACCTCCCCAAGGTCCCTTACCCCACGGCCCTAGATTTCTTCGTGTTCCTCTCCTTCGGATTTATTTTCGCCACCATAATTCAAGTGAGGTTTTACACGTCTATATCAAAACAAGACTTTTAAAAGAGAAATACTAATTAATTGTACTGTTGATTTAATCCATGATTCAACAGTACTTTGGTGAGCGTATACAGGGTGTTCGGTATAAAAACGATGGAATCGATTCAGCAACTTATTTGCAACAACTTTTACTTCCTGTCAAATTTTTGTTAGTGCTCTCCTTTTTTGTCTTTTGTATATCAAAGCTTCTTTCGTATTTTCGACCCTACATCACGGAAATGGGCATAACTCTCATAATTTATTTAATAAACTAATTTTAAATTATACCGTTGAAAAGAGCGCTAAACTTTCTTTAATTTTCATTGCATCAAATTTTTTCCTAAGTCAAGTCGTACATGGTTTTTTGCAGCCTAAACTTAAATTTTTGTCAACCTTCTGCTTTTTTACAATTTTCAATGTTGATTCATCACCATACCATCTACCGGAAAATGGATGACCTCTACGATAAAAAGATTTACATTTTATCAGCTTTCTATAGGGCCATTAAATTTGTATTTTAGATCAATTTTTGATAGAGAAACTGGCGTTTGAACGTGGAAAAACGTGAATTTTTGAAACAAAATCAGCGTTTTGACATGAGATAATGGTGGGAGAGGGATATAACTACGTAATTTTTCTCGCTGAATCGAATGAATGCATTTGTCAAACTCTCCAAACGATAAATATCAAAGAAAGAATGAAGGGGGCTGGGGAATGTTAGTTACACCTGAAAAGAAAACATTTTGTGATCTCTAGAAAAACAATATTTTCTTTCCAAAAAAGGAGATTGAAGCTGTCGTTAATTTTACAACAAAAAACCTGAAAGAAGAAATGGAAATATTTTTTTTATTATTTTGGGTTTCGTTTTTTAGAAAAGAATAAAAAGTTGTATTTCGGATCAAATCCTTTTTCATTTCTGAACTCCCCCCAACAATGGGTTTCGTTGAAAAATTCAAATTTTTTCACGTTCAAACACCTCTGTTTTTTTTTCTGTCAAAATCAAAATTGATTACACCGTTGGAAAGCACGAAATCAGTAAGCTATAGCCTCTTCTTCTAAACAAAAATCTCAGCATTAAAAACAAACTGCTTATTTACAAAACCCTTATCAAGCCTATTTGGTGTTATGGTTGTGGTCTATGGTCGTCTGGCTCTAACACCCAAATAAATAGAATTCAGGTGCTCCAAAATCGTGTTCTCCGCCTAATTACAGGGGCCGACTGGTATATTAGAAATGATGAACTTCACTAAGATCTGGAAGTGCCTTCGGTGAAGGATTGCCTAAATTCCACCTACTATTCCTCCTACCAAAAGGCCTCATCTCATGGAAATAGCCTCAGCAGCCGTATCCCTCACGATCGACCACCCCCTCGTCATCTTAGGCGACTCAAACGAAAACATCACTCCGACTTTGCTGAAGGCTTGAACTAGAGTACCGCTACATTCAATCCTTCCATTGAGATTTTTTTTCTTTTTCTCCAGACGCTCTGAGCCAAATCAGTAATATTTCAGTACAGCTGGTTTTGTACTTAACATATCCTGGGGTTCCGGGTAAAAGTGACCAAGTAACATTTGCAAAATTTTACAGGGGAGTGATCAGAAGTTTCACCTATTTTCTCCTGACAAACACTGGTTGTGTGATGTCTCATCCAACTATGTTCCAATTTTTCTTTATCCTGTAGGTAGTTAGCTAGTGCCCTCCTATGATATCGTGCTTCAAAATTCACATCAGATTAAATAAGAGCTGTTTATTCGGAAAACTCTTATTTGATAAATTTTACCTGCCAGGAGTTTCAAGCTCTACTCACTTGGTCAATTCAATTCTTCGAAAAAGAAGTCGCATAGTTACATGAAATTGAGGAATTGAATAGTATTTTCGTTAATTTATCGTGTTGCCAAGCATCTAATAACAATGATATACCTATTTCTGTTAGAAAAGGTTCTCCATTACCTACCACTGTAATTGGTCATTTTCACCTGCCCACTATGCTTTAATTTCGAAAGTTGATAATTAGCGATCAAATGGCAATTGATAACATTTACATGCTCCAGCCATTTGGTCACATGAAACTCTTTGGGTCAGGCAGGTAAAATTTATTTTTAAGTATTTTTTACACATCAGATTGAAGATAACGTTCTTAGCAACAACACACAGTAGACAACGATCCTTAGTACCGGAATGACAAAAAAAGCTCATTTTGAAAAAAATGTTACTTGGTCACTTTTACCCGGAACCCCACGATATTATGTTCCCTACTAGGTAGTTAATGAACATAATCTAGTATTTAGCCATTATACACGTTGCTTGTAATATATCGATTATTGTTATCCTACCACAAAGTGCTACGCACAAAAATTTATCGTTTGTTAATTTTTAAAAAACCGTTTGAAAGCAGTGATTCTGTCACAGTTTTTAGGCTTACCGGCACTAGTTCATTATTCCGAATCATTTGCACATGGGCTTTGAAAAACGAAGTTAATAAATTCACTTTCTAGGTACCTCTATTCCCCGTAAAATTCAACTGAACAATTTTATTTGGTATTAGGGAAATAGGCAATTTTACGATTTTTCCAACGTTCTCTTCGAATTTGAGATTACTCTGGAAATGAGGGAAATATGTCCGTTTTAATGAAGTAAGACCGATAACACACAAAAAAATCATGAATCGTGAATAATTCTGAATACAAGCGTTTAAAAATACATTTAAGAGGTATTTTTTGTGTGCAAATTAATTGTAAAATCGATCCCTTGAAGGAATGAGACCTGTTTCGTAGACACCCTATATATCTGTAGGTTTTTCTAGGTAAAGGAAGAGCATCAAGGAGGGAAATTCAGATCTACACTTCTTATACTTGAGTACAAGTAAACAGACCAGTAATTGTTCACCTTAGTAAACGTTCGCAAACAGCATATTGGAAGTGCTAATCTCCTAATATTGAGAATTGTACAAATCTAAATAGCAAGAGTAAAGGTGCAGACCTTTTTCGCAAATAGTGGCTTAGCATCTTTTCAATTATATTTCTGTTTATTACTACAACTGATTGCAAGACTCGATATATCGTTGCAGTTCGCTGTTGTCCACTACTTCACCAAGTACGGGTCCGGAGAGTGCTATTTCAGCTCGGATCTGGACTCGGACGAATCCAGTTCGGACGACGAGATTTGGTCAACTTCCGAATCCCGAGCCGGCGGAGTCGCACAACGAGCCACTGGGGTATGCGGTGAAATTGTGTCCGACTTTTCTGAATTCACCAACTGTATGTTAAGCCGTCTCTCGCTTTTTTTCACAAACACCCTGAATTTTTCAATATTCCTACGACTATTACAAATTACAATTTCCGCTTAACTTCGCAAGAAATAGTTCCAGCACCGAAAGCACGACTGTTGAGTACCTCCAAATATAAATTCCACAGTATGCCATCCTTAATCCGCCATTTACCAGATCAATTAAAGATCCCCACAAATTTTGGTTATGGTTTGGAAATGGTTAATTTCAGACGGCTTAGAGAACTTTTCGAACTCAACTGAGGAGCATGTACGTCTGCTAGGATCATTGTCACTTTCTTCATTTCATTTCGTTTTTTTGTTTTGTTTTTTTGTAACTGTATTCAGAGCACATACTGTGGCGAAGTTATGAAGAAATTTTATATAAGCTATACATGTTCCATTGTGTTTAAAAATTCTAGATGAGATATTGTTGTTTTTCTTCGGAATAACCAAATTCATTTTCATTTCTTTTCCTTTTTTTTTTCAATTGAGAAATTTTTTAACGAAAGTTTAGAACATGCACAATTATTATCTTACGTATTTTATTATTCATTCATACTTTTTAATATGAGAGGAATTAACATAATCATATGTGTGATCAATAATTTATAGCATCCCCCATTGGCCAAAAATGATTAATTAGCTAATTAACTACGACAACTGAATTACTTAATTCGGTGGTTTTCACGACATGGTCCTGACGCGGCGAGAATCTCAAAAAAATCCAAGTCACTTTTTCGTTTTTCAAAAATGGATTGATCACCCAAAATTCTCTTTATGCGGCCTTTTCTTCAAACTTACGCTAATCTAGCGTGTGAGTTAGTTGTGTTTCCGATTTCTCATCGCTGTTATAATTGGTCATTCGTAACGATGAAATGAGAGGGGGGAGGTGAAGTGTTGATTGTTGAAGTCAATATCCTCACCGACATACATTAATTGCTGTGAATTATCAATTGGTTGTTCATCAATCAAGAATGTATTCAGTCAAATGAGAGACAAAGTAGATCAAATTATTCTTCTTACACAATTTTGGACTATCGAAATCATCCTCTCATCAAATCCCACGAACCAGGGAGCTCATTCTGATGTAAAATGTCATTCGATGGGGTCTCCAGTAACTCCTATTTGCCAGCAAATGACGTTGCGTTATCACTAGAAATATGTTCAGGTTTTCCCAAGCCGAGCTATGAAACGCTTTAAAGTGATAAGAAGTTCGTCAGACACGGTTGTGTCGAACGAACTGCTCTAGATAAACAAGGAAACTGTTCTCATGCGCAGCATTCCTAAAAACAAGGTTTTGCGACAAAGTCAATCTTTGTGAATATTCGGTTCTTACATTTGAAGTCGGTACAGACGTGATTGGACGCCCAGAGATTCAATAGGACGTATTTTATGTTATATCCAATGCTTGGAAAACTTTATTTATTTTCTCGAGCTATGAGCGTAGAAACTGCTAAGAGCTAATGTAAACTGGTGGCCATAAAAAAGTCCAACAAAAAGCTTCTGTTATGGAAAATTTGTGTGACTCTACCCTCCATTTTGTACCTTCAGCTTTTTATATTAATACGTAACAATTCTTATGTAATCCATTCGATTCAGTTAAATCACAACCCATCTGACCTTTCGCTATAAATGTGTTATGAAAAGATGATACGGCAAGCGAGTAATATTTCTGAACCAATTCCAAGAACGAATGAAATCATTGTAGCTAAGTTCTCACAGCAGGAATTGGAAAATCAGGAGAGCCTAATTAACAACATGAAAAGCTTTCCATTCTCAAAATAGCTCAGCCTTCACTAAATTATAATTATTAGTCATCGATTCTTGATATATTTCATCGACATTGGCATCGTCGAATAATATCTTTTTCCTCTGTGTGTTTTATTTAGTCGTCATCGTCACGGAAAAGCAGCACGTCCAGTTTTGGGAGAAGACGGTCCAATAATTGCCCTCCAAGTACAACTGAGAGTTCCTATCTCGAGGTAGGTACCTATCTACCTTATATTATTTACATATCGTCTTAGTCATGGTTGTTGTGTAATACAACCATAAATTCATCGAGACTATTATGAATGTTGAATAACTTTATTTGTCTCCTTTAAAGCGCTGTAAAACTAATAAGGTATGGCGTGTCGTCTCATTAATCTATTTAATGACAGTTATGTTTCGAGTTTGCAACATAACTATCCGGTAAACCGCGTGATTCTCAAAAAAATCTGGGTGATTCTCAAAAAAGCGTAAATGGTGTGTTATGTTAGGATTTCTTCAGATATATGAGATCTTGTGTTGCATATCGTTCAATCTGAAAATTGGTCTTGCAGTGATAAACATCGCAGTAACATTCAACTACCATCACAACCAGTTGATCGAGTACAAACCCCAACGATTCGCCTCCTTGTCGAGATACGCTAGTAGTGTTGAGGGTACAACCTTTATGATGAGTCTGTAATTTCTCATTCCTCACTGACATTCATTCTTGACATCAATGTCGTCTCTCCTTCAGCTACCAAATAGGAATATGTTATAGAAATACGTAACAATAATATAAGAAAAAATGTAATTTAAGAATACGCAATGCTAATCCAAGTAGGAATACGTTGTGGAATTACTGCGAGTTCTGACGAACAGTGAAAGTAAAAGTAAAGTAAACAAGGAATTTCACCTTGGATTTTTGTCCGACTACCCGGTGGTGTCGCGGACGTCGCCAGCCGTCCTCCAGAGAGGATCGGAACTAGGTCTGACGATTTCGCTCGTGGCTTCCCATTGCCTCCCGCCCCTGGGTTGGGAGCGTTTGGATTCACGTGATAGCTAGATCAGGGGTGAACTGTCGAACGACTGGACAGGTATACAACACTTGATAGGATTTTGGCCATAATCATTGGTGCCAGCCGGATTCGAACCGGGGCAATCAGTCAGTACTCCCACTGAATGTTGACAGCTAAAGGACTGACGCCCCAACTCGCTCGGACAACCTGTCCCCCCTGACGAAGTGTTCTGACAAGTTCTGATGAATTCGCTTGAACAATCAAACGCCTGCTTTCCCGTGAAAGTGGTTAATAGAGGAGCGGAAGCTTTGTCAGAACACGCACATCGTCGACAGTACAATTCGAGCTGTCAAACGAATTTGAAATTTTCATGAGAAATCGTCCGAATCTGCTCTCTATGAAACTCTCCTCTGCCGTCTCTTCTACTAAATAACTGGCTCATGTTCTCCGATTTTCCGCTTTTCAATAGTAATAACAATCGAGTTGGTCCATCCTCTTCGCTGGGTAGCAAAAACGTACTTAAAAACGTACGTTCTGGAGGTCTCTTCAGTTTTTGAAGATTTCTATTAGGTTCGTTAAGTTAATATTTATGCCTCGTAGACTTTCGAAGTTGCCACCTAACTGAATTTATCGGTATGATGCATTACAATCGAAGTAATCTAAAAACTAAAAGTGCGCCAGATCCTTGTAAAGACTTACGAATATGGCCTGGACCTGCATTTACTTGTCATAGATTTGTCAAGGCATTTGACAGTGTCTCCCGAGAAGCACTGATTCAGTCCCTTCTAAATCTACCACACAAGATAACAAGACTAGTAAACAAGACCTTACAAGTTTCAAAACGAAAAGTCATGGTGAGAGGCAGAGCCAGTGGACTGTCAGCTGTACTGTTTAATATGACTCTCCACAGCGCTTCGTTGGACTTAGATCCTGGTGGAACTATCTTCTATAAGTCAACTCTGTGGTTACGCCGATTATATAGCCATCTTGTCTAGAAGCACAAACGTTTTGTAGGGTCTCTTTTCACAACTGGAGATGGAAATCGGGAGGGTTTGCATGGCCATCAGTACCATCAACACCACCTACACGCGTATTGCAGCTCTGAACCAAAGAGATCCTGAAGACATAACCATTCACGTCCAAAATCGAATTGTTGCTGGTGGTAGGGCGTACCTTGCTTCCATAAAACTCTTCAGATCCCGCCTATTTTATAGAGGAACCGAATCGAAGCTATAACGCTCCCTCACCCGTCCAATTGTAACTTATGGTTGCGAAGCATGGACACTAACAGCTAAAGATAAAATGGGCTGTTAGTCTTGATAGTAAAATCCTTCAACTTATCTTTGGGGTCATATGTGTCGAAGGTACATGGGGAATTCGCCATAACGACGAATCGGACCTACTGTTACAGGGAGGGAATATTGTTCGATTCGTTAAAGCACAATAATTGCGGTGGTCTGGTCATGTCATTAAGATACCTGATTGCAGGATGAGCCGAAGAATGGATGGGAAGCGAAGACACGGGGGAATACGGTAGCTTAGTAACGTGGAGCATGATATCAAAATCATGGGAGTGCAGAATTGGAGAAGAACAGCAAAAGATCGAAAGCGTTGGATGAAGATTGTTCGGGAAGCCAAACGAAGTGGTTTGTATCGCCGTTTCAAGAACAATCCAAAAACTACCTTATCATCATATTGGTGATAGGCCATTTTGAGCGAGGACTTCTTTCTTTCTTTAGACAGATACCTACCTACTGTTCTCCGTAGAGTATCATCACAACGCGTAAAACCCTTCATCGCAGTTGACGCCATGAAATGGTAACTGAACGTAACGAGCGCTTTCGCAATGTCACTCGAATCGTAGAGAGAAGGAAAAAAACGACGACCTGTCATTTAACCCTCCTCGGCTGACAAGACCTTGTTATTTTTCTGATGAAAGAGATGGGAAGGGGCATTTCACACTGACATTTCACCTGCCGGTCTTCGGCCACTATCCGTGGGTAATTGCTTGGAATTGTTGCGCCCGTCAAGTTGAGCGCAGCACTCGGTTTCGTTGGTTTAACAGTGAAATAACACATTCACATCATAGTACCACTAACTAATGATTAAATTAATAGAAATCTGTCCCAACAATGAAATGATCACTCCAAATGAAGCTTTAAATTGGGCAGCGGATAATTAGGGCTGTTACTGTGGAAATCCAAGTATGTACGCATATCATTTATAACTTGACACTCTTAATATAGAATTTCTTCCTCTTATCGATTGAACTGACTCTGCAATATCTAGTAATGTAATTTGTTATTTGAACAGTCTTCAGTTTTCCTATTTCCATTATCAACCTCAGATTTATTTAGAGAATTAAATTTATTTAATCAGGCAAACTTTCGTTGAAAATCAGATTGTTAATAGTTTAAATTAAAATGTATCTTGTATGTTAGTTAATTATTACTGATCTGATAAAACTAAACATTGCGTGTATTCTTTCATTATGTTCATAGGCAAAACAAACAGGTTTACAGAATTTCCAAGTCAAATTCAACAAAAATGAAGCTATCGCATTAGTTCTGAAATTTGTTTGATAAATGTTGTATTGATAAATAAAATTGTTTGAAAAATGTCTTCATCGAAACCCATTTTAGACATTTAGAAAATTATTCTTGGATTGTTACCTTATTTATGGACATTTCAAGAATTTCTGTTTGCATATTTTGCAATGGTGCAGATAAAAACTGCAACATCTGCAGACATAAGTATGATACAGGAAGATTCCTTTGTTTGAAAAGATTTGCTAGTTGCGCAGAAAGTTCTTAGAAAGGCGAACGAAAATTGTAGAAAGATATTCAACTACGGTAAGTTCGGCGTTACAATATTACAATAACTCCAGTTTGTAACTCTTTGTTGCTAGGTGGGTGTACATTACTGGCATGATTTTATCGATAAGCTAACACCGCTGAAAGACAGGCTGTCTCCTTCACCAGTAAGATTCGCTATTCAAGTATCAAATTCACTGAAGTACCTACTGCAGTTTCGAAAAGTCGTAGTTTTTTCTTCAAAAAGGTGATCACTCGATTTATTTTACATCAGGTCGGGGAACAGTATTGGCACACGATTGTCGGAAGGATAGACAGCATACGAGAAAGTGTGTCGCCCTCTAAAGACAGCAATAAGGTCATTTTACGCTCATCCACGATAAGCACATCACATGAGATGCGACCCATTTCACCAATTTCTATGTACCTTCCTGCTTCACGTTGTATTCTAATCCTACCAGAATGAATAAGTGGTTTCAGGTACAATACACATTCGTAGTGTATCCTAAACCACTGTTGAACTCACGTTTTTAACACAGATATATCACTTAAGCACTCCTAAGTATTATTATTTGCACTGTCTCATTTTTTATCTATGATCAAGCACTTATATTCACACTTACTTCCTCTTTGTACATTGATGCAAGTTGTTTTTCACAATCTATTAATTATCATAAATCGTCACTCTTGTTGTATTTGTACTGTTTCAATTATATCATCAACATAAATGTCTCTCTTATCTGGATGCCGTAATTTCTCGTTTCCCATAAACTGCTCGAGGTGGTCCCATTTACAAGGTACCTACCCTTCAATTCCACTACCCTGATCACCAAACTTACTTCAAATGTTTTCAAAGTTGTGTTTTGGAAAACCGCTATTTTCATGACGCACAAAAAGGTTTCTACTGCATTGTTGATGGTAGACAATGCCACGGGAAACAAATGTCCTGACTAGGTTGATTGGGATATCGAAACCCTCCACCTCTCATTTGATTCATAAAGCTCCCAACTTGGCAAAAACCACTCCTATCTCCCTGCAGACCAAAATGGAACTTATGTTCTGCAAGGTCCTCGTGTTAACGGAATGAAAAGAAACGCGATTTTGACTTCCATTGTTCCCTTAGGATGGCATACTTTAGAAAAGAAAGACCTATGTAAAAAGTACTGTGCAATATACATCTGTGTGATGTGTACGTTTTTTTTCTCATCATCGTCCGATATGTATTTGAGACATTCTGACGATGCAGGAACAGAATGCGAGCGTTATTTGAAAGGTGAGTTACGTATTCTGCATATCAATACTTGAGGACTCTTGCATTGCTCCACTCGTATTTACGAAATGGCTATAATGGTTCTTATAGCTACCCTATAATATTTACCTATTTACTGTGAAATGAGAACTGGAACATGGAATTACAGTCAAGAAGATGACTGTATGGAGACAAATTTGATGTCTTCCAAATCATCCTTCGATTCTGACGAAGTTTGAGTTTGATATTCCAAATCGGCAACGCCAACTTTGTCTTTGGTGACTCAATCTTTGCATTTTTGCAACGATGGACACCCTCAAAACGTGATATTCCTGTCGGCTGATAATTAAAAAGCCGAAGGAAGATAACAATGCTCTCGCGAAGGAGAATTTTATTATTGCAGCTTAATTACTTTTGTCGTAGTTTATTATGGGTAATTCTTAACTTATGGGTGGTTATTGATAACTCCAATTGGTTTACACAGATTCAAAAATGCTGCAGAAAAAGAAGTGAATCAGATAAGTATGGAGAACACAGCTCTGATAGCATTAGGGTAACATCTACGGCCACTACTCCAGTCGCTCGTGAATCCGTGATTAAATCTAACCTACTTTAGCTCCAAAGAAACACTTCCGAGCACTTGCTACCAAAAATATTTGTCTTATTAATAAGGCAAGAAATAATAAACCATTGTTTAATTATATTGCCACGTTCGGGTTTCTATCATTTAAATGATTAACAGGAGTACAATCCAGTTCTTAGCGACCGTACCGACCCGACAGTTCCGCCCCTTCGGGTGGGCTCCTTCCGCCCTTTGTTATCCCGGCATCACCACTTTTCCGTCCGCCCGAGGGGGTCATTCGTATACCTACCACCTTGGTAAGCACAAGCCTCTCTGGTGCTCTGGTTGAATCTACAGATTTTTCCAGGGAGTTGGTTAGGCTTAGTAAGTACCGTTTATGAACACAGAATGCGCTCACGTTAACCCTTGTTAGCCCCCCCCCCAGCCGTAGCTTTCATCTCTGTTTACTAACTCCCCTTCTCTGAGCTAGAATCCCATATTTGTGGGTTGCATAGGCAATTTTTCATCTACACTACTTAAATGTGTAAAATTAATCATTTAAATGATCTGAGCTCATGTTTATACTTCAATAACAAGAGAAATATGGTTGAAATGGATAGAGTGGGTACATACCTAGGTTGCTAATGCCCACAAGTTCCATTCTCACTAGTAACCGAAAAACTCACTAAATGAGTAACCGAAAAACTATTTCCCACGTACCATGAAAAAACACAACAGTTGTCTACGATTATGTAGAAACATAAAACCAACATCACTCAGTTATTAAGCCCCGAAACAATCTGTTGTCAGATTCAAAGATGTTATCAGGCTCCTTTGTTTGGGCGGAGTTCCTAGTTCGAGAGAAAATTTGTTGACAATAAAACAAGACAACAGTTGTATACGAATATGTAGAAACGTAAAACCAACATCACTCAGTTATTAAGCCCCGAAACATCCTGTTGTCAGATTCAAAGATGTTGTGAGGTTCCTCTGTTTGGATGGAGTTCCTAGTTCGAGGGAAAAATTGTTGCGAGTCGACGAAATGATGTGCACTTTTGCAGCAACATTTCCTTATAGTAACGCGGGCTAAAGGCTTACGTGATGTGACAATTATAGTCTATAGAAGTACAAAACTTCCACAATACACAAGTTTCAAGTGTAACGCATAAATATAAAATATTCAGTGTGTGTGTGTGTGTGTGTCAATATCATGCGCATATTGTGGGAATCATAATAAAATGCACCTACCTTGTGAATGAATTGTCCGATTTCGTGATTTCAGGTGATACCTCTTTCTGCCTGCACGATCTCGCCGATGAGCGGAAGAAAAGACTCGTGGGCTACTGGAATCCCTTCGTGTTTGGGTTAGCAATCCTTTCTCGTAGATTTAGTTCTTCTGTTAATTTGATGATATAAGGCGAAGCCGCCCAGCTGATGTTTCATGATTGATGATTGATTGATCCAATTATTCTTTTGTGGAACATTTTTTTTCGGTACAAGTTTCCAATCGTGAGATCAATCAAGGAGTTGTTGGTACGAATACGTTTCAAACGTATATCACGAGAAATCTGAAATTAAAATCACATAAGAAAAACATGAGATTAGAATACGACATTAGTGAAAAAATGAATACTTTACACTTCAAAAAAGGTTTATAAAATGAACAAAAATTTGTCGATATGGGTAACAGTGGTGCTAGCCACCATTTGAACCAGAATATGTTCAGAAATAGTGAATAGGACTGCCTACAAGAAAACTGTAATTTCAACAATTTTTAGCTTAAAATATTGTGAACTTTCTATGATGTACCTATTTTTCAATTTAAAAACGGATATCAAATTGAAAAACATGAAAACAAACTTATCTAAAAACCTGTGAATTGGCTTTGTATCCGATAATTAAAATGTTATTTTAAACATGATGCACAAAATGATCAAATTTGATTTCATTGTAAAGGAACTCGATTTTAAATCTTTCTGTTCGGGTATTTAAGAGTTACTAAAAGATTTGTGTAGATAAAAGATCAATTTTATTGACGTATGATGTACCTTCGTACGTCATAGTGCCGATGAATATTGACGAACGAAAAACATTCAACAATTACCTGTTACAATGTTAATCGGATAAGATGATCGGAATTTATATCTTTATTGTAGTAAATGTGAGCATGCGAAATCTCATGCATCATTTAATCAGTGTTTTCGGGTGAAAGTTCTCAAAAATATGCCACCAGAACCCAATGACATACAGTAGAATCGGGAAGGGGAAGCAAGTCGGTTCTAAAAGCAAATCAACCTCCTGGCCTTAACATTAATGATTGAAATTAACATTGTTGCGGTAGACTATCAACAGTCATCCCATTTCCCTATCAATGCCCAAATTATGTTCTCATTTCACTCTTCAACTTTCGATCAAGATATTACTCGAAATATCAAAAACATCTTTCTTTCTTACATTACTTATAAAAAAAATCAATTATATACACATTTTAAAAGACCTGTACCCGCTCCTCTCAGCTAACCCAGAGACCAAAGAGGTACCTATTCTTCGAAGAGCCATAATTGTCCTATCGACAAAGATCGTCCATTGGAAACATTCTGAAACACAGACAATCAGATAGGACAGAACGATTAAGCCTAGTACAGACAGTGCGAAGCTGCTCGCTTCGAATGTCTCGCTACATCTGCCTCGGGTCGAGGCGAACGCTTTTGACGAAAATTGCAAACACGAATGCTCGGTGCGAGCACGCGAACCACCCAAAAGTACGGACAGTAGTCAATATGGTGCCGTCATACCGTATAACCGTGCAAATTGCAGCCTCTGCATTCATTGTGATGGCAACGGTTATGGAAAACCAAGAAAAAAGGCGACGTAAGCGAGTTGGTGGATCAAAAAATCTATCAAAATCGGTGCCAATATGGAAACAGACTCCTAGAATTTGTGAGGTTTGAAGAAGATGCACCCAATTTCGCGCGAATGTGCCAGCGAGATTTCTCTAAGTTGTGGTTATATTGGGATAGGCATCATGGAGGCCGTTTTGGCAAATATAAACCAAAAGTTCGAATGGAGTAGACTCGCCTCGTCAACTGCCCTGCTTACGGCCGCTCAAGGCTAGTTCTCGCCTCGCAAAGTATACGTTTTCTTTTTACTCGAAACGGTCATAATATTTAAAAGAACTTGGTAAGCTGTAACTTTTTTGCCTATTTGCCCCCCCCCCCCCCTTGTTACGTCCCTGATATATATTTATTACATTACACACTCCAGATTTTGTACGGTAGAAAGTCGGCCAACCCGATTCAGCGGATTCGCCGAAGTAATGGTTGCTTTCTTGCGGATTTTAATTGTTTTGTCTCAATAAATACTGTTCCTTCTTTAACAAATAAATTCAAGTAATAAACACGAAAATTTAAAATGTACTCCATATATTGTTTGAATAGGTTGCCCCAGGGTGGAAACCCCCGTGGAGCGACCTCCGCCCACGCCGCCACAACGGGCACCCAACCTAAAACCATCACGAAGAAAAAGGTAAATCTAGATTCCCGTTACGGATTGAGGGTTAAATAACAGTCCTCTACTTCCATTAAATGCATAAAATGTTTTTACCCTAACTATCCCACCCAATATTGAGAATAAGTTACTTGGATTAGGTAATTAATTAAATGTAATTTGTTATAACTTCCTTTGATTATCAAATAAATTAATGACATAGGGTGATTCTCAAACTACGGGCAATTTTCAGGTGTTGACACTTTACAAAAGTGTCTGTCTCGAAATTTAAGTGTTTCTTTTGCTAGGTTTATGGATGTTTATCACTTAATTGGCCTCCCTGGATGTTTTTCTGATGTCCAGTCATTCAAGACATCCCATTATTCTCCGAAATTCAAATTTGATAGAAGTCATAACAATGGCCTGGCGGGTTTGGTCACGACAATGACAAATGTTTTCACCTAAACGACAATGACATTCGGACTTTCAACAGACACTCTTCCAATACTACTGGATTTTTTGTGGGTTTTGAAAATGCAACGTGATACGAAAGACAATTTTGGGACCGAAACATAATAGGTGATCAACTAGGGCCATTAAAATGGCATTGAATAAACATACTAAGCTGTTTTTAGATGTTCTTGCTCGATCAGAAAACACCATCTACCATTTAGGGCGGCTCAAAGGTGTGCCCGCTGTGCAAGAACTTCCTCGAAAATCCCCGTTTTGTTCCCTCAGGAACACATTCTTTTTGGGCCATGACAATGACCCAAGACTAAAGTGACCCGAATAAAGTGCAATGTTAGGACTTCAAAAACTTGAAGCAGGGGTTGAAAAACCATTGACAGCTGCTCTTCAGATGTAACTGAAGACGAGAGAATTTTCATGTATTTTTAAATCTCAGGTAGAATATTCGAAAAACCAACTCGAAATTGGGAACCTCGATACAGTTACAAGTCATGATAATGACAAATCAGGGGTTTTCAGCCCTAAAAATCATAGAAATTATATTAGCTTCCGCAGGTTATCTATTGGTCGATGCATTAATCAATAAATGTAAGCAGATAAGGGGAAAAAGTTGAAATTCAGACGATTTTGAATTTCGTCCATTTACACGAATTTGCCCGCAGTTTGCGAATCACCAATATGATGATCAATTAATTATAATGATTAAATTGTTTCTATTCTTGTCCTCTATAGGAGACGAGCTCCCCGATTCAACAGCGTCTCCAAAATCGACCGAGCGTCGCGGATGGTCTTCCCACTTTGCTTCCTCTTCATCAACCTCTTCTACTGGTACACGTACCTCAGCCGAAGCGAAAGGATAAAGAAAATAAAAAATTAGCTTTGTATTTTTGTAATGATAGTCGACGGTTTTGTAACGGAAATAAACTGCAATTTGTTTTGTTTGAAAATCTATTAGTTTACCCTTCTAAAAAGATTATGATGATTAATTGGCCTTTTTATTTTATTTAACTTTAAAATTTAATTCAAATTTTACGAGGAATCAATAGGCATAATCCGCATTTCCTGATTATTTCTTCAGAGTAATGGTTGGAGTTCGGATCGATAGGATGACGTAAAACACGACAGAATAGGACAGACAATTTCTGTAAATATGGCTTGAAAAATGACTTATATCCTTCATGTGTGAAGCTGAACAAGGTCACAAAATAATATCTAGTGTAAGTTCCAAAACAAAATCAAAATACCTCCCTCGTACCTAAAGTTAACCCGAAACCCCCCATTACTTCTTTTCAACAATACCACTCAAATTTTCTTTGGGCTCAATTTGAATGAAAATTCGCTCTGAACTGGAGAGTCACACTGAACATTCCATGGAGATGTACCGAACACAATGGCCGGAATCGTGTTATGTAAATGATCGGTGACTAGGAGTTAGAATCTAACCTGATGTTAGATGTAGAGTAGGATACATTGTTTAAGAAATGAACAAAATGGTAATCCTTTCTGGGAACGACCCTATCAAGCCCCGTTAGTTTTGCAGTTTCACGAGTTTCGCGAGATTTTGAACATTCGCTAATTTTTTCATAGAGTGGACGATATGATATTATCATAATATGATAATATGAGGTCATATTATGACCTTTTAGAGCGACATATTGAGTCGTTATGGAAGGTCATATCCATAGCGTTTGGTATCCTAGCTCCTCCAACAATCAAATTTCTATGATTTAAACAGGAAGATAGGTGTTAATAGCGTACCAAGTTCGAGAGGATGACGCAAATCGTATCCTATCGCACTCTCACGGGGTCTACGTCTACATGTTCTACATTTCCGACCTAAAGTGTCTCATGCACTTTTTCTACTCCCTCTGAAATGCCCCTTTTGGTTTATTATTCAACAATAAACTATTGGAATTGGTCTTGAAAAAAAAATTGTCCAAACCCCCCCCCTGAATATTTTATGGTTTACGTTTCAAACGGTGTGAATCCAAATCTGCATTACAAATGTTTCTGTCCGCCCGCCGTACGCCGTACGCACGTTTTCTCCCAAACGGCTGGAGCAAAGAATCTGAAATTGTCAGGAACAATCCATCCTGGTCCGACAACGCCCCAATTCTTTAGCCAGCTCTCTCACTTAATTTAAAGTGCCCTTTAAGGGTTGTCAAAGTTTTGTAAAATCCCTAAAAACCTCAAAAAAAGTCAAGGCGGCCTAAATTTGGACTTTTTTGAAGAACTTTCCATGAGGAATCGAATGAGCTCCTCCCCAGGTCCGTAGCTAAAACCATTCCCGATGTATGGTTCGATTTATGGTGCCAACATTTGCACCCTCATTCACTACATCACTAAGTTACTGTTATCAAAACGAAAACTTTTTTTTTTTAACTTAGTTATGTAGTGAATGTGGAACTCCTAAAAGGGTTTATAGTCGATACACGGGTTGAAGCATTCTGATATGCATGAAATGCTGCAAATTCTTTTACTGTGGTTTATTATTCAATTTCATTCATTTGGCTTGCATTCAAGATTTGAATTTCTACTAATCTTTGGAGTGTGCGTGTTTCACAGGTGATAGAGCGATTATTGAATTTCAGGAATCACACAAATATGATCAACTGATCAATCCAAATAGTTATTTTGGTTGAGAACCGATTTAAGTGCTCTATGCACATCTCCTGAAATTCAATAATCGCTCTGTCACCTGTGAAACACGCACACTTCAAAGCTTAGTAGAAATTCAAATCATGAATCATTGAATAATAAACCCCAGTGAAAGCATTTGCAGCTTTTTTTAAAAACATTTCAGTAATTCTTGAAAAAGCATAGGTGTGGCCATTTCATATAGAATTGCATAAGGTGCAGAAAGCTGCAATTTTAAGTAGTTAAATCGATCCCCCTCCATCGTATAATCCATCAAAAATGTACTTCTTTTTTTTTCCCTCAAAAAGTACATATTTCGAATTAAAACTGTTTTTTCTCAGAAAAACCTCTAATATTAATTCCTTCTAGGGTTCTTACCGATCCAGACCTGACACATTTTATTAAGAACCCAAGAATTGAACCCTGCAACTTCTGCTAAACCGAATGGCTTGAGGTAAGCGCCAGGATCTAGGCCACATATGACGCAGAATAACCCATGATCTAAATTCTACTTATTTAGGTAGTTAGAGTAGGAATATTATGTAATAAAAAGGCATCTTAATACAATTACCCAAAACAATATACTTAATCACAATACTACCTGGGTTAGTTGATATCATTTCACCTATACTGCCGTCCAAAGAAGAAAAGCAGTAACTCGATTTTTTCACATTTTTACTTTTTGGTATCGTTGGATTTGTCAGCTTAATCTCTATCAATTGAAAAATGAAACAGTTTTTGACAAACTGTAGTTACCAGTTCCGCAAGCATCGAAATAGAAAACTGTTGGCAGAATATCATCAACAGTTTTTAACCTAAGCATGGAAATGGGTTGGCATTCTTAAGGTCTTGACGTTGATTTGCGTAGATAGAAAGAATTAGATTAATCACAATATAACCTGGGTTAAGTACCTATTAATATCAATTCACAATTTTGATTGAAAATGGAAACATTAATGGGACTTTAGCCCCTTCCCAACACACATACATACATTCTGTATGATACAGAACAGTTTTGAACTGGAGTTACCTTAGCATCGATATAGGTTGGCATTCTACCTAAGGTCCTGATTTGATTTGCGTAGGTTGATAGAAGGTGAAGGTAGAAATTACATGGGCATTCCTTCACTACTCAGGCATTCAACAAAATTCAAAACAGACTCGAAGGTAAGCAAATTACCATGGCGGCATTGGCATAATTTCAATCTAATTTTGATCATTATTCATCCTTGAACCGCATTTTTTTTCTGACTTCATCGCCTTCGGCGACAGAGAAATTCTCCGAAGTACCTATTACGACAGCAGAGCGACCTACCGACTTGCAGTCGAAAATACGAGTAAAGTCATGAATTAATTTCAGCCGACAATTAAATACGTACCAATGTGTAGCATTTAGTTTACTGCAGTTATTCCAATGCAGAAGAAATACAATTTCGACAATAATACACAGATATCTTTAAAAAATCGAGATAGAGGGAAATCCGCGGCGCTAAAAGATTGGAAATAGTTTGCATAGCAGCCGCTAGGGCGCTCTGATAGTCTCTCAGGTTGGCCACACCAATCAATTCCTCACCAGAATCTACCGATTTTCAATCAAATTCTTTCTAATTTGTTATTCTATTTAAAACCAAACCTATTTTACTCTTATATATAAAAATTCCAGTGAATTTTCCTCATTTCTTGATTTTATAAGGAGTATTTAAGAAATATTATTCAAAAATCGGTAAAAAGAAATCTCAACATTTTGACATACCTGCTCAGTGTTCTTGGAACGATTAAAGTTATGGATTGTTTGCGTTAGCTGTTTTTCTGAAGATTTTTAATTTTCGCTTCCTCTTTTTTTCTTTATTCTCGTTGTGAAGTGTTGTGATTCAGCTAAATAGTTTACTATTAGTCATAATATAAAAGTGAAGGCTGCTAGTCGTAGCTCGTCCGCTTCCGTCCAAAAACTACGCCTTTTGAAATAGGACAGTGATTGGAAAGCTTGTGATTGTAGGAGTTCTGCCTACCTAGCTATTGTTCGCATGGTTTTCCCTGATCGCTTTCTCCGTATTTTGTCGGTTCGAACCAGGTATTTATTTATATGTATCGCTAATTTTTAAGTGCGAGGCAATCGGAGCATAAATGCAACGTGGGCTTCTTCGGTGAATAGTTCGTTTAGGGGGAAAAGGACGGACATTTTTCTGAGTCATTTCACTCGATATTGTGAAAGATTAGCGGGTACGAACGTTTAGATATGGATACGGACGAAGTCGAGACTTCGAGCTCGGGAGGAGGCGCGATGGCTTCTCTGAATAGCCTTTTTTCGTTTACGAGCCCCGCAGTTAAGAAATTATTAGGTTGGAAACAAGGCGACGAAGAGGAGAAATGGGCCGAAAGGGCTGTGGACGCTTTAGTGAAAAAATTGAAGAAGAAAAAAGGAGCTATTGAAGAGCTGGAAAGAGCTTTGAGTTGTCCAGGACAGCCTAGCAATTGTGTGACGATCCCCAGAAGTTTAGACGGACGTTTGCAGGTATCGCATAGAAAAGGGCTCCCTCACGTCATATACTGTAGGGTTTGGAGATGGCCCGACTTGCAGAGTCACCACGAGCTGAAGCCCCTGGAGCATTGCCAGTACCCGTTTTCGGCGAAACAGAAAGAAGTTTGCATCAACCCGTATCATTACAAAAGGGTAGAGAGCCCCGTCTTGCCTCCTGTGCTAGTGCCAAGGCACAGCGAGTTCGCTCCTGGACATTCCCTTCTGCCTTTTCAACAGTTGCCGGAGCCCTCGATGCCGGCCAACGTGTCTTACAGCGGTTCTGGATTCAACGAAGCTCCAAGTTCGCCCATCAGTAGCGTCGGAAGCGTCCCCAGTCCTGCTGCACCCAATCCGCATAGCCCGTATTCTTCTAACAATGGTTTGCCAGGTATACTCAATTTCAAGTTCGATGCTTAATGTACAGTTTGTTTGAGAGTTTTAATATGAAGGAGTATTCGTCTGGTGCCAAATAACAGAACAACGTTATAGTTGGCAGGTACTTACAATCGTCACTGGCACCCCGAGTTATATCAATAGAGATAATGAAAGGCTAACATCAACTAGTACAAAATCATAACATTCCATTTATAACCAAAGATTGTATCACATTTTACTTTATTCATCAGAAGAGTAAATAGTTGCCTTTCCACTTGAGTTACCTACTTGGATTTCTCCCAAGCTTACACAACCTTACACAATCCTCCACTGTTATAGAAAAATCAAATCTCAGTAGTAGATATTCCCCAAAATAACTACAACCTTAATCCCCAGGAACCACACACGTTTGCCACCATGAGTGGTTTCAATGCTGCAAATACCTATTATTTTCGTTAAACCTTCCAGTGAGTCAAACCTGGTTCATATTAGTCAACTAAACCAACTTTGCATGCGGACACCATCCTATGGCTGGAATACAATGTAGACTTTAGAGTCAAAATATTAATGCTAAATTATGAGCTCCTCACCATATAGTTTCTGCTTATTACGAATTCCTATATATTCACTGTCACATGTTGTTGAAACCTCTTTGCTATACTATGGATCAATCGAGCGCAACGTAATACAATTGACCTGACGTCCAGGCGCCATACGTTATTTGTGTTTTTCTTTTCATCGGCAAACATCTAAATTACACCATATTTTGCCAAATGGTGCAATGGAACTGCATAAGTATGCTCTGTTCTTATACATCAGTTTTATTCTGGCCGATGATTGGTTGGTGGGCCCCAGACCACTGAATGAATTATGTTGTTGAAAACTTTTAATGTGAATAAAGCTTAAATCCTTCCTTTTCTTTCTTCGTAGTTCATTCAATTCATACAAGATTCGAATGTGCAGGCACTAGTCAACGAAGTGGTAGCGTTTTTCATTCACTTAGACATCAATGAATTTCAGCCAAGTTCTATTTTAGTCTGAATCGAGATTCTGGTTTATTATCGAGATCGATATGTTTGTGCTGTGGGGTATAATACTTAATGAATACCGCCTTCAGAAACTAACTAAGAATTTAGAAATTAAAAGGAAGTCTTTTAGTGTCCTGTAATAACTTACCAGCTTCATACTTTTACTAATTAAACATTTTGAAATTAACAAAAACAGGTGGTTCCCCTCCGCCGCCGTATTCTGAAGAGAGTCAGCATTCTCCTGCGCCTGTGACTTCAGACAATACTCCAATGGACACATCTCTCATCCCAGAAGTAGCTCCAGTTTCTTATCAAGAGCCTCCGTATTGGGCGAGCATCGCCTATTATGAGCTGAATAGCAGGGTTGGCGAGGTAAGTTATGTCATACTTCGCTTCTGATTTTCCTAGAGGTTTGGAATTATTATACAATACAAGTCTTATTTCTTCAAGGGAATTGATAAAGAGCAAGTAGGTTTTTGGACAGAGTCACTGGTGCTAAAGGGAAGAATAGAATGATCCCTTTAGGGTGAACCTGGGAGTATATGTACAGGATACTTGACCCCTTCCCAAGTGGTCGGGAAAAATCCGGAGTACTTGCCTCGTCTTTTGTCGGTTTATTGCTTAACCGTCCATGTTTATGTATACAATGATTGGGGTTTCCCCCCGACAGTTCCGCAATTATAAAAGTTAGGGAACCAAACAAATTGGTTGCGATGGATAGCGCCTTTTATGAAGTGGAAGGGTGGTTAGTGGTTTCTGACCTTGCTCATGTCGATGAACAGCATACAGAGGAGACCAAGCAGTAGGGGCATACTCGTTCAAGGGCCTTATAGAGCGGCACAATGGCATCGGTGTTGACAAATTTGCACTGCCCTAGCAGCCAGCCCTCTCTATGCGTGGAAAAACAACCGTTCAGCACGTATAACTCCAAGATCGACAATCTCTGTTTTTCTTCGAAGCAGTTCGCCATAAAAACTGCAGTTGAACAAGTTTGGTCCACACAAAGACCATTTAGATGGATTAAGGTAGAAATGGTTTACCACGCACGAATCCTCCAAACGAGCAATCGTCTTGACTATAAATAAGATAGTGAGCTATTTCTCTGCTTTCAACTCAACCCCTGCTTTTCCTTGTCAACCGCGAATGAGCTGCTTGCGTCCTGGTGTTATTGGAAATTACTCCTACTCCACTCTTTTAAAATTCAATTGATTGGTCAAAATAATTTATTATTGTCTCTTTCAGGCATCTTAGTGAGAGCCATTTACTCTCTATTGGCTCTTTTGGATGTTTATTGTATAAGGCAGAGGGATCACCTTGTGCTTCGTTCACGCTCAACAAGCTCCTTCGTATTTACATTTAAAGAACTATTCATGGGTAGAGTAAAGTAGTTACATATCCTCTTCCCTGTAGGTGCACTTCTGAATACGGAAAAACTTAATTTAGCATCTGTTATCGCTTTAAGTGACTCATTATTTGGTTAAGTTAACTGACGTTCCCTTTTCTTGGATAAGAACAAAATTATTTATAGGTAGATTTGCATTCATGTTATTTTTCTTATTACTCCATAAGAAGGAATTTCTGGTTGGAATAATTTACCCATTTCGTATCTAGAAACGTATCTCTTTCATATCTTATTACAGTTTTTATAGTGGCAGTTCTAGGTTAATCTACATTATTTTTAAGCCCAACGTTCCTAGCATTTTGTTAATAAACTTAGTAAGTTCTATTACTTCAATGTCGCATCATTTCAACCAGAAACTATGGTTAATATTTGTTTTGATTCTTATTATATTTTCTGTTTCAACTTCCAGGTCTTTCATTGCCAAACCCATTCAGTGATCGTCGATGGATTCACTAACCCCAGTAGCAGCAACATGAATAGATTTTGCCTTGGCCAGCTTTCCAACGTCAACAGGTAACGTTGACTCTTATGACGATGTTTCAGAATCAATTTATAAACTTAAATAATTACTTAAGCTATCGTTGAAATAATTACATTCAGGTTCTTTATATCCGTAATAGATGTATCTATGTCAGTAGCTCATCTTATAAGACGGAAATTGTGATTGGACAGATAATGAGATGGAAGGAACAACTTCAATGTTCTCTAGTACAAGTTTGTTTTGTTAACTCTTAGGTACAGCCATTTTTTGTTTATATTTTGTCTAGGACTTGGGTTAACTATGGGACAAATGAATATTTTAGAAATAGATTCTATGTGTTACGTTCAAATGAGTCAACCAAGAAAAAACAATTTTAAACCGTCCTAATTTTTGGATTAACTCAGGGTATATACATTTCAAATGTCGAATTTACAAAAAAAATGCTTCCAAAGCTTTTTTCCTAGACTAAAGGACCAAATTGTACGAATTTTGACTCAAAAATCGTACATGGATCCAGGATGTGCCAGTAATCTCGGCATCATGATTAGTGAACAATGAGAGGTATTATTAGGGGGTATATTAATGAAATATTAAAAAATCCAACTCCCAGAAACTTGGTATGATTCAAATAGGATTTATTTCGATGAACTGAATGAGACCTCCCATTTTGTTGTACGATCGTCTGTTCGAAGAAAAAACTTGAAGGGCTGTCTCTAACGTGACTGAGGAAGAGTGGATACTAGAACGAGTGGCTGGCGACAGTCCCCTGAGCATGGTAGATATTGCACGAATATACTATCCCTAACACTGTCTCCTAAACTTCAATTCTGCGCAGTAGCCCGCTAGTGGAGCCGATCTCTTCTTTTATTTGGCTTTTATTATTTCCAGTAAAGAACTTCTGTAGTTGGTCAAGAAAAAAAGAAGTTTAACCTCCTCTAAAAATGTGTTGGTTCACATTTTAACATATCGCAACCATCGTGGTATAAGGCAACAACTCAACTAGTCTCGAATTAGCACCGATATTGTCTATTTTGTGCATCAAAGGTGAAAACTAGGCAACTGAATATTGCTCCATGAGAGAGCAGTTGTGTCTTTATCCCGCATACCATATTCCACGATGCGTGCAATAATATCGCACAGTAAAATGAATATTATGTAGATTCTAAGAAAGAGAACACCATAAAACACCCCTCCACCTCCTGTAGGCTTTACCTGAAGCTTCTCTGTGAAGCTACTGGACTAAGGAAATTTGGCTAAGCATCCATTTGTGGTTGTGCCCTTAATATTGACACTCAATTTAATTTAATTTTCTATGGTCCTCTAATCTGCATAGGAGGAGGATCTGATACAGACAAAATAAACGCCTCTGTGATAATTCACCGACTTTCAATTATATCACATTCTTGACTTGCACAAGACGTCAATGTCGATATATCTAACATATGACGAGGTGATGATGAAATGGACTAATTACCCCTTCCATGTGCCGAAGCTATTAGCCTGCAACAGTCAGAGGTTTATCTGGAAGCTGAAAGGCTCCAGGTATTGACTCAAACAGTATCAAGAAACTATAATCTGTTCTGACGTGTGAGTGGATACACACACGAAATTTTGATTGTGGCGACAATCATGTTTTAGATCTCGTTGTTCTGTGCAGGATCAAGTTATCCAGAAATCTTGTAATTGATTGTGCAAAAAGGAGTGGATTGCATCGATATCTTACTTTTCATAAATGCTTGTAAGATGGAAACTAGATCACTCACAACGAAATTGTAGTAACCCATTTCCATGAACGAAACGGAAGTTCGCTTATGAACTTGTTCACAAACTACAATGTTGTATTGATTTCGACGATTAGGCCATGTAAATAATAAACTATTATTGAACGTATAATTGAATGGACGTAGGTTTTTATACAACGGTGAAAGGGAGAATGAATCCCATTGGTCAAGTGAAAGATACAGCCAAACAAGTTCAAACAAAGTTACAGGGGGATTGTAGAGAGTGATATAAAGTGAAAGGAAAGGTGGTTACACAAACTACCATTGTGATGAATAAGTATTATTATTCCAAGAGATATAGAAATAGACTTAACAATGACTATGACATATTGACATTTCCGCGCATTTTCACACGGTGTTAGCCTCAAAATCCGATACACCCCCAGTGTGCTGTGAGGGTAGTATACTACTCTTGGATATTAAAAACAATGTTACCACTGTTATTCGATCTTGTGGAAGAATTTGTGTATTTTGAAACTGCCAAATACTGCTGATTCCTCTTGGGTCAATAGAAGACACTCCTGTGAAGGGAACGGTGCAGTTTCCCTCCACGTGCTAACAACACTAGCCTATGGCTGTATGCATTTAATAAACAACCGATTGACAAACTACATTATGCAGATTTCATTTCAGCATACTATATAACCATGTAGATTATAATTAATCAAGTTTATTTTCAATTCGTACAGGAACTCGACGATAGAGAACACTCGTCGCCACATTGGCAAAGGAGTCCATTTCTATTACGTCGGAGGAGAGGTGTATGCAGAGTGCCTCTCGGATTCTGCGATATTCGTTCAATCCCGCAACTGCAATCACCACCATGGCTTCCACCCTAGCACAGTCTGTAAAATCCCTTCAGGGTGTTCCTTGAAGATCTTCAATAACCAGGTAAACATTTGAATTATTTTTGCGCTCTTTTCAGGAATGAAAGAACTAGTCCTTCAACCTCACGCTTTTGGATATGAAAAGATGGTAATTGGATCAAATCTTGAGCAATTCCATATTTCTCGAAATTGACTTTAGCTCATGCTTCAATTGGTAGGAGGATGTCCTTGATACGTAATGGACCATCCACTGACTAACCCACACAATTTCTGTCAATTTCATGAAATTACTTTAATTTTTCTTTTAAAGACGAATAACTAAAACTGTTCAAAAGCTAATGAAGCGATTGGAATTTTTTCAATTTGGTAACAACAAAATATTTAACCTTCTGCAGAAATTCAAAGTTTCCCTACGTACAGCAATGGGGAAAGCAAATTACAGTGGCTTGAAGAAAATGCTAGATTCGCTCCTAGAATTTAGCTGTTGCAACATACTTAGTAGGTACTATTAGCTTGTAGTATCTCAAGGAGTCGACGGAATGGACTAGTTGCCCCTTCCAAGAGTTAAGGCGATAAGACTGCAACACCTGAAGCCCAAAAATCTTCAGGTTTATGTGCAGGCTTAGCAGTTTCTAGTAGGGAAGGGGAAACTCAATCCTTATCTATCTCAACAGCGAATTCCTACAGTTTAGCCAAGTTTTGTACAAGCTTAGCTAGTACAACAAAACTAATTCCTAAGCATGAAGGGTTCATGGAGGAAGTTGATTCATGACCTATACAATAAAAAGCCCGCTTGAATTACTAAATTACAGTCCAATTTTCTTGACCAAAGGTTTTGTGGGCTGCCCCAAACAGTCCCCACTGAGTTTGCCAATTTTCAACGATATGATAGTAAAAATTCGCTAAACATTGTGGGTTACTTTCTGAATCACGTAAAATCCACTATTTTTATTGTAATGATTGGATTTTGGATCCACAACGGAAAACCAAGAGGCCGAACATCAAAAATATTTGGAGAGTTTTTAATTTTGCAGATAAACCTTTTTATTGCTGTCCTATGAACGCATCTTTGAATAAATGTTCTTTCTGTGTCTAGGAATTTGCTCAGCTCCTGTCACAAAGTGTCAACCACGGCTTCGAAGCCGTCTACGAACTAACGAAAATGTGCACCATCCGGATGTCTTTCGTGAAAGGTTGGGGAGCGGAGTATCACCGTCAGGACGTGACAAGCACACCCTGCTGGATTGAAGTTCATCTTCACGGTCCTCTTCAGTGGCTCGACAAAGTCTTGACTCAGATGGGATCTCCACACAATCCCATCTCCTCGGTTTCATAAACTGATTCCCCCCCAGTAAAATGGTAAGTTGCTCTTGTAGTGGAAATTATCTTATTTGCCTGAAAATGTCGGTTAGGCCCTGCTTAAGTAGCGCAAAAAGGGCGCATTGATGATGGAGAGATTGGATGTGATCACATAGGGAGAAAAATTGGACTGATTGAGTTTTATAGAATACCAACAAAAACCTGTTTATGCAGTGCTTGACACCATTGTTTCAAATCAATTTGTAGTTTTGTGATCTTCTTTCTTTAAATAATATCAAGAGTGTTAAAAGCAGCACAACTATGAAAATGGGTAGTACCTACTGAGTACAAAACTTATCAATCCAAAGATTACATGCCGTACAGGACTTGTCCAGACTTGGCGATCAACGAACGCCCACACTCCTTGGCAGTGTGTGAAATGGTAACGCCAAATAGAAAGCAGTACCTGAATTTGAATTCCTGTACTATGACAGTTTTCGTTGGGGCCGATTATTTCAATAAAATGAGTTGTTATGACAAGGTAGAAGACTCATTTCACCGTGTATCGAAGGAAACCGTCACAGATAATATTGGGTGCACTCAATGATTGAGAAATTAAAGGTTTGTTTTGACAAGAGGTTCCGAACCAATTCGGGATAGAACCAGAACCAACAGGGGGAGGCATAGAACCACCGGGAACTTTCGGTATTCTTTCTACTTGTCGGAACGCTTTCCAAACTAGTTTGGAACAAAAAACCTGAACGTTCCCTTCCCACATGGTTCCGTCAGACATAAAGACCAAAAAAAGAGGCAACAGCAACAATAACACATAATAATATTCCTACAAAAATCAAAACAACTTGACTACCTATTTTTTTTAATTTTCGTACTGTTTCTGTCTGTGACTGTATTTTTTATTCTAACGACTGATTCTCTATCTGTACTTCTGCTCATCAATTTAAGGTAAGTTAGGAAGAATTAATCGCTTATCTATTTTGAGTAGGTACATACCTACTTATGCACAAACTGTTTGTCTTTAGTTTCCTCCGTTTCAATGAAAGCTTTTTATTCAGTTCTGCCCTACACTTTCACATGAACATGTTTTAGCCATGACCAAAAAACGCAATGGACTCACTCGTTTTTGTAAGTAGGTAGGCCGTATTTGGGCGGGAATAGATGATAACCGTTGTTAACGCGATAAATCTACTGCGCATGTCTCGGACTAAATGTTCCGGCAAAAATCGTCGAACCACTTGAACTAGTTCTAAGTGGTTCTGGACTCCTTGTCCAAACAGCGAACCAAGAGGTTCGAGATTTTTCAGAACTAGTTCTGGCGTGTCAAAACAGCCAAAAAGGAGCGTGTTCGGTTCTGAACCTCTTGTCAAAACAAACCTTAAGGAAAGAAGTCCTCAGGGCTACTGATTACGGACTCACCTGTGATTCACAGAAACCTGTTGGTAACTAGACATGTCGGGTCGCCTAGTGATTTGAGTTTGCAGTTTCTTTCCGGTTTCCAGTCAACCTCTTGCTGGTGGGGGACGTTGAAAAACATCCAATTTTGTTCAATTTTCATCTTCTGAATCGTAGGAGAATCTAACTAATTCAAAACAAGTTTCTTTAGACATTCTGTAGAATGCTATGAACTTGGTATTTTGAGATTTCCAGTTCCTTTTGCAGCAACGAACAAGCGGCAGTGAAAATTCCTTCCAAGATAAGGGTGGACCCAGACCCTTCTGCTCATTCACTGTCCTTCTGGGGATGACAAAACGACTCTTGTTGAAGGTTCGGCGTCCATGAATACACTGAAAACTACTGATTTTGATCACTAATGAGTAGTCTCATACACGCAAAATACGATAGAGTCGCTGAAGACCTGAGAGGGTCTTTCACGCCACTCGTCGTTTCATGCGATGGCGCGTTACATAAAGAATACGAAGCCTTCCTCAAGAACGTTTCCTTACGCCTCGCCAACAAGTGGTCGAAATCCTACTCCCAGGTGATGATGTGGGCACGAGTGAAAACTCAATTCTCGGTTCATAGAGCAGTTTCCATGAGGCTAAGGGGCCCGAGGAAACACGTACGAGGACTAGGACCGGAGGACGGAGCAGCAATTTGGCTACCGGAAGAATAAAATCACACACACACAACGTACTTACATACCTACATACATATATAGTTAGGAAAAAAAATGAAATCAGATTAGTTTGGCAAAATCAATTTGAATTTTTGGCATACTATCAAATTGAAGATTTTGGCAAATTAATTTGAACCTTTGGCACGAATCAATTCTAATATTTTTGGCATCTCAATTTAAACTTTCGGCGACTCAATTTCTACTTCTGGCTTCCATACCACTTCGAGCTTTTGGCATATCAATTATACTTTTCACAAATCCCAACTAACCCAACATTCCACCCCATATAATGATCAATAAATGTTTTTTTTTTCTCTCTCTCAATGAGTAGTCTCATGCGTAGGGATGGGTATTGTAGAACAAGTATCGATATTTTGTAGTGATACGGTATCGGAAGGTTGGTATCGATACTCCAAATATCGGTCAAGCAAAGTATCGAGTATCATTTCCAATATCAATTTTTCAAACTTGAACTGCAAAAAACCTAATCGTATCTACTTAAAAAGAACAGAAGATAATCTTTGTTACGATTTTTTGAACCTGTGAGAGGTAAGGTAACAGTAACAGTAGGTACTACAGCCGTAATATAGCCTCCAACTGCTGCCTTCCTACTTCTTCTTCTTCATTTCCTGTTTCCATCTAGTATCAAAGCCACTATTCTTTTACATTCCAGATTCCATTACAAGTGTCCGAAAATTGATTGGTGAGTTCTTTGACTAGTGAGAAAATCAACCAAAGAAAAATATTAATACCAATTTTTTTAAGCTAGTGAGAAAATTTGCCGATATTTCGAAATATCGGAATTGAAGTTTCGATGCTCGATATTATTGGAGGGCCTAGTATCGATACTCAACAGTAAAATATCAATGTTTTGAAATATCGGGTATCGATACCCATCCCTACTCATGCGCGGAGATGGGTTACCAACACAACGCGTCCCTTTTAAGTAGCTCCGTGTGTTAAGGCAATCAGTCTCTAATACAACCTAATCCCAGCATTATTTTGATTTTTTCGTTTCAGAAAATAAACTTTACAGATATAAAGCCCTCGTGTTATGATAGTCAATTAAGATGTACTATTGTTTTGTGGCTTTTCCTTGGATTTGTACAATTTCCACGCAATATTAGTAATGTCGATACCCATCACTTCTCATGTGCTATTTGCATTGATTGGTTTGTTATGTTTTTGCAGACGGTCATTCTAATGACACCCACAACAGCTTACGTGAGCCGATCCTGAGCTCGTGAAGAAAAAACTGCTTGTATATAAGCCCGCCATGACATTTATTTGTAAGTTTAAATTCGAGTATTATTTATTCTCAAGGTTATTATCCGATATTACTCCTATCATATCCTTCATAGAGTGCTCAGGTACAAAAACAATTCCGAACATCTCTGCTCCACTTGATACAGAATTTAACGGATCCAATTTGAATTGGCTCTTTAAAAACTATTCTTCACTATTCTAGAGAGGCAACTTAATTCCTTGCAGGAAAAAATCGACAACTTGGATCCTCTCATTAACTTCATTATTCTCTTTTTCGTGGCACATAATGTATAGCAAACAGAATTCTTGGTGAAAAATATTCCTCATGTTCATGTCAAAGTAAGCACATAAAAAGGAAGTTAGTGGATTGGGTTATTCTGAGCTCCTTATAATAGATATTTATTTTCCTGTATCGGTCCCATTTTTATCTTTCCCCGAAATTGAAATTCTGTTGTCTGTTATGGTTGGACGAAAAACTATCAATAAGTTAGCTGCCAGGAGAAAAAACTGACAATTAGCCTAAATCGAAGGTTGGAACGATTTACTTCACATACTTGGCTGTGATGATTTGAGCTTCAAATTAGTTCTCACTTAACGAGAATTGGTCTATTTTGCATACTAATCCGTTTTTAAATGCTGTTTTAGACTGATCTTTTTCTCTATTTGAAAAAAAGTTCCGGTATGTGTCTGAATAAGAATTTTTCTTGACTTTTGACGTATGATTCGTAGGTTTCAGAAATGAAGGATTTTTTTAGAATTATGATCACCTGGCAGGAGTTCCATAACACGTTTTTTCTTATTATTGTATGCACTGTATGCACCGTCTGTATACACCAGTATGCACAGATGTAGCATCTGGCTTTCTCTCTTGGGAACTGTGGCTTGTTATAATCACCACGGAAAATGTAGTGTGGGATTAAGGGTTCCCACGCACAAAAGCCCATGGCAGTGGTTCTAAAAGTGGATCAGTTACACTAACGACTGGTTACTGAATATTTCACTCACTCGACTTTCTTACCGTATTGATGATGAAGTAATGTTCGATCATTGCTGTTGGAACGTTTAAATGATAGCGTACTCAATGGAAATTTCTTATGAAAATACTGAATATTTCCAACCATTCCGCCTGACCGCCAATTGTCATTAGAATTCCTCGTGGTATGGACTGCCCGATACTCCATAATGTTCCATATTCTCTCTCTGATTGGTGTGATGGTTTTATTTTGAGTCCTTCTTACATTGATGCCTAAGTATTGACTTGAATTTTTGACAGCCACAAAGAAAATGCCAGACTATTGTTCCCTATGTAAATTCACAGCTTGGTAACGTTGTATTTATCATGCTTCCTTGTTTACCTTTAATTATCATCATATGGATCACTAGAAACCTCACTAGTGAAGAATGGCAAAGCCAAATGCAAAGGTGATAATGAATGTTATTACGAAATACTACTTATTGTCTAAAGCTCTACGAATCAAGAATCGTTGATTATTTTATATGCCCCCTATATAGAGAGAAACTATACGAAATCGAATTTAATACGGGCACCATATTACCGAATAGATTTGAAGGTTTTTCACGAAATATACTTTCCTGTAGATGGTTTGGGATTCGATTTTTGATTTTCGCTAATAATTCTTAAACCGTACATGCTACAACAATTTACAAAGTTTATCTACTTTCCAAGGTTTATATCGAGTTTCAGCTGTGCCCCTTGCCTCCATTAATTTACCAAATTTTGAACACAGCTCTTGGAATGGTAGGGTGTACAATTAGAATGTTTGGGAGTTGGAGGAGGTCAAGCTTATCTGTAATGATGATAAACAAGTTTACTTAAGTAATTCTTTTCTCAATCACATATTTACTACATTTTTCAATTTCTTGGAGAAAGCTCGGGTTGACGGCTGCTGAAATCCGAGGGAAACGGTTCTTTTTGTTTTTAAGTTTGATATGGAGCAAAGAGCTAATAATAGAGAATTCTTGCTTCACACGGACAGCAGACACCTTGACCGTAAATCTACGGATAATAAAGAGATGCTAACTTGCTGTGTTAACCATCCGCTTACTTTGTTGTTATGTGACTGCCCTTATCACTCTTTCATAACCTGACAGCCAACCTTTGTTTCGGCCTTCAACTTGTTTTACATTGTCCTTGTTGTTTGCTAGGTTTAATATTCTCTTTTTCCATTTGTTTTATTTCATAAGATGGAAGAAGAAGAACAGGTTAGAAAACCTAGCTAATAATTTCTTATCAGTGAAGCCTTCCTGAGGTTACTCCTTACAGGGGTGGTCTGTGTTAAGGGTTCTTAGCGTCGTTCATTAGCGCAGTCTCGCAGTATTCGTAAGCCATTTAGAAACATTCGTGGACATGTGACAGCACTGTACGGTGCCAAGAACTCTCTATTGTTGAGATTATTTAAAAATTTTCTATTGGTGTAATTATATCTAAATAAGGATGGAAAAATTTGTCTTATCTTCTTTGCGACACAGCCATTATTAATCAAACCTCAAAATTTGAATTTAAAACTAAAGCTAAATATGAAGATCTCCTAAAAAATTTTCAAGAGAAAGTTTTGCCCGATTTTTGAAGAAATGAAGTCGTATGAATTACTCTAGAAATACAGTAATAATAATTGTTACTGGAAGATGCACGAATGAACAAGTTCAAATCAATGGCGATTCTTCGAATAGTGACAGGGCCTTCTAAAATATCTTATTATGTCATGCAATTTTTCAACAAATTTTAATTCAACTTTCCATTAAAATACGCGTTTCTATCCACTTCATGTTTTCAAAAAAATTTAAATGTCAACCTGTGGTTTGTACCTGAGTACATCCTGCCTTTTCTCGCTTTCCCAACATGCTTTGTCTCCTTGCAACCTTCTCCCTTTCCACCATCCTCCTTTTACTTTCCCAACGTCCCGAAGGACGACGGTTAAGATACTACTATTACGATACTCCTTATGCGCATTAGATTTAGTCACATTAGTGCAAATATTGAAAAATTTCGTTTGTTATTTCCTTTACCTACCTATCCATAAATTAATTAGACTTCATGTCCTGTACACCTAAATATTTATATATACCTAATTGTATTTCTTTGTTTGTAGATTTATTTTGTGTTTATTATGTGTGATAATGTTGACGTTATCTCTTGTTCAAATAATTTTTGTCATTTTGCAATCTAAGACAACTCTGGTGCTACTTTCCTTCGGAATGGCAATATTTTTTCTACTTAAGGTTTTTGTTATTTCGAGGCACGTTGGTGTCAAGTAAATTTTGATTTGTTTCTCTTAAAATTGATAAAATATTATTCGTGAGTGCCTCTGATGGAGCCTGTAGGTGATGACCCTCTTTGATCGTCGATTTTTAAAATTTGCTTCAACGAATTTACTGCTCAAATCTGGACGTATTTTGATCTGTATAGAGAGTGTCTTATTACGAAAAATGAACTATTTATGTGAATTATGCCTTTTGCAGTTAAATAAATGTCAGAGATGTTCATTTTCCTGCGACTGAAATTGTTTTAGGCTTGGTTAAAAAATACTGTGCCACAAAGCTCAATACTGAAACCTGATTTTAACATTCGAATTTCCTTATTATGGTAGGATTAATCGATTACTATCGAAAAGATAACGCGATGTAATCTCTCAGAAACTTCAACGTCATTCTATATTCGTATCTTAAACTTTACTGAAGTTAATCTATAAAATGAAATAGACAAGCAGTAGATAGTAGTGGTAAAATTCGTCATGATACGTGCTTAGGTCTTGAATTTTAATAAGATAGTGCTATACCCATGCCAGTGTGTGTTTCATGGATCAAAATTTATCAAAACTACTTGAGTTCTAAATTTGAATCAGAATTCAAACTAAATCAAATTGGCTCAAAACATAGTGAAGCTAAGGGCACATCAGAGTCACTCACGTGGTGACTACTTATCCCAATTCGCCTGGCAGTTATACGTTAAAGTATATCTTGTTATTTAGTACCTGTTTCTTTGTTTATATAATCTCTATCTATTACGTTACTACTTTTCGTTTTAAAACTTTTTTTTATGAAGGGTTTAGCGGAGATTGTTTGTTGAATCGGATGGGACAAACATGTATTCCCTAGCTGTCAACTTTGACGTTTCTTTCACTCATCGGTGTATTGTCTTTTAATCGCTTGAATGATGAATTTCGTTTTATTAAATATTTTTGCGATCGCCACTGGCATTTCACTGCTTTATTCGCTGACTTTATAAAGTGGAAACCTCCAAAAACAAAGCAGAAACTTCTTGAGAAGACTTATTATTTTAAAAAGCGCAGAATTCTTTGTCTACGTTTGATCAAATATGAGAACCTTTCATCCCCTATGACATCTGTGTTTGAAAACCAGTTCGGTTTGTAAATTGTTGTTAAACAATTATCAAATATTTTCTCACGAAACTTAATAAATTTAGTCCTCGATTATTTTCACTGTTTATTTCCCATTAATTTCTAGTTGACAGCATCATAACGAATCCTTTCTGAATTGTAATTGTTCTAAAGAGTGTGTAAATGGTTTCAAAATGTACATTATTACCTTCGAAATTCGATTCAGCCGCATGCTGCACCTGATTAGGCTAAAATAATTCTAAAAAAGACAAATCATATGTATTTTAATGTTTTCCTTGCGTTAACGGTAACTACCTGTTGACAGTACGCCATTATTAATGTCAAATGTTTTCCGTGCATTTTTGATCATCAATCACTCAGTTTATCAGATGAGATGCATCGTGTGCCCCTCTTTGTAAAACAGTTTTGACAGGTCCCTTGGCAGCAAATTTTAAAATGTCCAAGAAGGTCTTGTTTTTTGGTATTTCTAAGTTCATCATCACTTCCCATATTCCTATCTCTTGTCCTTTAAGGACCCCTCCCCCCTTAGTTCTTTTTTTGTAAATGTATATTTAGCATAAGAACTTTATTCGTTTCTAGTTACTATTTGGTGTAACTTATTTTTCCTTCTTTTTTTTTTTTTTTTTTTTTTTTTTTTTTTTTTTTTTCGTTTTATCGTAATTAAAAAAAAAGACTACTAGATACTCTTGAAAAAAGTTGATGTTTATATACATATAGAAAAGGAATTTGAGGAATCTAAATTCCTCAACTATTCGTATAAGTCTTTTATTAGCTTATGAGCGTACAAATGTGCCTACGACTACTTACAAATTCGTGAGGCCTTCATTGAATCTTGCCATAGTTGAAATTCATTATGTTGATGTGTCAATAAGTGTAGAAAGTATTAACTATGCCATTGTTTTAAGACAAAAAAAAAGTTTTTGCTACTAAAGAAAAGATATTTGTGGGAACGGTTGAAATGTGGGTTTGCCTTGATCAAATTTTTCTTTCTGTTTCTAATTAGTCTCTGAAAGAGGAAATACATCACAATTTCATATCGAAAGAACAAAACATTCTACATGTATATGCTGCATAATAGTTCAAAGAGATATCCTGAATAAATCACGCTCAATTTAAGAAAATATTTTCAATGAACCTACTACATCATTCGAACCTGCATAATTAAAGATGATTAGCTGTTTTTGTAGCAAATTATTCAAGTATATTGTTTAAGTCACTAACAAACTCGTTATGAATTTAGTTTTAGGTTAAAAGCCAAAGCCTAAGTAGGCGTACAATATTTTGATGCTCAAACCACATTTTGACCGTTGAATAGATGGTATATTTTGTGTTAGAAGAAAATAGAGAAAGATATTGTGTATTTTTAGCCGCAAGTATGTTTGTATGTGCCTTGAGTGTGTTTGCCTTAATACTCCGCTTTGTAGACTTATTAAATAAATATAAAAATTGAGAAAAAAATATATACATTTTTGAAGAGAACTTTCAAAATGAGCATGTAGTACCTTTCTTTTTTCTTCAGTGCTTTGCAGCAATGATCTCAGTGGACTTGTCTGGTTGCTCTATGTGAAACTAACTGAATATATACAAATATATATGTGTTAATAAAGGATACAAAAATTGATATGGCAAATTGTGTGTTCAAAAGACCTTACTACCTGATGTTGAAAAACTATGGCGATGAAGTTGAAAATGTTATTCGTGTTTGAGTTTTGATCGAGTTTTGGTACATTGAGAACATGGAGTTGAGGGGCAGTGAAGAGTGGTGACCAACACTATGCATAAATGGAGAATGACATGTTCGACAGGCGTACCCATCCACCCACCTGACCAAATTGAGAAAGATACCTGATAATAATAATATTAAAATTATAATATTATCACACTGTTTTCCAACTTTTCTCCATGAATCCTCATTGAAGAGCTTCAAATTCACGTGCCAAACAGCCTCTGGTTGGGTGAGAGGATGGTGGAGTCGTGAGTTTGGTGAGGGATTGCTGTCCAGGAGCAACAATTCGGCTCCTCGCCCAATTTCCGCTTGCCTGCTGCCGTTTCACGCTGTTTGATTCAATCCGGCTCCAAAGAATGAACCAATGCAACATTTCTGAGCCTGCAAATAGTTGTCTGCACACCCGCTAAGAATGCTAGAACCACTAAAACACTCTTATCCTATTATCAGTTGATTGTCCCCAACCCTTGTGACAGAACTGTACTAGCTAGCCGTAAATAAATTGTTGGTGGAGCAAGAGTGATCATTTGCGATGCAGGGCCCCCAATGCCACTATTGACAGGGCTGCAACAAACCTCAAAGGCAAGCAGAAATCGTTCCACAATTTACAAGTTCAACCCTCATTCCTACGAAAAGGTAGATTGGCTCTGTGGGGTGGGTGTTTAACTTTTCTGCTTCCTTTGTCTTCTTTGCTGCAATTAATAGCAATGAAGCTAGGGTTAAAGATGGAATTGGGCTGCCACCTCCACGATGATTCTTGATGGGCAGATATGAATTTCAAATGTTGCAAAATACGGTTTTCTGAAGTTTGACAATCATTTCTAAACAATTTTTTTTCGTTTTAAGTGTTTACGTACCTACTAGTGAAATTCTTTAAAAGGTAGGATTGAGTCGTTTGTGTCACGCTTTGAAGCCGAGAAAACGAACACGATTGATCTTCTTTGCATATTGGTGGTAGTTGATATTTGAATTTGGCTGCCAAAAGCACATTTTTGTCTCACGTTCCCTTCGTGGTTGTCCCTTACAGTTTCGGTGCATCGGGGTTTCACAGCAGGAGCCCCCCACTGATGTTCAAATGTGCAGAATGAACATGTTCCTAACAGGAAAGAAAAAATAATTACTGGTTACACGATTAACTGTTTGTGGGAGTGGGCTCAGTTGACATAAGGTCTTAAGGTGCTTATCTAGATTGGGTGGCAGAAGTTAGCCTTAAATTTTTGAGAAAAAGGCGTATCTAGAATGCAAGTTATCTTAAACCGTGAATAACTCGGAGACGAAGCCTCAACGAAAGCATTTCCAATAGGCACTTGTCACAAATTAGTTGTAGAATCCATATCCACCCTTAAGTGGAACACCCTGTGTACACGCCAGAGTAACGGCAAATAGGTTTGAGTCAGCATATTAAGAATGTTTTGAAAATGTTTATTTCATTATACCAACGCTTGCTCAGAACCTAATTTTCCTGGCTATGAGTAATTTACCTTATTAGTGGTGCAAACCTTTCTTTTCTGTACCTTCCCACTACTAGGACATCTCTAGACGAAATTCAACTCTCAAACTGAAGGCTAAGTACCATTTTTGAGAGAAGTTTGTCTAATTTTAACAATGTTCAGTACCTAAATATCTCTCCCCTGAAGTCTCCTTGAAGCAATGTACTTGCCACTAGAAGGAGTTGACATTGTTTATCTAGGTCGATTACAAAGGTTCATTATTATTGATAATGAAACCAAATCATGAACTACGAGGGTGGATCAAATATAAACGGGACTTTGATCTCTGAGCGCCGAAGGTTGATGGAAGCGACCTGTCGCTTCTTGACTGTTTGGGTAGGGTCATTAGAAGATGCAAGAGGGGGCTGTCTCCCTCATCACGACCGTTTTCCAGTAGCGTTCGCGATGTCTGAGAAACAAGTCCCCCCTCTATTGAGCAACGCATTATTTTTAAAATTTCTTACTCGTGAAGGAGTCAAACCTTCGGAAATTTTCCAAAGGTTGACCGTACAGTTCGGGGACCAAACCCTCTCAAGGACCCGTGTGTTTGCCTGGCACAAGGAGTTTGAGGAAGGAAGAGAACGAGTGGAGAACGAGAAACGGCTGTCAGCTGGCAAGGTCCTTGCAACTGTTTTCTTTGACTATCGAGGCGTTTTGCTCATTGATTTTCTGCATGAGCGAAGAACAATCAATGCTGCCTATTATTGTGAACTGCTGACTCAAGTGAGGGCTGCATATCGCAGCAAAAGGCGGAACCAACCAATTCATGACGTCATCCTCCTCCATGACAACGCAAGGCCCCATACTGCAGCTTTAACTGTTCAAAAATTGGAAGAAATGCATTGGACTCCACTTGATCATCCTCCCTACAGCCCTGACCTGTCGCCCTGCGATTTTCACTTGTTTGGGCCACTTAAAGAAGCGCTAGGAGGACAACGATTTGATGATGATGAGAGGGTGGAGGGGTTCGTGCGCAATTGGCTTGAGACTCAACCTTCTTCCTTTTACGATGCTGGAATTAAAAAACTCCCAACTCGCTGGGAAAAATGCATTACGAAAGCAGGAGACTATGTAGAAAAGTGAAATATATTTGGTTTTTATTTTCTATCGAATTGAATTTTTTAAACTAACAAGTCCCGTTTATATTTGATCCACCCTCGTATGATTAGGAATCATTCAATTTCAATAAGAATTTCATACCCTATCCACCTATAAAAAAAAGATTTTATAACATCAACAGCAATATAAATGGCGTATCTAGTAAGTACATCATTCCATGGAAATGGAATCTAAATTATACTAATTAATTTGGTGTAAATAAAGTGTTTAGGTACTTTATAAAAATTAGAAGAAAAAATCAACTCCAGGATCGGCCACTGTGTTCCACTATCCGGCTCGGTCATCGGTTATTATTCAATTGAAGAATGTAGCACTTAAAATGACGTAAAACTATTTAATCTATTCAAATAAATACACTGCTTTGCTGGGTGTAAATGCCTAAAACGATTGGTTTTCTATGCAACCTGCAATGCTTGCATTATTTATTGAAATCAAGATAGGTCAAAAATATCAATCGCAGTAGAGAACTACTAAGATGTTACATAAACGAAATGGCGTGTACATCAGCGCTGCAACAGCTTATATTTGACCTTCAAAACTAGCGAGCGCACAAAGAATAACAAGGGGATGTGCAAATATTGTGCAATCTTCCAGATTATATACCCACGTCCTCGTCCCAATTCATAGAACATACGGCAGCCGAATATCGCTTTGACAACACTTGAAATAACTCACCTTCTGATTCTTGTGTTTTTGTCAACAGACTCATTCCTATCAAATGATTGTAGAAAATTGAATGTTTTACAGAATGTTTTAGAAAATTGATTGTTTTTTCAAAATGTTCTTCTTAAAAATAGATTGTCAGGCCTTCTGCCCATTCTAATTTTCGTAATTTCCTATGCTACTTTTTTCGGATTTGAGTGCAAAGAAATAGTTAACTGACGATTTTAAGATATGATATTTCGATATTTTCAAGATTTCTGACATATTTTATTTTATTTTTTTATATATGTGTTTGATGCTCAAACCCAGGTTGACACTAAAACGTAATCCATAGAGAATCAACAAAAATAAAGAACTTAAAAATTACTAGCCAAGAAAGAAGAACACTTTCACAGCAGGATGTTTTCTGAACAATATATTCTTCTCAAATAAATACAATCAACCGTCATCAAAATCATATGGAATAACAGCTGGAAATGAATTTAGACAACATTTGGCCGAGACATCAATTTAAATTTGAATAATTAATTAAAACAAGTTCGCTCTAGCGAACATTAGGATATTGAGATTTGTATTAAGATATTTTCAACTTGTTTAAATAATATTCTGCGGTTCAAACATTTTGGATTTTTCAAATTGTTATAGATCTTTTCTTTTCAGTCATTGATGGATTCGAGTGAATTTTAGAGCATAAAGTTTACTTTGGGCATACATTTTGTACAGTCAAATTTAATCACCGTTATAGTAATACAGATAAAGAATATAATAAATATTTGACTAAAAATGTAAATTTAACGATTTTCAGCTCGTATTTATAGATTTTTTAGCAAAATATTTTGAAAAGTGACTGATTGCTGTCTAGAAGTGCAGCCCGATGAATCATTCCTTCTAATGGATCGCTTGATTTGTTATCGAAAGAACGGAATGTTTCTTAATTCTACGGTGATTTACTGTCTTTCACCAATAATACGTATATCACACATTTTATATCAACAATTGAAGAAAATAAACTTACCAAAACTGCGACTATCTTATTCGGTCCTCTCCGTCCTCAAGGAAGACTTCAAACAACTGACGTCTTTTCACTCAAATTCTGATTTTGGTTTATTATTCAATAATAAACGTTTCAAAGGGTGTAGAATCCGAATCTGCAATAAAAATTTTTCCGTCCGTCCGCCGTACGCACGATTTTTCCCAAACGGCTGGAGCAAAAGATCTGAAATTTTCAGAAAAAATCCATGTTGGTCCGACGACGCCCCAATTCTTGAGCCAGCCCTCTCACTTAATTTAAAGTGCCCTTTGAGGGTTGTCAAAGTTTTGTAAAATCCCTAAAAACCTCAAAGAAAGCCAAGGCGACCTAAATTTGTACTCTTTTTGAAGAACACTCCACGAGGAATCGAATGAGCCCCTCCCCAGGACCGTAGGTCAAACCATTCCCGATCTATGGTGCCAACATTCGCGTTATTTTGGTTTATTATCGTTTTTGTGTTGATATCAGTAACCTAGTGACGTAGTAATGTGGATACTGGAGTGAACCCCTAAAAGGCTTTGTAGCCGATTCACGGGTTGAAGCATTCTGATAACCAAAAAAATCGCTGCAAATTCTTTCACTGGAGTTTATTATTCAATTGGCTTGCGTTCATGATTTGAATTTGTATTAAGCTTTGGAGTGTGCATGTTCCACAGGTGATAGAGCGATTATTGAATTTCAGGAGGCACACGAATATGATCAACTGATCAATCCAAGTAGGTATTTTGGTTGAGAACAGATTTACGTGCTCTATGCATATCTTCAATGCATAATTCAATAACATATCTTCAATGCATAATTCAATAACATATCTTCAATGCATAATTCAATAATCGCTCTATCACCTGTTAAACACGCACACTCCAATGCTTAGTATAAATTCAAATCATGAACGCAAGGCAATTGAATAATAAACCCCAGTGAAAGAATTTGCAGCGTTTTTTCTCCTTTCCTTACCTGCAATTTAGGACTTATTAAAGGAAAGTTTCGCTTGACAATGGAAAAACTCGATGCAAAACATTTTTCCCATCGTTCAAGTTCGAATAAATGGTAAATCGTAACAACAGGTATACAGGGGGTTGGTATTCGTCAACTACAGACGTCTTCAGTTGGTAAATATAAGGAAAATTCTAAAACAACAATATTGCAAATGTGCCTTCAAGCTCCTGGAAATGAATACGAACTCCACTTTCCTCAGCACTGAAAAATTCTTCCAACATTGTTCATATTAAGGCTCAAATCTTAATTAAAAATGTTACAAACATCTTACTTAGTTGGTAAGATAACTTTGAAATCAATTGACCACTCACAGTTGTGATGACGATATTTTTCACCCCAAACTTGAGCCCTACTGGAGCACTGGATATGCTAAACCCCTTTTGTCCCCTTCAGATAGTCTGAATTGAATCCATTGAGAAAACCCACCACCTACTCATTAACATTTCAAGGATATAGATAATTGACATTTTCCACTATTATACTTTTCAACCATTGCAATTTATGAGAAAATTTAAGTCTGTAGACACATTTCTTAGTCAGTTTTGAAAAACATTGACTCTAAATTTAGAATTTCATACTAAACATTCCTTAATTGGATGCATATGGTATAATAGAACATTTTTACACTTAACGAATGGTAGTTGAACATTCCTGTTGAAAGCATCTATTCTGAAAAAGTGCGCTGAAGATAAGTTGAATTAGACCCAATCAAAGACCCGTCAATAATTATAATTAATAATCAATTACTGATTTCTAGAAGATGAATGAAATCAATGACCCCATAGAGAACTGTCCTACCAACTCCAGTTAAATATGGAGTCAGTTTACTTAAGGTCAGTTTAGAAATTATAAAGCAGAACATCTCAGTTAAGATCGTTTATTTGATTTTGGATTAACAATGACATAATCTCCTCTTTAACGCTCATATTGGCATGAAATGCATGAATATCCCCGATTCTAGACAGCCATAAAAAAAATTGTGAAAAATCATAAGAAAACCAGTTGCGAACGCATTACGAAGCGCAAATAATTTCAATAAAAGTAATGAGTATAATATGCTTCACATAAACCAACATACCCCTTACATTAAATATAATATAAAAATAGTAAATGAATAACGCAAAATCGATAGCGATATTGGAATAAAGCTGGCAACAACCCAATATTTTTTAGAAAATAAAACAGCCGTATGATTCATTAAAATTAAAATATTTTAAAATGCACATTCGAGAAAAATAATAAAAAATGTGATAAATTGGTGGAACTGAAGGGTTTACATTTTGTCAAGGTACTGCGTAAGATCAGGGAGACCTTCCTTGAGACCTTTCCTCTTCCTGGTGTCTTGGACGATGACGTAGGGCTTGGTGCCGGGGTCAAGTGGGTCTCCGGGGAAGACCTGCCAGTGGTCAAACACACACTGAGGGAAAGCCTGTCCTCCAGTGTTACTCCTGAGGTCAGCAGTGAAGCCGAATGATTCGTTGACAGGAAGGTAAGCTTTGACGACGAACATGGGGGTGCCTGCGACTTGCATCTCCTCAAAAACGTGACCTCTTCTTCTGTTGAGGACTCCGTAGATTCCGCCCACAGCGACTTCAGGGCACTGAATCTCACAGAGGTAGACAGGCTCCATGATACGGGGTTGTGCGGTGAGCATGCATGCGTAGAGACACCTCCTTGCGGTGGGAATGATCTGACCACCTCCTCTGTGGATGGCGTCAGCGTGGAGGGTAACGTCGTAGATGTTGAATCGAACGCCTCTCAAGTTCTCTTCTGCGAGGACACCTTCCTTTGTGGCCCATTGGAAACCAGCAACGACACTGTCCTTGATTTCGTTCAAGTACTGGACTCCCTTGGTGCAGTCCATAAGCAAGTTAGGTCCAGTTCCATCAGGTCCGAAAGACCAGATTTTCCTGGCTTCAGTAACATCGTAGTCGTATTTGTCAGCAAGGAACCTTCCTCTGACCTTGAAGTCGTCCCTGGGGTTCACATCACCTTTGTCAATGTCTTCTGGCAGACCATCAGGCATAGGACAAGCTTTCATGAACAACCTGTTGTGTTTGTTGGGTGACTTGGACAAACAGGTTTGGTCACTTTCTTCTGACACAGTTTCTCTGTATGACACAACGGGATCAGATTTTTTAAGAGGAATGCAGGCATGGTCTTCTTCAAGATCCTTCAGACAGATTTCCAAGTGGAGTTCTCCAGCACCGGCAATGATGTGCTCACCGGATTCTTCAATGATACATTGCACCATAGGATCTGACTTGGCCAAACGTTTAAGACCTTCCACCAACTTGGGAAGATCAGCTGGGTTCTTGGGCTCCACAGCCACTCGTACGACAGGCGATACACTGAACTTCATCACCTTCATGTTGTGCGCATCTTTGAAAGTAGTAATGGTTCCAGTTTTCACCAGGAACTGATCTACACCTACCAAACCACAAATGTTACCGCTGGGAACATCCTCAATAGCCTCAACATAACGCCCCATCATAAGAATGGTACGTTGGATGGCCTTCTCATACAAGTCCTCCTTCTTGCCAGGGGTGTAATTGGGTCCCATAATTCTGGCTTTCTGACCAGTGCTCACCTTACCAGAGAAAACACGCCCGAAAGCGTAGAACCTGCCCTTATCAGAGGTTGGCACCATCTTGGAAACGTACATCATGAGGGGAGCATTAGGGTCGCAGGTTTTAATACCCATGGCAGCTTCATCATCATGAGGTCCCTCGTACAACATCTCCATACGGTATTTCTGGGCCACCACGGGTGATGGAAGATGGATGGCTATCATCTGAAGTAGCGCCTCACCAGCAGGCAACCAAGTCCTCATCACAACCTTCAACAACTGCTTACCATCCTTATCGGAATCTTCAGCTTTCAACTCAATATTCAGCTTCTTCAAGAGACTAGCAGTCTCCTCCTTCTTGTAGTTCATGATGGAATCGAACACCTTGTAGATGGGCTCAAGGATGTACATGACGAAAGAACGTTTGTTGTCGTCCTCCTTCTGCTTAGCCCACTTCTTAGTTTTGGCGTTGAAGAAGTTCTCACCCCACAGTCTGTTCATTAGCTTGACTACGTCAATCTTGAACTTGTCTGAGTACAGTTCAGAGAACTGTTTCAGAGTGAAAGCCCATCCGTGGAGACCAGATCCGAAACCGACACTTCCTTTGCTGGGGTCTACTCTCACCTCTCCCATGGGACCAGAGTCGTCGCTGTAGGTGGCAATGATAACGTTGACGTTCTCAACGATACGCTGGAAAGTCTGGTACAAGTCTTCAGCATCAAGCTGCAGCTCAAGGAGCGCACGGTCCATCTTGTTCATGAACAAAACGGGCTTGATCCTCTCGGCAATAGCCTGACGGAGGACAGTCTCCGTCTGGACACAGACTCCGGAAACGCAATCGACTACGACGAGGGCACCGTCCGTCACACGGAGTGCAGCCGTAACTTCACTCGAGAAATCTACGTGCCCGGGTGAATCGATCAAGTTAATCAAGAACCCTTTTTCGCTCTTGTCTCTCTGGTCGGGGTTAGTAATGAAAACCAAATCTTTGTCTTCGAGCTCGAAGAACATACTAATTGCAGTGGATTTGATAGTAATACATCTCTCCTGCTCATCTTTACGGGTATCGGTAAATCGGGTTTCACCTGCTTTGGCGTTGGCTATGATTCCAGCTTTAGACACTAGTGAATCTGTGAGGGTCGACTTACCATGATCGACGTGGGCTATCACAGACATGTTTCGGATGTTTTTCTTTTTGTCCATCATCGAACGGATCTCGTCCACCGTAAAATTCACCATTTTGACGGATTACTGAACTTAATAAATTAACACAAAGTATAAGTAATATCGGGGGTATACACGTGTCAATACCCGAAAACGAAAGGAAGGATGGAGGTTAATTAGGGAAGGGGGTGGACGATTCAGTGTTGGATCGATTTGACTGTTGCGCAAGTTGAGTAATTGAGTTACGATTTTGATTATTTTCAGGAATCTATATTTACTGGTGATTAATTTTTAACACGAGAATTTTACCATTGATTCAAGCAAAGTTTAATTTGAGTGAAATTGACAAAAATGTGCAAAAACCTGAAATTACAAACCTTCTCCATGAAAGGAGAAATAAGTTCCACTACTGAGTTTATTTGTAACGCATGGATACTATACGGGAGCTTTGCAAAAGTGCTAGTAGATACTCTTGCTCACCCTCACTTAGAATGTGCCGTCAAGAATGAACAGAATGCCACACTGACAGAATGTGCTTTCAAGCAGGATTCCACGAAAATAAAGCCTACCAGGATTTCTTGAGGTATCCGTCCTAAATTTGATAAAAGGTTTTGAATATTTACGAAAAGGAAATAAAATACGTTGCACTGGTCTCCAAACGACAGTGATAATAATGACGAATCGTATAAGCAATGATTGGAAAGACTTTTTAGCATGAGAATATTAACTTTTAGCTTGACCCTATATTCTCCTGATATAAAATTTGAACGGTAAGTACATACTGTATTTCCCACTTAACAATGCCATGTGAATTATCTGCAGCACATGGTTAGGAGTTGAGGATACAATACAATTAATCATGAGTCTTGATATTGAATAAGCTGATGTAATTTGTAGGGACTTGTACATACAAGTATGTTGACATCAACAAATATTCTAAGTAATATAACAATAGACTGTGATCACAGTCATAACAACTATACTTGTTCAGTATTCAATCATACATTCTGGTTACTCATGACATAAATAGGACCTGCATACTATGATGTATGTGAGCCTTCATGGATGAATCCAATGATTCAGGACGATAAGTAAAGATGACTAGATCAGCTGCCTGAAAACAGATAAGAGTAAACCATTAATTAACATTCGGCAGTAAAACAAAACATACCTACGTTCTTATTTACGTAGTTTACCATGTATAAATAATTCAAGTAAGTAGGTACATTCAAAACGGATCAGATCAGAATATCTACATGATATTCGATTAACCCTTAATATCTCAAGATCCAAAACTCTTGATGAATTCCAATTTGTCCCACATTTTCTTTCAATAATTTTTCTCTTACTTTCTTTAAAGGCATAATTTATTTTAAAAGGGTGAATGATAAAAGTCAATTTTACATGTATCATGTGGGATTCCTGTTTCAGACTCCCAAAACTCATGGTATCCTGTAGCTCTGCATAATATTCTGTGATTGGCTCGATTTTTTAGAAGACATTGGTAAAACTCAAGTTATATTTATATATAACTATAGTTATATATTATATTTCTAGTTATATAACCGTCACTAAAACACTGAAAGTTTGGAAATTAGCAAACGTTACTCTTCTCTTCAGAGTAGTATCCTATTTCATATTCTGTAGCATCCCACTCTAGAAATAGCTGTGATTAACTGTCAATCGATTTTCAAAAACTAAATACCAAAATTTTAATGAAGGCAACCTTATTCCACGGCCTAATTAAAATTGTTGTTAATTATCCTAAGTTATTGGGCTGATCAAATCAAATGAGGTATAAAGCTGTGAAAAACTAGGGATGGCTTAGACCTCTATAATCAACAAAGGGCTACCTTACCTAGAACCGGAATTACATTGAGAATTCTGTACTGACCCGACCTTACATTGAATCAACGGCAACTATTACTTGTAGTTGAGGAAACATAATCATTATTTGCAGATAACTACAATCTATACAGGGGTGTCCCCCCCCCCCCTCTCAAGCTTCATGATGCAGCCCCCCTAAATAAGTTGGTCCCCCTACATAAAACAGAAATGTAAAAAATACTTATAAGCACTCCTTATTCTATCTAAAACTAAAAGAAGAGTACGTAAGTAGTAAAAGTAAACAAGGAATTTCAACAGTGATGAAGCCTGTGGTCATCTCTGGATTCGGCAATGAACAGATGATTTAAAGAATTTTAAGAATTAGTTAATACTAATGTTAAGTATACAGTTTCCTCTTTATAAAAAAAAAAAAGTTCATGGCCGCAGTTGGCGCAATTACCGTTTCATTGGCAACATTAGCGGTTGTGTGGAAGTGCTGTCATCTGTGTATCTCATACAGCCCCCCCCCCCCTCGTACCCACCACAGAGAGCCCCCTCCTCTTACTCGATCGAATACACTGACCAATCAAATCGCTTCAAGGCTTGTGCTCAAACATGCAACTTCAAACAAGTCTGGCAACTTTCAGGAGCTCTCAAGACTTCTCAGTGGCATCTGAATTTGTGGTTCAAAGTCACAATGAAAGGGTTACCGTAGCAAGCGATTTTCAACCTTAAGGCGGGGTTTGTAGCTGACACGGGCAATGACCTAGCAAAAATGTCATGCCTCGCCCCTGAATTTCACCTTGGATTTTCGTCCAACTACCCTGAGTTGTTGTGGACGTTGCCAGCCTTCATCTAGAGAGGATTGGAACTAGGTCTGATGATTTCGCTCGTGGCTTCCCATTGCATCACGCCCCTGGGTTGGGAGGGATTTGGATTCACGTGATAACGAGATCAGAGGTGAACTGTCTAATGACAGGACAGGTATACAGCACTTGATAGGATTTTGGCCCTAATCATTGATGCCTGCCAGATTCAAACCGGGCAATCAGTACTCCCACTGAAAGTAAACAGCCAAAGGACTGATGCCTTGGCTCACTCAGACAACCTGTCCCCCTAAACTAAAAGAAGATTTAAATGGCTATTGAGAAAATTACAACCCAGCAGACTGTAGACAAAACAGACAATGTTCCAGCACTGTCATTGTCATTTATACATTACAGACAGAACCATATTTAAATTAATTACTGGGTTCATTATTATTTACGTTCTACCTGGTGATGTAATATATTTTTTAATGTCGTTACGTTAAACAATGTTTCAATCAACTTTACCTCCAACCAACAACCCCCTCACCACCGCCAAACATTTTAGCTATAAGCAAGATATTCGGTCAACCCTGACAATTGGTCTCCGTTCAAAATTGAAGGCTCACTATGTTATCTCAAGATGAGAATATTCCATCCTGGTCTCAACTCCATGCATACATCTTCCATGATGTGCTGTACTTCTGGATTTGAACAAAATTTTTATTTGAATTATTGTCTTGCCATTTATATTTTCTTCAATAAAACTAAAATAATGGTTAAAAACAAGTTATAGAACTTTTTTGTAATGGTGAACCTTCTCTGGACAGAGGAAATTCTTAACCAACGTTGTGAAAATGCAACTTTGTGCAATTTTGGTTGACCTATATTAAGATGACCCGGAGCCAACACTGTCAGATGTAAGTGTGGCTTGTTGGACAGCTAACCTTTTCCTTTTCCAATTCATCGTTTCTGTGGTGAACACGTGCAATTCACCAATTTTTAGTTTGTTTAGTGAGTGCATCCGTTAACCGCAAAAATGGTGAACTTCACGGTGGACGAAATCCGTTCGATGATGGACAAAAAGAAGAATATACGAAACATGTCCGTCATCGCCCATGTGGACCACGGTAAGTCGACACTCACAGATTCACTTGTTTCCAAAGCTGGAATCATTGCCAACGCAAAAGCAGGAGAAACCAGGTTCACAGATACTCGTAAAGATGAGCAGGAGAGGTGTATCACGATTAAATCGACCGCAATTAGTATGTTCTTCGAGCTCGAAGACAAAGATTTGGTTTTCATTACTAACCCCGACCAGAGAGACAAGAGCGAGAAAGGATTCTTGATTAACTTGATCGATTCACCCGGGCACGTAGATTTCTCGAGTGAAGTTACGGCTGCACTCCGTGTGACGGACGGTGCCCTCGTCGTAGTCGATTGCGTTTCCGGAGTCTGTGTCCAGACGGAGACTGTCCTCCGTCAGGCTATTGCCGAGAGGATCAAGCCCGTTTTGTTCATGAACAAGATGGACCGTGCGCTCCTTGAGCTGCAGCTTGATGCTGAAGACTTGTACCAGACTTTCCAGCGTATCGTTGAGAACGTCAACGTTATCATTGCCACCTACAGCGACGACTCTGGTCCCATGGGAGAGGTGAGAGTAGACCCCAGCAAAGGAAGTGTCGGTTTCGGATCTGGTCTCCACGGATGGGCTTTCACTCTGAAACAGTTCTCTGAACTGTACTCAGACAAGTTCAAGATTGACGTAGTCAAGCTAATGAACAGACTGTGGGGTGAGAACTTCTTCAACGCCAAAACCAAGAAGTGGGCTAAGCAGAAGGAGGACGATAACAAACGTTCTTTCGTCATGTACATCCTTGAGCCCATCTACAAGGTGTTCGATTCCATCATGAACTACAAGAAGGAGGAGACTGCTAGTCTCTTGAAGAAGCTGAATATTGAGTTGAAAGCTGAAGATTCCGATAAGGATGGTAAGCAGTTGTTGAAGGTTGTGATGAGGACTTGGTTGCCTGCTGGTGAGGCGCTACTTCAGATGATAGCCATCCATCTTCCATCACCCGTGGTGGCCCAGAAATACCGTATGGAGATGTTGTACGAGGGACCTCATGATGATGAAGCTGCCATGGGTATTAAAACCTGCGATCCCAACGCTCCTCTCATGATGTACGTTTCCAAGATGGTGCCAACCTCTGATAAGGGTAGGTTCTACGCTTTCGGGCGTGTTTTCTCAGGTAAGGTGAGCACTGGTCAGAAAGCCAGAATTATGGGACCCAATTACACCCCCGGCAAGAAGGAGGACTTGTATGAGAAGGCCATCCAACGTACCATTCTTATGATGGGGCGTTATGTTGAGGCTATTGAGGATGTTCCCAGCGGTAACATTTGTGGTTTGGTAGGTGTAGATCAGTTCCTGGTGAAAACTGGAACCATTACTACTTTCAAAGATGCGCACAACATGAAGGTGATGAAGTTCAGTGTATCGCCTGTCGTACGAGTGGCTGTGGAGCCCAAGAACCCAGCTGATCTTCCCAAGTTGGTGGAAGGTCTTAAACGTTTGGCCAAGTCAGATCCTATGGTGCAATGTATCATTGAAGAATCTGGTGAGCACATCATCGCCGGAGCTGGAGAACTCCACTTGGAAATCTGTCTGAAGGATCTTGAAGAAGACCATGCCTGCATTCCTCTTAAAAAATCTGATCCCGTTGTGTCATACAGAGAAACTGTATCTGAAGAAAGTGACCAAACCTGTTTGTCCAAGTCACCCAACAAACACAACAGGTTGTTCATGAAAGCTTGTCCTATGCCTGATGGTCTGCCAGAAGACATTGACAAAGGTGATGTGAACCCCAGGGACGACTTCAAGGTCAGAGGAAGGTTCCTTGCTGACAAATACGACTACGATGTTACTGAAGCCAGGAAAATCTGGTCTTTCGGACCTGATGGAACTGGACCTAACTTGCTTATGGACTGCACCAAGGGAGTCCAGTACTTGAACGAAATCAAGGACAGTGTCGTTGCTGGTTTCCAATGGGCCACAAAGGAAGGTGTCCTCGCAGAAGAGAACTTGAGAGGCGTTCGATTCAACATCTACGACGTTACCCTCCACGCTGACGCCATCCACAGAGGAGGTGGTCAGATCATTCCCACCGCAAGGAGGTGTCTCTACGCATGCATGCTCACCGCACAACCCCGTATCATGGAGCCTGTCTACCTCTGTGAGATTCAGTGCCCTGAAGTCGCTGTGGGCGGAATCTACGGAGTCCTCAACAGAAGAAGAGGTCACGTTTTTGAGGAGATGCAAGTCGCAGGCACCCCCATGTTCGTCGTCAAAGCTTACCTTCCTGTCAACGAATCATTCGGCTTCACTGCTGACCTCAGGAGTAACACTGGAGGACAGGCTTTCCCTCAGTGTGTGTTTGACCACTGGCAGGTCTTCCCCGGAGACCCACTTGACCCCGGCACCAAGCCCTACGTCATCGTCCAAGACACCAGGAAGAGGAAAGGTCTCAAGGAAGGTCTCCCTGATCTTACGCAATATCTTGACAAAATGTAAACTATGGATTAATAAATTTTTTGACTAAAAAATCAGTTTTAAATTTCATTTATCCATATTCATAACAATTACGAATTTTTTCAATAATGGTGGTTTCTTATGTATTTACAAGCATGATTTTGGAACAGAAAAATTAAAAAAAACTCTCATGATCAAAATTGCACTATTCCTTCTGGTTTATTCATCTAAACGTGGAGCCTTTGTTAAATTGACTTCTAACTGTAGTCACCTCCAAAAGATAATATTTTACATCATGCTTTCGTTGAAATTCGCTCATTTTAAGGTCAGAACATCAAAACCTAGCTTGGAAGAACCAAGTTGAAAAATATAAACGCGGAGGTTGTTTCATTACCTTCACTCCGTTGTCACTAGCTATGGTCAAGAGGTAAGCAAAAAGAGTCATTTTCCATTATATCTTCTGAAACTAATAGTGTTGGAATAATTTATTCTAGAAATTTCCACGTCATGAAGGGTTGAATCGGTTTTGGTGTTGTCACATTATTGATTCATCTTAATAAAAATCATTGTACTCAGCTATTATGATTTGAAATTCGAGTTTTCTAAGTTCAACTAGTACTGACTGTGAATATTTTAAAGAAAATGTAGGATCTTAAGTTGGCTCTTACTGAGGACAAATGATTTTTTTTTTCTGCATTTAAATTAAAAATGATTTTTTGAATGAATTAGCTGTTCTGTCTGAACAAAATTGGTAGCACAGTGAGAATATTGGTGTCAGAATACCTCATGAACCGAGAACAATAAGTTGTGAGGGAGAACAATTTTTTTTTTCTTTTTAACAAACCTATTGATGATGATGTATTTCACATATTGATTTTAGGTAGATACTAAAATTGTATTCAGTGGTAAATTTTTCAACTGATTCAATATTCACAAAATTTGAAAGAATATTTTATTTATTTAGTTTCACAAATTAATTTGCGCTAGAATTCGAATTGTTTTCCTAATATTGACTGATCGTATGTACCGTGTGCAAAATACCCTTTCGAAACTATCCAACTCAGAAAACATGAAACGCACTTCTAAAGAAATGCTTAGGAGCGTAAGTATATCTTTCGGAACCCTTTCATTCAGCTGATAAAGACATCAGCTTTTTGGTGATTATGAGCGCATAACTTTCCTTGTAGCTCAGAGTTAACCAGTTTTCATAAGGAGCAAGAACTGCTGGTTTGATCACAAATTTATTTCTATTCCAATCGTAGATATTGTCCAAGTAATTTCTAGTTTTCTAAAAGGATTGCTTTGGGTTTTTTTTTCAACTTCGAGGCAAGATCTCCAAATCGCATACTTACACATAAGGGAGAAGTTCGTTGAATATTCTTTTCGGTTACTATGAGTAGAAAACATTCACTACAGCTCAGAGAAAACAAGTTTGCATAAGGAGCTAGAACTGCTGCTTCGATCACACATTTTTTTTTATTCCAATTGTAGATTTTATCCAAGCAATTTCTAGTTTACTAAAAGGATTAACTTGTGGTTTTTTAATATGATGGCGAAAAGGATGAATTTGACTTGAAAATGCTTTTAAAATTCGGATATCCTTTTTCTCACTGGAAAAACGTAAAGCAATTTTCTCAAATACCTCAGCTCAAAGGCAACAATGTCAAAATGTTGACCAACAAACTAATCCAGTAATTTAAAAAATACTTGACATGGCATTTACAACCTCCACGTCCATGCAAATACCTAGTCATCGTGCCCTCTTGCCTAACCATCTGTCTCCTGACCTACCTCAATTCATGATGTTTGTGCTGACAGAGTTGGTACCCTGGAGGTGATGACATTGAAAGGGTATTGTGTTAAACTTAGGGTTGAACATAATTGCTCAAAAGCAACGAATACTTGGCAAGAAAAAAAAATATTTTTCGAATATCAACGGTAAACGCAAATAACAAGTCATTGTCTCTTGCCTAACTGTCATCTCCTGTCCTCTTGCCTAACGTGACACAGCTGGTACTCTGGAGATGATAACGTTGAAGAGGTCAGTCTCCTGAGTCATCGTGCTCTCTTGCCACCTCAATTGATTGATTGATGTTCGTGCTGGAGGTGATTGACACATTGCTCTAACACAGGCAAATAACAAGTCATTGTCTCTTGGTCAGATCTTCCTCATTTGATTGATTGACGTTGAAGAGTACTCTGGAGATGATAACGTTGAAGAGGATTTGTGCTAAACTCAGGGTTGAACATAACTGTTCAAAAATAACAAATACTTGGCAAGGAAAAACTTCTTTTTTTTTCAAATATTAACACGGTAAACGCAAATAACAAGTCATCGTGCTCTCTTGCCTAACCTCAATTGATTGATTCAGGTAGATCATATTCGTGCTGACAGAGCTGGTGCCCTGGAGGTGATGACATTGAAAGGGTATTTTGTTAAACTTAAGGTTGAACATAATTGCTCAAATATTAACACAGTAAACGCAAATAACAAGTCATTGTCTCTTGCCTAACTGTCAGTCTCCTGATCTTCCTCATTTGATTGATTGATGTTCGTGCTGACACAGCTGGTACTCTGGAGATGATAACGTTGAAGAGGATTTGCGCTAAACTTAGGGTTGAACATAACTGTTCAAAAATAACAAATACTTGGCAAGGAAAAACTTCTTTTTTTTCTTTTCAAATATTAACACAGTAAACGCAAATAACAAGTCATCGTGCTCTCTTGCCTAACCTCAATTGATTGATTCAGGTAGATCATATTCGTGCTGACAGAGCTGGTGCCCTGGAGGTGATGACATTGTATTGTGTTAAACTTAGGGTTGAACATAACAGCTCAAAAGCAACGAATACTTGGCAAGAAAAAATATATTTTTTTCACATATTAACACGGCACTGTTGAAACAATAAAGGCGTAGGTACAATATAACTATTTACAGTGGTGAATCCAACCATTTCGCTACATGGCGATTTTTTTGTAAGCATAATTAAACTGGAGAGAGAAACATCATTCATTCGTATCTGCTGCTTTGGTTTCTTTTGCTTCCTTCATGGCGGTCATGGCTACACCGCCGCAGAGAGCAACGAGGGTGAAAGCTTGAGCGACGATACGGCCCCTCATCATCAGCTGGGACATCCTCCTCTGTCCAGTTTTCAAGGAGTACAGACCATATGACAAGAAGGCAGTGGTCATCAAAGCACCTGAACACATATATTTATTATTAATTAATTAAACTTTAAACGGTACAGGTAAGTTTTATATTATTAAGCATGCGGTACTGTTTCTGAAATTAAACAGCAATAATTTTAAAAAATCAATTACCTAAATGTGTTTTGAAATATTCCACAACGGAGTCATCTCCAAAATGGATTTTTGGGTTGAAAAAACTTGAAAATTAACTCAATTCAGAATATTCTATATTTCATTATAAGATTGAATAAAAATGTTTTTCAACTCCCTCAGAACGATACACATTAATTTGAGCAGACTGATGTTCAGTTTAAATATTTCATCAGGATTCCTACCATAAAATCATACATAAGATCCACACAATTAACTACCATAAATGAATGAGAATGAGCAATGAGGTTTCTTAAACTAGCCGTCCTCACGAGCAAGAACTCAGAACCCTCTTAGGTCACAAAGAGGATACTTCCAATGCCCACAGGTCGAATCCCTATTGTGTCAGCAGGTGGTGAAGAAGAAGCTGTTTCATCCAATGAGGTCAGATCGTCCTCCTCTTCTCAGGATGATCAATTCGGCATCGCTTTCACCATATGGGACACTTGGTGAGCTTGATGCTGAAGACGACACCGAGATGCTTCTGCAAAATTTGCTTCACCACTTTGTCCTTTCGGCTAGGTCCACCATTTTCCTTTTTTGTCATACAAGGTTTCTCAAACTCGCCGTCCTCACGAGCAAGAACTCAGAACCCTCTTAGGTCACAAAGAGGATACTTCCAATACCCACAGGTCGAATCCCTATTGTGTCAGCAGGTAGTGAAGAAGAAGCTGTTTCATCCAATGAGGTCAGATCGTCCTCCTCTTCTCAGGATGATAAATTCGGCATCGCTTTCACCATATGGGACACTTGGTGAGCTTGATGCTGAAGACGACACCGAGATGCTTCTGCAAAATTTGCTTCACCACTTTGTCCTTTCGGCTAGGTCCACCATCCTTTTTTGTCATACAAGGTTTCTCAAACTCGCCGTCCTCACGAGCAAGAACTCAGAACCCTCTGAGGTCACAAAGAGGATACTTCCAAGCCCACAGGTCTTAACATCCCATTGTGTCAGCAGCAGATGGTGAAGAAGAAGCTGTTTCATCCAATGAGGTCAGATCGTCCTCCTCTTCTCAGGATGCTAAATTCGGCATCGCTTTCACCATATGGGACACTTGGTGAGCTTGATGCTGGAGACGACACCGAGATGCTTCTGCAAAATTTGCTTCACCACATTTTGTCCTTTCGGTCGAATCCCTATTGTGTCAGCAGATAGTGAAGAAGAAGCTAGGTCCACCATTTTCCTGCTTTTTTGTCATACACCATTTTCCTTTTTTTCAAACAAGGTTTCTCAAACTAGCCCTCCCCACAGGCAAGAACTCGGCCTTTGGTATCTTCGACCCCCATAGGTCACAAATACGATCCCTTAACAGGCTCAGTTTGAGTAGGAATTATGTCAGCAGATGGTGAAGGAGAAGCTGTTCCAATGAGGTCAGATCGTACTCCTCTTCTCAGGATGCTAAATTCAGCATCGCTTTCAGCATATGGAAATTCGCTTCACCACTTTGTCCTTTCTGACAGCCCCTGTCTTTTACTCAGGAAGACTAGAGGTTTTATGGGATTCTGCAGTTCCTTCACGGTGATGCCTCCCCCTGGAGGTTATGACAACTTTCGATTTGTTGCTACACCTTCACCTCAGACGGCATTCAGATGTCCAATAAAGCCGTTGTTGAGTAGATTCTTGAATAAACATTATGACCAATGTTAACCCGTAAAATGCACTTTTTTGGACATTATAATCCATGGAGAATCATAAGAATGAGCTAGAGACATAAGATACAAAAATAAATTGTTGCTAAATAGTTTTGGGACGGAAATATAACTCAAAAATGCTTTTACAAGCTGCAAAGCACAATAGAGTCTGGTGGGTAGACGAGTTTTTGACGACGTTTTCCAGATAAGTATTATTTGTGGCTGCACAAAGTGGCAGGCAATCTTCCTGCTTTACCACCGTAACGATTACAGAAAAAGCTGTATGGACAATTCTCGTCACACAACCATCTGGAGGTCGCTAAGATCAAAATTGAACCCGCCAGAATGATTTGAATTTAAAAAAGTGGTTTACTAAAGTTAACCCACAACATCATGCAATGCATGCAATGCAATCCGTTTACTAGGATTTTGACGAATCGCTGCAATGACCTTCCTGTACGATCTGCTTTACAGGTTGCCTCGGTCGTAAAGTGGCTAGGTACTTAATATTTATTAAATTAAATGAAAGTTGTACCTAGAGGAACGAAAGGATTCTCCATTGTTTTTCTCTTCAATTTCTCCAGGCCAGTTTCTATCGCAACCTCCTTAGAGCCGATCTCCTCCTTGATCTTGATCCAATCGAACTCTTCGCTAGGCCTTTCGTACATTTTTGAGCAGTGGTGGAAATTCGGAATCGGACACTCAATAAATGAATTTACGTACACGGAATTGATAGTAACCCAAACAAAGCGAAAAGTGATATATCCAAAAGTGATAAGAAGTGTCTCTGTGGTGATAAGAGACACTAAAAACCGCGACGAATCTCCACTGCTGCTATTTTTCAAATATTCAACCAAGACGGATAAAATAATGGACTAATTACTTGCAAATTTAACGATGATTAATTAAACTTGAATTATTAATTAAATGATCAAAATCAAACTTCATAAGGTCAATAAAACCCCGAATCATATTTTAATCCACCATCAACATCCGTCGCTGTTGGTAGAGGCCACTGATTGGAAAAGGGTGGTGAATTTTTTACCCCAGACTACAATTGAATTCACCATGGAGGAAGGAACACGGTTGACGAGATAGGGTACCCTCTTTTCTGAACTTTCCAAACTTCAATCCCTAGATTTTTAATACACATTAATGTGTTCTACTCAGAATCGAAAAAGATACAACTGAGGACGTTCGACTGACTGCCATGGTTTACTTTCAAAGCAGACATAATTTCACATAATTTTTAATAGAACAAATTCAACATACCTTTGTTTAATCAATCACATATAACGGGTTTGCAGATTTTGGTAAATAAATAACCGTCGGAGCAAATATTTCAATTTTTTTACTAAATAATAATATCCACTACATTTTTCCTGATCCTCCTTCTTATACATTTTCTTAATTTTTATAGCAAGGGGACAGCATAAGGGTGTTAAACTTTCTTTTCCCTCCCTAAACTGATCAGAATAACTTGGCTATCGCCATTATTACTTTCCAGTTCCAAATGTAACAATTGCAGATTGAATGTGAATGAAAATAGTTTGATTATGAAGAGCTGTGGCAAGGAAAGATCTATGTCCTGTCAATTTCTAAGTGCAATTAGGCACTCATAAAATGTCGTATAGATACGATTCTATCTATAGATGAGTTGATGAAATAACGTTTGTCCAGCAGCAGCACTTTATTTTTCAAACTCAAAATCTCTAAAAGTAGGTACTTGTGATGAACAATTCCCAAAATTTTTTCATAGAGACACTGATCTTTCATTCCCACTTCGTCCCTTCGTTGGCAACCAAACCCCTAATCAGTGCTTCCCAAAGACAACATGCCATTATGATATTAGCTGGAGATAAGGTTTGGTACAGCGAGTAAGGCTGGCCACATGCCCCTCCATGAAGTGGTTATTCCTGAGCTCCAGCCAGCGGAGGAATTGCAATATTGACAGCTGTATGAACCAGCATTACATTCACGATTTGGAAATGAAGCATACACATTCGTGTCCAGACTAATACCACGGTATGAGGAACTTGCACGTAACATCTACAAAGGGCATCATGGAAACCCACCTCGCTCTCTGTAGACCCTGATGAGAAACAGGCGGTCCTGGAAAATACATTGTGGGGAATGAGAAGCTATGAAGATCTCTTAGCTATAACCAAGCCTCAAAATAAGCAAGACAATGGGAGTTCCCCATCTAGCCTAGTTGATTTTCCATCAAATAAAGCACACGGCCATTTCCAATATTTTTTGTGGCATCAAAATCATCCAGTGCCCCCAATATTTTTAGAGGATCAGATCTATAGCTATAGATACAATAATGGTTCTTCCAAGAGTAAACAATAAGGCCTGCAAATTTAATAAAGATTCTCACCCTTAGCAACAATAACAGGGTTATACATTTTCTAGACTTTGTGCATGACTACCAGGGATAAAAAAGAATAGATAACATACATTCCAGTTTATTGTTGAAAGATATCTCAAATGCATATGATATACAAGTTGATACAATTTGGGTTATAATACTGAAATTAGGTGAGCCTTTATTCATGTCAGGAACTGTAGTAAGATGGTACTGTAAAGGTTCAAAATGAAGATTCACACAAGAAGTTGGCAGAATACTCCTGAGTGGCGCCATTCGATATAATCAATACACAGGCAATTTCATGAAATCGTAAGCATGATGATATTCACACAAGTGGTAATCATTTATGTACACACAGCATAGTTGAATGGGGTGAATTGTACTTAGTTGATATACAAAAACACTGTCGTTAGGGTTCATATTTAAGTAGGAAATACAATTCTAGACTGATTTCCTCAATAACAAATCAGTAAGACCTCTAGGAATAGAAGATCTACAAGAAAAAATGGCCCACTCAGGAACAAATATATGTGTTCGCATTAGGAATGTAAATAAGTGCCTTATATTTTAATGAAGTTGGCATTTGATTATAAATGACAGGTACTAGAAATTAATGATCTAACATTTGCTGTACATGGTAACTCAATTAAGAAATTATATTTCCAATAATTATTATCACATTGTCATAAGGAGCTACAAGAAATTTACAAAATATAACTAACTAGAGGATTACGGCAAAAATAGATATATTTTATCTAAGGGTTTTTTTCAATAGGGCTTTTAAAAATAATATAATTGTTCCTTCACCCAATAATACGACTAAACACAACACCAAGTCGAAGAAAAATAGGTAACGTGTTGAGAGCTACGTTTTGAAGTTGATTTATGGATATTTAGTGAAGATGAGGGGGCAGTCAGTGAAAGAGTTTTTGGCAAAAAAGTGATTGATGCAGTTCAAATGATGAGGAAGTATCCGATCCTAGCAATCAAAGCTAAATTTAAGTAGTGTCACACGGTAAGGGCTGTACCTGACTTTGATCGTCGTCGATTTCATCTATTATTAGAATCAACCAAAGGTAAATTCTGTACAGATTATATGAGGAGATGGAGGAACCAGCATTCCACAATTTTCGGGTGACCAGTACGTTCCCACTCATCTGAATTCATTCAAGTCCCAGGTATATTGGAAGCAAATAATTCATCGAAGACCTCACATGCCTAACTAGAGGGCTGATTCTTCCTGAGTAAGACCTTTCCCAAGGGCCTTTTTCTTTACATGCACAACCCTCAGTGTTATATATCTGTAGAGTCAGTGATTGCTGAATGTTCATCCCTAAATGACGCATATCAGTTTAGCCAATATTCATCCAAAAGGTAAACTTCTACTCAAGAATATGGTACCGTTGTACTCTTAGCTAATTCACAATAGAAGACAAGCTGTCAAGCCGAGTGTAGCCATCAAAATCTGTTTGAAACTGTTGCAATTCAAGTTCAGATGAACTGAAGAGCACAACTAATTGCGTACAGGTTGTCACAATACAGAACTTGCAAGGGTTTCAAGTCTTGTTCGGTTACCTGTTTCTTGTAATTTGTAATGAAGAAGCAACCATTTTCGAGCAAGTTAGGAATGTTACTTTTGGAAAAAGATGGTATGGGGAAGAGCAACAGTGGGAACTCCGCCGCATGGCTTAAGCAGATTCAGCAATCTCTGGAGATAGTTCCAACCCTCTAACCTGTCATGGAAGGGTCTGATCGTACGACAGTCCCCATGTCAAGAAAATGCCAAAATTCTGCAAGCCCATCAAGCTTTAATTTTAAAAGATTGAGGCCGTCGTCTTGAAGAAAAATACAAAAACAGGTAGGCAAGATTCCTATTTCCATATACCACCTAAATCCAACTTTTGACATCAGTGAGGAGTGTCTTGGACTCTGTGAAGCCCTTCTGTCTACAGCAATTCAAAATGATATCCATACAGTGCAGTGATTCTCTTCGCATTCTGGCATTCCAGCGAAGTACTTCATGCTATTGCTAGGCAACATTTAAATGATTAAGGTAAACCCTTTATGCACAATGTTGAAGAATAATGTCAACATGTCTTTGATTTTCGTGAAAAGAAAAGCAAATCGACAGGTTTCAAGCTGAAAATATTGATGTCCAATATCGTCCTTTGCCAAAAAATCTTTCACCAAAAGACCCGGTCTTATCTTGAGATACCTAATATGGAATTTGGTTTTGATAGTATTGGATCATGTCGTAAGTTCTGGTTCTGAAGTTGAGGAACGAATTTCTGATGACGTTTATCATGTAGACAGCCGCTTCACGGTCCGAGGCATTCGGTGTGAAACGAGCGCGAAGAAGCTTGATGGTTTGACCACGGAAGCAGGGGAGACCTGTGTCCAACATGAGAGACACCAGGGAGATTATAGCTTCCTGGTAAGGCCTGTAACGAAAAATGATGTATTTAGTTAAAGGTGCTAATATGGGGCAACGAGTTAGACGTAAGCATATGAGAGCAGTCTTTACATTTAGGAGTTCTCCAGACGAAAAAACTGTCTCAAGTTGAGTGGGCAGTATAGATTTCTCAAGTATTGTAACACAGACCTAGATAATTAGATTAGAAACACAGTTCAAGTTAAATTGGTTAACAGCAAAGTAAAGCAGGAATATATGAGTATACATAGGAAATAGAGATATGGATAAAATGAGAAATGAGAATGACCATGCTGGAGCTTATCAACTGCAAGTCATTTGCACAGTTGTTGTTATATCGTTGATTTCATATAACATTTCATGTGTTCCTTCTTGTATAACAGGTCATAAATTAGTCGATTCGCATTAATTTGGTTCGAATGGCTTATTATAATGTTCATTGAAAGGTTAGTACCCAATAGTATTCCAAAATGAATCTTACCTGACTGCAATATACGCTTGGACACACAGCTCGGTGAACCATCTGAAAGGGGCAGCTTCCACTTTGCCTCCCATGACCATGACCATTTCATCCGTCAGTTTGATATCTGGTTCGAATCCCAAATTACCACCAGGCGATGATTCAAACATGAATCCGAAATCTGTAATGGACAAAGAGATGAAACCAAATACTAACATAGTAATTTATTTAGAAGAAACCACTTATCTGAAATATTCAAAATACATCATGTCAATCTTATCATTACGTAAGGTTGATAGTGGAAATCCATCTTAAATGAAAATACAAAATTGACGAGAAAGTATATTTCCATGAAACATACACAAACACTTGCAGGCTGGTTTCGGTTGTTGCACCATCATCAGTTCACTACAGAATGAAGGTGAGGTGAGTGGACATGCTTCTTTTATACAGAAAATGAGAAAGGTGCCCTCTGATTGGGCCATACATTAGAAAGGGCATCGAGTAAAAGTGAATGGCAAGTAGGGTGATGAAACGAAAATTCACAGGAACATTTCAGTTACTGGAGAAAGCCCTAATAGCACTTACATTGGAAGTTTCCTACTTGTCGGTTGTGTTTGTTTGCCCTTTCCGATTTATGGCTCAATCAGAGGTCTGTATAAAAGAAGCATGCCAACTCACTTCCCAAGCACGGACTTCACCGTTGACTTATTGTACTTTCTCCAGAGTTTTGCATTTAATCAAGGATATTCAGCCCCTTAGAAAGGGGTTTGAGGCCCTTGATTAGTTGTTGGCTTTGAATAGAGCTCATTGGGGTTTGTGCCCCAAAGAGTTCAAATCTGCGAGAGGTGAGTGCTGCTCCTAAGTTTTGTGGGATGCCGTTTCTTCAATCTCCTCCCATAACCTAAATAGGGTTGAAATTTGTGTGACCCCCAATCCAGTGAAGGTGGTACATTAGGGGTCCAAGCCGGTTATGAGACCGATCATTGTTTTTAGTTCCCTGGAGTGCCAGGTGGTTAATGTAATAAATCGTAGAATTTAATGCGATTTGACATTTGTCGAAGACTTAAGAACGAAGAACTTACCGATATGGATTATGTGGCCTTGGATGTCCAGCATAATGTTGCCGTTGTGTCTGTCTTTGATTTGCAACAAGAACCCAATGACACTGTAGGCTGCCATAGATCGTACGAAATTTCTACGGGCGGCCTAAAAACATTAAAAGGCTTAGTAGACATCTCCATCAGTACAGGCTGTAGTCCTATATTCCAGTTATGATGTTTTCTATTTTAAATAGAAACTATTCCTCGTTTGACTTTGCAATTTCCACAAGAGCAAACACAGTTCTGAAAATTGTGCTCCTTGAGGAGCAGCTCATATTCCTCAAAACCTAGCTATCAACATTTACTTCACTAGTTATTGAGCTTTTTTACCAAACGACTCAGCACATTCGAAATAAGAGTAAACGAATAACCAGGATGAGGAAATAATGGCGTACCTGAAATTCTTTCGTGCTCTCATCCCCATATGTTTTAATGAAATACTCGTACATCCCAATGTCAGTCTGCCTTCCCAATTGGTCTCTAGATTTTGCATCCGGAACGCATTCTATAACGCCACACTGGAAAAACACGGTTGAAGATTTAACTTAATCGATGATTGGACAATGTCAAGAAGAATTCATTGATAACAATTGTTTAAGGACAGAAAAAACTAGACCAAAATACTCACACACGACTACAGTGGAACCTCGATAATTCGTAGTAGAAAAGGCTAGGGATTTACTATGAATTATGGGAGGTACAGAAAATACGAATTATAAAAGGTTGTGTATTTTTACATGAAATTATGTAAAGCAAAGTATTAGTTTATTTCCTTTCACTCCGGGGCGGAGCATAGGGCCTCAATGAATGTTTTCCATTCTGAACGATTTCCAGCCAGCCACTTCACCTCCCTCCAGGACTTTCCCATTCAGCTGGCCTCTGCTTCTACAGACCGCCTTCAAGTTGCTCTTGGTCGTCCTCGTCGTCAAAATCCTTGTGGGTTCCAGTCCAAGGCTGACTTCTCCACAGCTCCTTCGGCCTTTCTCAGGGTGTGGCCTATCCAGCTCCATTTTCTCTTTTTATCTCAAGAGAGATTGGTTTCTGCTGAGTACGACTCAGCACTTCATCATTAGAGATGACTTCTGGCCACCAGATCCATAGGATTCGGATGCTTTTTGGTTAGAGCCCTAGTAGCTTTCCACGTTTCACACCCGTAGAAGAGGACTGATTTGACGTTTGTATTGAAGAGGCGGATCTTGGTCCCTTGCGAGATACTTCTATTTCGCCAAACTGAGTACAGCTGCACAAATGCGCCATTAGCCTTTCTAATTCTACTTTTTACGTCACCATCAGCCCCTCCTTGGGCATCAACGTTGCTTCCAAGATACTGGAATGATTCCACAAGCTCGACGACATGGTCTTCCATCTTCAAGGCCTCATTCCTGGCAACATTCATTCGCATCTCTTTTGTTTTATCAACATTAATTTTCAGACCAGCCATGGATGAGTATTCTCTAAGCTTTTCCAGTTTAAAAACCATATCACTCTTCCTCTGGGCAAACAAACAGACGTCATCAGCATAATCGAGGTCCTCTTGGATCGCTCGCTTTCTTTGTCCCAGAGCTTTTCTCATCAAGAGGTCCAATACCCACGGGGGGTCAGGTCCTCCTGTAGTAGAGTCCGCCAGTCGTCTCTGTTGGTTGCTACCACTCTCCAATTGCGAACGCCCAGAATGGAACGGGCGTCAGCTGCCACGCAATCTGCCCATCGAAGCCTCGGTCGTCCTAATCGTCTTTTGCTGTGTACTTTTTCGTCGAGGATTCTACGCGGTATTTCTCCCAGTGTCATTCGAGCGACATGTTCCGCCCATCTGAGCCTGCCGACCTTAACAAATCGAACCACATCCAAATCTTTGTACAGGTCCATGACCTCTTGATTTGTACGGCTTCTCCAGGAGAGCTCCACCGGATCGAATACCGCTCCCAGAATTCTCCTCAAGACCTTGCGTTCAAAACGACGTAGTTCGTCCTCGAGAGCTTTGGTCAGGTTATTTAGTTAGGGTGCTTCGAAACGTATCAATTTCGCTTTCTTTGTTCGAGTAAAAATAACTGGGAGTGGAAATATTATGGATCTTAATGGACTGCAGGTTGCATCAAGTTCAAAGCGGGATTTCCCATTATAATTTTTTGCAACTTCAACAGCAGTTGTTGTTGTTGAGACTAAGGCCAGGTATCTAGAAACAGAGATATCCCCAGGGACAGCTGCTCTGGGAAGTAGATTCGAGGAGGGAGATAACCTACGAAGCGTGACTGGATCAAGGAGCAAGGTTATAACTCTACACATCCTCAAGTGATTAAGGCAATCAAAGAAACCGCTTCCATTTCTGTATCGCAAATGAATATGTATTGCAAAATATATAACATCAACAGAAAGAGAAATAGCTTTAGGACCTACCCCTGGTGCAGTGGCGACCACTCTGTAAGGGAAGAGGTACAAATCCAAACCAACTTGCTGAAATATGTTCTTGAAAATACCAATGACCTGCAGTGCCAACATGTCTTGCCTGACGTCATCTCCCACCTAATAAAAAAGTTAGAAAGCCATTATTTTTACAAGGTATTCAATATGAAGTAGACACAAATATCATCTTCTTTGGTGCAGCAATTAATTTTCCTAGCGTACAGCATCATGCTGCCCAAGTATCACAATTTATCATCTCCCTAGATTTCAACTAAGTGGCATTCAACATCAAAAAGACAATTAATTTGTAACAAAAATAATAAATATAGGTATTGAGTGGAATCTAACTTTGAATATAGCAGCTTGCCAGTATTCCAAGGTCATTGAACTTTTTTCTTGAGTCTCGACAGTGTTGCCATCAGCTACGGCCATGGCCATGGTCTCCAGTTCGTTGATTCCACACCGTTTAACTTTGAATCTCGCCAAATAAGGGGCTTTAGCAGCACTGATAACAGAAAGTAATAAATTCAAGGCACAGTATTTTTATCAGCGTCAAGTAATTTCTGAAACTCTGCCAGATGATGGTCATAATTTATCGAAATTGAGTTGAATGGAATTGTAAGAATAGATGCTGATATATGCGGCCTCTTATACACCCGACTGAAAAATGAGTTTCGATTGAAAATTTTACATTGAAGTTAACTTAAATTTAATTTTAATAATAGAAAAAAATTCCCGACAAATTCCTATTGATTCTAAATTCGGACTATTCCAACTGGTGGAAGGCTTGCTATTTAAAACTAGTAAAAGTTCCCCATCAAGATTCCATTGCTATTCCTCATTCAAGTAAATGCCAAAGAAGATGCGGTTGGTTTACAACGGAGCAGGTATTTCCATTAGTAGATTTTGTAATTATCAATCTCTATTTCAATTCTTCAGGTGACTGGAAAGTACCTAATTACGATTCAAAACTAATAACGGTGTTTTACTAACCTCTGCATGGGTGTGCCGCTCTTATAGTCGATATCCAACACCATAGCCTCTGGGTTAGAAGGCAAGTAGCAACCCTCTTGGACTTTAATGAGGCTTAGAGCATCTAAACAGGCTTTTTTCCTTTCAGCACCTACAGCAAATCGTTATGACATATCACATACAAACTGAAAATTGATAATTTTCACTACAAGAATCGAGAAATATTCGATTACGTAGATATATACACGACAGTAGAGGCCAAAATACTTTTTTCACTGGAAGACTGGTTAACGGTATTAATACATTATTATTATTTATTTATAATTATTAATAATTCATTAAATAATTTATTGTATACATTATTTTATTAATTAATAAAATAAGAACTCTTAGAAATGTACATAGCATGAATGGAGCAAAATACACCTAGATTTCTTAATGTATTTCATAGAAAACTTCGAAGTAATGAAGTTATAGGAAATAGACATTTTAGAAACCAGGTTATTTCTACCAGACAAGTAAGTTCGTCAATTTGAGAAATCATGTAAATCATTCTTCCATTGCTTTGTAAGGTAATACGTTTTGAAGAATTCCAAATGAACCAATCATAAATACTATTAACATGGAAAATTAATTAAAATTACCTTTAGGGTAAGGACGTATTTTCCCAGATATACCAGTGATTTGATCGAAGAAATCAAATTCTCTTTCGTAAAAGGCCTTCGCCGGGCCTGACAAGTTGTTGACGATGCTACCGACAATTGACTCCAAAGTGTCAAACAAACCTGGGAAACGAATACACAGCAATTTGAAATATATTTTAATATGGGTAGTTAATCTAGTATGAAACAAGAAGGTGATGGAGTGTAGACCCTTCCAAGGGATGGGACGATATGCCTGCAATACTTGAAGGATACCCCTGAGGATAAAAAGCTTCAGGTTCAAGCTCAAACGAGGCAGTTCCAATAAACTGGTAGGGGGAACTATACATATCTATCACACATTTTGCACTTATGCAGCAAGATGTTTTACTTCGACTTTATGACTCTATAGTTTATATGGTGGATACTTACTATCTTTATTATGCATTTCTTCATCAACGAACATGTTCGTCTTCATGTTCCAAATCAACTGATGGCCCACGATTTGAGATCTCTTTGATATGTTTTTAATGAATTCTATCACGTAGCCCATCTATAAAACATTAACGAGTATGAAGCATTTATCAATAGGTAGGTCATAACATTATGAACATGTTCTAAGATAAATAATTAGATAGGATATCGTTTTCAAACATAAAGACGAAAACGTCCTAAGACGAGTTTTTCCTATAGGCAAACTAGAAATTGTTTAGACATTCTGTAAGCAAAATTGTATTCTGGTGGAAAACATTGTGGAATCCACTACAAATGCATTTCTTACCGTGTCATGCCGTAAGCTTTGCACCAGTTGAGGGATGTAGAAGAGGACTGCGTCAGCAGGGAAGCTATTGAGGACCCTCACAGCATACTGAGCTGTGATGGGATGTGGTGGGTACTGCCTTGAGAAGTAAGACAGGGCTTGCACTGGGCTTACTCTAGCCCACGTTAACGTATGCACCAGCTATAAAAGAACGAACATGTGAATCATAAATAAACTAATCATTATGGTCTGAAGAGGCCATAGGACATACAGAGAAGGCTGAAGTCAGCAGTTTTCAAGATTATTCTTGGTTATACCGGTAGTAGTTAAGACAGCCGTTTGGAATCGACTGCAATGTGATACTTCGCGCCAAGAACTGATTGTGTTCAAATATTCCAGAAGAATGGTGTACTCTGCAGAACAGAACGCAGGTTACAATGAGACTTACACAATGGTCTATGATTTACAAGGTTTGTTCCATCAACCAACCACAGTCGACCGTCTTAGGCGTAGTAATGTCAACTACTGTTCCATCACAACAATCAGCTCAATACAGCAGTTGAACCACTGTTCCAAAACGACAGTGTCACACAACTCAGGGTAGCTACTCACAGTCTCCCCTCCTCAACGATCCATAATTGATGATTACAGTGTTGTTGAGGATAAAGTAGCCGTAGCACAGCAACATTCCTTGGGGCAGGCGTGCGACCGATCCGTCCTTTGGTGTATGAGATGACCAGTTTACTGGTAAATTTCGCACGCCAATTTGGAGCCATGGGTTGGAACACGACAGAGTGTTCCATCCATGGTAAGATCGTGATCCCAGGCATCCAACCACAATACTACAGGCTGTAGTGTTACGTGGAGGGAACAAACCTACTGTTTTCTCGAATCGATTTTAGACTTGCAAACTAACAAAGAACCACCATTCATTGGAGTATTTGTTTCCTACGTTATTTACAACGAGCAGTTCGTTCTAAATGTTTTTGTTCTTCTTGCTTCAGTTAGGAAATTGTTTGAAACAAGCCTCTGTCATTAAAGAACGTTTTTAGGCCTTTCCCAATCAATATCAACAAGTTGCACGCGTTTAAAGCTCGTAACTTACTTGACATAATTCTTATAAATGTGGGTTGTTTCATGGAAGTTCTGCTAGTAGAGTAGAGTAGATATCCCCTTTCCTAGTCACGGTTCATAGTCCTATTCAAATATTTGAAAACAAGAAAATCAACCAATCAAATGACCACTAAAACCCCTACTCACCTCAGGAGCGTCATCTAAAATCGTATCAGTAGTAACCAAATACTGAAGAGCATGAGCGATGTGAGATACAACCGTTGGGTTGGATCGCACCAGCCGACAAACTTCCTTCACCATACTCTCAGATGTTCTCAGCCTGGAACGATTAAACATTTTTATGTTTTAAACTGTGAAATGAGTTACGGCATTGCAGATCCAAATGAATATAATTTTCGTTGCTAATCAAAAATGGTGGTTTAGCTTACCTGACTGGCAAATAAACAGCTAAGGCTGGACTGAGGTCCCAAGCCAGTCTCGTTGTGTCCCGAAGGACTTTTTCTGAAACCTGTTTTGATTTCCAATTGATGATGTGCTCCTCTCCGGGGAAATGGAGTTCGGCTCTTGCAGTTGGATTGTACCAAGTGATCATGAGATCGATTTCCACAGCCTGGACATATCAATAAAAAAACGAATAGATGACAAGTTTTTCTGGACTTCACACAGATCAAGAATACACTATACATTGGTGGGGTACGAAAATGTTCTGAGGTTCTCGAATTATTTGATTTTTTTTTTTAAATAAAAGTTTTATTCAGTTAACACAAGAAGACACAGGATAGCACTAGGCAGGACTAAGAGACTGAAGGCCTGGGGTAGAGTCCCTATAACTGTTTGTGTTTCCAGTCACATGGCAGAAATACCTTAGGTAATACAAGAGAGTCAATAGAAGTTGTTTAGGTAATTTGAATGATTCCAAAACACTTTGTCCCTGGAAAATCATATACCAGGTTAAGGGGTCTTCGATTTTTTGTAACCTAAACACACTTTAATAGCACTTGAAGCAATCCTTTGATGGATTGAATAAGGATTATCAAAAATGTTACACTGACAAATGATGCACTATATCTCAAGACACACACCAATTATTCAGTATGTATGCACACTACCCACTAGGAACTGAATTATAAGAAGGAGAAGCAGAGTGGGAACCCTCTAATATGGAATCCAAGGCTATTCCAACAACATGATTCATGTGATCTATTTAGTCAGCTAATCTGTTAATAGACAGTTATAACTGTTTAGATCCAATATTTGCTGCCACAGTGAACTTTGGTGTTGGAGGAATATCCTACTACACCTTAAGGGCAGCTTGTCTCACCGCTCAACAACATCTATGAATACAAATCACAATTATTGGTATATATCCGCTTCTCTCCAGCCATTGTCTTCTTCTCTCTTTCTGGAAAGATTACCAGAGCTATTCGTCCTCTTTTCGTAGGGATGTCTCCGTACTTGATATAGAGATTGTTTATTGATAACAAAGTTCCGTGCAACAATCCAATCTTTCAATGTTCGCCAGCAAGCCACATGCTTCAATTTTCTGTCTTGATGTGTGCAAGACAGCGCTTTTTTGCTCTTTCTGATTCTTTATAATTTAGATGAATGCTTATCTTCGAACTTTCAAGTTCAAAGTAACCGCACAATCCCATTTTAGAGATGAAATCAGTAAATCATGATTCAAAGGGGTCGTGGGCCTTACTCTAGTACATGCTTAATAAGGTAAATAGCTCTATCATTAAATAATAAAAACGAACTAATTAGCACCAAAATTTCATGACTTACCAATAAATCCAGGATCAGGTTCCTTTTTTTGATGTAATCTTTGACGAAAAGGTCCCCGGTATTTGCTTGCCTTTTAGTGCGAGCGGATCTCTTGGAAAGAGTGTTTGTAGACGCTGAGAGAGGCACAGTGTTAATCCAACCAGAGGCGGAGTTAGGGCGAAGGTAGGGATCAGCACCCACGTTGGTACCCAACGATGTCGTGGTCATTGTTTGTGATGCTGTTTCTATGCTTCCATTGATTTCAAAATCTGAGGACAATGTGCTTAGATCAGGATTGTGCAAAGAATTGAGGATTTTGTAAAATTCATACTGTAATCATCATGATGTACTAATTATGACAGGAGTGTTGGTATACAGGGACTGCGAGAAGAACGTGTTTGGTAGAAATGGAATAGAACATATTATTCGTATGAGTGAAAACGAAAAAGTTGTAAAATTAGTAATAAGAATTGTTTACTGATGATTAGGGATAACATTTCAAAAAGTATGAAAGTATACTCAGGAATCGGCTGCACCTCGAAAATTCAAAAAAAGTAAATAGTTTAATTTATTTAAGATTGACGTTTGATTCTCAAATGAAATGGACCCACCACTGTCAAAGTTCGTGTCAAAAGCTAAGAAAATGTGCATGTACGCTGTTTAGAATTAAATTTCTTTCAGAATAACTAAAGAGTAATATTTATCAGGCGCTGTTTGAATCAATTTTACAGCATGGCCTTGTAATATGGGGAAGCACTTCCAAATCCCTCATTGATGACATTTTTAAGGTTCAAAAAATGACATTAAGGACATTGTTCAGTAAGCCCAGGCGCCACCTTACCGGTACATTATTTCATGATTTGAATTTGTAAACTATCCATCGATTGTACAAATCGAATATGCTCAAATTAATTCGTAAACACAAAAGTTTATTTTGCTGGTGTGAGAAAGCGGCAATAAAAATCGTACAGACTGACATTGCGGGGAGTTGAAAACACATTTGCTCCAACAATGACAAAATACAAAGGATTACAAATATTAAATTTTGAAAAAATTTGAAAGCTAATGAAGATAAATAGTTGACAGCTATTCAAAAAAAGAAACTTGTAAACTAACAAGAGATAACCCATATGAGTACTTTATAAACGAAACTTAATGATTTTATAACAACAACAGCAATATAACGGCTGTTGATCTACTAAGTATATCATCCCATGGAAGTGGAATCTAAATTTTGATAATTAATGTGGTGTAGGCACTATAGTGTTATAGGCACTTTATAAAAATTAGAAGTAAGAACCAACTCCGAGCTGGTCCACAGTGTTCTACTATCCAGCTCGGTCAACGGTTATTATTCATAGGAAAGGATGATTTAAAATAAACTATCTATCTGCCTGCGAATGTGGTTATATGTGGAAATTTCACGAAACGAACTCACAGGCACCGCTCCTACAGAAACTATAGGCGTGAGTTCTACTGATATTATGACAATGGTTTCATACATCCTGTTACGTGTCTTAGACGTATTCGTCTTAATACCTATTCGTAGTAGACAGACTTTGACCTAATTTTCCCAATTTTCCATAGATCTAGGATCACAATAATAATTTAATTAGGCGTGAAAAGAGTTTTGCAAAGAAGAAGAACATACAGTCTCAACTTGGATTTTCGAGAAAAAATTGGGAAAGGATTTGAACACTTCATTACTAACGTGTTTTAAACACTGACTGCTGAGGTTGTTCAAATTTAAACAATTTTATAAGAACCCGAAAATCTTCAGAGTGCAAGGAATTATAGAGAAAGAACTGTCAAGGATGATTGGGAGGAAACTCAGAACCACATACCTCCAATGACCGAAGCCATGAGATATTTCTTGTCTGAATGCATTGTCTGCCAGAACTTCAAAAGCGCCACAATATCTTCAGAGAGTTGCTGCGGGGATTGAGTAGGGTTCCTGAACCCCGTGCAAAAATGGTCCAGACAGGCTGAATAAACTCGCTCTCTCAAAACGTTTTTGCTGAGTGATCGAGGGAGGACGTCACTTTGTAGAAGAGAGAGTGCACAACTGAGCAACCTACAATTAAAATATTGAAAATACTGAATTAATAAATGATTGTTACCATGAAAACAAACCAAATCAAGAGTTACCAATTACCAAATAGTTTACCACTGTAAGTGCAGTTGTTTCCTTAACATTCACATGCAATCTGATAAGAATTTATTATCATCAGGTACCTGAAACGTGGAGCCGCAGCTGCTATATGCCTATTCAATCTTGCTTCCTTACCGCCCACACACATTGGGAGCGATCTGTGCAATAGTGACACCAACATATCCACCTTCTCACGGCTGCTGTATTTAGCAGTCTCCACAAGTTCGTACAAAAACTGTTGAAAGCAGTAAAATATTTTTATAATCAACTGAACTATTGCATTCTCAGAGATGTATCGTAATTTAAAGGACATAACTTACCTGGATCCATATATCGTGAGGCTTGACAAATGGGGGGTTGGGCTCGAGAACGCAACCTTCATAAGCAGCTAGAGGACTGACTTCTTCATGCTCCATTGAAAAAAGTCCAAGTCTTTTGTCAAACGTGTACTAAGGACAGAAGTGTATTTTCAAGATAGTTCCTTTTTCAGTGTACAAAGCAAAAGTTATTGGGCATCTACTTTACATTGAATCCTAACCTGCCAAGCTGTAACCATCTCTTCTAACCAGACGAGTTCTAAACCAGGTCGAGCGGAGATCAACCATTGCCAGCATTGAACAGCAGTGGACATAGCTTCTGCAGTGAAAAGTTCAACTTGTGACCATGCAACGACGTGAAGGAGTTTTCGGTTCATTCCTGAAACATCACGAAATACTGAAATGCAACGAGTTACCAACCCATTTGAAACAAACAATGCGTTGGGACATACCTTCGGTTGATGTTAGAAGTGCAGTCGCTTGCCATAGAGCATCGTGGAAAGCACCGTTATTTCGCTCTAAACACGCCTTTTCAATGTTTTCAATGAGTTTATTGGTTATGATTTCTTCGTCCAGTGGTCCTTGAAGCATCCCAGCCACTTGTCCAGCGAATTTAGCCCTTTTACTCACAGAACATACAAACAATGGTGCACTTTGTCCACCTCTTTGTTTGTCCAGAGTGCTATTCTGTAAAGTGTACAAATTAAGAAAACAATTAATTACCTTCGAAAGAAGTATCTTAAGTGCTTAGCAAAGGACAGGATCGCTTAACAAAGGATGTTCCAAACATTGATTTAGAAAGTAGGTACAAACCAGTACAGTAGACTGAATGTTGACTCTCTTGTTGGAAAATGTTTCCGTATCCCATTGACCTGAATTGACCATCTCGTTCAAATAGTCTTGAAGATGTGACCGGGTGGCATTCGGAGCCCATTTCATAGCTTCCTGAATTATTCCACAGCAACGAGCAGCATAATCATTTACTATGCTCTAAAAATGGATGGTAAAACAAATTAAGACGAATTTATAGAAAATTTGTTTGTTTTTAACATTATGATTAGGCCATATTTGATTAATCACAGTATCGTGAATAGTACCATACCACAGTACAAAAACAGATCTTTAGAACTTGAGACTATCAGAAGGCAAATCACATTGTAAGCTATCAGACTAGAAATGGATGTTGACAATGGAATTTCCACCCTTACCTCCCTGGCTTCAAGCGTGTCCATCAGTTGAATCGAATACGGTGTGTTGGGCACCTCAAGCCTCGGCGTGGGATCATTAGGATCCAGCTCCAAATAAGACGAAAGAACATGAAGCATGTCCAGCATTCTACACAGAACCGTGCTGTTCCACAGAATGTGAGGAAACTTGTCCACCAGCCCTGATAAGTATTTATCGGCCACTCGTCGAATCTGTTTGTGCACGTGGTTGAAATTAACCAGTAAGAAAACCGCATGGTCTTCCAATTCTGTCTCCCTCATTTCATCTTTTGGTTTGCGGGACATGGATTCCAGAAACATGGTGAAGACTCGATCTGCCACACTAGGAAAATAATTAGCGACCCTTAATTAAACATTATCTGTTTTATAACTGTCAGTATTTACAAGTATGTTCATGTTACAAGTTATGTTCAGGATCAATTAGACAAAATTAGTAAGAATTTCAATTGAGAGCGTTTTACAGACAAAGCTCTTAATTCAAGAAATTCCCCACTAAAATCTATCAGTGGTTTGAATTTTGGATGGTGCAGTTAATCTACCTGCCAGAAACAATTGAAGAGGAAGCAAAAGTATTTTGTAGGTCTCAGGAGATAGGTTAACTAATGCTATGAGAGGCCAATGAAGATAACAACCGAAATAAATGCATTTGGTAGAAGCATCCCAAACCTATAAGCGCTAATGTCTGTAGCATTATTGGGTACACCAATTGAGATGGCCATTCCCTTTGGTTGTATGCATTCAACACACTCGGTTCACGGCAACCTGATCAAACACAAGCTGCTCCTTCATAGTTCCACTTTCCGTTGTATCCATTCTGATTTGGCAAGCGTGGATGGATTAATTACTCATGAATATAACGCGACAACAAAACCACACTTTCGACATACATGTTGATGGTACCAGTAATAGTTCAAATAGGCAAAATGACTTACGCAGCTACACAAAGCCACATTCCACTCTTGTCGGTGATGAGGGCCCGATCTACAAGATATTCCAAAATGGGTTGAAGACTCGGCTCAGGAGAATGCTGTACCCTGAGAGTCTCCAGCCAATAAACAGAAAGGAGGAAAGTGCATTGGGCAAAAGACAGTTTGTTCACATGAGCGGTGATTTCAGGTGGATTCTCAAGGAGGGTCAATATTTGAGTTCGAAATTCCTGAAGTTGAGTCTGAAAAATAAGTAATTTTGTCAAGTTGGGCGAAGTCATCAACTGCTTAAGTAGTTAAAATTACATTTGAAGCAGGTATTACGAAGAAACCAAACACTAATTATATTTACGTACCACTGAGACAGAATCATTCCTCACTGCTGAGGTGTACTGAAGCTGACGCAACTCAGACCTGGAAGAGCTCTGAGCGACCAAACAAGGTGACTTGACTGCAATTTGTTCCACACCTTGCCTCCATTCATTAGGCCACAATCCTGACAGAAATAAGCAAAATTAATAAAACAGCATAAAGTAATGTGGGAGTATATAATTTATAAGAGAAGTATGTTAAGGCAGTTTTACCAGATTGGGTAGTGAATCCCATTACGACACAATACAACCAAAAATCTCTGAATAGTTTGAGCAGTCTCGGTTTTGGTTGTTTGATAACGGGTAATCGTCTAACCAACACAGCAATTACGGGGATCAACATTCCAAGATTACCAGCACTGCTTGACGCCTTCAACATAAAACAGATATGAGTTAATAGAAATGAAAGAAAGATGTAAATCTACAGTACAATATTACTAAAACTGAAAATTACTAAAAAATGAAAATACCTTATTGGTTGGGGCTTTGTCAGAAGCCCGTTTGCCTTCCAAACCCAACTGCACAAACAGTTCCATAAGACGAACGAGCAGTTCACTCATTTCATGTTCTCCTTGTATGTTAGCAGCAATGTTGGCAAGCGCATTTATCACAGCTCCAGAAACATGCCTGAATGAAACATGACAAAATGACGTGTTGCAACATAATAATATTTTACTTACAGTATCAGCTACAGTAATGTGGCCAAGGCAAAACTGATGATGGGGTGATCATTATATTCACTTTGTGCAACGGAAATTACACAAAATTACTTCTAGATCTTGTCTAATACAGTAAGTTAACATCTAACGAGATATATGCTAGTAAGATATGTAATACTCCAATAATTACTTACTTATACTGATTAGTCTTGTCGTTCGTATAAGCTGCATTACTCGCTTCAACAGTGATTTGTACGAACATCCTCATGATTTCTTCGTAAACGTTGGGCTATGAAACAAAAATTTAGGTCAATGTACATATGCACTATTCTAGTCCAGGGTCTAGCACTCTGAACTACAAGGCAATGTTAGTCTGTTAAGTTGGCAGCCATGACAAAATCTTGTTCCATTTGGATGCGATTATCCACAGTTATTCTGTTTCAGGTAAATTGTATTCCCTTGTGTTTGTATAGCATTTACAGCGTTTTCCTTGTATTTATCGTTTCTAAAGACTATATTCTCTTATCACCCCATATTTCTAACTGTGAGTATCATCACAATCCGCCTGACCTGTCGACTTCCATCAACATTGTGCAATTGAAGGCCATCCTACGTATTCAGCAAGGAGTCAGTAATTTGTTTCCAGTAAAGATAAGGCTGCAAGGTGTTAGGTGCGAGAAATTGTTTACAATGCGTTCAGGTATTTCATGAGAAAGACAAGAATGCAAAGTACCAACGACAATGTGGCGAGTAAAGTGACAAATGTCTCGGCCTGAAAAGTTAGCAAACATTTTGAGGGAAGTTAAAAGCCAAACTTCATCAGGTAGCACAAGATGTTTGTATATCAGGCCAAACAAGTCTACATCCCTGCTGATGAATTCAAAGATGCTGCTATTTGAAACAAGATATGTAAATTTCACTAGAGGAACTGCACTGTCGCTTTAGAGACAAGGCGTTGTACAAGATTTCTCGAGCCTAACCTACTCCTTACAGCCTTGTCTCACTTTCACTGGACTTTCTACCATTAAGAAAGGAAACATTGCTTTAGGGGCAGAAAGTTGGAAATCACATACTGTTTGCTCACGATTTCAAATCAAGCACCTCATTGATGAATGCAATATAAACGAAACAACAATGTGACTCACCTCACATTTGGATATCACTATGCAGCCTAACTGATCGACAATGAGAACGTCAGCTGGGGAAGGAACGCGACAGAGCCGTTGCTGGAAAAATTGTAGGATTGTTTCTGTGGTTTTTCCCGTGTCCTTCAGAGCTACAGCGATGTGTCCAAGCATCACTATTGTGTTGTTTGGAATCAGAGCAGTCTCACTGAAAACGGATAGAAATGAGAAAGGAATTGAGCACAGACCAATGATTGCATAAAAATTGGGAATAAACTTTCAACAATACAAGATTTTGAACGTTGTCACGAGAATATCAGCTATAGAACATCTCAAGCTGAAGTACGCGTAGCAGTGAAAGCTGTAAGCTTAAAAGGCAAACTTCTCCTTTATAAAATTCTTCATAATTCATACCATGTTTGGACCTCGATTCGGCAACTAGATTATAATATAATAGATTATACTATATTATACATATTGTGTGATCTTAGCAAAGTTTTCAATGCAGTTCGCGATGTTCGATGCTTAAGATCTTTGTAATAATGGCATTTGACCATTCTGCCAACTAAGTAGTCCAGTCATTTTTGGCAATCAAAGAAACAAATTGTGAAGTTTTTTTCTGAGTGGTTCACCATGCGTTTTGAGGTGCTGAATGAAATTCGTAGAATTAGATAATAAATAGGAAACTTAACGCTCTCTCCAACGGTATAATCACATCCGTGATTACTCTAGAAAATAGGAGTTTTGAGCCTTATCGTGATGTAAGATGGATTTCAGGCGAACTGAAAAGCATAAGTCATAGGACATTTTAATCAAAAATTAGGCCTTTAGTTTGACCGTAACCCTGTATAACGATAATATCAAGTTTTTGGATGGCAAGGGAGGATTTCTGGCAGCGTGATGCAGTTTGAGAGGATATCTCTTGAACTCAATGTGCCCTAGGCGCCCAAACGCTGGCTCCTAATTTTGATCACACAATTCATATATAATTTTATCTAGTTTATTTTGTTATACCACCAGGTTCTACGAAAAGAGTACAGCTTTCAAGTAAGAAGGAGAAAACTTAAAAAAGTCCCACTTTCTGGCCATTTGAGAATGTAGGATTCAGTATCTCAAAATATACTATGAACCACTCAGAAAAAAATTGATTCGCAGTTTGTTTTTATTTCCTGATTTTACTTCTAAAATAACTGGAGTAAACAACAAAAAGTTAAGAACCGAGCATATGGTTCAAGCAGGACATGAATTACGCTTAGTAGCTACATCATCTAAAATTTTGAAGTTGAATCTTTAATTCTAAAATACGAAACAATACCAACCTATCCGATTTTTCAGCTGTGTACAGCCTATTGGAAAGGGAAGCAACCAAAGCAGGAATGCAGTATGGATCCACGGTGTAGGCCGATCTTAGGGCCAGGCATAAATTTTCTATAGCTGAATCCCTCAATCTCTCAAACGGTGATAGGCAGCAGTCGCAAAGCGTTCCACTTGTTCCGCCAACTAGAAAATACACATAATTGAAGGCCGTTGGTGACAACTAGATTGATCTAGAGGGAAGATTTAAAAAAATCTCATCATGCCAGAACTTTAGGAATGCATAAACAAAATACAACGGGTGGTATGCATCAAGTAGAGGATTTAGCTCATACTTGAAGAAATGGAGAAATACTTCAATTAATATGCATACAAATTAAAGATGAAGCTCCAGGGAACTCTGAGCATTTCCTTCATTTGCTATGCATAGAAAGGATTTGATTAAGCAAGGGTGGGGGCAGACTTATGTTACCATACCTAATGCTTTTCTTCGTTAGTTGGTCGCCAGACGTCATGAAGAATTTCCAAGTTTAAGCGTGTTCACAGAGAAAAAGAATACCGGGAGAGAAGACGGTGTCGCGATGTGGATTTTAAAGCGACATATCGTTTTGAAGAACGTAATTTGAAGCGGTTAGCAGACCATTTTCTTGGGAATAGCGACGAGACTCGAGGTGCACTCAAGTCATGAAAAAATGATAATTTTTTTGAGATATCTCTCCAATCCGGGTTTACAGTGTGGTGTGGGGGAAGATCGTGGCGTGCGTTAAAGTACTGTTTCCCGTACAGTGAAAATGGTCGGAAAGAAAATAATAGAGGAAGCTCATCTATGGTTCCTCTTCCTTCAAGAACAGGTGGGTTTAGAAGAGTGCAAAGAGGTATGGCTTAGAACACAATGGCTTCACAAACTTACCGTTCTAACCAATCTAGATAGATTAACATCGATAACAAAGCCTAACATAATTTTCCTCACCTTGGGCATCGTGATTTAAATTCTTCTCACAATGAAGGCGGTACAGTTTTGAAAGAATCGGCGACGGTGATACCAAGAAATCCCTCAAACAATGTATCGACGTACTAGCAATGTTGGGATATTTTTCCGCCAATTTTCCCAATCCCTAGAAGAAGTCGAACCAAATTAGACAATGACCGGGGATTGAAGCAGTAAATTCAAGTATAGGTACAAATATTGAAAAAGTGAGGACAACGCAAAACACGTGCTGTCGTTAATCATTCTATTAGAATTCCATGCGGCAAACGAGGATATTATAAACATTTAAACGTATTTATAATATTTATTGAATGTACATACCAGTTGCTAACACTCAAACTACGAATCAAAATGTGAACCTTTAGAGAACAAAACGGTTAAAAATTGATCAGGCAAACAAGTAAAAAAGAAATCAGTTAAACTATGCTCAGACATTCCAAGCAGGGGGTGTGTAGGATAATGATTGTATAGAAGATGTCAGAATTACAGGGGACACTGCACCTGGTGTTTCCAAGAAACCTTAGACAACAAGTATTGAAGAAGCCAGACAACCTGGTGTTTCACATTTCTGGCTTAGTGTAATCCACTTCTTGACTCCTTTTCAGTGTCCAGGTGAACTTGGAAGAATAAAAACCACCAATCAACCAGTTTTCCTGTAAATTGTGATCCCCCCTCCCATATACGATATCTTAATCTTGTCACCAGTATGGAGGGCATTGATTGGTATGGACAAAAGTAAAATTGTCATTCAGTATTGGATAAGCCCTACAACTGATGCAGTGCACCATTTTTCGGACGTGATCGTTAAATTGCCAATTATGTGAAGTCAATATTTCTCCTGAATGGGAACCTCAATTGGCGCACAAACCTCCTAAACTAGAGTACCTACTTTTTAGTATAATAAGTTTTTTCTGTTGTATTTTGCGGTTTTTTAGACACAGCCACAAAACTAGGGAGATTTTGGAAGGTGAGTACTACAACTTGGATAAAAATGTTATATCTCTCCACTTACACCTAACATTTTGTGGTATGGGCTGGCATATGGAATGCGCAAGATCAATGCCACAAGCTTTAATTCTGTTGCACATGACAGAGAAAACTGAATGACTATAATTGTCAGAGTCATTATTGGTAAGCACCAGATCAGCAAATAACAGTATACGGTGTTACATGAAATTCACAACATCAGCTTCACTTATAGGTGAACTGAGCTGGTGGTAACTCTGACATCGTCAACATAAAGGGGTTGCAATAATCGTATTTTTAGGTAATGCTCTTTTTTAATAAAGAATTATACTGAAATTCGATTCAAATGATTGAACGTCAAAGGTATATTATTGAAATGCTCTTGTGCATACAATAAACAAAATGAACGACCATAAAAGCAATAAAAAAAATAAATAAACGAATGAAAAAGAGATATGCAATAATTAAAAATGTAGAAATAAACATGATTAACTGCAAAAAGAACATTGGGGAGGGTCGAAACTGAATGTCTAGTTCACAAACAAATCTCAAGTACGATAGGTCCCCCTCAGGAATTCTCTGAGATACCTAATAGTTAAAGGGGATGACATCGGACAATTAAAAGAATGGTGCACGCAAATCAAGGCAATCAACGTGGTTAAAGAGGCTTTCGAAGCAGTGGGAAGCTGATCGAAATATCTAAAGGTTCATAATGCACAACGAGTTATGAATGAAAGCGAAGCAAATAATTGGGTTGGAAAATAATTAATTAAAAACACGCATATTTCAAAACTATGAAAAACGTAAGCAACAAATGTGAAAAGGATGATTTTTCTGGACAATGTTTAATCGGAAAATTGTGTCATGAAATACTTGAAAGGGAATTATTATTATAAAAACCAACACAATGGTGGTTAATTGAAAGTTTGATGATCGAAAGAACGATATGGTTGGCGAGAGAATTATTCTGACGAAACATCGAAAGAAATTAAATTATTAGGTATTATATCTTATGAAACTGTAATAATAATAATAAAAATAATGTATTGTAAGGTGTATAACTGAGCTAAAACGTCCATTACATACGATAATGACAATCTCACAAAGGAGATGTTATTATGCTTGTTTTAAAGTTTAATTTCAGCGGTTTTTATTGGTAAACTAGGTACACCCCCACTATAGAACGAGGGGGCATTAGGAAGATCCAGAATATTTAGTTTGCAGAATCAATCAGATTTATTGATTGAATTCAATCGTTTAACCAGAACTAATTGCCTAGTTTAAATGGTGACTAAATTTCCTTTGATGTATGCATATGTTACTTCAACTAATAAGTAAGGAAAATATGAAACGAAATAATTTACTAGGCAATACATGGCTACAATAACTGAATTTCATCACTATTCAACTACTGTGGTTTTTTTTTGTTCTAAGTAAGAAGTTTCAATTCTAGGTTAGGGGGAAAGAAATATTCAGACATCCTGGGGTTGCACAATGCTTTAAATTTATGGTTGTACTCATACGTGTAACAACCAATTCATAGCAAACAAGCGACAAAATAGAGCGTTATCCGATGGATGCAGCGTCGTAATAGCAATATTTACAGGGCCATTCGAAAATCAATGCAAATTTGCGACAGTCAAGGTTTATAATACCCGTGCAATTCATAAAAATTCAAATAGCGAATCGTAATCTTGGAGTTACTGATTTTTAGGGCTGCAAATGATACGCGAGGGGGGATCCTAAGTTTACCAAAAATTACCTCAAGGCATACCATGAGGAGTGGCATATGAGCCAAGACGAGTTTGAGGTTATGGTTAGAGTTGATTTTTTCTGTGAGCCGCCCACATAGACTGTCTGCACCTGTAATCAGATTATTAAACATTAATTGCATGATTGGCATTAATTAAGCATTAATTTGCATGCTTTTTTTTTATTTTGATATCTACCCTACCGTTCTGCAATATGTTTAAGAAGTAACTTTCACAGCCTCCCAGTGAGATTGGTTAACGTTCCCCCATATTTCTCAAACGGCACAATTTTCGTTGAATCATCTTAATTTTCAGGAAGCTGTGATGGATATGGTTAACTGACCCTTCCCGATTCTTGAATCCGTCGCCTTGGGAGATGAATTAGGCGCCTTTAAGCGTCTTTGATCCTCTGAGTGTGGTGGAACATTAAACCGCATTCAGCTCAATGGAAGGGGCAACTATACCATTCCATCACCTCACATGGTAGCAGAGCGTGCCCTTTTTATAATTAACTGACCTGTCACCCTCATCACACTCATTTCCCCTTAAGCTAAATGCCATTTACTATGACCCCTTTAATAACTGTCATACCCCTGCCCTACTTCTTGCAAGCCCCCCCCCCCCCCCAAGCTTTTTTCAGAGCCCTAGGAGTGTGATGAATATGGTTAATAATTAAGGCCAATTATTGGCCCTTCCCGATTCTAGAATCCGTCGCCTTGGGAGATAAATCAGACGCCTTCAAGCGCCTGTGACATTCTCTGAGCGTAGCAGAACATCAAAACGCAACCAGCTCAATCTTAAAAAGTAAAACAACTAATGTAGAGAGTGGTAAAAATGTGTTTCATGGTAGATTACAGAGGTTCAAAATTGAACTAAAATATCAAATAAGTCCTTACTTATGTTTGGACTAGGTAGTAGAAGATGGAAATTTGATTTTCATAACTTTCAACATTTAGAGCTTTTTAGTAGAGTGAAGAGTATTTTGATATACAGAGGAAAAGTGAACTGTACTCTTTCACAAGTACATATCAAAAAGAAATGCAATAGTTTTAATATATTAGTTCGTTAAACTCCGTTTAGAGGGTGGTACAGAGCAGTGCAGCCAAAATGGAGTAGTTGAATGAACGAATGGTTTATTTGTAAAGAGCCAGAGCCGTTCTAAAAAATCCCCTAAATTAGGAATGCCAAGTAGCATATATCAAGACACTCCTCCAATGTTGAAGATGCGTGACCCAGGAATCTGCAAACACACAGTCCGAATCACACAATCTCTAATCAAATGACACAATGTGTCGGGCGACCCAAGATTGCACAGCTGGCATGGCTGGGCCAGGAGCTCGACAGTCCATCTATGCGGCCAACTCTATCTCCGACAGTGCAAACCTGTGTCACTGACCGCTTCACAAAGAAAGGAAGCTCCTTGTTCAGGTAATTGGCGGATTTACCAGATGTGGAGTTGGGGTTGGGAGGCAGCATTATACCGTAAGTTCCTGGCTGCTTCCATATCTTTATCTCTGAGGGCTTTTTCAATATTATTCAAGAAAGTAGTCTTCAGCTTCTTCAGGTCCCCAACAACCGGCCAAATGCAAGACCTTGGCTTTTTAAAATAAGGACAAATGGAGTAGTTTAGTCAAGTATTCTTATTGAAAATACAGAAGTTTGATTTGTTCAGAGTTTCAGGTGTAATTTGTTCCACGTCAATGTAAAAATATTTCAAATGAATTAATTTAAAGACTGAATCCCAGATCTGCTCTGTTGAAACCACCTGCAGAGGGTTTGACCTTACACCATTTTTGCTGCACACCCCTAAATTAATCGTGGGTATTTAATAACATCACACGAAAAACGAAAGCTAATGCATTAAAATAGTAACGGTAAATTAGAAAGGTATTAATAGTAAAATACCAAATTATGGAAAGAGAAATGTTATGAAACTGCTCAACAACCACACCGAAATCAAAAAATCAATGTTAATGATTGTCAGTGAAAAACATTTATCAGTTCAATAAATGAAGCGCTCACACTTGAACAATAAAACATTACAATAACCTGGAGATGACAACTGTGACGCTAGAGTATGAAGCAAGAAAGTTGGACTTTCTTTATAAGGAACTGCAATAGAATGAAAAAACCGTGAGTTCAATGAATTCTGTTCTAGCAACACTATGGTTAGGTTAGTAAGAAAACAAGATGATTTTAAAAAAATTTACGTTAGATCCTCAGCATTTTTATAATACTTCAAAGGGCTAAAGAAGAGGTAAAGTTGGACAATTAGTTTCGGGAATTCATGTGTCTGATGAGTAAGGGCCTGAAAGTGTATTGACACTAAGTAAGGTTTCACATAAAGCTCGACCCATTTAGGTATTCTAGGTAGGGGAAGGAAAAATGAGATGAACATAAATTTGAAGTGTCCTTTAAGGGTTGCCAAAGTTTTGTTAAATCCCTAAAAACCTCAAAAAAAGTCAAGGCGGCCTAAATTTGGACTTTTTTTGAAGAACTTTCCATGAGGAATCGAATGAGCCCCTCCCTAGGTCCGTAGCCCAAACCATTCCCGATTTATGGCCCGATTTAAGGTGCCAACATTTTCATCCACATTCACTACATCAGTAGGTTACTGCGATCAAAACAAACACAACAGCGTTTTTTTGTTTGTTTTTATTGCAGTAACCTAGTGATGTAGTGAATGTGGATACTGGAGTGAACTCTCAAAAGGGTTTATAGCTGATACACGGGTTGAAGCCTTCTGATATGCATGAAATGCTGCAAATTCATTCACTAGGGTCCATCGCCCCTAAGCTTCTACTTACATTTACCTCAATGGTTCTCACCCCCAAAAACAAACTACTCAATTCATGAAACCAGAAACAGAAGTAACAGCATTTACCTGCTTCATCAGCGATAGCCCACACCAGCAGGTCGACACAAGCAGAATTCGCCAAAACGTTCAATTTGAATTTATTGATGGTGGGCACATTATTTTCACGTTCCTCTTTTTCGCTGGCGTCATGGTTTCTGGACTGCAGTTCAGTTTGGCCGCACAGAAAAAGCCCTTTCACGAATTCTTGGACATCCTTAGTAAATGGTGGAGGCAAATCTGAAATATTCAAATGAAACCGGCGTTAAATTTTCGAAGGGTTTCAAATAATGGGAAATATGAACGTTTGAAGAAAGCGTTACGAGGCATTTACAGATGAAAATCATGGAACAAGAAACAAGCAACACTAATAGTGAATAATAAAATATTGTAACTGATTCAACAAATTAATTAATAGATTAAAAAATAGTAATGATAAATTTTGAATTAGCTATGGAACTAAAATGGCCCAGTTTATGCGATGGCGAAAAGTGAGATAGGATGAGATGTTAATTGAATTAGCCATATTTGAGATTCCAATAATAGTAAATACTATTAAAATGAAGCTATGAAGTGAAATATGTATGATACTAGAATTAGTAAATAATGGGATGGCACACTATGCTATGACAAGAAGGTTATGGAATGGAGCTACCCCTTCAAAAGGCTGAAGCGATTAGTCTGCAACACCCGAATGATACCCTGGAGACTTAGAGGCTCCAGTATAACCTCGATGCCAGTAATTTCAAGAAACGGGAAGAATCAACGATCCATTCACTGTATTCTTTGTAAAGTTGTGGAGGGAGTCATAGTACGAAGGGTAGGGGTAGATAATTAAAGTTTAAGTCTCAATATTAGAAATGTATTATTTAGGAGGCAGTGATTTGGAAAGGGGTATCATAAGGGTCAATGTTAGAGGGAGAGTTTTGCAAACAGGCCCTGTTACCACACAACAGGGATGAAGATGAATGAAGTTCACCCAGTTTGGAAGTTCCTTCCAAAGGCTGAGACGATTAGCCTGCAATGCCCAGAGGATAAACTAGGTAGGAAGCTCCAAATATAACCTTGGAAGCAGCAGTTTCAGGATATGGCCAGTAGGTTGCAGTATGCTCACAATGTGGCACCGTACCATACATTTAACCAATCTAATCACGAGTTTCTAATCTGAGAAATTAGTCGCCACCCTAAATCTATCAGCGTTTTGCAAATCGTCTACGATTTTCTTAACTTGACAAACCGTTAGAATGAAAAGCCTATGTGTGATTCTCATCATTTTCATTTGTTTATTGAAAACTTGCGATTTGAAGAGCTGAAAAGGGAAACAGAAAAGCAAAATGATCTTTGAAGTACTGCTGTCATTTTTTGCAGAGTAAACGAGTTAGTATGGGACGTTGGCGATTGGTTTGGCAAATGGTGGGTAAGGACGGCTGGTAACTGCATCTCTATCTTCTAACTCTATCTTCATCTTATTCCCAACTGCATACTCATTTCTTAGGACACAGATCAGAAACAGCCTTTCGCCTATGATTTGGCAGAGGGAAAAATGCCATTGGTAGAGCTGACATTGAGGTGAGAAAGTGGAATTTCCTCCTTTCATTTAGCCTGTAATATGTGCAGGGAAAAGGGGTTTTTATAAGAGTGCTAGAATCGATTCCCAGGTAAAATGCACTGAATTTCGACCTAAGTATAGTTTGTTCGAAATTTGTTAAGAAAAGTCAATCGCAGTTCAGTCGATCCTTAGCAACATCGAACTAATAAGGTTAGCAACTGCGTGTAGTGTTCCACTTGAGTAAAAGGGCGATATTTAAATTGAGAACAATGGTTCGTTGACATGATGGCGTCCAAATTTATATTCTTTCTCGAACAATAATTAGAATTCAACAAGGGAAACCCCCCAAAATCGTATTTAATTAATTTACTGTCGAATTACAAGTTGAAGTGCACATTACGCTTATGTATACTTCTTTGTAGTTACTTGTTTTTAAGTTGAAAATACCCTTTGAAAGCCATAGCTCAAGTAAAAACTTGTCTTTGTATTTATTTTTTTAATCTCATTCATTATCATTGAAAAGCCATGGCAGCGAAACACCATAAAAACAACTGGGAACAATACTAGAGTTGCCACTAGAATGTAATAAGATTGGGAAAACCAATTAGTGGCCACAATATTTTAATATAATCAAGATGCCACCAGGTTTGCAATTTCTTGGAATGACAGAGCTGTTCTCGAACATTCCTACACTGGGCAGACTATTTTAGGAAAAAAATTAAATATACAATGATGACGAGCAATGAGATATTCGAAGTGGTGAAACATTCAGATGTATCTACAGAATCAACGCCATGGATAGGCTCTTATAATGGAGTTACATGCTTCTTGAAGTTTAGTGTATACCATAAGCAAGCTTTGAATAACGAATAACATATTCAATATTATGGATTTTGTCTGCAATATGAATTATACACAGTTTCAATGGTGAGGTTCAAACTGCAAGCACATTATAACGTTAGATGCGTGATTAAGAAAAAGCAAGAAACGTGATAGATTGCCTTCAAACTGAACGAGAGTCAAAAAGAATTTCGGTGTTTACCTTATACATAAATATAACATATAGGTCGAGATTTCATACAGGCTGAATTTACTTTTAAATGAATAAGTTTATTAAGACTAAAAACGAAAGTCAGCCTGTTTGAAAACCAACAGTTTAAGTGTAATATTAATTGTATTAGAGTTTCACGATTCTATATACAATATTTGAATTAAAATTGATAGCATTTTAGGAACGATCATAGAAACCCAAATCCAATCATAGAATTTGGTCAACATTGAAAGTTAACTAGTGGGATATGTAATAGAACCTAGAAGGTAAATGAGTTATGAATGTCGTTGAATGATTAAAATACTTGTGTGATCAATGAAGTTATTTCAAATGGTCTTATTTTTAATTTAATATTATTAGCTCAACGGTAAAGTAGACACGCAACATTGTGCATAATGTACACATTATGCCCAGAGTTGAATTGACAGTGGGTTGTCCATAGAGCTCTCTGTCTGAAAAAGACTGCTGTAAGAAAAAATCAATTTTTTGTCTAAAATCCACCTAGTAGATACTTCGGAAATCCTCGAAGGGCTAAGACGATCATCAGGCTGAATTAATTTGCCAATAAGAACTCAATCGCCTCATAAACTACAGCGAGAGGATCAGTGGGTTAACAAAGTTTGTATTTCGTTCTTGTTTAGGAACAGGAGAGATCATTTTCAGATAGCAACTGGTTGGACTATGGCAAAGCGTTTTATACTATACTACACCACTCAAGTATTACAGAGAACAAACCAATTGGAATGGACAAGGGTTAAGGAATTGTAGAGAACATTTACGGACATTGGAAAGCAATTCTGAGGACTAGTAGATTCTGAGGACACTAGATCTCTTCTTCGACTGAGTATTTTGGTGTTCAACAGATTTCGCTACATCACTGTTCATACCTACTGGAGTCGGCATACTTGCACCTACTGGAGTCGGCATACTTGCAGACAACGAAAAATGCATCAACCACCTGATAACCTTTCAAATTTGGATGGAAACCTCTGGAATTGTCTTCGGAAAATCCTATTTTTACGGTTATTAATGAAATCTGCATCATCCTCATTACATGGGATTGAAGGGGCTAGAGCTACAGTACCATCACGACCGGAAGGTCGTGCGGGTACTGTATAACCTCAGCGCCGTCCGTCTACTGTTCATATGACAATTATGGGGATTTGCTGTTTCGAAAACCGGCCGACAACATTTAAAGAGCTTAGAAAAGAGTATGTACATCTGTGGTTGTGGAAACAAGGTGGATCTATGTGGTCCTTTGGTTACAAGACGATTTTCTCTATGTTCAAAGTTTTTGACGTAATTTTCCTTCTGTCATGTTGATAGGTTCTTGAGGTCTAGCTAGTAGAGCGGTCGAAGTGGGCTTATTTGATTCTTTGAAGAGATCTCTTCCAAGTACAAATTTACCCGTAGTGTTAATTCGACATTTTCTATATCTTGATATCTGTGTAGCTCAGTCAGTTGATTTCATTCTTTAAGATGGACAGGAACTGATGACTAGCGGCAGACTAAAGGGGTGGTTTGTTGGACACCCCAACACGCGTTCGAAACCATGACATTTGATAATGCCCTCTTTTCTCTCCTAATAGACTTAGATTCAACCGAAGAGCAGCAGCAAGTTGGTCTTCAAGAGCAACATCCCTTTTTGAACATCAAAAGTCACAAGAAACAAAGAAAATGTTCCTTGTATCCAAAAGCGCTATCCCACGATGTGATTCAAAGCATTTAGGAGGCGCAAAAGAAAACTGCCTGGTGCTTCCTTGAAATATTCATAAGGTATGCCATCCAGACAGGGGCCTCACCTGACTTTGCTCCGCATAAAACTGATATCAACTCCTCCATATCAAAACTCTTGTCAAGCAGGGGATCTTCAATCAATGGAGAGACTAAGAAACCGGTGGGCTTGTAAGAGGGGGTTGAAGAGTGAGGTGAAATATCTTGCCCATTCCTTCATACCAATGTCAACTCTACGGACAAAACTGATAATTTTATGCTTGGCTACCATGACCAGGATTCCGGTCCATCCCTAGCACAGCACAGTTCGCTAGCCAACATTTTCTTGTGTTCCAATTTCTTCAACGCACAGAGACTCTTCAATCACGTACGCTCTGCTTGTATGGATGAGCAGGGAGTTCACTGCTGCACTGTTCATACCTACTAGAGTGGATACTTGTAGACTACGAAAAATTCATCAATCATCTGGAACCCTTTCAAATTTGGATAGATTGATTGTCGATAGAACCGAAGAGCTACAGCAAGTTGGTCTCCAAGAGCAACATCCCTTTTTGAGCTTCAAAAGTCACAAGATACCAAGATTTCCCAAGGGCACTGGTTTATTTCGAAGGAAAAAATGAATGCAAAAGAAGATTCAAATAGAAGACTCTTGGATTCGGAATAGTTGACAATGCTAAGATTCCACATCTTCTCAGAGCTCAAGAAAAGTAACTGGTAACTGGACACGCATAATGATGTCTTCCTTTATCAGGCGGAAGAAATTACGCTTGGCACGTACAGAGATGAAGGAGATTCCCGAGTCGAACCGAAGTACCATCTTTCTCCCTCGAAGAAGTACAGCGACTCGAATCCGTTAGGTCTCATTAATATGAAACCTTTGCACGTCGTCAGCTCATTAAACCATACATCAGCCTTTCAATTGTAGATGAAATAGTACATCAACATAGATATTGAATCATATCACTTCGTGAATAATATATGAACCCAAGCAAAACACACAATAGGTAAAATAGTAACTAATAAAGACAGCGAGAGTACAAACCGAAAAATATATCAACAACTTAATATCTAAACACCTTTCCACTCGACTATTTGGTTGTAGGTCATGCGCAATACAATTTAGTTCATCAAGGCCATAATATCATTAAGATTAGATATACCATGATAATGCAATAATGTTTTCGTAGAAAGTAACGCTGATTAGCTGCAAAGCATGAAGCTGGCTTCAAATCGTGTTGAAACGACAGAAAGCGGGTGATGGATGCTTTGCTGTATGTTTTCAGTTCAAAATTACCTGTATTATTGTGTTTATGATACAGGTTTCTCTTTCTGTAAACCTGCCGTTTACCGTAATCAAAACTATCCCATCGTTCAGTGAGTACTGTGAATTGCACGAAGTCACGAGAAAAAGATGAAATTAAAAAGATACAATGGAAGAAGGACAAAAAGTTCCAAGGCATGCAGATTTTCCCTAAATTATATCACACTTTTGTTAGATTGTTTTGAAACGTGAGTCATTGTAGTGAAAAGAAATTACGACAAAACATGACCAACATTGCATCTATTTTTATTGTTTTATTAACCATAAATTTAAAAGCAAAACACTTGTTTTAAATATGAATCTGCTATTCATACATATAATTTGAACTTTTTGTCATTTTGACCAATTTCTTGTGCTCGAAAAGGTACTGTGAAGGATGAGTTCCATCCTCTCTTTTAGAACGCTTGATTTTTTTGAAAAACGATGAAGTTTTCATCACAATCCTAGGTAGAATTGCCATTAGAGTGACAGATCTAAATATTAATATCTGTAAAATCCAGAAATCGTTTCATATTGCATCGTAATGGATTTTGCTTTTGCCATGATGGAAACTTTGGAATATAGTTCATTTAAAACATTTGGAGCCATTGCCACTGTAACGTCTCCAAAAATACGCTAAAAGGAAAGGAACAAACAAAATTAAACGAATAGTTAGTAGTGGAAATAACTTTATACAAACAGGATAATAAACTGTGATGAACTATCCAACAGAAATAGATTAAATAATGCTGGAGAATATTTGACCAATATTTTTCAGAATAGAGGGTATAGAACCACAATAAAACGATTTCGGAAAATGACCCAATTAATTATTTTTCAGATCATGGATAGAAACGTAACAAAATTTGTATTTAATACAAGTTGACAATAATTGACGATTTTTTGAAATCTACTGAACGCCAGGTTTTTCTGGAATAGACGTAAAGATGTGTGAACATGATATATTGTTGTGAATATCGTTATGGTGATGGGTTTTTACTGCTCTGTCTCCTCAATTTTCCTCCTGATAAGTAAGTTCAATTTATACTGGGGAGGTTGACATTTTTATTTAATCCGGAACAATAATAAAGGAACCAAAATAAAATTGTTAACTAATCAGACATCAGTATGATAAAGGTACCGAGGCACATCTGTCTAGAGTCAAACTGAAAGTGTAGAAAATGCATAATATAGAAGAAATTATTGTGGAGCAATTGAATTTAAACTTGTAATGGCTGAAGGGATTTCAAGAGGTACACTCAGTAAAAAATGTCTCCGTACACCCCAAAACTGTGTACTTTTTATTTTTTATTTATCCAGGGAAGCTAATTCGGATGTTTACACAAGAATACAGGAAACCCACTCGCGAAAACAACTATCAAAGGTCTAGAATCATGAAAATTGTGGTATCAGCATTTTTCCGGGGACGATTATGGAAGTCTCCCAGTACAGGGACGACTATTAGAATTGATCCTAGAGGGTGTGTAACAACCCAAACATTAAAAAAAATATTTATAGTAGTAATCATAATAAATGAAAATAGAAATAAAAAAAGTAGCTGAATACGAATCCATTCTAGACCAATCTAAGACCAAGGAAGTGGAGAACAAACTATAGCTGTATGTTTCTCTCTGTGTGTGCCTGTTACAAATGTTATAGACGCTAACAAACTGACAATTCTTTAATGATATCCATGGTTTGTTATTATTACTGTATGAGTAGTTTATTGTTAATGTTATGGTACAGTAAGTCGCTCTGAACTAGTACCCTCAGATACCTTCCAGCTTAGTTGAAAAGCTCTTCGATTCGATGAAGTTCCGTTCCTTGGAAGTTGTCAAGCAAAAAGGGGGGCCCAAGAGCTATTACCCCATTTGTTGAGCTCGATTTTCGCTGTCATAGATTATTTTATTCAAACGACTAAACATACAACAGAACTATTGAAAACAAAATTTCATTGCAATTAATATATCTACTGATTATTGCTACAATTTCCAAGACGGTTTCCACTATGTTTATGGACGTTCACATTCACATTAGTGTGGAGTGTCTTTATTATTGAGAGCAAATGGATCCACGAAAAGAGGTCTGAGTGTAACCATTCTACTTATTGAAGGGAGTCTATCCATGATGAAAATGTAAATTTTATAAAAGCTCGAGACGGCGTGGTTCGATATAAAACACCCAATAGGCATGTCAGATTGATAGAACATTTATGACTAAGAAACCGTAAGATGAGGCTTACCTGTTTGGTATTTCAGAAGTTCTCTGAGAAGAGAAACAAGCACGAGATTCAACGTTTCACTTATACTCCTGTACGGGTAGATTTTCACTTGCCCAGAATAGTAGAGAACTGAAGCCTGAGCGTCAAGTTTTGAAAGTAGTTCGGGGGTCAGAAGCTTCTTCGCACAAGCAAGTATGCTCTTTAACAAATAAAAACCAGTTTTAGTTAATCAGAATTAGATAATCATATAGGAATTGCAATTTAACCAAGAAGTACCAAAGGAGGAAGTGAGTCGAATGTGTTTATTTAATTTGTAAGTGGAAAAGAAACTTCGTGGGAGATATCCCTTCCATCTCATGTGGATTGCTCTAATTTTTTAATTGCGAATTTCAGGACATTTTTACATTACAGATGTGAGGGTGTGACCTCGATCAAATTAAGATAAATTTTATCTCCCTTATCAGCCCAGTTACTGTATATTATAACCTATCTATCTTTCACATTACAGGCCAGTATGTATCAGCATCCCATGCAGCCTTTCCCGATGTGGACGTTACACTAGAGGAAAGGGTGTTCACAGCAACAGTGCACTGCAAGCCTAATAACAAGCAGCTATTATGATAGTTGCCAACCCCCTCTTACTAAGCGTTCAATCCCAAGATCCCTGTCAATTAGAGGCCATTGAATTTGCAACATACTGGAGAAGCTTGAAGGTTAACTTCCATCTGTACGAGATAAGCCGATGGGGAAGGGTTACCCAACTAGAATTTCTAATAGACAGGATGGTTCCAGCATTTCATACCAACAGAAACCAGCAGCACACACAAACCAGGTTCAGTTCAGTTCAGTTGTTCACAACCTTTTTCTTTGGGATTCAGAAGCTAAATGGCATCTTTCGTGAACTACAGCCTTCTTGTCGTCGAGTTCACAAACCCCTCGAGTGACTTTTACCTCATTTTTATAGCACATCCCCATTCGAGGCGGCCAGGAAACATTTCCCATAAAACGTTCATTGTAACAGTGGCCGTGTGAAGGTGTCCCATCTTGTTGAAACCAAAGATCCAAATTATTGACAGTTGGCCTTCTGCGCAGCTCGGATCCCAAGAACTTGTTGTCCATGTCGATGTAACGGGCACTAGTGACTGTCAAGGTGTTTCCTGGTTCTTCAAAGAAGAAAGAACCAATGATAAATGATTTTGAAATTGCACCTTTGGGCTGAGCAACGGTCGTTCGTGCAGACCTTGAGGGTTCTCTGCAGCATAATAACGGCATCAATTGATGAACGATTGATGCAGCGCGTTCACGATAACTTCTTGGACTGACTTGCTTCATGCCACAAACAAGATGGACACCATATGCGCGACGTAGTTTTTAAAATTTGAAATGGCAGATTATTATTGTACTCCCAAAATATCCATATTTATGCCTTTTTCGTTTTTTGGCCCTGTTCCCGTGACCTACCCTGTAATCTGTTCTAAGCGAAAACTATCAGAAATTCAGAAAGTAACGTGATTTCCTAACGTAAACGGCTGAGAAATGTTCTCTAACAAACTGATCCTGCTATTTGATCTCGAATTTAGTCAAGGAGCTTTACCTGCAGATGCACTATAGGAAAGGTAATGGGGGGCCGTTTTTCTGCAAAAGCTGCCATCCGCATGTGAGGGAGCTGATGGAAGCTGGACCCGTACTTGCAGAAATAATGAGTCGTAGGGTCGTACTCTTGAACCTGCTGTTGATTGGCTCCACTGCACAACACCCTTAAAAATGAATTAACCAATTAGAAATATTAGGTAAACGATCCTAAACCGGTGTGTTTTTCTTCGTTGTGAGTCTCAGTTTTTTGACTCCATACATTCAAATAATGACTTTTCACATTACGGTCTTCTATCATTAGCAGTCTGATGCTATACTTTGCAGCGGTGCGAGCAAACACAGAATTGCTTATTTTTTTGTTGCTTGTTCGCATTTCTTTGAGAGTTCCTCAGCTTTTGAAGTGACTTGACTCACTAAGGGCTACCACTGGAATCATACCTACAATCACATCTTATACTTCGCATTCTAATACTGTAACCTCATTATTTGGACGTACACCAATAAACTAGACGAGGTGACACAAAAACTCAAGTATCAACAACAATTCTTGCTTAGTAATGCCTTGGCCTATATTCAAAAATTCACTCTTATCTCGTTTCTTTGTGGTTAACTGTACGGCAAATTATCAACTTAGTATCCTGTAACATCAGCAGAAATCTGTGAACCTTGAAAGCATTTTGTACTGTTTTAGAATTGTAAATAGTCGATAATTAATTTGTTCATCAGTAAGAGTACGGTAACTCAAGGGTACCAACATTGATCCAAATTCCTTAGTGGTACTTTACACAATAGAAGTATTGGTGTAAATCGTATCGTTCTTAACTTGAATTAGGGACTGACTTACATCAAGGACACTATGCTGCTAGATCTCTTTAATCACTTCCTCAGGGCTAGATACATTTTAAATTTAGTATAAATATGGTAAACTTTAAGAAAATATGCTTTGACATTTACAGAATAAAATGCAGTTAAGCTTGTTACATACTAAAATATTCATTTTTGGAACTTACAGACATTACACCTGAAAAGGAATTGTCACGTAATTAAGGCAAATAGATTTGATGGATAGTAATGATGAAATTATTTAGTAAACAATATTTCTGGAAACAATGATAGGCCTACCACCACAGATTGGTTTTTCACTAAAGAAGTAATTTTCAAGAAGGTACAATCAAGGAATTAACTACTACGAATAATTATCCCAAAAACCAGTCCCAATAGAAACAACATGCAGAAAAAACCCAGGATGGTACATTCAGTAAGAAAATAATTTAAATGAGTTAAGATAAATAGAACTAGAAGGCAATTTAACTAGCGACTGTAAGTAGTTCACCACCAGAGAGGGATATGTGTGTATCTGTATGTCTGTCTGTCTGTCTTATACAGATGTCAGAATCAAAATAATTGTTTCGTCGAAGGCAGGCGTTTTGAGTAGCCAAGCGTGCTTTTTTCAAAAATGATAATCCTTTAGTAGCTGCGATGTAAGAATAAGTGGCGAGAAAAAGCTATAGAAGTCTGTGAAACCGTGGAAACATAGACCAGAAGTGAATGCTATTTTGGTGACACTCAAGTATGCATCCCGCGTTGCGTAATTTAAGAGAAAAAAGTTATTGCTGGGAAGAGAAAAGAAGAAAGGTTCAAAATGGAAGAAAACGATTGACCATGTTAAAAAAAGTCTTACTATCTTCTGTCATCAACCTGAGCTCTCTGCACATCAAATTTGCTTGGAATTTGTGCAGACAAGCTAAAGTTTGGAGTCAGAAATTGTACGTAACCGAAATCGTGATTACCCCTTAATGTATAGTAAATTAATCATTCATGTTTCCTTCAGTTTCAATAAAATACATGGAAGAACAAGAAGACAAATAAGAACTTCAGTGTTTTAAATTTGAAGATACTTCAGGAAAGCATGAACAACTAATCTAATTTGTTACTTGGAATTCTCTATGATCGTACACAAGCAGAGTAATGATCTACCAATTCATGTGGTAGAAGAGAAGAAACAATAGGCATGGCAGGAGTAAAGTAAATAAGTAAGTCCCATTCCTAAAAGTCCAACTACACTAAAACTGAAATTCTTTTCTGAAGATAACCATTCAAAGGATCTCGAAACTATCATGATGCATTCTATCATTGCAACTGTAGGAATTCCCCAATTTGAGGCAATCGATCGGGTAACGATTATTCACCACTGATATGAAAGCAAAGAAAGATCCAACCAAATGATCTTTAAAAAGTTCCCTGGGTAAATATTTCAACTCCACAAGGCTGAACGAAAGGACCTTCGATCAAAACTGTCAGCTTGAGTCCAAATGAAAGGGTTGGGGTAGTGGGTAATTTCTTGCAGCCTACTCCACATGCTCAAATTGCGTGGTGATAATAATACAGATAGTTTCAATTCATCAGTCACTTGAACTGTTAAAATGTTGCTCAAAAAGCAGTAGATATGAAATAATATAATGTTGAATGTAGTATGGTTTTTGAGAAAGATGGTTTAGGAAAGCAGCTCCAGTGTTTAAACAGCTATATTTGCACTGTGAATGTCAAAGAAATCATTCTTAAAAACCACGTTTACAATTTAATTTGTTCAAACAAAAAGGAAATCTTGCTCCTTCATGTTGGGCATCCTACACCTCCCCACTCTCCAACATGTTAGGAGGACCAACTTCGTTTGTTCACCGTGTAGCGTGGTTTTCTGATTTTATAATTCCCCCTCCCCAGATACAAACATTTTAAATAAATACTCAAAAAATGATCAAATTAGAGTTTGTAACACAGTGAGGTGATGGTATGGTATAGTTGCCCCTTCCATGAGCTGAATGCATATAATGCCCGCAACACTCAGATGATGTCCCAGAAGGTGGAAGATGTCTGGTATATCTCCCGAGGCGGAGGAGTCAAGAATCAGGAAGTGCAAACTAACCATATCTATCACAAGTTGAACAATATTTGAGGAGCTTACTTTCAAACAGGCACATATCCATTCCGACAAAATGTTCAGGAAGTGAAAAAACGATTTGCAGATTAGTGGAGATTTTTTTCGGCAGTTTCTCATCGGAGTAATGTGTGAGAAGGCACAGATAAAGATGCCTCAGAATATGAATCAATTTTCTCCAAAACACGAGGCTGTATATCCATTTTCACTTTGGAAATGTGCCCTTTTGATCAAAACTCATGGTTTTGTGCCTTTTTGAAAAAGAAAAATTCATTCTCCATTCTGTAGGTTTTATTGAAAAATTTACCTGACTCCATATTTCTATTTGTCATGCCTGCCATCTATCGAGTCTCGTGTAAATATTCAACCTCGATATGTGCCTTTTTGAAAACCCTCGACTTACCCCCTGACGAAATTCGGAGGATATGTGCCATTTCGATTGCAAGGCACTGAAAAAAATGTAGGGGACGGATTTGTTACCTTTTGATGCAAACACATAACTTTAGCCCCGGAATTGACGTGGATGTGTTCTGTTTTGTTCGTAAATGATAGGGGGATCTGATTCAACTCATATTCAGAGATAGAAAATTGAAAAAAAAACCTTTAATCCTTGGAAGAACTGTAACTAGAAAACTGGAATTCAGTTAAGGGCAGAAAGTAGTGGATTCTTCGTTAAAGACCAGGAGAGCGCCTTTGGGCCATAAAAATGAAACTGTTTTAATTTGGTGCAACCTCCTACGGTGGTTACTCTCTCGCTTAAAAAAAAGAAGACACCAACAGTGTGGAGCTCCCAACCAACCCAGAGAAACTAGTCAAAATACTACATCAGATTCTTTCAGGAAATTCTTCCTACATACCTACAGCCTTCAGTGCAGATGGTTACGCGGTAGCTTCAAAGATGAGCAAAAATCATCCACATCATAGATGCTGATATTCTCACACGACATGGTAAGGAAGATTGGGAATAATAGTAATCTATTCTAACCATAAAATAGAGAGAAACTATCAGAGTAATGTTAAGAGTTGGACGTCATGTTAAAGTAGGATTTTGAAAGCAGCGGTAACCATATGATTTGACGATATCTCGACTACACTTGTTTCTGGAGCAAAACTACGACAAAACCACGTTTGAGATTTCTACCGAACTATGCAAATACGGGGTAGAATACCACTAAATCTAAAGAGAGGGAATGTTGCAGAAGCAACGAATCAGATGCAATGGGTAATCAATAAGAATATGGTATGTTACCTACGAGTATGCTGAAAAATACAGAAAGAGCAATCAGAAGGAGTCAAGCATGCATTCAAACCAAGCCAATCCACCAGTTCAATCAAGCACGGTTATACAGGAAACGGACCCATAAGTCGGGCCCAAGTCACATTTGGAGGACCATCGAACTTACGCCATGTCTGCTGACGGATCAAGGTAGCTCAGAGTAAGTATGTCCAAAGTAGTTAAATTCAAATTCCCAGATAAAGATTTCGGAATTATAGATCTGAAATGGAGCATCACAAGAGTATGTTTTTTCAACTCACAACAAAATACCATGCACAAAAAGAAAAGATGAGTACTCGTGCAGACGCGGTGTTCACATTCTTGAATCAACGACAGTTACTGACAAATGCCACTCTTGAGAGAGAAAGTAATGAAATATGAGGCAAGTCACATCCCCATGTATCAACGATATAATGCATTAAAGTAGTCAGGTTTTAAGATAGAAAAACATTTTTTCTATATGAAGAAAAATGTATCCATAAAAATTCATCAGGATTTATACAGCGAACTAATCACCATTTTTTTTTAGCAACTCATACAATAAATTTGGGTATGGGATACTGATAAAAACTTTAGTACAACAACATAATTTGCAGTGAATTTAAACATGAACACTAAAATTTGAAATTGAATATAGTAGATACCAAGAAAATATATTCAATTCTATTCGAACAATTCGGCTGACGCAGGTCCTTAATCTATGTCTAAAATCACCTTCAACGATGATGCGTTTAATTTAGGGTACATTTAAAAGAATTCTTCGCTTTTAATAAGGAATCATGAGCACGTCATGGTGAGAATAAATAATTGCCTTGAAGTTTCGAAGCAGAAGTTCATGCAGTTCACGCGCACAACAACGATTGATTGGGAAAGGTATGAACTGCTGATGCTGGAAACCGATCATGCCAATTTTTTTTTCCTTTTTTCCGCAATATTTTTAAAAACAATGAAGTTCATACGTTGAAATGTAGAGCAGCAACGAATATGACGAATAGATCAGTTTTTATGATGAGATTCATAATGAAATATTTCACTGTCACAACTCCATAAGTTTTCGACTGCATAAGATCATGTGCTGTAATACGTTTGTTTCATTTTACACCATAGGTACTCATTGAAGAAAAATCATTAGGATGACAAAGATAACAGCAAAGTACAAATCTGTATTCTTAAAACAACGATGCTACCGGAATGATGCTAAGATGAAAGCTGTGGTTTATTACGGTATCGTACATGTCAATTATAGACCACATTCTGAGAGATGACATTCAAATAGTTACGATTTTAGATCACGCCATTTTGTAGGCGTTTTTTGGCATCATATGTTTTCGAATGCCTCAACTCAGTAATTGAGAAGGTAGGTATCCAGCATGAACCAATCTGCATACCTATTAGTCATGTTTCCGAACATTTCCTCAACTCAGAACCAAGGCAAACAAAAATAAAATCCAAGTTTATTTTACGAAAATATGTTTACCTGAAGTTGGTGAAGCTCTTCTTTTTGGTGGAGTCGGGAACTTGTTTCGGCGAGCTGACGGTGGGTTTTTCAGGCTTTGGGAATATTCGGCAAAGGAGAGGCGGTTCCTGACCTGGAAACCTTCCCAGGGATCTTGCATGACCAAACAGCATGGGGATTATGGTGCGACAAACTCCGCCTGCAATCAGTTCATCAAATATCTTTGATGTAAAAACTTTCTCGTTAGTATAATCATAATTTGCACGTATTATGAGCCAGAGATCACGTCTGTACTCTGAAAATTTGGACGTTTACGCAGATTTTGATGCCACTTCCTCGATACCAGTACAGTAGGTTTTCTAGGAAAATTTCTTTCTTTACGTTCTCTAGAGACAATGATAATCACTTATTATAATCCTTGAAGAAGGAGTGCGGAACGGTTATTCAAAAGATTTGTTCCAATAACAGTGCATGACCTTCTAGATTCCTGTTTACAATCGTTAACTGTGGTGAACGTTCGTTGTGGTGAATGTTAGTTGGAACACTCACCCAACATCCACTCAATCTTAATAACTATTTGAGGTGTTTCGATTGACAGAGGTTCCTTATGTTAAAAGCAATGGATAGAGCCATTTGGTGCCTTTAGATTCCATCCTATAGACTCCTGCATGATGGAACAGCTGTTCATGATCGATTTTGGACAGCTTGACTTGCTGAAGCAGCAGGGACCATTACTGAGCATGCGGTTGTTGAAAACTTCTGATTTCTGCTAACAGCACCACTTCTTGGAAAGAATCAATGAAGGGCATGATAAGCATGAGATGACCTGCTTCTGGATAGTGTTTGCGCAAGCCCTGATGAGCCTAATTTGCGATGGTAGTGCCATCACAATCGAAGAATTGATTTTTGGATGAATTTCTATAACCTCTAGCAATTGCAGACATAACCACCAAAGCTAACTCCTTAGCTACTTGGGTCAAACCATTTTACACCACAACGGTACGTGTCCAACTAAATACAAGTGTTGGGTGCTGTGGCGATAACAATCCTTATCTTAGAGAGCAAGGTCATTAGTTGACTGCAGATCTGGAACACTAATTTAGGAGTAATATTAGTTTACTATTTACGAGTGTAGATGTCTATAGTGCAAAAGGTGTAAATTGCTTAACAACAATCATCAGGCATCAGTGGAATCCAAATAATGTACAGAAATTGACAAAATAAACTGACCAGGAGCTTGTAGAACCGCCTTATGCACTGAAAGAGGAAAATGTTCCATTCTTAAGTGAATAAACATGAATCATGGATGAGCATATTTCCATAAAAGCAGGAGTGTATTCTCCTACAATCATTTATAATATTGAACATTTTTGTATTCACAATGACTCTACACACCTTCCAACTAATCTGGATAACCCATTACAATACTTAGTCTAGAATACATACTAACGTACCAGTTTGCTGTTTGGGTGAGTCAGGACTTGAAGATCTAACAAGCGAAGTGAGATCACATAAAAACTTGACTTGAGTTGTGATTATTTCATCTTGCTTTTCTGGACACTTGGCGGCTATGTCGCTCAGAAGTGTGTTCAGACAGAATGTGAACCGTTCGGCAGTTGGCATTCCTGAAAGTCAAAATTGTTTCAGGTTTACTTATAGCCCAAGACAAAACGCTCAATTGATGCACCCATAAACTAATTGCTAGATTTGCAGTCCGATTTGGATGGAATTTCCTGGGTTAGTGCAAGTTGAGGTCTGAATGGTCTTTAATGAAGTTACTGCGGGATATGAGGGCTTGTTTCAGACATGGAAATGCAATAGTGTCCAATATTGTGGTTTGAAAATGGGAATCAGGACGAAAGAAACAGCGAGGAGCATCATCAAGGACACCCACCAAGTCCCACCAGAGAGGTTCACTGTGATCAGCAGTTAGCTACAGGCATTGCAATGTTTGCTAAAAATACATATGCATCTACTGACGAAGATTGACCATGTTAAGCGCGAAACAATTGGATATCTCGCTTTCTCAACATCCTGACGCGAAGCAAATGTCATAATAAAACTATGATTTATTGTAAACTTACACAAAAATAATGTTTAAAACAATTCTTACTGTCAGTTGGTAGCACAAATGTGTCTTCTTGCCAAACAGATTTAGGAAGAGCTTTCAGCAATTTCAGAAGATATTGAAGGATTCTATCCAAATGCCTCAAGTCTGACTCCAGCAAATACACACCAAGCGCAATAACTGCGTCTTGGTTTCGCTGGTCCAGACGGAATACGCCCTGGGAAACTTCTTGAGGGCATAGTGCAAACAGGGTGTTGACCTGTAATACAATAATGGGTGAGTGGTAATATACCAAGAATAAAGTACAATACTTACACAAGTATGAACATACAAAATATTAAAACAAGTATGTATTGGGTAGTATGCATAAAGTTGAAGCTTTTGCTTTTACTTTAAAAAAATAAAAGAAATACTTCAATTGATATGCATAAAAATACGAAGTAGACCTTAATAGCTCTACCTTTTACTTCAAGGTAAAGGTCAGGGAACTCTGAGCATTTCCTTAATTTGCTAAGCATAAAAAGAATTTGCTTAAGGAAATGCTCAAAAAATCAGAGCAAGGGTGGGGACAGACTTAGCTTACGTACCTAATCCTTTTCTTAATTAGTTGATCGCCAGACATCGAGCAGAATGGCGCGTTCGCCGTGAAAAAGAATAATGGGAGAGAGGACGTTGTCGCGATGTGGATTTTAAAGTGTTATATCGAACATAATGTGAAGTGTTTAAGAACATTTTGGTCAAGAAGTGTTATGCGTGTAACAAGGACACGTTTTTTCTATTGATGGGACTTTGACCATCTGTACATCAAACCGAACAACTGAAAATTTCATCAAAATTGGTCAAAATGGTCGGTAACAAGGATTTCACGTTTGCGGATGCGCAGAGGCTACTATTGATCCGGAATCATGAAACTCATCATCTCACATCAAACCGAACAATCCCTGAAAATTTCATCATCAAGGACGGTGTTATGCGGTAACAAAGATTTTAGACACGGAACCGAAAAGAAAGGTCTAAAACGCAAAATGCGAGTGAAATTTTTGATTTTGGAACAAAAACATTTTACATTTCTATGCTTCCGCTACCTTGGTGACTAGCAATTTCCCATTTACAAATCATGGCGTAAAACTGGCTGAAAATGGTAAAGAAAATTACAGAGCAAGCTTATCTTCAGATCCTCCATCAAAGACAGGAAGATTTTATCTGACATTTGTATCGCACCCACATACAAATCTTAAAACGGCTGAAGTAGAGAATACGTAACCCCTTCCTCTTATCTGACTGTATCGATATGTACTAGGATCGATGTGTACATAGGATAATATATTGATACGACTGCCATGATTTTCACGACCATTATGTCAATAAAAGTATTTTTAATACGCAGAGACACAAGTGTTAACACATTTTGATCTATTTGCCCAACTGATCTAAACTTTACTAGAAGGATTGATGTAGGATATTTTTTTGTTTTTGAGATGCGAGCAAAGCGAGCATCCAGACCAGCAAACTAGACAGAACACACATCGAAAGCGTGGACCTATATCGATAAGAGATATCAGGTTTTTCAATATGGCGACGGTCTTATCAGGAAGGGGTTACCTATTCTCGACTTCTACCCTTAACACATGCAGTTCATGGAGATGAATATGTCAATCGAAAGGGAGTCTCGAGTCTTAATGTCCAGGCTACTTGTGACGGTGTAGAAAGGTTCACCAATTTTGACATCCAGTAGCCAGGCTCTGTTCATGACCGACGCGACAACGAGTAGCGTGCTTGGTTGTTGGCTCTGAGTTTTTGCTCTAAAGTAAAAGGCTTCTCTTTTGCATACGGGAATGAAGCAAATGGGCATACCACCCAATGTGTCATTTGAAATAAGCAGAAATGGGATTATCCAATCAACAGACCCCAGTTGACTGACCTACTTCACAACTCTTGCTGAAAGCGCCATGTATTTAATTTCAAGGAACTTTACGAGGTTCGTACTCGGAGGATACTGCTCAAGAATATCACAATCCTCCAGAATATGGAAGGATCATCCCCAAACGTTTCAAAACGATTAAAACCCCTTTCAGCTGCAAACTATCTGAGAACAACAGAAATGTACTTCTATGAACGATGTCCAGGCGATCAAGTTTTATCATTTCAGAAAATTAAAGTCAGGATTGTTAAAAATTGCGTTTGCAAAGCACTATGAACGTAGAACTTGAATTCCAGAACTATGGGTTTCCATTTTTCTATTCTAGAACTGTAGACAGCCAAATGCAATTGCTCTTGCACATAAATGTTCGATTGGCAAACTATAAAACTGACCCCCATTTTTACAAACGCAACAAAAACCACTAGGTATGTTCATATATTTTTTCTCTTTCTGATTTTTGCATCCTGAAAGAGAGGAGTTTATCGGTTCCAAATCATACTTTTAAAGTTAAAATAGGGTAGTTTGAAGCGGAGAAATCTCGTTTTGTGAAGTGGGGGCAATACTAAACAACAGCCGTTACGTGCATCGATGATTTCAAACCTCTGTGAAGAGTGTGAAGACAGCGATGCTAAACTTTGGAAAAATCCTAGAATAGAGAACTTTTTATAGCAGAAGAAATACGTGCTAACGTCTCCGGATGAAATTTGCTTTCATTTAAAGTATATTAACTTCTCTACACCTTTGGATTAAGTGCACTGTGCCTTGAATGAGTAAAGTCATACTTGAGGCGAATGATTTGCTGGATAATTAATGGGATGGAGCTTCATATATTCTAATTATCCTGAAAAAAGTATTCCTCCCTCCTACTGTTTAGTACACTGAGTGGGTGTAGGCCACAAGTATGAAGTTTCAGAGTACGTGTGATTTTGGAGCTGGCTTTACCCATCGTCGTTATCACTTATCAATATTGCTATTCTTTAATAGAAGTCTACCAGTAACATAATTCTAATAGACACTGCACGGCCTAAATGGATTCGTAATGAAGTTATGGGTTCTTGTGGTAGATAAGTCATCGAACCTCATATAGGTCACAGGGAGGATCGCGAGGTCGTAACACGCAATATCAAAGCAATGTACCTACCTTTTCCCAAGGAGTGTTCTCTATAGCCGCCAACGATCTGGCCAAATGTTGAACCGTTCTGCGAAAAAACAATTTTTCTTCGGAGAACATGTTTGCTCGAATAGATCCTCACACTTGAATGGTTTCCATTTTCACCACTTCTTCTACGGAGCTTAGCTCCAAGTAAATTAAGTGACACGAAACAATTTGCTTTCAACAATTACGAAAGAGATTCAATGGGAATCCGAGGCATTCACTGGACAATCATCTTAATTGACAAAGTGAGTTGAGATTCTATAAAAAATTGTGTAAACGACATTCATTATCAAGGATAGATAAGGAGCAAGTTATTCTTCTTCTTCTTAGAAATTCCAGGCCTTCAAGCTTCCATGCAGTGAGAGACGATGTGAAACTAAGTCCAAGAATGTTGTCAGCTATAGTTCCGATTAGGGATGTTGATATCGGAAAAAAATATCGACATTTGAAAATATATTGGTTTAGTAGTTTGATTTACAGTAAAAATATCGATGTATCAGTCATTATTCTTAAACAAGAGTATGTGGGAGTTTAATAACTAATAAAACAATAAAAGTTATGCTTTTTAAATGTTTTGCTATCGTAATGGCAATGACTTCATGATAACAAGTCGGGCGCTCTTTTCTATGCCTTTAAATTGTCTTTCTGCGCCTTCACTAGGAAGGCCAGGAATGGAAGGTTTCTCTTAAGAAATAATTTATTACTATGTTAAGACGAAAAAGACAAAATCAGAATAATAAGGAATTGGAATATTTTGAAAATCCCTACTCTGAATAAAAAATGATCTGAAGTGTACCAAGTTTGATTTTGTACCAAGAATACCACAAACCCAAACTCAGATGAAATTCACTCACATAATTTTTAAGACGTAGGTACCTTTACGTTGGTAGGGTTTTTCAACAAAGGAATTGTAGTGGGGGGTCTAATTTATCATTAAAGTAAGATGAAATATTGGTATCATGCAAACTCATCATGTAAATGGTCATACAAGTTTAGTCATGTTGAAAGTTGAATAAAAAGGTCATGGACTCGATTTGCTTTGTTTACACTTCAGTGTTGCTGTGAACGATGACCTCACCAAGGAGGGGACTTCCCTCCTCCTCATTAAAATATGCCTAGGTAGCTCTACTAGTCTATGGGAGGAAACAAGAGAGATAGGAGAGACGGGATGGTTCATTTTTGTCTTAAAAGTGCATGGTGTTAAGTTGTGTGTGAGTTTTGGAAGTGTCTGTAGTAAGTTTATTTCAGGTTCTGCTTTAAAGCCCCAGCTCAAAACAATTCAGTCACTCAGGGATGTCGATACTCCTCCATACTGAGTACAGTGTAAATTACATTCAGTAGCTGTGGATACTCCTACCAAGCTAAATTCAGTACACACTAGTCACAGTAGCTGTCGATACTCCTCCAGCTACTTTCAGAGTACCAATTCAGATTCAGTAGCTGTGTCAACTCCTCCATGCTAAATCCAGTCTAATGCAGGTGTACTTAATAGCTGTCATACTCCTCCAGCTAGTCTCAGAGTAACTCATGCAGTAGCTGTTGATATTCCTCCAGCTTTTCAAAACCCATCAAGCACACCCTTTCCAGTTGGAAAAGGCGGCATTTTGGAGACATGGTGGAGGCTGTATAGGGCAGAGACCCGCCAGGGTGGCTTGACGGTACTTCCAGCAAAATAGAAACAGTATGTCTTACACACAGATGCAGATACTTTTCAAATTACACCTCATGTTCACGGAATGTTATGGAATTAGAGGAGTGATATAATTATAATAGTAAAGTAACACAACTAGATCATTTAAATATGCTTAGATATAAGGCTTAGGATTAGTGAATGGAAGTAAACCATTTGTAACAAGCGTAAATGTGTTTGGATTTATTTTCTGGGTTTTCAGGAGAAAAATCCATCTGTTCCGATATGGTGAACATATCGGTACATTGTAAGAAAAAGGATGAGTGAATATCGAAATACCGATACTTTTTTTTAGAAATAGAATTTTAGCTTTTTGTTCAGGAAAGAGCTTACGATTACTGGCGCAAGGGCCGACACTTGTCATAGGTGACAATTTCGCTAAGGCGCAAAACATATCAAGCAAGAGTTTGTTATCCTTGTGCTTCTTGACAACAACCCCCTTACTGTTCTATATGCTCCCCTTCCCAACAAAACTCGAATGACATACGAAGAACTTTTTCAATGTGTTGTGGACAAATGTGAGGCTGCAGAAATAGAAATGGAAACAGTAGTTTGTGATTTTTGCGGACTCCATATGAGCTGTCGTTTTTTGCGGGAAACGAGCACAAGGGTTAACGCAGTGTTCAAGGAGCAAGGTCCAGTTTGGGATAGGCTGAACATTACCACAAAAATTAGGAATTCAGTCCATTTTGTTTGTCAATCGACTTTTTGTCTACCGTAGACATGAAGAAATGAGAGTTTTAGTCCAAAGACTTTCTATCTGCCGTTCTAGAAGCACGTTAACATTTTAATACTGACACGTTTTGATGAAACGAACCAATTACGGACGAGAGTCCGAAGTCATTACCATTTATATGTACTCCACCTCAAATATCATAATCGGGCATCATGCCTAGCTAGTAGGTCACCACCTTTAAACTTTTCTTGCCCATCAAACTCTCTACCCACATTTGTCCTTATTTAAGATAATAATTCAGAACATTTAATAATGAAGAATAAAAAAAGCTTTTACCTTAGGTAAATTACCGATGTACTACTAAACTATTACTTTTTTACTACTAAACTATCATAGAAGAAGAGGGAAGAGTCAATAAATCCATAATTGATCCTTGAATACAATGGACATCTCCATTTGAAAATTCTGTTCCGTTCACTATTCACACAAATTATAAAACAATTTCATTTGTTTTTATTCTTGCGAGGTATAAGGATATCCAAAACTGCTCATTGCCTGATCTCGACCCACAAAAATGAATTGGGCTGGGTATCCTTCGATTTTGCTCCTGATAGGATGTGCTGCTGTCATCAACTGTAGACCAGTGAGTTCCTGTTTCTGCTACGACAACACTTCTGTATTTTATTCTAACAAAAAAAGTAATAGCGTAGTTGGGTGTTTGAAAATGACGAAATTGATGTCAACATTGATCCAAAGATTAAATTTTAACAATACGAAGAATCAGAATTAATTCTTGAACCCCTAACAAAATCTTAACAATTTCCCTGGATTGAGCTATTTCATCATTCCCAATGATTAATTTATTATTTCCAATAATAAAGTGATAATTGTCTTACATAGTTTACTTAATTCTTGAGCAGCGATGGTGAAATACAACTTTCCACTGTTACTCTCAACTTGCAATATTCTATTATTGAAATGACAGAATTACGCTTGTTCGTTTGTATGTTGTTTTAGTTTTCTGATGCAGACAAAGAAAAGATAATGAAACATTCTAAGCAGTGGAAGTCGCCTAAAATTGACGAGATTGTCGAACACAATGTCTCTGTAAGTGATGATGATTTGCATTGATAGACAAATAAATTATAACTAATCCAGTGCATCTCCTCCTTTTTACAGCAGCCAACTCACCGGGAGTTTTTCACTACCTCTCAACTGCTTTTGTGTGCATTACGTTATGTTTCAGAAAAAAGGAACGGTGTACACTTACTCTTTCAAATACAAAAATGACAAAGAAAAAAAACTTTGCACCGTTGTTTACAAGGAGAAGAAAAAGCTGGATGATATGCGTGAAGGGCAAGTGAAATGGAAATGCAAAACAGAAGTTCCTGATGATCCTGATTATCAAGGCGAGGATTACAAAAGGCGCAGTTTTCGAAGATTAGGAGTTAAATCCCCCAAAAGTGGTTAGGTTGTATTATACCACTTGTGATTACTTCAAGGAATGATGAAAACAGAAGTCGAATAAAGTGTTTTGTCTATTTTCACGAAATAAAATAGTTACAATGTTGAATTGATTTCGAGGTTAGGCTATTATAAGAAACAAGCAATGTCTGAACGCAGCTATATAGTCACAGGGGAAAGGGACCTTGAATCCGACTGGTCAAGGGAATGAATTGGTTCTGTTCACCAATATGATGCAAGCTTCCTATCGCCTTTGTCCTTACAAGAAACATACATTCTGTAGCATGTTTGTTACTAATGATGTCCTAGTCACCGAAAGCAATTCAATATTCTAACTCTTCTATTTTTGAAAATAGAAATGCGATATCATAACTTGTAGCGATTGATTTGTTCAATTTATCCAGGAGTTATTGGTTAAAAATATAAAAGTAATTATCACAAAGAGATTTTTAATGAATCCTGTAATTGAATCTAACCATTCCAAATTTGAGGCTGCATTCAGTGAGAATTACGTGTAATAGAATAATAAATTATTTGCTGGAAGATAAAAGTTATTAGCAGCACTTGCTGTTCTTGGCACCCAATGAGTCAATCACCTCATTCTTCCTACCTTCATTCAAGGATATAACCCTGAAGAGGTTTTTCGTGTGCTGAAACTCCATCCTGATTGGGAGGCAGGTACATTTCTGGTAGGTCCTCATTGGCTGGTTGGACGAATCACCCCACAGTTCCTGGTGAATTTCTGGCTCAACAGAATCCAATTTGTGATAAGGTTCACTGCATCAGGAGGGCTTGTATCGCAATCCTTCTCCTTTCAAGAACGATTCTGCCTGCAGAATCCAAATGACTGATATTTATTTTTAGATCCCTAAGCCCTTCCATTTGGAAGTCATGTTTGTGTGAAGTCAGGGATCGCCTCTGTAAGTTCAACTTCTTCAACAAGGAGATCGTACTTGCTGCATCGTGAGAGTTTCCTTTGGAGAAGGTACTAGTCCTGGATTAAGCATCCATGCTGGAATGGATTTGTCATTGCTTGATCTGCTGGAATCAAAAAACATGTGCTCATGTGGTGTTACGTTTATTGCTGTACGCAGCAAAGATTCCGTACTAATCATTCAAGATGCGTTCCCTTTCTTTAGGATCCAATCTGTGATATTTCAAAGTTAATGTGAAATTTGTGTCACCGTGTTTCTTTCACGTTTTTCATTTCATCGAGAGTTGTACGGGTAGTGTGGCTAGTAGTAACTCCTCAGAAACGTTTTGATTTTAGTAGACATGAACCCTGATTCCAAGGAATATCAGCGGGTTCGTTATGTTCAACAAGAATAACTCATAATTGAAGAGCTTTTATTAAATTGGCCTCATATCCAAATCTGTTGGAGTGTTGCAACCAAAGGGAAGCTTTCCCTTAATAGAAAAGACAAGAATTCCTATCTGTACATTGGGCTTTTTGAAAAAAATTGAACAATGATTATTTTAAACAATTGTTTTGGGGGCTACATTGTGCTATTAACCACATTACTGAACATTCAAAAACGTAGGCACAAAATTGTACTGAAAACTGTATTTGAGTTTCATAAAATAAGCCAAAAATCGATTGAAATTGTTGAAAAAATTGTTAACATCCAAAAATCTATTTGCACACCGGACATTACCATCCTTCCCAAGGTGCTCATATTTTAATAAGATTTAACATAAATCTGATACGATAATTTATGAAAATTCGCTTAAATGGTCATAAGTATGACTGAAACTTTTTTTTGGTCAATTTCCTATAAGTAATGGAATAAAAAAAACGAGAAAAAGAATTACAATGATTTATTCAATTGTCATTGAAGTGTTTAATCGAAATCTGCTTCTTCTTCTTCATCATCTGGGTCTGTATCAGGGACCAAAGTGCACTCGAACTGATGTTTAGTTGATTTCAAGTTATGCTTGTTGACTTTGATTTTATAAACTGCATCACAAACTGCTCCTGAGGGTGAGTCGAACTTGAACTTGAAAGTGGTTACGTTCTTCTTGCGCTGAAACATCATGTTCTCTCGGAATTACTGGTTTGTGTTTATCCTGATCTGCAATCCCTCCTGTTGAGGGTGTGTAGCTGATCTGATCACATCATAACGCTTTAATTCTGGCATGATGAAATCTTTCAGCGCTTGGGAACATATTGATAAGTACTGAATGATCTCGTTAAAGGGTTGTCCCTATCAGGGACAGCTGCTGACAGGAGCACTGTGCGCATCTGCGCCCTGGCCAAAATGATAAAGATACCTGATAATAATAATATTAAAAGTATAATATCATGCACAGTATCATACTGTTTTCCAACTTTTCCCCATGCATCCTCATTGAAGAACAGAAAAGTTTCAAATTCAAGCACCACACAGAGCCTCAGGATGGGTGAGACGATGGTGGAGTCGTGAGTTTAGTGAAAGGGGGTGTCGGGGAGCAAAGATTTGACTTTACGCCTAATGCTTGGACGTGAAACACAGATTTTCACGGTTTTGATTTGATTTTGGCTCCAAAGAATGAACAAATGAGAGCACCAGAAATAAAACGTGCAAAATTCCTTAACGCACCTACAACTATAATTGTTTGCTCACCTGCTAGAATGCGTGATCACCAAAACACACGCTTATCCTATTATCAGTTGATTGTCCCCAACCCTTGTGACTGAACTGCATTAGCTGTAAATACGCGATGAAGGCAGTAAGTGCTACAAAACTTGAGTTCGTTGTAATTGTTGGTGGAGCAAAGAGCGATTATTCATGATGCAGGGCGCCCAATGCCACTATTGACAGGACTGCAACTCACCTCGTCGTTCCACGATTCGCAAGTTCAAGGTAGATTGGCTCTATGGCTCTATTGGCTATGTGAGGTAAGTAATAGACTTTTCTGCTTCCATTACCTTCTTTGCTACAATAATAGGAATGAAGCTGGGGTTAAAGCTGGAATTGGGCTTTCACCTCCACGAGATTCTTGCTGCAGATATGAATTTCAGCTGTTGCAAAACAGGATTTTCTGAAGTTCGACAACAATTCACGTGTTTGGATTGTACCACACCCCCCTGCATCAAGTCTAATTGGAGTTCCTCTACTGACGAAGCCCGATTTCGAGGGAAATCCCAAAAACAAACGAAAATCAAATGAGAATAGTGGAAACATAACGTAATTCATCAGTATTCCCTCTATGACGAAGTTCCGAATTCCTGCAATACTGAATGAATTCTGCTTTAGGAGGACTTAACCATTTTTGATCAAAAGAATCGGTACCTTCGGTAACTGGGAAGGAACGGAACTTAGAGAATGGTACCTGTGAGCATTCTATACTGTTGTCACAGACTTGTGAATAATGACAAACTGCTATGACAAGCCAATTTCTTTGTGACAGTAATATTAGTGTCATTTTTATTTTAAAATAAACCAGTAGTTGCAGAAGCTTTGGCATCATGCTAAAAAGAATAATTATGGAGTAGGTAAATGGTTAGGGATTTGAGAGTCCCTCCTACCATATTATAGTATAGTACTCCTTGATAAAGGTAGCAGAGCGTGGTTATGAACCATTCACCCTCTATTGACTGTCCTTACGTCACACACTGGTTGGAAACGGCCTAAAAACGGAAAAAAACCCCGACACGCTCTATTTATCACTTTAAAAATTTCGTTCTTGCGCTAAAAAATCGGTGTCAGCAATCAACAGGTGAGGTTCGTAGGCCGGGAATTGATGGTCCAAATTTACAATTTAATGGTTAAAAAATGCCCAAAAATTCATTTTTTGGCAAGGTGGGCATGTGGGGTGTCGTGGGATATGGTTTTTCGGGTGTTGAGTCGAATGAGACCATTTTCAGTCCGATCCACTGCCATCCAGTGAGCTAAATTTAAAAAAAGAAGTGTGAAAAACGCTCAAAAATAGGGTAATTTTTTTAATTTGGCAAGTTAGGTGTCATTTAACATACTTTCTTGTGTGCTGAGTCGCTTGGATCTAGGTTCAGCCTGATCCGCCGCCATCCAGTGTGCGTAATTTTCAAAAAAGTGTCTCCTATATCAAAAACCACATTTCTGTTGTTCTTAATCGGCGTGCTGGTTTTTTTTAAATTTTTATTTATTTATTTTTTATGATTATTATTGCAGTGATTCCGACGGATTCCAGACCTCCAAGCTGTACAATTGTGGAAAAAACTGCATGGCTAAGCAATTTTTGCTGAGTTAGGTGTTTGCGATAGGTTTATAGACAAAAAACGTCGCGGTGACCGCAGACGCAGACAGTCGCAAATGAAATTTTTAGGGAACAAAGTACAATGTGTCTACTACTGAAAAATCGCAAAACTGGGTTGGAGACTGTAGGAGCTTTTTTAAAAGTCAAAAAACATATAAAATTAACGTTATACTGCTGTTTTTTCATTGTAAATGCTTCATATTTTGTATTTTTTATGACCCGGAGTGTATGTGCGATACAATGTAGGATCTATTGATAGCAAAAGTCAGTCGAGTGAATTTTCAAACGAAACTGTCGCTAAATCCGCTGATTCTTCAAAATTTCAACTTTGTACGGGTAAAAATAGGTTCGCGCAATTTTTCAGCGAAAAACCATTATTATATCTTGATTCTATAGGATGTTAGCTTACAGAAACGTGCTTCGAATCGTTAAAATCTTGCATTTGGAAAATTGAGTTTTTTTCCGCGTTACAACCGCTATGCGCCGCTTTCTCTTATTACCTTAGGGCAATTGGGCGGTAGGTTCTTGAATAGCTATTAATCCTTAAAAGTTATTTTTACCCCTACCCAGCATATTGCAAGTCCTTTCACCTTTTTTGAAAGCTTTGATAGTATGATGGATGTAGATAGTACCTACCCTCTACCCTTTTCTTGACATTGCCAGAACGTAAACGTTAACTCTCGTTATTACTGGCTTATATCGCAATACTAGGAAGGAGAAACCAGTCCCTTCCATCACCGCCAAAGGCCGAACTCAAAACGAATGACGTCAGATTCGGCTGATATTTTCTTCATTAACATAATCTACCCCATTTTGACAGCTAATTTGCACACAAAGCTGTTCTTCGTACGGTTTCGAGAAAATCAGTGCTAAAGCTCATCCTCTAAATTAATTCAACGCTCACTCACAAAAACGTTTCCTTCGCAAATTTTCTCCAATTTAGGCGCGGACTCCCATTTAGCCAGGCTTCTTTCCAGCATCTTCAATTGTTTGTCTGTCAGCTAAAACAAAACGCATCTTGGATTAAGTAGGTACCTATTGCAATTTCCTGATGGCGACTATTTATAATCACTGTTTCGACAATCTAACGTGTGATAAATCACACTGTCTGTAATGAACTTATTAAGGCTGTTGTCCCTCTCCCTTTTTAGTCAATTCGTTATTTTAGAACCAAAATACAGGGTGTCCCACGAATTGCCCCCCCCCCCCCTCCCATCTTAAAATCGTCAAAATGCGAGTAAACAAAAATTGTTTTTGAATCTCCATATTTTTTTGCAAAGATCTCGTATCATATTCGCGCAACCCAGCGCAAGTGACACTAACTTTCATATTTTAATTGGAAACACGAATTTTTTATTGCAGATCCGAATTCTACCCAAAATTTCATGAAATTTGACCCCTCAACCAATTTATTTTATTGGAACCAGTTCAGTGAGCACACGAAGCTGCGCAACCCCAAAATTGTCAAGTAGTGGATGATCGAGAACTATAAAGTGTGCCACTTGAATTTTCGTCTGGTTTAAGGTCTGGTTGAAAAATGTAAAAATAGGTGATTGAAACGTACTTCAGTGATCATGTGAAAAATCATCTTAATCTGAGAGTCGAAAGTCGGCATGAATAATGATTTTTCACGAGGAATAAAACGAAATTTGGTCATTATTCCGCAAAAATTGAGCCGTATTAAGAAACAGATAGCATCACGTGAATCACCTTTTATTGTTGGTTTATTATTCAATAATAAACCATTCTAATCGCTCTTGAAAAAAAAAATCTAACCCCCCCTGAAAATTTCATAGTTTACGTTTCAAAGGGTGTAGAATCCGAATCTGCAATAAAAATTTTTCCGTCCGTACGCCGTACGCACGATTTTTCCCAAACGGCTGGAGCAAAAAAGCTGAAATTTTCAGGAAAAATCCGTGTTGGTCCGGATCTTCTTTAGCCAGCTCTCACACTTAATTTAAAGTGCCCTTTAAGGGTTGTCAAAGTTTTGAAAAATCCCTAAAAACCTCAAAAAAAGTCAAGGCGGCCTAAATTAGTACTCTTTTTGAAGAACACTCCAGTAGGAATCGAATGAGCCCCTCCCCAGGTCCGTAGGTTAAACCATTCCCGATCTATGGTCCGATTTATGGTGCCAACATTCGCGTTATTTTGGTTTATTATTGTTTTTGTGTTGATATCTGTTAGTGATGTAGTAATGTGGATACTGGAGTGAACTCCTAAAAGGCTTTGTAGCCGACACACGGGATGAATCATTCTGATGATTTTCTGGAAAAATCAGAAAATCTGAAATGTTTAGGAAAACGCAGCAAATTCTTTCACTGGGGTTCATTATTCAATTGGCTCATTGCATATATGCATATATATTTTCTAGATATGCTTTGGAGTGTGGGCACGTAAATCTGTCCAGGAGATGTACACAAAATGATCACGTTCAATCCAAATACCTATTTTGATTGAGAAGTTGATTCAATGCTTATGCATATCTCCTGAAATTCAATAAAATTCTATCACCTGTGAAACACGCGCACTCCAAAGCTTAGTAGAAATTGAAATCATGAACGCAAGCCAATGAATAATAAACCCCAGTGAAAGAATTTGCAGCGTTTTTTAAAATGGCGATTCACTTGATGCTATCTGTTACTTAATTCGACTCAATCCTTCCGGAATAATAACCAAAATTTGTTCATTTCGCATCCGTTCTTTTATTTCACGCGCCTGTTTTTTACGGGGAGTAATTTTTTTACGGGGTTTAAAAAAATAGGAGACTGAAACCTTCTTGAGTGATCAAGTGAAAAATCATCTTAATCTGAGAGTTGAAAGTCTGTATAAATGATGATTTTTCACGCAAAATAAACAAATTTGGTCATTATCAGTGCGCAAATATGATATTTGAGGTTTTTGCAAAAAAATACGAAGATTCAAAAAAAAAATATTTCGTTTACTCCCATTTGGACGATTTTAGGAGGGGGGGGGGGCACAACTCGTGGGACTCCCTGTGGGGCTTCCAGGCAACGGAAAAAATTATTTTTCGAGTCAAAAATTTCAAAATGTATATAAACACAAATTACTAAAAGTTAAATTTACATCTTTTTTGAAGAAAATTTGAAAAAATGTTTCCTAGAACATGTAGATATTAGATATTTTTGTAGGAAATCATGCTCAAGTTTGTGCTTAAATTAATTAAAGTTTTGTTTAATAAAATCTTCAAACTTGCAAAAAGTTGTTTGAAATTCTAAAATCAGTTCGACAGAACGGGGTTGTTATTTAGAAAAGTTGTTTGCCATGAATTTTACAGTTGATAATTGTTATGCATAAGAAAAACTGAAATTTAATAGTTGTGGACAAGAATGTAATACGATTAATTGTGAAAATTAGGTCGTAAGGAACTTTTTAGACTTTTGTCAGATTAGTACCATAGTTTTTCTGGCTCCTTCGGCACTCGATTTATTTCGGTTGGTTCTAGAATACGAGTGAATTTGTTAAAGAACTCTGAGAGCTATTACCATTTTTGTACTAGAATGAAGGAGTTCTATGAATCAGGTGAATAAATGAATTACCTGCCGTGAATCGAACATGGCAAATAAAGCCAGCATAAAAACAGTAGCTACGCACAACGGACTGAAGTATCCCATCGCTCTGTGCGTAAACTGAAAACAGCCTGTCAAATTTTGACAATTGATAATTGATCCAGTTACCGCCTTATTCGCCCTGAACCCAATTTATTTCATAGAACTAAAATACAGATAAGGAGGTTGTTTGATTGGTATCGAAATTGGCAAATTCTTCACATTCAAAAAGACGAATTGGAGTAAACATTTGGTTTATTACTGGTTAATGAACCACTTTATAGGTTTCTAGGATGGAAGGTGAATATTTTGCAACTTCTCTTCATAATAAGGAGGCAAGTAGTTCACGAAAATTGATCTAGTTTTTCCAGACTGTCCACCGAAAGACATTTTTGCTTTTTGACATTATTCCAGGGATCACAAATATAAACACAAAGTACAATATGATGCTCAAGTCACAATTTCAAATCCGAGGTGTCAAATTTAATCAATTTAGTCATAAATTAATTCAATGATTTTTGATGGTGATGAGAGTAGGGAGTTTGTGAGGTTGCCTTTTATGAGAAAGTGCAGGTTTCTCAAACATCATGGTTTATTTTCAAAAACCATTTTAAGGTTGACCAAACACATAAATTAAAAACGCTGCAAATTCTTTCACTGGGGTTTATTATTCAATTGGCTTGCGTTCATAATTTGAATTTCTACTAAGCTTTGGAGTGTGCGTGTTTCACAGGTGATAGAGCTATTATTGAATTTCAGGAGATATGCACAGAGCACGTAAATCTGTTCTCAACCAAAATACCTATTTGGATTGATCAGATGATCATATTTGTGTGCCTCCTGAAATTCAATCATCGCTCTATCCTGTGAAACGCGCACACTCCAAAGCTTAGTAGAAATTCAAATTAATGAACGCAAGCCAATTGAATAATAAACCCCAGTGAAAGAATTTGCAGCGTTTTTTTATTAAACCTCAATACCTCCCCCCCCTCCCCCACAATAAAAACATCCATAATTTATCGTCCTTTAGCGCTCGTATTGCGTTAAAACTTCCCCAAACCCAAATTTAGACGATGAACCAAAGGTAGACAGATGTAGAAGAGGCACACAAATATCATCAACTGATCAATCCAAATAGGTGTTTTGGTTGAGAACCGATTTACGTGGTCTATGCATATCTCCTGAAATTCAATAATCGCTCTATCACCTGTAAAACACGCACACTCCAAAGCTTAGTAGAAATTCAAATCATGAACGCAAGCCAATTGAATAATAAACCCCAGTGAAAGAATTTGCAGCGTTTTTCTTTTCAAATTTGGAAAATTATTTCCTTAACAATTCTTTCTCTGTTCTTAATTTTCTTAATAAAATTCATTGAAACCAAAATGGGGAGAGAGGGAGAGGAAACAGAAACAAGTAGGTGAACACACCACTTGAAGAGTAAAATTCTCAAACTCTTAGTTTATTTCGTAGATTCAGCGACAATAGATATCCTTTCATGTTTAATCGTAATCTTCTTCAGATTTAGGATCTTCCGGGGGGATCATCAGACATTCGAACTTGTGTTTTTCTAATTCGTTGTTTTTCTCGTCGACTTTGATATCATACGTTACATTGCAGAGCTGCCCGCCGGGACTATCATACGTGTAAACGAAAGATGTTACGTTATTTTTACGCTGGAACATCAACATTTTTATTACATTTCATTTTATAGTGAACAAATATAGAAATTGGAGCCAATTTTCAGAAATATAATCAATAGAAAATAGTACAACATGCTCGACAATTATTTTCATAATTAAAATAGATAAATAATTATGAATAGAGTATCGTGGGATACCATCATTGGCCTTGGGATTAGCCTGCTATTACATTAAATGTAACTGAATACGGTATTCCTTTTCCATATTAAGTGAAACCTTTGCCAAATCAAATTGAACCTATTGTGAAATGAGGTACCTAGATAGGTAGATTCAATTGAAATTCTATGAATTTTGGGCCTAGGATTAACGAAGTAGATTTCACCTCAGTAGAATAGGAAACAAGTATTTTCATTTTGTCCGCTTCTTTTTACAAAAGGTAGAATCACCACCCACCACAATTTATCATTTTCTGAATAGTTTTCATTTGGCTTGGAAATGCTACATTACACATTTTGTCGTATCCGCTTATTATTAGATCAGGGTAGTGGGAAGAGATATTTGTCCGCTTTCTCAATACTGAAACGGTGGTTATTTCCCGTATTGATGCTGAAGACAATGCCGGTCTGACCATGTGGCCAGAACTCCCCACTAGCTCGTCTGCTGATAGTATTTCCTCTAGGGCAAAATCCCCAAAAGTTCTGAACCGTCTAGCTTCGAACTCAAGGCATTCAAAGAGAAGACAAGAGGCTGTGTCTTCCTCCTCTCCACCCAATCTTGACCACTGGATCACCTGTATAGGCTCCAACCTTGTTCAGATCTTTCCTGAAGCGAACGCACCCAGTTACCAATCACGGTAGGAGTCCAAGTTCCCTATTACTGAGTTTGAGGGCAACTATACTTCTGCTGTAGCCTGGTTTATTCATCACCAATGTCCCATGTTTCTGTTCTGAGGTGTTTTCCCAGTGTGTTTGGGTTCCTCATTTATCCTTCCCACTTGAGTCACTGAGTATCTTGCTAAACGCAAAATGACTTCCTATCCAATGCAGTGCATTGCCTTCTTCATGCTAGCAGGTCTAACCGTTGAGCGTCGCCCGTTTGCGGAAACGAGATGCCCAGGGATGGTAGAAGGACGACCCGTTTGCGGAATACGTTTGTGGAAATGTTCTTTTCCACCACGTAAAGTCGGTTGTCCCCGAACCACAAACTGTACTGAAAGTTTTCACGCTGATTTTAATCGCCAATTTTATACCACCCACCCGACCATGCACCATGTCATAATTACCCTAGAAGAAGTACAAGTAGAAAAAAATTTGAAGATTCAATCTATTAAGAGTGGTTCATTCAATCCCACAGAGAAGAAGAATAATTTGCACTGACTGACGCAAGACGAGTGATGTACATCACAAAGATTATTTAAGGTGGGTGCTCAACCCTTCTCGCATACAGTGTTTTTTGGATAACCGCAGTTTCCGCAAACGTTCCCTCCTAGCTATTTGTCTTTCCGCAAACAGGTCGCCGAATTTCTGCAAAGAGGTCGTACATTCAAGTAGATTTCTGCAAACGTCCTCCTCCCTACCCATTCACTATTTCCCTCTCCTGCATGCCGCCCACACCTGCTGCAAGCTAATCGTATTGTGTTTTCCCCGGGTATTCTGTACGTCCCAGCATCCCCTGGGCAGTCTTGACCTCGTCTGAAAGGCTCAAAGTGCTTTGATGTCTACCCTCTCATTCCCTACCTCTTATTCTTTTAAAAGATTCTCAGCCACACATTCCCTGACTGCGAACAGTTTGGCCTAGCACACCGAAGTGTACTTGCATCAGCTGTTATCAAGACCAGAAACTACCCGTTATCCGACAGGCACGAATAGAGATGTGTGGTTTATTAAACCGTTGTTTTGTCCATTTCAATAATTTCATCCAACTGCATGAAAGTTCTCCCCGTTTAGGTTTTTCCATTTGCTTGCCTCAAACGTAGGTACCTTCAACTTGAGTCCAGCTTTGGAAGCTCCATCCCTCCATTTCTCAGAGAAAACGAAGATATTGAAGTGTTTAACAAGAATGATCGAACTTGATTTAACGATACATCCCAGTGATGCTAGATATATATTCCAAATTAAGATGTCTATTCATTTGACATTTTAACCAATGTAAGTCCAAAAATTAGATTTTCGCTGTGTTGATAGTTGCTTGATTGATAGTTAAAATTCACAGAAGCTGTAATCAGGGTAGCGTACATTCGACAGTTCGACATTCGAAATTGTATCCATCGATTTTCTTTAAACTCCAAAATTAATCCTTGAATTTTCCGCCCAAAGCATTGATTGAAGTGAATGATGCTGCATAATAACCATGTATAAGGCAAGTTTTCCTGGAGAATATTCATTGCCTCGAGATCTAGAAGAGAGTTTTGTTTAATAGCTTCATTTCCACGGTCAGTTCACGTGATCTGTATTTCATGATGTAGTCCCAGCGACCCCTAACCAGTCTTGACCTCGTCTGAACAGCTGAAAGTGCTTTAAAGCCTGCCTGTCTATAAGAAAAGAATACTTTTATCTCTGATTCCTTGTCTAGCATCCCGTGTCACACATTCCCTGACCAGGACAACTTTTTTGGAGAATAGATACTCATAGCCTCGAGATCTAGAAGAGAGTTTTGTTGAACAACTTGATTTCCACGCTCATTTCATGTGAATTCCATTTCATAAAGTAGTTCATGTCTGACTGAATCGGTAAAGTAGTTGAAGCTCTCCCAGATAGATAACATTTGCATAAGCCACAATTCACCATTTATCCGTCAATTCGTGTCCGCCTGCCACACAAAGCCGATTCAGCTTGGGCAAAACAGTACTAATTCTCTTGGAAATCAGGTCATTTGTCCTAATCAAGTTCGAACTGACTCTCCGTACATCCATAGTGTATTAGCTTATTGGGATTTGGGTTTAAAAGAATATTTCAGTATATTCAATAGAACAAGATGCAGCGGGGGTCTGCTTTTCCAAAAACCGGGACTAAGGTAACATTTACACCAACAATTGTACTCACCGAAACGGTCCCGTAGCATATCTTTTCAATTTTTGGAGAATCAGTCCATTTACTGGCAACTTTAACCAACATCTTGACCTGAGCATCGGACAGCTGCAAACAGATTAACAAAAATTGTTGAGGTTCATTAATGGAAATACGGATCGACCATATTATTATTGGACCAAGAAAAAAAATCCGTCCGGCCGCCGTTTGAAGCTTTCCTCCGATACTGCTCGACCAAAGTTTACAAAATTTTACAAGATTCTACATGGATCTGAAATGTGACAGTAATCTCGGTTATTCTCTTTCTTTGATTTTAATCGTTCGGAGAGTTTTAAAGATGCATTCATTTGGTTCATCGAGAAAAATGACGTAGTTATATCCCCCTCCCCACTTCAATTTCATCCAACACAATTACCTCATGCCAAAACGATGATTTCGTGTAAAAATTCACGTTTTCCACGTTCAAACACCAATTTCTCTGTCAATAATTTGCTCTAAAATGAAAATTTAATAGACCGATAGAAAACTGATGAAATGTAGATGTTTTTACCGTAGAGCTCATCCATTTTCCAGTTATGGTGGTAAATCAACATTGATAATTGTTAAAAAAGCCGAAGGCTGACAAAAATTCAAGTTAAGGATAGAAAAAACCATGTACGGCGTCACTTGGAAGAAAATTTTATGGAATGAAATTTAAAGAACATTTAACGCTCTTTTCAACGGTATAATTTAAAATTCAATTTATTTAGTCAATTAAGGGTCAATTATGGGCATAGAAGGCAAAAAAGGAGCGGAAAAAAATACTGACGTAAAAGTTGTTGAGAATTAATTGTTGAATCAATCTCTGAAAGTTCGTCGTTCTTTCACCTAACACCCTGTGTACGTCGGTTTAGCTTATCATTGCACTATAACAATAATAATAATTATTATTGTTATTAATATTGTTAAGAACGAACTGTTACTTGAAACTAGCCGCGCCCCTACCTGCTTGTGTGTGTTCAGATTAGTATCAAATGTAGTCTCCTCGCGAGCAGCCTATCTTTAAAACATTTCTATTACCGTCCCTTACCATTGTAATCAATAAAGTAAGTGCGTAAGTGCTTAAGCCCGAGTTGTTTCTCCCGGAATCCCTAGTAAGTCACAACAAATATTATTAAGAAATCAATCAATTATAGCCACTGTACCGGTGTATTAATAAATTGATTTCAATTACCTGTCGTGATTCGTGCATGGAAATCCACGCAAAAATAAATATTGCGATAGCACATACTGATTTCAAGTAGTCCATCGTGCGGGTGTTCAGGAACAAGAGTAAAGTTACCCACTGAGAGGAGTTGAAATTTATTTTATGATTGTAGGGCTTAACTGCGAATCCGATTTGTAAGAATATCATATTTAATACTATAATGTAATATTATAAATCCTCGAGATTGAATGATTTTTTCA